>QCXZ01000137.1:77517888-78197642 GCA_025024175.1 Rhyzopertha dominica | reverse complement strand
ATCTTTCCGGGTAAAGTCGAATACAGGACTTTATTAATTAAATCATAAAAACATAATGTTAACATTTACCTGTATCATATAAGCAAAGGCCAAAAATACTAATTTACTCTAAGGCTAATTGCAATGTTCGTAGCCATTCACCGAAAAAAAATATTGGTTTAAAAATACTTAAACAATACGTAGGTCATTTTAAACATACCCGTTATATACCAGTAGAAATAGACATATGTAAGTCGATAAATTAACAACAATTAAAATGCCTAAAAAATTTTTATAGATTTTTTTATTTCAATATAGGTAAAACTTATTTTGCTAAGCCCTTTAAGATCCAGAAAATGCTTAAATTAAGGAATAAACTGAATTGCCGTTTTAAATAAAAAATTGGAAACATTTACCAAACTCGGGGATATTAAATATATCATATCAATGATTTTTAGCAAAACATTAAATTTTATAAATCCCTTGTAAACGCCAAAATAAAAAATAAAAATAATAAAAAATTCGATTACGCAGTCAAAGTTGGTTTCAGTTATGATCTTAAATTATCATTTAGTGATCATATAGATTTAGTCGTAAAGGCTGCTTACAGGTCTCTAGGGTTTKATCATACGAGCCCTGACACAAAAATGTTCGGACATCAACTGATTTTTCGTAAAAGTTTGAAAATTTCCATAAGGGATTCAATACCATGTTTTCCATTTATATGACACTATAATATGTATTGTTTTACATCATAATTACGACAATCCCATATATTTTGCAATTTTACTCGCAAATCAGAAATTTTGCGCTGCGGATCATTTCTTAATTGCTGCTTCATCTTGTGCCATATAGTTTCGATTACATTTAGATCAGGACTGCTGGAGGGCCAGTCAAGGACGGAAATGTTGTTGTCTTGCAGCCACTTTCTTGTGGTCTTGGCTGTATGGCAGGAGGCGCCATCTTATTGAAAAGTAAAATTTCCATCAGGTGATAACATTGGAATTGGCACCAAATTGGTTTCAAGAATATTCTGATATTTTACTACGTTTACAGTTTCCGTCTATGAAGTGCAGTTTTCCAACACCATTAGCAGACATGCTTCCCCATACCATAACACAATTTAGAACGCAGGAAAGATGTTCCAACACCATATGCTATTATCATTTGCCTTCTACTGTGTATTCAAGCAATTTTCTTACAGGCTAAAAACAATTTGTTATTAAAATAGACATTATAAGCCAGTAAAAATATCCTACATTGTTGTGATCTGTTATACTTACACATTTTTCCCACTGCTCTCTGTTAATACGCAAAATGAATGTCTTTTCTCATCTATTATTAATGTTAATAAGCGTTTTAGTGGTTAATAATTGCAATCTCACCTGGTAAGTAATTTTCTATTTCCTCTAGAATCTTATGCTAGCATTCGAACCAATATTGATAGCAATCAGCTTGTTTCCAAGCTACCCAATTAAAGTTATATGAATCTTTAATACAATTGTACCTTTCCTTGCCAGCTTAAACCGGGGATACTTTATCACCCAGGGGTAATTTTATCACAACAGATGCATTGGAAGACGTCCAACCATCCTCAGCTTCCAGGAGGTGACCACCATTGCAAAGACTTTGAAAGTGGTAGCCAACTGGGGATTCCCGCTCGCACAGCTATTAAAGAGAAGCTGAAGAAATACCTCAATAAAAAAGGTATTAGCATCCCTATTGTCAGTGAGGACACCCTTGGTGATGACGCGACTGCCTTATTTATCAAGGAAACAATTTGCCAGTGTTTATAGCCAATAGTTTAAAGAGGTCGAGGGCTAGTGTTGATCTGCAGCGCTGAAAGAATCCCATATTTACAACTACGTGTGTAACCGACGATCCAGCTTCCAGGAAAGAAAGAGAGCTCGTGGTTGGTTCGATGTTAATTTGTTCCAGAGGTGATTTCTTAAAATCATACTGCCACACGTTTGGAAAATCAGGGAACTCAACAAGTCGTTGTCGTTGGAGATAATCTTATTGAGCTGTTACAACAGCAGAGAGAAATCCGGGACCGTACACTGAAAAGAAGACGAGGGAAAAAAGTTGAGCCTGGTCAGTGGGTGGGTTCGACCAATGTTCAAGACAAAGGGACTGCAACTACAGATACTCAACAACCTTTAACATCTGTAATTGAAACCAGCCAAAACCTTAATAAACCATCAGCATCGGGAAATCTTAAGCAAAATTGTGGAAAAAAGCAACGTAAATGTGGAATTTGCCGTACAGAATGGGCAAATTATAGAGGACACAATGACTGAATAAGATGCACCAAATGTTCTTTATAATTATGTGGGCTCTGCAATGAAAATAGTAAGGCTCCTTTTGTCCAGATTTCGTCATTTTTTAACAACTGCCTTGAATCTGTAGTTTCTAACTTTTGTTTGCTGTACCTCATCTCATTATTGTCGTTATGTCTGAAAATAGACTGTTAACGTTCAGAAATCGGTTCTAATATTTAAATAAAGGAATTGTGGAATCAGACCTTCGATCTTATTCTACTAAGAAGAAGTTAATTTTGATGTTTCCGGAATTAACATTAAATTTACAAAACTAAGTATGCCACCAAGTAATAACTAATTTGATCCAACTTTTCCCAATTTTTCCAACATGAATAACTCCAGAAAAACATTACAGGTATAGAGTATGCGCTTTTACGTTTGTCGTTTTGAACAATCCCTTTATTCTTGAAGCGGCAAGGACAACGGCGCCAATAATTCCTCAGACCTCCACTATTATCTGCCGACTGAACGTCGCCATCAAATTGTAGTGATTTGTGCAGACAGAAAATAGCTATGGTGCTAATGGTATACTTAGGATAAATACCATCTAGCCCGTCTTACCCGCCAATTACCACAATTTTAAATTATACGTAATTAAACTAACGACTGCACTAAAAAGCCGGTCTGCACGGTCCATTTTGGTCAATGGCTAGAATCTGGAATAATGACAGAACTTTCAGAATGGACCAGGGACGTCCATTCATTTTTACTATGCGATGTGTGCAGTCGGTCATTAGCTAATTCGTATTCGCTTTATTAAGCATAATGGTTACATGAAAGGATCTTAAGTTCCATAAGAATATCACTATTAGTTGCAGACAGTGATGGAAAGAAAGAAGCTAAATAAATTTCCGAATGCAAGAATAATACATTTATTTTGTACATATAAATTATTCTCAGAATCCAAAATTTTGAATCAGATTCAACAATTTCTGGTGGTTCCAGTTTCGGCAAAAGCATCACTAAAATGAAGAAACCATACCAGAATTTATCGCAGCTTTAGAAAGTCAGGATTGCGGAATGATATTACTGGTATTAAACTGGAAAACCGCTAAAGTGAGTAAGGGCACTAGAATTAGTAAGAAGCATATACGCAGCGGGAAAGGATGTTACATTCCTGGAGAAAAGTAATCTAACTCAAGGGATGCCCAAACCTGACATCACAGAAAAAGTTTCTGAAGGAACGAAGATCACCTCAAGGAAAAAAGAATCAAAGGGGACAGAAGTCAACACTTCAAACTTCGAAGCACGATTGCCGAAGAAAATTAGGAATGGTACTACTGTTTTTTTTAATGATGTAGCAAGAGCAACCATTCGGCAAGTGTTTGTTTTCTTAGAAATGCAATTTTGACTCGTGTGGACACTTCAATTGTTAGATTGAATATGGAAATAGATACGGGGTGTTATGGTTTCTTAATTTCGAATAAGATTTACATGACCTGACCTAACCTTAAATGGTTGGAAATCTTTAAGATAAATAACGTTACAGTCAAATCAAATTTAAGTTGTTTGGGTTGCCAGATACCTTAATGGTATTATGCATTATTTTTCACCGACCGATTATTATTCAACTAATCGAGCGCGAGGAGACAGTATACAGAATTATAAATTAATAATGAATTCTAAAAGAAGAATTCCAATGCAGCTAATATGTAAAATAAAGATTTAAATATCGTTGTGTATTAATATTTGCTTAGTTATAGCAATGCAGCTTACTGTATCATAAATTGCTCACCGATAATTCTAATGTTTGGCCATAATTCAAAAGCGCGGCTAAATCTATTAATTAAACCTAGTGGGAATAGGACAGTAAAATCTGAGCAATCTGTCTAGTTACATTTGAGTGTCAGGGGTAATTCAACAAAGACATGATGAACTCTTCAGTGGCGTTTAAACCAAATTAGACTTAGAAGTCCAATCATGAACTACGAAGGTATCTGAGTCAAAGAACATGTCTAATCAACATTGATACATCAATACTTTCCATTGTTTTTGTAATGTTATTATAAGATTATTGCTATTTTATCATTTCTTGTATTTAAATGCGCCCATTACAAGCTAAGGCTGCGCTACTTTAGTTTTAATTCATTTTACTAAGCACGTTTCATTTAAAGCGGTGCTGTAGTAGTAAATCTGAATTTCTTACAGGTTTTTTGTATTATCTACATAACTGGCGATGGTGGAAAAAGTGCTGTTAAATTATAAAAGTCTATCATTTGGACATCACTTAGCTATATATAGAGTTAGAGTGCGAGTAGTTCATTCAATTTACGTGTAAAAAATTATCAAATCGAAGAAATTCATGGTGCGTTACGAGAAGTTTGCCAGCATTTATGTGTGGATAGTTCAACAGTTACTTGATGAAGTAAGTGTTCCAGAGTTTGGACTAGTTTTAATGACTGCCACAGAAGCTGGAGACCTCATACTGCTATCGACAACACTTCTGCTGCTATTGTGGCTACAAAATAGAAGAAGATCGCATGGACAAAGAAGCAATAGACAAATACCAAAAGACAAATGTTCTTGTCCTCTTTATAGAAAATTCAAATGCACGATTCCAAAAGTATAGACGAGATATGCAAGACAGCGTACGTTAACGCTTAATCGCATAAAGCAGTGTCAGTCAACTGACTTGCTATGAAATTCTTCCACATCCCCTGTGCAGCCTTGATATGAGTCCCCCACATTTCATTCTGTTCTTTCAATGGAAAGGAGAACTTCGTTGAATCCGAATTATTGACTTTGAAGGATTAAAAGCCCTGCAACAGCAATATGCGTTCCAACTGCTAGAATATCATGATAAAAATGGCGTGCTTAACGATATTACATTGCTGCCTAAGCGATGGCAACGTTCTTTTGGATAGGCAAGGGATTTATATTGAACGACTTTGTTTTAAAATATGCGTTTCATTTACGAGCTGTGCTTTTGTGTGCAGGAATTTTGACAAGATCCTTCTAGTTTAGAGCAGTATATATCGCAGAACATTTTTGGTCCCAAAATGAGCACCATTATTGCAACGCAATAAGCTGTGAAATGAAAAAACTAAAGTGCATGAATTCTCAACACATCCTCTAGTTTTTTAATTTTATTGGTACTTAGATACTTCTGTGCTTCGAGAAGAATTAATTAACTTTCATATTAAATTATGAAAACGACTACAAAAGCATACTACTGCTACTTGCGCGTTCCAAATACTGGATCAGGGGGCTGCGAATATGAAAAGAACCACAATGTGAAGACTGACAAAGCCAACCCGATTGATGCTGTAAGCGAGTCAACATAATTTGAGAAGTTATTCTCGGTTCACCGGAGGTAATAAAATTGAGAACTAAATTTCCAGTAATCGCTGAAATAAACGTAGGCAGCGAACGTACGTGAGTGGCGGCTCTTAATTCACTGGAACTGAAACGATTTGTGAATTGCTCAAGCATGCCATGTTAAATGGCCTGTATCCTCCATTACGAAAATAACACCTTAGAAACAGGCAAGCCACTCCGATCCCCGCGTCGTTCGTTCGCTTGTAAGTGCTTGTAATTTATTTTGCGGCACGTCTCCTCTAAATAACCTTAAGCCTAAGTTACGATGAGTAACTAATTTATGTTTTAATAAAAACTATAAAATATGACACTTAACCTTTGGTTGAAATTAACTATAGAAAGTTACGGTATAAATCTTGCGAGCGGTAACTGAGTGGTTATGGACTAATAGAAATGCCAGCCCGAATGGAAATAAATTACGTTAATGTATGGTAAACATTCATATATGTAAGCGTAAGATTCATAAATATGTCACTACTGTTGTCAAGTAAATGCCGATTAATGTGTTCTTGGGAAACATGGAAGATAATTTTGTGTGCTTGGCTACCGATACTGTCGACAAATATGTTGACCGACGGAGTTAAGAAGGCTACAACTTCAACAGCTGTTGATCTATTCTGGGGCTGGAGATAGATGGCACTGTCAAGTAGTCAGTTTGTCCCAATTATTCTGTATTCCGCCCATAAATATTATTCACTGGCTAATTTGTGCGCTTGTTTAACAATCATGTGGTTAAAAATTTCCAGTTTCTTTTATTTACACTACGGTGATAAAACCTGTTAAGTGAGTAAATAAGCGAAACTATGTAAAAAAGCATTGTACTGGTTTTATTAGCACAACAAATTTCTTAACCGCCTGCTTTTATTCCGTTAAAACACATGGAATCATCTAATAAGCGTCCAAATATTTACACAATTTTAAGTAGGTGCCTAGCACGTTTTCCGTGGGCGAATAAAAAAACACAGAAATGTTGGGGAATATTTACTTGAAAATAATCAGTAACACATATTACAAATTTAACGAAGAAAATAGTGATTCTGTTACATGATATGATTAAGCTGTTGTAGGTACAGAAATATTTAATACACATTGTTTTTATGTCTGATGAATCTCCGTATTCGACAGTGGTACAGAACAATAACAAACGCGAAAAAATAAATAAAAGTTGAGATCTGTACACAAATATACACTTAAATATTTTCTCCGCACTTTGATTTAATCAATACTCCAACAAATATTCACTGTTCCAATGGAGTTTTGTTTTTGCACATCGTTCGCTCTATTAAAATAATATCACACGATCACGTCCACAAAAACGAGTCCGCCTTTAGTCGCAAAAGTTCAATCCTTGTCAAGACTAGCAGTCGGTAGTAACACAGTTGAATTTTTGGCATAAAGCGTGAGTTCTTTACGGGTGCATGCCAGGAGCCGCTCCCAATCTGGGTCCATACAACGAATACGGCGACAGATACGGAGGTAGGCCCGCGTGGGCTCCCAGGGGAAACCCAGGAAACGTGGTGGTGCTCAACGACGGCGGGAGAAGGGACGGCTTACTGTACGGGTGGTACCTCGCCGTGGCTAGCGGGCTCAATGGAGGCGTGGGGTACGTGCGGTGCAGAAGAGGGTGCGTCGGCGGAAGACCTGGAGAAGTCAGCATAGAAAGAGCGGTGTTCGCCTCCGACACTGAAGCCACACTAGTGTGAGTTCTGAGGTGTTGAAGCAGCTCCTCGGAAGTGGAAAATCTCTTGCCGCAGTATTGAGCGTCTCCAGCGATCCAATTGCAGATGTATGGCAGATGAGAAGCTGCAGCCAGAGCTGCCAACTGTGCGTGAGCGTAAGCGGCAGCCGCAGGGCTGTGCGGTAGGTAACTAGTGGAGGTCTTCGCATGGTCACACTGTGTACATCCTGCAGGGCAAGACGTCGGCGTCTTCGCCCCGGGACTGGTCGCTGCCAATAAGTGCGAACTTAAGCTACACCCTGTACAATAAGGATCCCTACAAACCGGCGGGAGAGATTCGGGACCTCCCTTCATGCGCGCGTAACTCAAGTAAGGGCTTAAAGCACCTGTCTTCAAGGCGGCTTGGTGCTGCATCAATGTACTCGTCATTATATCCATCGGTATTGGAAAACCAGCCGGGGGATACGCCCCCAAAAACGGAGACGACGGAGGAATAGCCGATCCGGGTTTGAATGTTCCTAATGGAAGGTCTTTAATCGCAGGATCCGACGAAGACGTCAGTATATTCTGAGTGAACGCAGTCTTTGAAGCCGAACTAACCACTGCTGGTGAACCGTTCCTTGCAGATGGAGTCGAACTCTCCGTCTGACTCTGCTCGTTTGCTGGCGTCTTGCGTTCCGACGTAGCAGGAGAGGTCCTCGGCGACGCGGCGCTCTGGTTGCTGGTGCAACGGCCGTTCGTGCCGGACGACGTGGTGTTCTTGAGGGGAGTCCGCACGCGGCTTCCCGTCGAGCCGGAACTGGGACGGTCTTCCGGCGATTTTGATTTTTCGCGAGGCACACAGGCGTCGTAGGGCTTCGGGGCGGATTTGTGCGCATCACCGGCTTTGTCCTTGGAAGCGTCCGGCTTGCTGGACTTGCTGCTGCACTTCTCGGCGCTCTGGAGGAGCTTGCTGTTGGGCGCGTCCGCGCCGATCTGGCTGCACGTCTGGGCGAGAAGAGCTAGGGGACTCTTCTTGGCGTCAAGCTGAAAAAAATGAAATAGTGTGAGTTGGGGTCAAAAGATTGATATAATATAAAAGAGCTGAGTGAAAAAATGTGTAGTTATCTTCAGTACAGTGAAGAACTTGTTGAAGGTTTGGGCGCATTAACCGGAGGATATTTTCCTCACCAGGTTTCACCAGAAGTGGAGTCAGGTTATCAAACATCATTATACTGAAATGTGCTAAATGCTCTTTAGATCTAACTCCTATAAAACGCCTGGTCTTCCCAATACATTGAAGATTTTTGATAGTATTATTGGAAGTTTTAAATGAAAAGGTTTTGGGATGCCTTCTAATCCTTTGGCAAGCCCAAATTCAAAGCAAATAGTTCTAAATTAACAATAAGTCTTTCGAACAATACGAAGGGACAGCCATGGGAAACAGTCTCTACCCCTTTCTGGCAAACTTATTTATGGATCCATTCGAAATAGATTTCAAAAAGTAGGTATTTCCCTCGCGTATTGTTGCGTTACATTCAATGATGTTTTTGTCACCTTTGACAGCAATAAATGTAATCGATAACGTTTTAGAAAACTTAAATTCCCATTTCACAATGGAAAAGGAAGAACCAGAAAGGCGTTTTTAGATGAACTAATGTCAAGAAGGAGTAATAATCAACAATAAAGCCTGGTGGCAGTCCGTCCAGTAGCCACATAATCAATCGGTGTATTAAAATTACGGCTGGTATCCTCGAGAAAGAGAAAAATTGGAGATAATGATAGAAACGATACAAAACAGCACAACTTATTAATTACTGCGTTGATATCTTTAATAATGGTCTTATTGCAAAGCTCGCGATCGACATCTTCATGCGAGCTTTTTTATGTGCAAACTCAGTGGTGCAAAAGGAAAATTTGTACGAGTGCAGGCGAAACAAATATTCTCAGGGATATAATTCGCAATTATCAACTATTTTTGCAGTCTGGTTGAATCTATTGTCTTTCTGATAAGCATTCAATCACCTCAAAATTTCAATAGTTTTCAACTGGTGCTAATTTGTAAAAATCGAATATTTTAACGGAAATTTTTACTAAAGATCACAGGTGTAGGTAATGTCTGGTAATTTTTGTAGTTGTGATTATGTCTTCAAATAATAAAAAAATGTTTTCTTACCAAACATATTTAAAAGTATGTCATTTATTGGAAGTCACCAACTTTTTAATTTTGAATTTTCAGGCACCTTAACGCGGTTTCCATTAAGTTCAGCAAAGGAAGCAGAGTCGAATTAGCTAGAGAATAATGTGAACGTGGAGTTTTTTCCAAGCATTAGCTGCTGGTACTTCAGCTATGATATCCGAAAAATCTAGAGGAGTTTAACTACCTAAAGCAAGCTTCCGTCCAGAAACCGGGGATTCTCAGAGAAAAGCAAAATTATTATACTACGATATAAAACAATTTTATTTGTTAATTTATAAAACAAATTATATACCATTAGGTACCCGTCTATTCACTATGACATGTGTAGGGTTATCTCTACATAAATAATAAATTGAATTTGAATATCATGCACTACAAATAGCACATTCAATAACGTTATTATATAGCTTCTACTGAATTTTTAATATGTTTTCTTCTTCTGCTTTAGTTCTGTATTGAATTTTAATACGAGGTCTTGATAATTTTGTTTGAGGATCCCTGGTTTTTAGCGGTATACGCTTTACTACTACTTTAAAACAGTCTATTCTATTCTTTCTTTTGTGTGCTAAATGAGTTAAAACCAGTTTGCTGTTTAGCGCGGTTTACAACATGTCGAACAAAAATAGGTAAAATATGTTCCCTATAGTGATCTTGCAGCGATCTATCAACAACTTAGATATCTAATAAAGAAGAGTGGATGGATATATTTGAATGAATACTGGGGTTGTACACAAAATGGAAATGCAGAACATGAAAATGATGCCATTTTGAGCTGAGTTGAGAGGAAAAAGACAGAGGAGGCTGACCACAAATTTTTATTGCTTTTTATCACACATATTTGACGAGTGTTGCCTACACTTATCTTTATATAATTTACTGGAGCATAAGTTACCTCAAATTACCTCGATTGGAAATGTGGTATATTGCTGTAATTTATAGCAAGAGTCACAAACAATCGTGACGCCAGATAGCGATAAAAATGAAACATCCAATTTATAGCTCCACAGGAACTACAAAATGCGAGAGCGTAAAATCCATAACCATATACTTTTCTTTCAAAAGGAAAAGAAAAACTTAAATCTGAGTTTGATGATAGACATTGTTGTGATCCTCTTAAAATTATATATGGAACAGAGAAGACTTCATTTATTTATTTGCAAAACCAACCGACCTAAGACCGATGGTTCCTACCCCTTACAAGTTGAGACTGTTACGTTATCAAGTCGCTGTTATTTACTACTTTTTCTGTATTAATTATTCAATAATCTAGCAAAATATGGTATTCGTACCGTGGTGGGCAGAGGCGTCAGATATTCCGGTCTCAGGTACTGATTGTTGGTCGACGAAGTTAACATCTTCACAACCAGTAAGCACTATCTCAATGAAATAATGGCACCGTAATCCATCAACAACACGCACCGTGTTTTATCACTCAATCAACGCAACCGATGCTTCTCCACAGCATGCCCGACTGCGACTGAGGCGCGCTCACTTCGCTCGCACCGCCGTTCGACATGCGACGGTCTCGCTACCCAAAGGATGACGTCATGCGTCCTTCCATCCCCACTGCGTTGAGCTTTGGCACCCTCGACCGCAGATCACGGTGTTATTGCTTCTTCTGTTTGCTTGTCGACACCCTTTCCTTACATCTGTCAGACCCTTATGCATATTTATTTAAAATAGGCTGCTAATTATGTATGGGTACGTCTTGCAGCACTGGGCGGTAGATTTTTTGTGACTGTTATCAAGGAGATATCTGTTATCTACCAGCTGACCGTCTACAACAATTTGATGTTTAAAAATTTCCATTCATTAAAATTCATAGTCTTCATAAACGTTTACGAGGGTGAATGCTTTCAGCGTCCATAATATAAGATAGTATTTTCTCGGAAAGATCGCTGTCTCTTGAAAACACTGACAAAAGATTATTAGTCTGACGTTCGATTAGACCTGTAATCTGTGTCAAAGATGAAGAACCTCAAAATTTGCCTGACACGTTCAAACAAAATTTTGAAAGTAAATAAGCAAATCACCAAGGAAGCGAGACGTTATAGAAACAACGTGCCAACGTGATAAAAAAGAACCTAACGACGAAAAAGGATCTACCTACCTACTAGATATACAGAACGACTTGGTAAAAGATAACTACAAAATAGCCTTCCAAATGTCACCGGGCAAATTTTGAGGTTCTTCGTCTTTGACAAAGATTACAGGTGTAATCGAAACGTCAGACTAATAATTTTTTGTCAGTGTTTTCGAGAGACAGCGATCTTTCCGAGAAAATATTATCTTCATAGACGTTCTCATTTTCAAAGTAGTATCTAAAACGCTGAACAGATTGTTTGTTTAATGAAAGCATTATAATCATTTGAATCAGAATGGGAAAGCTCTGGCATACACTGCATACATTGACCAAATATCCAGATTTGATGAAGGAAGACCTTTATTCTTTAAAAAGCAGTGTTAAAGTATGCTGCGTCTCTTATTTATTGTCGTTTTATACACCATTTTCTTCCTATCATCCCATATATTTTGAGTTCTTTTTCTTCTTTTTATTCCTTATACTTTTACCTCCCATACCCATTTTCTTGAGCTTTACTCATTCTTTCTCACTAAGTTCCCGAATCACTTAAATGTATTTTCTATTTTTAGTTCCACCGTGTTTTTATTTTCCTACAAAAACTTCGATGGAATTTTAAATTGGCTAATTGGCAGGAATTTAGTAATCAAGTTGATGCAAATCTTCGATGGTTCTTCCGTAATTAATAATCATAATAAATTTATTGGAGTTATTAAAGCAGCAGCAAAAAGAACTATTCCTTGTGGTCATCGTGCAAATTATGCTGGTCGAAATAATCTAATGCATTGTATAAAATTTATAAGCGTTCTCCTGAACCTGCTATTGTTGATGAACGATTCAACAAAAGAAAAATGGAATAAGCCCATGGAAGATAAGAATTTCACACATGCAAGTCGAAATAGTTGGAAGTTGCTTCAGAAACTGGGTACTACAATACAACCAGATACCAAAAATTTCTCCAAATGATACTGCTTCTCGACTTGTCAATATGCCCAATACAGTTAGGTGGAGTGATAAGGAAACAATGAAGAACACATTGCATAAACAGCGAAGATCTGTTCCACCTTCAGAAACTATCTCGAAGGCTTTTAATATGGGGGAACCAAAGCAGGCTTCTACTTTCGTGAAGGTTTAAAAAGCTGCTGGGTTTGATGGAATGTATTATCCAGAATTCATAAGAAAGTATGGAGAGTTTGATATTGAACTGGTTATTATCATTTTTCAATGACACTCTTACTTCAGATCAGGTCCCATCAGAAATTTAAAAGGCAAAAGTTATCGCTGTTTTGAAGGCGGCAAAACCTGTGAATGAAGCTTCGAGTTTTCGTCCCATTTCTTTATTGAGCACCTGCTTCAAGCTTCTGGAGAGACTGACTTATAAACACCACTCATTGAAGGTATCCTTCCTAGTGAACAAATTGGCTTCCGTTCAAACTCACATTGAAGCAGGATTCCAGCGCCGATTGCAAACTGGTGTTGTTCTTGTTGACCTTACTGCAGCTTATGATGCAGTTTCAAGGAACGAACTAATTCATAAATTATATAGAGCAGTTCCACGCGGTCGTTTAGTATGCCTCATCGAAAATATGCTTTCTAACCGAAGATTTAGAGTATTCAAGGGTGAACAGAGCAGCAAATGGAGGTATTACATAAATAAATTACAGGGTTCATTACTCTTCAATTTATACACAAGTGATTTCCCACCAACCACAAGCAGAAAATGTATCTATGCCGACAATTTAAGGTATTAGAGGAGAAAGTAACCATTAATTATATGGTTACAGAATGTCCATTAACAAAGTTTTGTGCTATCCCAATTATTCATCAAGACACCCCGGAGGTACTAGTTTGGATAAAAGCCCGTACTACTATTATGTACTTTGTATCATTTCATTTAACTCATGATCAACGATATCAGGTAATTATTTAGTTTCTGTCTTTAAATAACGCGTTCTTTTTTACAAATTTTCAGAAGATTTGTAATATGTGCGTCTTATAAAAGTCATACTTAGGGAGCGCTACTTCAAACGTTAAAAAAACAAATTTTTTTATCTTAATTAAAACAAATCAGTTGATTCCAAGTTTGGGTGTAACGCCTACGAACTATGAGAGCGAGAGAAACAGCAGGAATTTGAATAAGTTTTGCCACTTCGGCACTTTAACAGCTCCTTCCCAGCACATGGCGTCAGTGATTAACGCTGAGTGTGACTCCATTTAGTGCACTGCTCTCCCAGGCTTCCTCCGCAGCGTGCCTCATGTGTTCGATTGCACCCAGGAGACCAACTCTTAAATTCCCAATATCCCACTGCACTTCCCCAACATTTGAACTGATGATTTCGTTGACTCTTATTGTCGATCTAGGGGCGTAAACCGACTGTGGGTCGATCCGGGCCGATAAAACCGGTTTGTGTCTTTTCTCCCTTTCATGCGGGATTTTCCGTACCGCGGGCAATATGTGTGTAGGGCTTGTTGAAAAATAAATCCGCTTGGTGGAATTCCGCGTGGGAAAACAGAGTAGATGTCGCGTTTAGGCTTTGTAGACGAACTGGGACAAGGGAAATGAAATGTTTGTTTATTAATGGAGGTAGATTTCAATTTCTGGCTTAAATTTATGAGCAGTTAGCTAAGATGACAATTGATGACGTTCCAGACATGGTTTGACGCATTATTTGTGAACATTCAAGTTTCAAAAACCCACCCAACGGAAATTTATTGTGACAAATCAAATAATCGGATGAGTGAATATTATTGAATTATACAGGATCCTGCAGCACTGTGTCAGGCTTCTATAGCTCGTCATATACGAATGAGATTAGAAATTCTTTTATACGCAGGTTTATACTACATGCAAGGACGTATTTAAAGGAAAATATATTCTCGCGCACAGGGTGATCCAAATAGGTGTGGCATTAAGGCTAACTTTTTTAAATGGAACATCCTATATTTTTTGCATATATAGGTTTCTCTGAGGGTTCTTTATGCATATGTAAAATTTTATTTAATTTGCTTCAGTATCTTAGCAGTAGTCCGTTAAAACTAAAGAAATATTATTTAGCAGTACCAAAAAATATAAAAAAAGCTACTGACAATCGCTTTTTAATCATGATATGGTATGAGGGTCATTAAAAAAGGTTGGGAAATAGTCTTCTATAAAAATATTATTGTCGATTTTATACAGAGTGTTCCAAATTTTATTCTAAATGTGACACATTTAAAACCCGTTTTTCTCGAGCTTTTTTTAACGTAAGCCCCCGTATTCATAGTGTGACGCGGAATGTAATATCAAATAATTTAATAGTAAAGCTTAGCTTTGTTATTATTTTGTTAAGACGATTTTTTCTGGGGAAGAGCTTACTCTGATGGTTATGGTGTTGGGAGTAAGCGAGGAAATTTGTTTTTTAGCAAGTAGGATTTATGCGAGTCGTTTTCCTAAAAGACGTCATCCAGAAGCAGTAAATTTTAGTCGGTTGCTTAAGTGTTCTCTTGAAACAGGGACTGTTTGAAAAGACGAAAATCCAACTGTTAGTTAGTGAGAGATCGGTCCAAAAAAATTTAAAGGAACATCATTTTTGGGGGTATCACATTCAGTTGCACCAGGCATTAAGTGAAAATGATTTTCAGCGTAAAAGAGAATTTTCTATGTGGGCACGATTACGCATGCAAGAAAATTCATTTCATTTTTTTATGAATGTCCTATTTACTGACGAGGCTACGATCCACAATACTGGGTGTGTCAACAAACGCAACTTTCACTATTATTCTGTGGAAAATCCAAAAATAATACGAGAAATTGACAATTAACACCGATGGTCGATCAATGTTTAGGGAGAAATAATTGATGAATATGTCGTACGACCTTATTTTTTCGATGGTAATCTTAACAGCTAAAAGTATTTGAAATTTATTATGAATGATTTACCTCCTGGTGAGGCACGTTCGTTAGATCAATTTTGGGTTACTTTTTCAAGCAACGGTGGTTGTGCATATGTCACAAATCGCATCAGCCACGTAGGATTCAGTGGCTTCCACTGTCTCTTGTTTATTACCACAAAGAAATGACTTTAAGTAGTGCCACAAAAAGTAATTTAGAGGTGTCAAATTGCTTCTTGCATCTACATCTTGTCCGGATCATTGTCATCAATATTTTAAAAAATAAATATTTATTGAGCACGATTTGGTAACTTTCCCTGTTGAATATAACGTTAGCTCCAGCACCATTTTAAAGGGATAAATTATTTTTTCTGAATGCAGGATCGTCTCTGGGTTGGTATTACTCATTGCGCACCATATTGTCCGGCTATACTTCCGGGGTCAGTATTTTTCTGTATCTATCTGGATCCAATACCGAGGCATCTGTCTGTGTATGTATAACATACAGTAACAATATGCTTACCTCATACATCACAATAAACATTTAGAATCGAAATTTGGAGCTCAAACTGCCAGGCTGATGCGCGAAATAATTACAATGTACTTACGTATACATGCCACTCAAGTTTTCAACAACAAAGACAATTTTTAACGCGTTTCGAAACGTGCGCCAGCAAAAAACAACGCGTCCAGCTTTACGACTTATTTATATGCAAGTAACAGCAATAACGACCAGAATCCTTGCTAGCGCTGACGTGTTTATGATGACTCCGTTGATGTACAGAGTCTGCTAATGACTCGACATGTGTACAGAACCGACGTGATACCGTCCCGACTGAATTATTAACATACGCCGGGATGGATGCCTGCACGACTCCTGGGGTGGCATCCACGGAGGTTCGTTTAGTCGGTTGCAATTACCACTGATTAAGTGTATCTGCTTTGAATCCGTTGGTCCTCAGTCCGTCACGGCTGCAGCTTAATTGACCTGTCATTGTTAAAGATGGTCATGCAAGCACTGAGTTTTCTTACTCGCTTATTTCTAAATACGTCCGTATTTAAAAGATCATCAAAGAATAACGCTTCGTTGGTTTTGTCCGGAAAATTGAATTTCAAACTGTGCACACTCCGATGAAATACCGAAAAACGAAAAGGGTTCAAACATTAAGCGTATTCCGTCTCTTTTAAGGAAAATGTGTAGACTTGTTTTAATTTAAAATACAAGGGTCATGTCAATTTACGCACACAAAAACACAGCTCGCAAATTAAACATATATTTTTTAAAATTTCAATAAAATCGTTCAATATACATAGCCCATGTGGTTATTTTCCATAATGGTATTATTTTAAAAACTAATTGGGAATCCATGACGGCTATGCGCTATAGTTCCTGTCATTGTATTTATTAAAAGTCAAAATGTATTCAAATGATGAAAAAACAGACATGATTTTGATTTACGGCGAATGCAAGAAAAATGCTTCCGCTGCTGCCCGTTTATACAGACAACGTTTTCCAAATAGAAGAGCTCCTGCCGATACAATTTTCAACAGACTTGAATTAGCTTTAAGGACAAACTGGTCACCGCTGAGAAAGAGTCAAGAGAAAGAACAGCAACAGGCCTACAGGTCCTGACAATGAAATTAGAGTATTGGAAATGATTGACGAAAATCCTTATATTAGTCAAAGGGTAGCCACAAGAGCAACCGGTATTAGTCTGTCTTCAGTACACCGAATAATTAAAGGCAATCAATTTCATCCGTATCACTTGCAATTGGTTCAGGCCTTGAAGGAGATAGATTATCCTCAAAGACTGGCTTTTTGTAACTTTTTTCGGGAACACCAAAATTTGAATGCGAGATTTTATGACAACATTTGCTTCTCAGATGAAGCAAAATTTTCTAATAATGGTGGAGCTAACAACATAAAATGCATTATGCGCAAGAAAATCCACGTTGGATTCGAGAAAGGCTCGTAATAAATGCTTAAAATGTCGCCCTCCTCTGTTTTCACAAGCTTGAATTCGTGCCCAAAACAATCTTTTAACATGCATTAGCATTTCTGGAGTGATGGATCTACATGCATTACGTATTTTATTTTCTACATGCTCTACACTTTCAATTGGTGTTTGGTATACTTGCTCTTTTACCATTCCCCACAGAAAAAAATCCAAAGGAGTAAGGTCCGGGCTTCTCGGTGGCCAATGAATAATTGAACCTCTTCCTATCCATCGGTTAGGCAAAACCAAATCAAAATGATTTCGCACTATTCTATGATAATGCCCAGGTGCACCATCCTGTTGGAACCATAGATTTTGTCTTACTTGTAAATTTGCATTCTGGAGAAGTACCGATAAATGTTTCTTAAAAAATTTAGATAAGTAATGCCGTTTAAACTATCGCGAAAAAAATAAGGTCCAACAATTTGATTCCCCAATATTCCGAACCAGACATTAGGTAGTTTGAAAATGTCCTCGAATCCAACGTGGATTTTCTTGAGCATAATAATGCATGTTATGTTTGTTAACTCCACCATTATTAGAAAAGCTTGCTTGATCTGAGAAGTAAATGTTGTCATAAAATATCACATTCAAATTTTGGTGTTCCCGAAAAAAATTACAAAAAGCCAGTTTTTTTAGGATAATCTGTCTCCTTGAAGGCCTGAACAAATTGCAAGTGATACGGATGAAATTGATTGCCTTTAATTATTCGATGTACTGAAGACAGACTAATACCAGTTGCTCTTGAGACCACCCTTTCACTAATAAGAGGACTTTTGTCAATTTCCAATACTCTAATTTCTTTGTCAGGGCCTGTTGCTGTTCTTTCTCTTGACTTTTTTAGTGGTGGCCAGTTTGTCCTTAAAGTTAATTAAAGTCTCTTGAAAATTGTATCGGCAGTAGCTTTTCTACTTGGAAAATTTGTCTGTATAAACGGGCAGCAGCGGAAGCATTTTTCTTGTGTTCACCACAAATCAAAATCATATCTGTTTTTTCATCATTTGATACATTTTGACTTTTAATAAATGTACTGGCAGGAACCATAGCGCATATTTTGGGTTGCATTTTTAATTTCGTCAGGGTCATTATCGTTCGTGAAACATCCTGTATATAAAATAATAAATAAATAGAAGGCATGTTTAATCCAATCTCCTTCAGTGCGGTCCAAAACAACTAAATACATATCAGGTTTCATCCACGAACATTTTATCAATAAGTTTGGTTAGTTTAATTTTTCTAAACTAAACCGTCCCTCCAACTCTCCAAAGTTTGTACCCTTAATAAAGATATGGCATCACGCTACGCGAGAAGACAAGACAGGGTACTACCCCGGAGGTAATAGGGGTTCGTTCCAAACCGCCACCATGGACAGCCCCAACAAAAACAAAACTTAACGAATGCAAGTGGGGTGAGTGATGACTATGAGTTCCGACAGTCGATTACAACGGTCTATTGAACATGGATAGAATTCACTTTGAAAGGATCCTTTCTGAAAGGCAACGTCTCATAATATATCATTAAAAACGTTGACGTAGACCATAACTAATATTAATGTATTTTTGGATTAGTTGCGCGGTGGGAGCGGGATGAAAAAGGCCGGAGTGACAAACCGGACATTAGTAGAGCACCCAAAGGGCAGCTGCAACGTAAAAACTGGCCGGCGCTGTCACCATTAATTTACGTTACGCAGAACACCGGACCTCGCCGCGGGTATCTTTACATTTTTCACGTCATGATGTCATTTGAAAATAAAGCTCTGTGTGCAATTTTGCGTGTAATTCGGAACCAGCGGGGAGATGGAGGCTCATTCAATGCCTCCGTCACGGGTACCTTATTGTGCCGGACTGATTTACTGCCCCGAAAAAATAATAACGCAAGAATTATGTCCCATCTCAATAATACTTTGCTCACGAAAGCCATATATCAGCTTACACGAAACAGAAACTGATCCAATTGCATGGGGCTTTGTGTTCCACTATTGTTGCCCGAAGGCCAGGACGTTGCTAATGCCCGATGATTGAGTGCCGCACTTTGTCATTCCTGACTGACATCGCCTTACTTTCATCTACTCCTGAAACGCACCGCCTGTTTGTGTGTATCCTGGTCTGTTAACATGTGCTGGCCTCTGCTCTATTTCTGGACGTCGAGAAGGAGACATTTTCTATTCTACCGGTGAGGGCACATCTGTGGAACTTCGGCTGAATATACGGATCTCGGAGCCAAGAACTCACCAGAATAGATGCAAACGCTCACTTTTTCACTCGTTCAAGTGATAAAGTATATCACTAAATAAGTACCAATAACACTAAGACTATAAGCATTCCGTATTAACAAGTAGATCAGCCAACTAACAAATAGTAAAGAGAATTTTCGTCTTATTAGACGCTTTTTTCTGCTTTACCTACTTATATTGCTCCTTTGGTTAAAGTTTTTATTAATAATTCTGGTGTTGTTGATAATTTTTGATTCGAGGAGCCCAATCTGATATATTGTATTCCTAAACGAAATCGGTCTTTTTCAGGACCGAACAAGATGGAGAAATCGGTGTTCTTCAGAGCCAGCAAGAAGAAGAAAATGGTCTCAATCAAGACCAAAAGGGTGACAAAGGATCCGGTCAAGAAGAAGCCTCCCGGAAGAAAAAAACGTCATCTTCATCCCGATGCTAAGGAACTAAAGTATTTGCGGAGGATTACTTTTGGGATAATTTAAGTTTCAGTTAATGCATATACAACTGGGAATTAGCCACCCCTACCAACAACAAATTCTGCACCTTAGGTGTACAAAAAGAAAGGTTGAGGGCGTTTAATAAATAGTAGCACCTTAATTTATCTAGTGAATCTGTCGTTGCCTCTAACCAGTTATGGAGCTATCAGTCATGAAAAGTCAGCGCGGAAACATAGTGTTACTAATAAATAACTTCAAATACAATTTTAAAGAAAAACTGAAAACGGACGAGAAGAAGTGGCGATGTAAACTCAACGAAACGAAAAGCCGTTAATGATATTAGGAGTTGACATAGAAAAATTTTGCATTCAGCTATAATTAATCAAGATACAAACGAGCTAACGTGTATAAAACGTAACATATACAACGCTAGAAGATAAGTTACTCCCTGTGCTTCCCAAATCTCGAAGTGAAGTTCATATTGCACTTAGGACAAATACGAATTAATGAACAAACCGTGGTGAGAAGTTGTTGCTTGTAAATAATGAAGATTCACATATATTAGTGATATATATTAGCCTTACAAATTTGGAGAACCTGTGTAAATGTAAGAAAATCTACCATTCACGGTCGTCTCAATGGACATTATATACCACTTGTGTTTTGTGTACTTACTGCCAAACAAAACTACGGAAACGCGTAAAGTGCTTTGGATATGTGAAGAAGTGCTGTAGCGACCTTTTATTCGCTTTCTTCCCTAAGGAAATTGTCGTAGATTTCGAAAAGGCGATCCATAACGCAGCTTGTACTGTCTGGCCACAAGTCAAATTAATAGGCTGTAGATTTCACCTCTCGCAAAGCTTGGTGGCGAAATATTCAAGAAGTTTGACTTTCCGAAGAATACAAAGACAAAACGGAAAGAGGAAAATGATTAGGTTACTGTTTTGGACTTATGTTTGTCGACCCAGAAGAGGTATGGAACGCATTCGCTTTTTTCTTAGCTGCAATATAACCACTAGGAAAGAAAATTTAAATGTTTGCAGACTATTTAATTGACAATTATGTGGTGGATTGTGCTGTATATCCTTCAGATTTGTGGGCGTCTAAAACACCAGTGCAGATAGAAGCACAAATAAATATATTTTAACGCACCTCATCCCTCAATATTTGTTTTTTTATAGAATTTTTGTTACATTATTAGTGTGAAATATATGTAAAACTTCAAAGTGTCGACAAGCTATATGTTCCAAATTATGACAAAAGAAAAAAGCAGGAGTATCTAGAACGCATTATTAATGACTATAATACTAACGAAACATCTACGTTAGAACAGTTTGCCACTATACTTATTTAAGTATTGAAATAAGTTCTTAAAATTATTATACGAAAACTGGATGCGCGCGCCATTTCAATCCAAGAAATTAGCCCACGTTCTATTTTCTTGGACTGAATTTCCATACTTCGTGTTAAAACTGCGCAGATCGATGCACACTAACCTGTTATACCGTTTATAAACAAAACGTTCATAGAATCTACTTTTCGAACCTACGCAATACGCAGGATTGTGAGATTAGGCAGCTTTTGTACTAATATCGGCGAAATAAACTTTTGAATAGAGGCTATTTGTTATTTTGGGCTGACTTCCTACTACCAGCTAATTAATACATCAACATGAAATGCAGTTTTATGCCTCTTAAAATATGTATATTGGTGTGAGTACACTTTTGACAACACAACTTTTGTCATGCTTTTGTAAATGAAACGGAAGGAATGCTCTCACGGAATTGTGTACCTTGTTTCCCTCTTTTGTTATGGACAAGTTCAAACAATCTTTCAAATGAAGCATTGCTCATTTGTAGAAAACTTTTATATGCTGCTGGATCTTCTATTAGCAGCTCTTCTTTCAGCACAATTAAGAAGCCATGAACATTCATTCTCCTTGCAATATCATTGTTAATATCAACGCTGATGTATTTAATTTTTTTTTTCAGTCAACTATAAAAGGGCGCACCCGTACGTATTGAAATACTTACTGAAAATAATTTGTAATTGCAAATTGAGAACAAAACCCTGCGCTTATTTCTTGTACTGAAACGGCGCTCGCATCTAATTTTCAGTATAATAATTTTAAGAACTTATTTCAATACTTAAATAAATATAGTGGCAAACGGCTCTTAAATTTTTGAAGCTTGCTTCGCACTATTATAACAAATAACTACTAGGTAGTAATTTCGCAAATGTACATGTATTGTTATTGTTTGTATATTATATTTATTTGCATTTGTGTGTTAGAGTTACTTGTACTTATATATTATTATTATTTGAGTATGTATCTACGAATTGCTTTAGAAATATAATATAATAAATAAAATTTATTGGAATATTAACTTGAAAAATGTGTTTCTACTTCTTTGGAAAAGTGTAGTATTATATGTACAACCACAAATAATACCTGACGCAAAACATAGGCTACCTGTAGGCTTGGAATCATCAATTTTATGACCGGCCGAGTTTACATATGGTATTTTGGACCGTCTCTTAATCCAGGAGATTAGAATTTCTTAAGCGGTCGAGTTTACATCTACCCCGTGGTAGGATACCCAGGATGTCGTTAAAAAGGATTATTGGCACGGCCAATTGCTGTCGTGAAGGTGATATACGAGGCAAACGAATTATAATTCTGCATCATGGAGGTACAAATGGTTGGGCACAAAATGCCCTTCTTATATCGGTAGAAATATTTCCCACTGTTCATCGGATTATCACTAGGACATGAACACGTCATTGAGGCTTGGTTTACCAGGTATACAATTCGGATGCCTCCTCGTGCTTGCCTGTTTTTCCAAAGCTGACCCCTACTTAATTTCTGGGATAGCTCATCGACATCCAGTATCGCATCGATTCTGTCCCATCTCCCGCAAATGCGTCGTCGTCGTCGACGGGCTGCCAAACTCCCGCACATCATTACCCGGGATCATCTGCTTGTAATTTATGTCAGTCGGGCTCTCCTTTATGATCCACAGTTCTACGAAGCTCCCGCGGTGTTAAAGGAACAATCAACACAAACAGTTGTAAAACAAATCACGCTGCCTGAAAGAAGGCCGACGTAGTCACGCATTTAGGAAAATAAATATGTATTGGGCCGTCAAAGAGCAGTTGCGTCGGTTCGTCAAAGAACCCTGATTGCCTGGTAAACTTATGGGGTAAACAGTGCCGTCGACGAAGGATTGATCGGATTTGACAGTAGTTCCTGTGATGTTGTGAATGCTTATTTATTCTCCTGCTACTTTACGTCCGATAATTCAAGTTATACTGTATTAGAGGATCTAGAAAATGTTAACGATGCAACTCATGTTTGGTTGGAGTACAAATTTTCTGTTTGAATAGGTTTACCTGCAACCTACTTTTAATTATGATCTAAGAAGGTGTAAGGCGACATTTTTTCCGCTTGTTTAATTCTATTCTAATAAGTAGATTTACTTCTATTAATATCCATTTTATTMTATTTTCGTTATTGATTTATACCCATAATGATTTAAAGTTCGATTATAAGATTATTTTGACTATATGTTTATTAAGTCGAGAATGAACCGACAATTCAGATGAGCTATGTTTTGTTTACAAGAAAGAAACCTCTGGGCGAGACCCTTTTCGGAGCAGCGCGACATTAGTATGAGAGGAGTGCTGGAATGTGTTAGTTGGTTAATTCTTAGAGATGATTGTTTCCTTTGTTTTGTGGCTGAACCAGAGTTGATGGACAATTGGAGTATTACCGGATTAAAAGTACTAAAGTCGTGAGTACTGAAATGTATTTTGATTGTTGTCTCTTTGAGAGATTCAAAGGGTAGCATTTTTGTTGTTGAAAGTCCTGACGTCAGGTTTTTATGTTGCTACCAAACTGGGACAGTTTTTGAGATTGTTGTTGCCAGCAAGGGGGGAACCGATGGTATTTGGTATACCGTCGGTCCAGTTAATGTCCGATACGCAAATCGACTACTCGTGTGCCTGGGGTTAAGGATAACCCCTTGACGCATCGCAGTGTATGACCCTCGATGTTGATCTCAGAATGGGCGCTTCTGAGGAGACCTTGTGATGGTCAGAAACTCACATGTATGCGCTATCGCTTGCCGATGCGGCTGCTTGGTAGAATAGTTAGTAGTTGTTGAAAACTATTGTTTTGTTTAATAACCTAGGAAATTAGGCCAAAGGTGGAAATAAGAAAAGGGGGGCCCTGGCAAGAGGACACTTTGTGACTAGCCTGGGGGCATCGTTGCCCCCCGGTGAGTTATCTAAATTTGGTTGTGCAATTCAGTACAGTAAAAGAATGTTCTGTTTGTTCCCGGTGTTTACTGAGTGAACGAATACTCCATTTGGTCCACAAAAAGCCACTGATTGATTAATTTCTGGATGTTATGAACGAGGTGGAGGGAGTGTATTGGATTTTCTTTGTTTTGGTATGTTTTTTACTGGTATTCTTATGCAAATACGTCCCATGTTTATTTAATTAACAGTAATTAATCAACGAACATTTATTACCCCTTACAAAGATATGTATAAAGAGCTCCAAAAGAGATGGAGTTTTATTATAAGAGAATTAATAAACGCTAAGTGCTAATTGACACTGTCAAAAAAGCTTGGTGCGATAAGAGTAAAAAACCTAATACCTGTAGCTTCCTGTAAGCTGCAAAACGGCATTCGCCAGACTTCAGAAACAAGGGAACAAAACCAGTAGTGCGGTGTCCAAAAGTGAGTTCTTCGGAGAGTCTTTGACATTCGATATCCTACTTAAATATCTGTTCCAATATTGGGTTTACGGTTTCATATATAAACAAAGGATGGGATCAGTCCAGATTATAGTTTGGTTAGACTGTTACCAACTCAATGTCTTTCGTTTAAAATTTCTTTGAATATTTACCATGCACTTGGAATTTATTCAGTTTTGACTAGGTTTTCAATTGTAACAACATAACAGTAAACAAGGTAAATATTAACAACAATGATTGGTGCTTGAAATTCATTAAAATTATTATCTTGCTTTCTCTAGCTGCCAAATGAAGTCTGCTAGTGCTCATGTGAAAATTACGTCAAGTATCGAAAATAAATATTTGCTTATATTTCAGAATAAGCCTCTACGTCTAATATTGACATTGTGTTGTCACCACTGACAATTTTTTAAATACACTCTCTMTACCACGAGTGAGACTTCTGTAGAAAACTTTAGAACCAGGGCTTTATTTAACTTTTAAGCAACACCGAGTCTATCTTTATTAGTAGAAGTATAAAATAATGCTAGTCGTGAGATGATACAGCGGAAACTTATAATCCAGCTAATAAAATGATCGTAAAGGGCGATTATTAGAAAAAAGTAGGCGATGACAACCGACTTTGATTTACGAAGCAATTGCAGTCAGCAGAAAAAACGAAGAGCAGCCGCAACGAGTAAACTGATCATAGGCGTGAATACTATATGCCTCGTAATCATACTCATGATATACCTATACTCTTAAGTCTTAATATAATATAATTTAAGAATTGCAGCACCCAATAAAAAGAATTGATTACGTACTGACGTATTTTTCTCGAATAATCTTATTCTTGGAGTTTGCGATGAAGGAAGTTATACGTGGATATTCAATTTGTGGAATTTTTCAGTTCTTCTCTTTTTTCTAGCGTTGTAGCAAACATAATAAAATGCAAAATATTTTAAAGCTGAAACCTCCCCCTTATTACTTGGTCCCCGCTGACTTTGCGGTGTATACGCCAAAGGTGTGAGTCGTCAACCCCATCAATTTCACTATGGCTAAGTAATATACGTGTTGCTCCGTTTCTATATGCAAATGTGGGGCAGGGAGCAGTTTCTTCAAATTACATTTGCATTAGGCGAATGAATTCATTTTAATCTGCGTCTACAGCTCTCTTACATAAGCATATCCATGCGCACACATCTACATATAAAAAGCCGATATAACATGAGTTATAGAGTCACGGACTGGCTGTTTCGAGAATATACGAGCTWCGTAAAACTCACGGCGTGCACTAYATAATAAATGCCCAGACGTACTTTATAGCACCCCAATAAATAAGCCGGTTATTCTATTATGAACCGCAACAGAACGGCTGTCTGAGTGGTATTGTCGTTTCGCTGCAGTTGTACACATAAAATGTTGCTTGCAAAACACATGTGATTGCCAGGGCACTTGACACATGGTGCATTTTTATTGATAAACGCTTAGCGACCTTAGCAAGGGTGGCTCTACCCCAGAGAACTTTTACAGGGCTTTTTGGAACAAGTTATGTAGTTGTTAGGGTGTTGGGCATCTTTTTTTTATAAATGACGTTGAGTTATGTTAATGACAAGGATTGTACGGAGCTAGTGTAATTCAAATCCTACCTTAAAAGACAACCTGAATGCGGGGACTCACTATGGTAAATTTTGTGTCCTTCACTGTAAAGTTGTTTAAAATGCTTTCGTCAAATCTTTACAAATCTCTTCACAAGTTCATATAAGTAAACCTAACGCCCTCTCAAGGAGAAAACATCAGTCAGTGCCATGCTGTTTTCCGGGCGGCTATGTTACATGTTATCGACAACAACCACGGAAGCCTTCAAACCATCAGTCAGTGCCTTTAGCAGCTTATAAGTAGGTAAGCTCAGAAATAAAGTTTAAAACAGGATCGCATCTTTATTTTTTACGTATATGGTATAACAGTTCTGCATATACTACTTAAACCCATAATAGTTCATAACATTTTACGAAATATCGCAGATTTCGGTTTTTTATTTCCACGACGGTTTATTTCTTTATTTATTATTTTTCAATCAACATGCTTGTATGCCCAATTACAGATTGTAGACACGATACAGTAATACATAACGAAATATGAATGTACATTCTTTCAACAGCGAGGTTGATACATGAGAACACTGGAAAAAGTAATAACACAAATGGCTCAAAAGTAAAGCACAAAAACTAAAGACAAAAATACAAATTACGAAATACAAGTCACAAAATAAATATAGGTAGGCTAAAAAATATAAGCTTTAAATTTCAAGCAAAACACATCTAACTTTTTAATGCTATTAACAAAACTACACATAATGTTTACTGGTGATCCTTTCCCGATATATATGGAGCTGTTTAACATAAAACGTATCACGAAGCCGTCCAGAATACTGTGGTACTAGAAGTTTCAATTTGTTTAATATAATTGGATTACTAACATTATTATTTAAGAGTTTATAGATAAATAAAGCACCAGAGCCTTTAACAAGACTGTATAATGTATATGTTATATATAGAGGGTATATTCCGTATTTCTTGTCGTACAGATACCGTAAAAATTTCATTTGAATTTTTTCAAGTTTATCTTTGTAAACTGCATATAACGGAAACCAGACTATTCCACAGTATTCCACCAGACTTTGCACACATACCCTATATAGATGCTTAAGGGTGTTGATGTTCCTAAATTCCGCTGATTTCCTGACTATAAAGCCCATTATTTTATACGCTTTGATAACTGTCGCATTTACGTGAGCTTTAAATGTTAGTTTTTCATCAAAGGTTACGCCAACATCTGTGATCTCATCTTTTGATGGTAGTAAAGTAGAACTGATTTTGTAGGGGTAAAGGACTACATGAAATCTTCTGCTAAACGTGAACGTAAAACACTTGGCAATTTTGAATTAAAGTTTGTTTTTGAGCGACCAATTGTAGATATTATTTAAGTCTTTTTGTAGCAATTCGCAGCCAGATACCGTGTTAATTTTCTTAAATATCTTAAAATCATCGGCGAATAGGAGACAATGCGATTATTGAATAACACTTTTCAAATCGTTTATTAAGCAGAGAAATAACATAGGCCCAAGGTTCGATCCCAAGGGATCACCTGATCTTGCTGCATACAGTTCAGACGCTTCACCTTTATAAACTACATAACGGTATCTGTTTTTTAAGTAACTACTGAGGAGCAGCAAGGGTTTCTGCAATAATCCTAATGAACGTAACTTGTTTAGTATATCATGGTCAACTTTGTCAAACGCTTTTGCAAAGTGAGAACCACATCAACTTGACCCTGATTGTCTATAAATTCATTTACTATGTGCGGAAAACTTATAATATTATATATAAATATTTTGCTAGGTGCAGTTATTATTACAACTGGTCTGTAATTTTTGATATTTTGCTTATCTCCCGTTTTAAATATAATTGAAGGTAGTGCAAAGAGCTATTCAGCACACCTTTTAAAGACGTAAGGAAGTATTTTGTCCGGCCCAGCTGATTTCTTAGGCTTTAATCTTTTTATTTCGATTAATATATCTTCTTGTATGATTTTCACAATTTTGAGGGTATTAGGCACAATTATATTTATATCCCTGAAATTAGATAAATCGTATTTAGCATCCTGGGAATATACGCTACTGAAATAATCTGCAAACGCGTTACAAATATTCTTGTTACCGTGTAACTCATGGTCGTCATGTACCATGGAATTTAAATTTATGCCTGAATTTAATTTTAGAGAATCAACGTATGCCCAAAAATATTGAGGATCATGGGTAATATTAGACTCAACACTATCAACATATCCACGAAAAGCTACCTTGATATCATTCTTTATTTTATGACGGATAAATACGAAATTCTGCTTATCATTTTCGGTTTGTAAGTTATAAGTGACTGAATTTGGTCGCGAATAGATTATTGCAAAACATCCTGCAGTCTGTCTGATGGCTTCTAACTCTGATGGATATACGCTAAAAATTTGTGTGTAATAAGCGGACAAATATATATTAGCCAGGATTACGTTATTATTTTTATGCAAACTTAAAGCCATCAAAGTTACTGCAACCTTTAGGCAGATATACTTGGAACTTGTGGTGACTTCTAACCATCAAGTTGGTAAATGTACCTTGTATTTGTTTTGCAGTATGAGAACCACATCTTATACTGTTTCTACTACATGCAGAGAGTAACGTGAGTCAACTGTTTGGGCACTATATTAAAAATTTCAAAGTTCGGTCGTTAAACTGAGTAACCATATTCTTAACTCGTATTTACAAGCATTTAATCACCACTTTTTCTAAGACCTAGACTTTATTCCTAATACTGTTCATATGTGGCCTCTACACTCAGAAAAATATGTTGTTAAAGTAACTAAAACTTTGGTCATCCTCACAATATTGTATGCTTAGTATAGAGACAAACATATATTTTGTTATTGCGACCTACAGTGAATTGTAACAATATATTATATTAGCAACTATACATGTTGCTAGATTGATTATGTATAATCAATTTATGTAACAATACATTTGGCTTACATAATCTAGCACTATATCGTTGCAAGTACAATACATATAATACGATCTCAGATATTGCAACGGCATTTATATTGTACAGGTTACAATAAAATAGGGCATACAGTACTATAAAATTTGCTTGGGAAAGGTTATTAGTTTTTTATGTTAGCTATATTATATGTCAATAGTCTCCATACACTTTTGTCAAGTCAACGACATTAATTTGCTACAAACGCAAATCCAATAGTGAAATGTTTGTACTTACCTTGTTGTAGCACCAATGCCATATAGTAACGATACATCGGTGTGATTCAATTACCGTTACTTGTATGCACAAAAACACTTTTACAATTGATGTCATTATTTATATCACAAACCCAACACACATATATAAAGTATACTAGTAATTCAAATCTGTTATTTACTGTCACAGAATCTGTATTCACAGGAAAAATAAAATGCACTGGTGGAATAAGTAGTGTATAATGAAACAAAATGCCCATACAGACAACAATAACATGTAAAAAAGCTTCTGGGTTATCCGCTGTCGAAGTACTTGGATATGACGATACAGCGAGCAGTACTACTCCTATATCTGAAGAAGAATACTTTTCATGTTTTTGTTTAAATTTAACCCTTATCCCCAACATTTGAATGCTTCGATATTCACATTTTCTTCTGTGAAAAAAACGACATAAAATAAGTATATAAGTTCATGTAAACAGTTCCTTCGTGCAATGTCAACATAGTATACAGGGTGTTAATTAATTTAATGTCATAGCTTCTGGAGCTGAATCTCAAAGTGATTCCGAGATAACAAGTATACAGGGAGATTTTTTGAAAACTTCACACCTTAAATAACTTTAAATATAGCAAAAATTTAAAAATTTGCAAAAACAGGTAAACTTTTCTTTGCAGGGGGACAACTTTTGAGATAAGTTTTTAATGGATAGCGCTTACTCTCTGAGCAGGGCAGACACCCCTGTAAAAATTTTAAATGGAACTATCCATCTTGTGATACATCATTTGAAAGCTTATTTCACAAAGAGTCTGGCCACGTAATTAGTTTTACCACGTTTAACTTATTGACGGGGTAATATATTAATAGTGCCTACTAAACAGGTTGCTTATTAAATTGAATATTTTGGACTCTTTTCAACAAAATGTGTTTTATTTTAGAGCGGAAATAAAATTTGTCCTTACGAGAACCCAAAATTTAAACAAACAACTTGTAAAAAATATTACACTTAAAAAAAACTCCCACAATACTGAAAATTTTCTTTTAACATTATTATTAACATTAAAGTATTTATCATGTAATTTTTTAGAAAGTCCATGTCCACGAAAAAGGAAAATTATTTATTTGTAACTCCAAAAACAGTGTGAACAAAACCATAGAAATTCAAACCTTTCAATAGATTCTCAAAATGTGCACCACCTCTTTCCATACAATACAGACGGTTCTCGAACTCCTGCTGCACTTTTCGGAAAGTTTCAGGTGGAATCCTCCTGCACTCGTTAATAACTCTTTCTCGCAGATCGTCCAGGCTAGTAGGTTGTGTTTTGTAAAGCACAGATTTTAAATGACCCCATAGAAAGATATCTAAAGCAGTCAAATCGGGTGATCGTGGCGGCCATTCAATTATTCCACGCCTACCAATCCAGTGAAGAGGAAATCTATGATTTAACCAATTTCGCACATTAATGGCGTAATGCGGTGGGGCTCCATCATGTTGGTAAAACAATTCGTATTCATCCAACAGTGGATTTCCTCCAGGGCCACGTTGGTTTTCTAATAGCTCTGTGATTAAAGGATCAATAACGTTATCAATTAATTCTAAATACATTCCCCCATTTAGCGTCCCATCAATGAAAATTGGACCTACAATTGCGTTGCCAAGTATTCCAGCCCAGACGTTCAGCTTCTGAGGAACTTGTGTATGACCTTCTCGAAAAATATAAGGATTTTCGTCACTCCAGTACCTGACGTTATGTTTATTTACAGAGCCGTTAAAAAAATGTGCATTCATCACTGAAGCAGATATTTTTTATTAGATTTGGATTTACTATAATCTTTTCTGTCATAATTTCGCAAAATTGCAGTCTTCTATCGAAGTCATCTTCGCCGAGTTCCTGGAGAGTTTTCATCTTATAGGGATGGAATTTGTGCAGTTTTGTAACTTTCCTTACAGGTGAATAAGAAAGTCCAGTGGCTGTAGAAATGTTACGCAAAGAGCTAGTTGGATCCATTGCAAAATGACCAAGTTGGGCCATTTCATCAACGACTCTATTCCCTGCCCTTTTTTTGTTTACTACAGATCCAGATACCTAGCGTCAACATCTTTATCGGGGTGCCGTTCGTTAAACACCTCTGAAATTGAAGTCGTTTACGTAGGTACCTACACCATGTTTTAGCAAAACATCTACTGAGGTTTTGGAAACATAAAAAATCAACTTTATAAAAGCAGCATCTTGTAATAACGAAGACGTTTCCGATCGAGGATATATTGTCCAAATAAGATTTGAAGTTGATATTAAATAAACTAGCACGCATCATTATAAATTTTGTTAAATCGGAATCGGTTACGACAACTGCGAAATATGTTCATGATTACAAAATTGGCAATCGTTCTACTCAAAGCGTTTTTATAGTTTTTACTTATTCAACAATGTAACAAATGTGCGTTCATTTGCTACAAAAGGGCAATAACGATCACCATAGCCGCAGCCGTTGACACTACCCCCGCGGATCACAATCTGCAACAATGCTACGTGCACGTGCTACGCAGTACTCTGGTTATAACATGCTATGAATTTACGTTTACGTACTATAAGTTTGTGACACTCTAATACTTAAGCTACAGCAAAAATAATACAAAAGGCGGTAAACCACGCGCACATGAAATCAACTTACACAAAATGTAATATTGCGCAATCTGCAACTTACCTTCGAACTTCTGGTACACGTGAGGCAATCCTTTTTCGAGAAGTTGTTTTACTTCTTCCATAGTTGTAGTATTATAGGTAGCTTCCTATGTAAAAGCCACCTAAATACGAGACATGTTTTTTAAGTAAGAACCGTTTTGTGATTACGCCGCCGCAGCGCTACGGTCGGCGTTCCGCGCATGCTTGCTGGTTACCTACATCTCTTGTCTACGCACTAACGCCATTACAGTTTGATTCTTCATTGTATACATTGTTTACTGAGTGTTTAAGAAGCCTCCGACAATCGTGAGTCCCGCCGATTGTGAAGTACGGGCTGTTATACGATTTCTTAGTGCTAAAGGCGTAAAACCGATCGATATTCATCGTGAGATCTGTGAAGTTTACGGACAAAACATTATGAGTGATGGAATGGTAAGGAAATGGGTGAGAGCATTTAAAGATGGCCGCACAAATGTGCATGATGAAGAACGGAGTGGGCGTCCTTCGGTCGTTAATGAAGATTTGGTGCAGAAAGTGAACGAAAAGGTGAGAGAAAACAGACGCTTTACAATTTCATGGAATGGCGAAATTCGTCATCACCCAAAAAAGTGAAGTTTAAGCAAACAATTTCTACCCGGAAAATCATATGCACAGTTTTTTGGGACAGAGAAGGAGTATTGCTAGTGGAGTTTCTGCCTCGTAATGAGACAATCAATGCAGCGTCTTATTGTAAGACATTGAACAATCTGCGTCGTGCAATCCAGAACAAAAGACGTGGCAAGTTGAGTAAGGGTATCGTTTTGCTGCATGACAATGCCCGTCCACATGTGGCTAATCATGAAATCTTTTAAATGGGAAACTCTAGATCATCCTCCATACAGCCCTGACCTGGCGCCCAGCGACTACCATTTGTTCCTGCACTTGAAGAAACACCTGGGTGGTCAGCGTCTTCAAGACGATAACGAAGTCGAAACATTTGTGATACAGTGGTTAACAAGTCAGGCGGAGGAGGGAGGGTATTCAAAATCTGGTGCCACGTTATGACAAGTGCCTCAATATTCACGGAAATTATGTAGAAAAGTAGAATAGGGTACAGGCTTTCATGTAAAATAAAATTATTGCGATATCTTTGCACATCTTTTTTTAATTCCAAAACGGTACTTCAAAAAAAAAAGCCTGGTAATTTGCACTTTGCAAAACAACACACGGTAGCACGATAGAACACTTCGATGGACAATGGATCAAGATTCAGGGATCAAGCCGGACTGCGAAATGCAGTGCTGTCAGAGCTCCGGTCACTATATCGTGCTATGGGCAATTAAATTTTCCAAAACCAAACGGATTAAGGCAATTCTCAATCTACTATAAATAATTTGAAAGTTGATTGTTGCATTTTTTTAGTTATTATAGATCCTTACAGGTTAATTGACAAAGTAACAGCAAATCCAAGGAAAGTTGTTAAAATAAAATTAATTTTTACTTGCAAGATATACCATTATATGGGCATTACAGTTATATATTACGTTATACTAATATGTCTTAACGTCTTATAACATATCTTTATACTTTATTGGCAATGATACGAAAAATTAATATTGAAAAAAATTATTGAGAATTTCTAAAATCTTTGATTCTTGCGACGAGAAGCATATGTCTGTAATTTTCTTCTTGCTAAAGCAAAAACCGCTAGCATACAAATTCTCCACAAATCGAGTAATTCTTCGTCAACTGGCAGCACTGGCCAAATGCATAAAGTAGAGCTGAAAAGGTATCCAAAGGGGCGGGATTAAATGATATTTTAAACATCTGTATGGTTAGCTACACGTCTGTAATTTATTTTTGAACTAGACAAAATCGTTACTTTAACAAAATATGTTTATAAAATGGGGACCATACAAGTTGCATATGGAACTAAGTAAATAGTAAAAGTTACTTTACCGTAATGCCACGCGCCTGTATTGGAACGACAACAATATGTGCATTAACGTGAACTATAAATAAATAACTATTTAGATATAGTAACAACAAAAAACAAAACAACTATTCGGTTAACAAAACATACCGTAATAATAACTGAAATTCAGCTCACAATCACGTATTTTATGTATTACTATGAAAACTTTTTTCAGTGTATAAAGTAATGCTAAAACTTCTGTGTAACGAGAAAGAATAAGAAGGCCTGCGTCCATGATTCCTTCATTCAGATATCAGAACCAGTTTCGGATCGTTAACAACCCATCCAAGAAGTTTTCCATCGCAACATTTATGTACGTTACAAGCACGATGTGTAGCAACAGTTTCGTAGCGGTACAAAGCCTGCTCCCAACGTATCAAAAGTGATCTAATCTGCAACAACATCTGGCCAGTTCTCGCAATTTGGGCCATTGGTTTCCGCAAGCCAGCGCATTCGCCCGTGACAGCCTTCAGAGCCATCGATAATCTCGGGATGACACCGGGATCACGTCTCGTTTCGACGCGACCGCTGATCCCTCGCATGATGATCCACTAAGATTTCCTAAACACCAGCTCGTAAAGTCGTTAACGACGAGAGGAGTCGCGGGCAGAGATCATCGATTATGCAGGCCGTCACGATACATCACCCGTTGATGATGTAAAATCCATCATAGATTCAATAATTTGTGGTGACAGCCAGGGCCGGGAGAAGATGATGTATTTTCACCCCCACCCAACATCAATCTTCATTGCGAATGTCGTGGGGTAATCCTCCGGATGCGACACAATCCAATATAATGGTCGGCGGAGGCCAGTTTGCGTAAGCCCATTGTTCCCGTTACCTCGTATTGTCACAGCTGTTGGGTGACACGCATCCACGCTAAGGGCTATTCATCGAATCTGCCAGTCGACGGAATCGGATTACTTTTTATCTGGTTACGCGAATTGCTGATTCGACGGTTACGGTTTGCAAGTTTTTAATGATCCATTTGTATCTGCGGGAGAGCCCCTTTCGTTCAGATTGAAATAGAATTTTGCCACCTACTGGCATGTAAATATCAGGCCAGCGAAACCAGTAGAAGTGACGTCTCAGTATCCAACCCTTTGGTACAGTGACGGATCCAGGAATTCCATTGGAGAGGGGCTTGACCGAACTGACTGCAAACCCTAAAATACTGAAAAGGCATACCAAATTCTTTGTGGCCTACATATTTTATGTTTAAATCCACTCTATTTGTTGTTTCTTTTTTTAAATATATGGAGTTTCGTAGTTCGTAATAGATGCTGAAAGCATTCACCTTCGTATTTTCTGTTATTGATGGGATTCTACATTTACCAAAGGGGAAAGCGAAATATAAGGCACACTGCATCCTATGAATATTTTGCGACCTATAACCGGGGGCAGATCACAATCACCTCAATCGCATACGAAACGCCAGTAAAACTGAAACATTGTTAATCCATCCATCATTTAACTTTAGGATTGCTGATTATAATGTCATAAATAATAACATGAGCGGGATAGATTGGCATAGTGAGTTTCAAACCTTGGACAAAATGAGTCACTTGAAAAACTTTATTCTCTACTGTATAGTTTACTTGATAGATATGTAGCGCGTAGCGTTAGAAAATACTGCTGTTATCCGAGCTGGTTGTCAAAAATAACAATTAGAACACTTAAAGAAAAGAAGAAATACCAGTCTTGGGAATATATATGGCAATAAGATGAACTATTTAACTTTTAAAATACTTAGATGACGGGGCAAGTATCTCATTAACAACAACTGTAGCAATTATATTGAAACTGTTAAAAAAATTGGCGTGGAGCCAGAGCAATTCTGTTCGTTTGCGTACAATAAACAAAAATGTGTCAGCATTCCTACCATTATGAATGATTATAATGGTACAGCATTTAGTTATTTTGATATAAGTCAGTGTTTTTCGAAGTACCTTTCATTCGTATTTGTTGACTCGAATCCCGTTTATCGCAAAAGTTCATCTCGATTGGCTACAAATAATTACGTATGTGCTCCCTCAATAACTGCGGACGATATTAGGAAAAAAGTACATGCTCTTTCAAAAGAGAGAATAGGCCCTGATATTATACCAGTCATTTTCATAAAGGAATGCATGGAGAATCTGTTGTTGAGTTCAAAATGTTTATGTTTATTTCTGTTAGCGTGCGATAGCGCTGTGTGTGATCGTGAACTTTCGTGCAACCTAACCTAGCCAGCAGCGGGGAGAAGAGATGGACGCAAGCGACAAGTCCAAGCGCACGCAGTTTTCTCGTCTCTCCACGTAACATAAAATTTCACGTTGTAAACGTCTCGGCCATCAATTATACAGTCCACATCCAATAAACCAATAAACAATATTGGTTGCATATCATTTCGAAAACCCGAAGCAACATAAAGTTGGTCCAAAACGAACCGGATTGGCAGCAACACGGCAGATAGCGTCAGCTGCAAGTCCACGTGCAGTGAAGTGAAATCGGAAAAACACGCAACACGAAATCATCACGAAACCACGAAGCATCCACGACGAAACTCCTCGGTGAGTCCTTTCCAATTTCATTTTCCCGATTAACAAGCACGTCTCGATCTCGTAAGTTTTCATTGTTCATAATTTATTTCGCGCGTATCGTAATCGCGAGAAGGAGCTTTGTTGACTTAACGCGTAAACGTAAAATCACATTCATATGTCATGGAACAAACAGATCACGACGAAATCAAAAAACTAAAATTTGATCGAGGCATAATAAAAGCAAAATTAACTAGACTCGAAACATTTCTAAACATAATCGAAAATCGAGAAAAAATTGAGCAAATAAGAACTCGTTTGGAAGCAATTGAACAAGAATTCAAAAATTTTGATATTATACAGACCCGTCTGGAATACCTTGATGAGAGCGAAGTGGTTGAAAGGGATTCATTAGAAAACAAATTTTACGAAGTTATCGCGGAAGCAAAAAGATGCGTTCAAGTATCAGAAGCCAAACTTGGCAGCACAGCGCTCATAGCAACACCGACAACATCGAACGTTCAAACGGTTCCAGTAACGGAAAACAAATTCACGAAATTACCCGATATCGAACTACCAAACTTTCACGGTACGTATGAAACATGGATGAGTTTTTTTGACATTTTTAAATCGGTTGTTCACGAACGCACGGATCTTTCCGACATCCAAAAATTTCTATATTTAAAAGCGTGTTGTAAAGACGATGCTTTACGATTGATAGATTCGATAAAAGTTACGTCCGAAAATTACACAACGGCAGTAGAACTGTTACGAGAACGTTTTGAGAATAAACGAGCGATTATTAATCACCACGTCAACGGTTTGTTATTCAAGTTACCAGATGTTTCTAAAGAATCGCCGGGTTCTTTGCGAAAATTGGTAGATACAGTAAACCAGCATGTAAAATCGTTAGCAAAGCTAGAGTTACCCACAGATCATTGGGATGCTTTACTAATTCCTTTAATAGTTAAAAAACTCGATTTATTTACCCGTCGTGAGTGGGAAAGTAAGCAAACGAGCAACGATCTCCCGAAATTATCGCAATTAATGGAATTTCTAACCAAAAAATGTGTCACGTTAGAAGTTTTGTTCTCGGAAATAAACGTGAAGTCGCACTCTAGTAATGTAAAAGGACATAACGTGTCAAATAAGCAGTTTAGTAGCAAAATTTCGACGGTTAAATCATTGCAGCAATCATATGCCTTAACGAATACATATATTTGTCCAACCTGTCAGGGAAAACACTTTATTTATCAATGTCCCGAATTTGAAAAACGATCACTAGACGAAAAATACAAGGAAGTGCGTAGACTTAAGTTATGTAGCAATTGTTTGCGCTCCGGACATGGCGTACAAGTATGCAAATCGCGGCATTGTAACAAATGTAACTTAAAACATAACACGCTGTTACATGAAGACAAAAATCGGTCAACTGATCAGAGCATAAACAGCGCAAATAACTCTGCATCAACTTCCGAATCTTCAACAGATATCGCTACACATTCGACAAATTTTCATCTTTTAAATACAAAAATTCACGAATCAGAACAAATCACATTGTCACACGCCAGTATCCAGCTAAATCAAGTTTTGTTGTCAACAGCCACGATTTTAATCAAAGATCGTGGAGGAAGATATCACGAATGCACTGCTTTATTAGATGGTGGAAGTCAATCTAATTTGATTTCAAAAAGGTTATGCCAAAAACTCGACTTAGACCTAGAAGATTTCTTGTTACCGTTAGCAGGAATAAACAAAAACGTAACACACATAACAAACAAAGTTTCAGTAACAATAAAATCTCGTTGTACACCATATCAGGTTCAATTATCGTGTTTAGTATTACAGGTCATAACAGAGAACTTACCTCTCATAGGTTTTGACAAAAAATGCCTGCAATATCCCACAGATATCCCATTAGCTGATGACAGTTTTAATGAACCCAAGTCTATCGACATACTATTAGGTGCTGAAATATTCTATGATCTTTTAGAAGGCGAAAAAATCATTTTAGGAAAAAATCAACCTACTCTACACAAAACAAAACTCGGATGGATATTTACAGGAGTTATTAAACTTCACGGTAATTCGCGACACTCTAAAACAGTATGCAACTTAACGACAAAAATTAACCACGAATCGTTAAATCAAACTATGCAGCGCTTTTGGCAATTAGAGGAAATCCCTCAAAATCACATACTAAATCAAGAAGAACAATTATGCGAAAATTATTTTCAGCAAACCACGACCCGTTCTGAAGATGGTAAATTTGTAGTTCGATTGCCATTCAAAGAAAACTTTCAAGAATTACTCGGAGAATCACAGTCTTGTTGTATCCAAAGATTTCGCGGTTTAGAAAATCGGTTATCGAACAATGAAAGTTTAAAAAATGATTATCATAACTTCATGCAAGAATACGAAGCTTTACATCACATGTCTTCAAAATCTGATTTATACTCGTTTTCACCGGAAGAAAAAGAATCATACTTTTTACCCCATCACGCAGTTATTAAACATAGTAGCACGACCACTAAATGCAGAGTTGTATTTGATGGTTCAGCCAGAACTTCAACAGGCTATTCATTAAATGATCTTTTAGCAGTAGGCCCTCTCGTACAAGACGACTTATTTTCTATTGTCACGCGAATGCGATTAAGAAAATATGTATTAAACGCAGACATAAAAATGATGTACAGACAAATATGGCTACATCCAAACGACCGCAAATATCAGTTGATTTTGTGGAGATTCAATTCAGATCAACCAATTAAAATATACGAACTAAACACAGTAACGTATGGACATTCCAGTTCTCCATATTTAGCCACAAGGTGTCTCAAACATCTCGCAGAAATTAATGCAAACACGTATCCACAAACCAGTCACATTCTGGAAAAATCATTCTACATGGACGATCTGCTAACTAGTGTAGATTCAATTCCGGAAGCGTTAGAAGTATACCACGAAATAACAAGCGTACTGAATACCGCAGGTTTTCAATTACGTAAATGGTCTTCAAACAGTCGCGAAATTTTGAATCATATTGTTAACGACAACGCAAATCTCGAAGGTGAACAAAATCTTATTCTTATTCACGATCGTAAGGAACTAAAAACTTTAGGCCTTATGTGGAATTCGGAAGACGATACTTTAAATTACACAAGCAAATTCATAGACAATCCTACAGTAATCACGAAACGGACAGTTTTATCGGCAATATCGCAATTATTCGACCCGTTAGGATTAGTCGGAGCAGCGGTAATAAGAGCGAAAATTCTTATGCAACAAATTTGGAAAAGTTCTCTCGATTGGGACGATCCATTAACAGGAGAATTGTTACTGCAATGGGAAACATTTTCTTCTCAGTTACACGCTTTAAATTCAGTAAAAATTCCACGTCACGTAGCATGCGAAAATCCCGTACAAGTAGAATTAGTCGGATTCTGCGACGCTTCGGAAAAGGCGTACGGAGTATGTATTTATCTCGTATCAACAGACACTAACGGTCAAAAATATAGTAACTTGTTGTGTGCGAAATCCAAAGTCGCGCCACTCAAAAAAATAACGTTACCTCGTTTAGAATTACTAGCAGCAGTTCTGTTAGCTCGTTTAATGACAACTATTCGAAATACAATTGATATTACCATTGATGCAACTAAACTTTATTCAGATTCAACAATAGTTTTATCATGGCTTCGAATAGACCCGAGCACATTAAAAACATTCGTCGCGAATCGTGTTACACTAATATTAGAATTAACACATATCGAAGAATGGAATCATGTCAAGAGTGAGTTTAACGCAGCGGATATTATATCACGAGGTATAAATCCTTCAGAATTGTTTGATTGCAATATCTGGTGGCACGGACCAGAATTTCTGATTCAAATTCACGAAGCAAACGACTTTATCATGGAAGAGTTTTCAACTGAAAATTTACCAGAAGTCAAAATTCATAGCGTCTCGTTAGCAACATCCAAAACAGACAATTTTCTAAGCAATCTGATCACAAAGTTCTCGACCTTAAACAAACTACAGCGCGTAGTAGCTTACGTTTGTCGTTTTACACATCGATTAATTTCCAAACAATCAATTACCTCCGCAATTCTGAATGTAGATGAATTAGAACGAGCACTTTTAGTGTTAATCAAATTTGTTCAACACGAAGCTTTTAGCTCCGAAATTTCCGCATTACAACAATCACGTAACATTAAAAATCATAGCAAAATAATTAATCTAAACCCGTTCATAGACGAATCTGGCATTCTGAGAGTAGGTGGCAGACTTGCAAATTCAGACCTTCCTTATGACCAGAAACATCCCATAATTTTGCCTTATAAACATAAACTGACTTCATTAATTATACAGCACGAACACTTGAAGCATTTACACGCAGGAGTTCAAAATCTTCTATCTATATTGCGTTTAAGGTATTGGCCAATTAAGGGAAAAAACATGGTCAAATCCGTTACACGTTCTTGCATTAGGTGTTATCGAGTAAACCCAAAACCAGCAACCCATATCATGGGAAATTTGCCACGAAATCGAGTTACCCCGGGTAGACCTTTTTTGAGATGCGGTATCGATTATGCAGGTCCTATTCTAGTGAAAGACGGATCATTAAGAACGAGCAAGGTACGTAAGTCATATATATGCATTTTTGTCTGTTTCGCTGTGCGAGCTGTGCATATCGAACTTGTATTAGATTTAACCACGGATGGTTTTTTAAACGCACTCAAAAGGTTCATATCCAGACGTGGTAAACCAACTGACATTTTTACCGACAACGGCTTGAATTTCGTCGGAGCCAGTAATCATTTTACTGAATTGTTCAAGTTGCTCTCTGATAACAATCACAATCAAATCGTTTCTCAGTTTCTTGCAAAAGATATGATCAAATGGCATTTCATCCCTCCGAAGTCGCCCCACATTGGCGGTTTGTGGGAAGCAATGGTTAAGTCGACCAAGTATCATTTACGTCGAACTTTAGGTAATGCAACGGTTACATACGATGAAATGTACACTATCCTTACGCAGATTGAGGCATGCTTAAATTCACGTCCATTAACGGCCTTGTCTGACGACCCAAACGATTTCCTACCCTTAACTCCGTCACATTTCCTTATTGGAGACTCTCTAGTTGCGACACCCCAAGCTGACGTTGAAGACATGCCATGTAACAGGTTATCCCGATATCAGAGAATGCAACAACTCGTCCAACTGTTTTGGACACGTTGGTCTAGGGAATATCTAGGTCAATTGCAGAAACGTTCGAAATGGCATCAGCATCAGATGTCCGATCTACATGTTGGATCTCTAGTCATTCTGATGGAGGATCACATACCCCCTCTTCGATGGCCCATGGCACGCATCCTTGAACTTCACCCCGGTGCTGACCAGATAGTTCGTGTAGTGTCAGTGAAAACTGCTAATGGTGCGGTAGTGAAACGCTCGTTGCGGAAAATTTGCGCACTACCTGAAGATAATGAACCTGACAAGCCTGATTATGACATTAACTTTCAAGTTTAATGCTAATTATTTTCTTTTTTTTTTTTTTTCATTTTTTTTGAATGTTGGTTCCTTTATCTTTGTTCACTGTTTAGTTTGTAATGCTTTTGAAATGTACACATTTCAAGGTGGCCGGCGTATGTTGAGTTCAAAATGTTTATGTTTATTTCTGTMAGCGTGCGATAGCGCTGTGTGTGATCGTGAACTTTCGTGCAACCTAACCTAGCCAGCAGCGGGGAGAAGAGATGGACGCAAGCGACAAGTCCAAGCGCACGCAGTTTTCTCGTCTCTCCACGTAACATAAAATTTCACGTTGTAAACGTCTCGGCCATCAATTATACAGTCCACATCCAATAAACCAATAAACAATATTGGTTGCATATCATTTCGAAAACCCGAAGCAACATCTGTTGACTCTTCAATTTTCATTAAGAGAATCTGGAAAACTGCTGCGGCTTCGCCTATCTTTAAATCAGGCAATAGGAATTTGGTTGCATGTTACCGCCCTGTGTCAAAGCTGTGCATGTTTGCCAAAACTTTTCAATCAATTATATACGATCATGTCTTCTTCCACGTAAAATTTCTGATTTGTCCTTCTCAGCACGGTTTCGTAAGTGGACGCTCAGTGGTTTCTAACTTGTTTGTGTACACAGAATTTTTATTACAACAAATGGACAATCAACAACAGGTTGATAGCAGTTACACTGATTTCAGCAAAGCGTTTGACAAAATTGATCATTTTATAATGACATTGATGTGTGTGATTCTCTTCTTGTGTGGTTTGAAACGTATTTGTTTCACAGGTGTCAGTTTGTGAAGATTGGTAGGCTTAAGTCTGATCAATGAGAAATAACTTCAGGTCCTTTGTTGTTTAATATCTATATAAATAACATTCCTAATGGTTTCAAACATTCAAATTTTTTAATGTATGCCGATGATTTAAAAATCTATCGTTGTGTTTCTTCTGTGGATAACTGCAAACTTCTCCAGGAGGATATTGAAAAGCTGCAATCCTACTGCCAGAGTAATAGCCCTTTCCTTAACATTGATGGAAATCTTTTAAATCTTTGTTCATGGCTTACGTCAATAGTATTTTGAACTATGCTTCGGTTATTTGGAATCCCCAATATATTGTGATGTACATTACATTAGCCTTGAAAGGATTCAGAACAAAACGTCGTATGGACAGCGATGAAGTTTTGCAGATCTTCGTTATCTGCACAGCATATGCAATGGTGCAGTGGACTCGACAGTTATTTTGAGTATGCTGAATATTTCGGTGCCTTCTGTGTATAACACTAGGTCTCATAATTTGTTTCATGTACCATAACATTTCACTAATGCATATGCAAACACCCCACTTCTTAGAAGTGTGAAATCCTAAAATTCATCAAGCAGGCTAACTAACCCATCACTTGAAGTTAATATATTTGGTGATTCCGGAGAAAAAATTTTAAAGTGCTTCACCAATTACATTATTTCTTTTTTCTTTCATATTTTGATAGTTTACTTCTAACATAATGTAATAACCATAAATTAGGTGTTAATTTGAAATAAGATATAGGCATTAATTTTCATTTTAATAGTTTCCGTTTGGCGGTGTGGTTTATTCTATATTATGTTAATTTCATTATTGAATAAGTTGTAAGCACTGTTTTAGGTTCGTCCTGTTTGTGCTTCTATAAATAAATAAATAAATCAATCAATCAATAAATCAGTAAAATATCATCCGCTGGATGACTTCATTAACATGTAGCAAAATTGTTTTTGAAACTTTTCTCTTCATATAAGATGTTAAAAAAGGATGTAAAATATTGAAAGAGGTAGTAGTGGATAGTATGATTAAAAATATGCAGGGTAGCCTTAATAAATATATGCGTACAAATAAATAGACATAAAGTTACATAAGAGGTTCAAAAAGCCTAAAAGGCGTAACATCTATGTCTGAAGAATATTGGAACTCCCTCTAAAACCCCCTCATTAGCTTGGGTTTGTTGGCATTTTTTATTGATTCGTATAACTGCCACTTGTACCATGAATTCTTGTAATATTCCCATTTAACATTTTGAAATTCCTCGTATGACTCAAATACGCTTGTCGAGGACCAGTTTTTACCACGTGACCGACAAAAACCGCGAGAAATAAAAGCTAGTCTGTGTGGTTTTCACATTTGGTATTTTGGTATGTTGTGACAATTCGATGATAGTTATGTGAACAGGCTGTATTTTACGTTCCTCCAAAAGTACTGGGATTATCTGACCAACGAATTGTATTTCGACGCTTAGAGCTGTTGTTTCTTTGTTGGGTGAGCATTGTCCAAGCAGTTATTTCAGTATTCAAATCACAACACCACACGTATCGCTTGATGTTTCTTCTTGTAAGAACCCTCTTTAGAGATGGGTGTTATAAACGATTCTTTTTGGCGTTGTTGTAAGACGAAGATGTAACTATAGGGTTCTTTTCTTTGCCTGTGATAAATTGTTCGAGCTGCCTTGGTCAAAGACCGCCTTCTTTTGCGGGTTGGTGGATTCTTTGGAACTCATCGACCATTCACGMTTTAAACGTCCTCCAGGATTCAGTACTTAAGTCATGTGTGAACTTACTTGATGTGAGCATTATCAAATCATAGTTTATTACCGTTTCTACAGAAATTTTTGGTAAGCAGCGCCTGTTAACTGGTTTGGCAAAACAACACGACTCAGAAACATGTCGTCTACAATACGCATCCAAAGGTTTAAGAAGAGAACATGTCTGATGTAAAAATCCGATTGAGGTACAGGGATTTTCGTCGATCCAAGCATACTAACTACATTCACCTTATCATACCTATTAAGTAAATCCTCGCAAAATAAAGAAAAATAGAAGAAAGAAACAATAGCTCCAAAACCCATATTTATTGAAACTTTTTTGTCTGTTTTGGTCCATACCATTTCCTTTACAAATATCTCAATCTTTTTTTAACACAAAATATGGTAAGTATAAATTATTAATTTTTTTTCAATCCACAATAATGCATTCATGCTAGTTCATATTACGGCCAACATCACGTTCGTAATAGCTTTTTAACAGTCTGTCAATCGTCCATTCCGTGCTCTTCCACGTAACTATAAAAGCAAGTACATTTCAGGATTATTTACAGCCAAACAGAATTAAATGCAAGTGTAATAACAATAACTTTAAAGCTTTACTGGTCGTTTGATCACATAATCTTATAAAATACGTAATCATGCGTTGACCTCAGAGAGCGGGCGACTTTTTCCAGAACCATTACTATTTTATTACAGTAATAAAAGCTTTTACTCACAATTTATGTCCCACATAAACAGCAGTCTACATTCTCACACAGTCTCAAAATGTTTATAAGTAAAATATTTGACAATTCTTATTGCGGCAGGGGCAGAGGGGAAGCAGCCAGCCAAGTGAACCCCGCCTGGGCTTAATCTGAATATATGATTGTCCTTATTGTCCTAGCAAAGCTACCGGGGAAGGCATTAAGACTTCTTCCCGACATGAGCCCGAATAGAAGGAGACGTGTAGTGATATCGACGTTTGGGAGACAAGGATGTCCGAGCCTACGTGGACAATCAGAAGTGGGAGCGACTCGAATATTAACTCCTCGCTTATGCCATGTGCCGCTATCACATTTGGGGATTTTCGTACGTATATTTAAGTCCTATCCACATGACTTCGCTTAATATCGCTACCGGTTTTGTGCCACATACGGCTTACCAATTAAAAACAGCGGATCAGACAGGTTATTTAGTGGAGAGGTTATTAAACGGATAGCTAACATGTTTTTGAAGCGTCATGGATGCCGAGCGTACTTTTGATACGTTCGAATGTTGTTCGTGGTGTATTGGAATTAAATGCATTTAAATAAGACATGCTGTGAGTAGTGCAGCATCAGTAAACGTTGACATGTTCTTTATTTAGTGACCACTGGACTTATTCGTCCAACCAAATTCCACTTAGAGAAAGAAACATAATGTTACTGAAACATCTATAAATGGAAGTGACAAAGGAGCATCTTTAAATAAATAAATTGATCTGATTGATTTTGAGCGCTGATACAGACTCCATGTACTGATTTAGCTACAGAATATCATGGTTTAGTCATTGCTCGAACTTTCGAAAATGCTACTAATTCAGAATCTGGTCAAATCCAGACGCCAAACCTTTGTTTCGAATCAGAGAAAGAATCAGAAGAAACCAAAGAAGCTGAATAAAATATAATTTCAAGTAAATATCAATTTCCCTTTTTACCCATTCGATGTATCTCACTCGATTACAGTCCTGTCCTTTTGCTATCCTTCTGGCTTCGTCCCAGGTGAGGTTTCTTTTCTTCAACGCCTCGGCCACTGTCATGTTCCTTGTCTTCTGCGGTCTTCCTTTTCTTTTCTTTCTTTGTACTTTGCCTCCCATATTAGTTTTGCTGGCCTTTCCTCATCCATCCTCACCATGTGCTCGAACCACTTTAGTTTATTTTCTTCCATAGTTTGCTTACTCGACACTATTTCCAGTTCTTCTCAGCTTCTCTCGTTTCTTAGTATGTACAATTTAATCATCCCTTCAACACGTTTTAAGTATTTCATCTCAGTTGCTTCCAGTCTACTCAAAATTCTATCACTGAACACCCAACTTTCACTACAGTATGTTAATATTGGTCATCTAGTGTACTGTCATTTTTGTCTTCTCACTTATTTCCTCTTTACGTATTAACGTTATGTTTAGTGAGTGGTACACATCTATTGCATTAGCGATTCTTTTATTTATTTCTTCATCTATACTTCCATTGCTTTGTATTGTAACTCCTAGGCACTTAAAACTTTTAACCTGTTCTATTCGTTTTCTATTTATAGTAACATTCTGTCCGCTCTCCTTTTTTATGACCATTGTTTTAGTCTTGATGGTATTTATTAATATTTTACCGCTTGTTAGTTCTTTTTAGTTAGTTTAGTTTAGTTTAGTTAAAAATATAATATTCTTGAAAAAAGTCATAATGTAACAAACTTTTAATTGGAAAACCCCTTCAGTTATAGCAATACAGTCAATTAATAAAATTTCAGTTTAAACAATCAAACTCATCTTCTTATCCGTATGAATGAATGGTGTCTATAGTCTTTTTTAAATGGTTTTAAAAATTTATTAAAAATTATTGCGAATTCTTTTGCTGCAAGTCATTTTTTGTTTCTTTTGCATTTTTGGGCATGCTTTTAAATTGTAACTATAGATTTTTTATTTCATAAAAAAAGTATATTTCAAAAAGAAAAACGTCAGGCAGAACTTTACGATAATTAAATATTTTGCTACACAAAAGACTAAAATGATGGAATATACTCCATTGTGCACCACTTAACTGAATAGTAAACATCAGTCTCGAAGACTATAAAACTGTGCTCTTCAATTGTATCTATCTTTTGTAGAACAAATACCATTTTGTGCAAAATTATGTTATATATTCCGTGAAATATGTATGTTCATTGACTCCGTAAAAGGCTGAATTTCTTCCAATCAATTTAGTTACTTTACTTATTTGGTTGACACAAAGAGAAGAGTCAAGCTCAATGAAAAATAAAATTATTGATGAAATTAGCATTTATAATTTTGTTAATAGCATTTGATATTGTCCAAGTAGGTACTTGGATAAAGTAGATGTATTTTTCTTATGTTAATATCATTCAATTGTGGAGAATTTGGTAAAAATAGGTTAAAGGTTAACTACATTGCAGCTGCTGCTGGTTTAGTTTAGCTTTTTGTCCCGTTATTGAATTCTGTCACTTTCTTGCCACTCCGACACACTTGCTTACATAATGTTACACCATATGCTATAAAAATATGTTATAGGATTCCGGAAATTATGATAATGCACTTTCTGTGATTGATTTTGACAGCATCAATCAAATACAAGTGATATGTTAATAACCTGCTTAACTTATCTCATGCCTATTCAATTATTTTGCTAAATTCTTTAAGCTAATATGTAATTGACAAGTGATTAATGATGTTATTAGATGTATAAAAATTTGAAACGATAAAATTCTCTTAAAGTGTATACATAACGTCATATCTAGACAAGGTTTCGACAATATATTTTTGTCTTCATCGGGGCGGCTACAAACATTACAAATGAATTGTGAAGCATTATTAATATCGAAAAATACAGTAAATGTATGAATGGTTTCCTATAATAGATCACATCGCTGTATTGCCATTTGGTATTGCTTGTTAAGTATGTTAGATATCACTCATAGGCACTAGCTTTCACGAAATGGCAAAATTTTGTGCTAATTATTTAAAACCTTATGTAGGAAAAACAAGTAGTTTCATCAAAAGTATTCCAGAAGGTGATATTTTAGTTAGTTTTGACGTGGTTTCTTTATTTACGAAAGTACCCATCCCTGAAACGATAGACATAATCAAATCCAAGCTTAATAGCGATCCCCTAGGTGACACGATAGCCAGATTATCTGAACATTGTTTAAAATCTACTTATTTCTTATGGAACGATAATTTTTATGAACAAAGTCCCGTAGTAGCCAATTTGTTTATGGAAAATTTTGAACAGGTAACGATAAACAGTTTTCAGTTTAAACCAAAATGTTGGTATAGGTACGTAGATGACACTTTTGTTATTTGGCCCCACGGTATAGAAGAATTGGGTAGGTTTCTAAGTCATTTGAACAGTCAAAATCCTGCCATAAAATTTACTATGGAATTAGAAAGCAACGGTAGTTTACCTTCCTTGGATGTCCAAATTTACAGAATAAACACTGGACAGTTAGGACACAAGGTTTACAGAAAACCTACATACACAGACAGATATTTACATGCCACATCTCACCGCCCTCCTTCTCAAAAGAATAGTCTTATAAGGACGTTATTTGTTAGAGCACAAATGATCTCAGACGAAAGTTCTTTGCAAAAAGAAATATATCATCTTAAATCAGCGCTAGTTAGAAATGGTTATAGCAAATATAGCAATGGTCAGTTTTTTAATAAAAGTGCTCATTTAAATCAAGTAAATTCTCAGCCAGGACAAAGTAAATTGAAGTTCAGTTTGCCTTATGTACAAGGCCTTTCGGAAAAATTAAAGAGGTTGCTTAGAAAACACGATATTTTAGTTGTTGATAGTACATATAATAATTTAGATAAAATTTTAAGTTCTACTAAAGATAAAGTACATTTAGAGAGAGAAGTGAAGGTGTTTACAAAATTGCTTGTTCTTGCAGCAAGTGTTACATAGGTCAAACTAAAAGAAAAGTAGGTACGCGTTTGAAAGAACACATACGTGCTACTAGATAGATAAATCTTTCTGAGCTGAACACTCTTATTTACATAGAGAAAAATATTTTCACAAACGTTTAATATAAGAAGCTATAGAAATTTGTAGGAATACTAATAATTTTAATAGGGATTGTGGAAATTCTTTTACCAAGTAGTTCGTGTATATCTAGCAGGTAGGTAGTTCCTTTTTCGTCGTTAGGTTTTTTTTTATCTGGTTGGCACGTTGCTTCTATGACGTCTCGCTTCATTGTGGATTTGTTTATTTACTTTCAAAATTTTGTTTTGTTCATTTTTACAAAGATTACAGGTGTAATCGAAACGTCACACTAATAACTTTTTGTCAGTGTTTTCAAGAGACAGCGATCTTTCCGAGAAAATATTATCTTATATTATGGACGCTGAAAGCATCCACCCTTGAATAGTAAACGTTAGTTTAAAATGTTTTCGATATGAATTTTCACCGAATATCCTGACCTGTAGTATATTAGCTAGTTATTAAAGTGGTGGATGACATATCTGAGCATGACTGATAAGATTAGACGGGGTTTCCAGAAAGCAGAGGTAGTAAGCTGTATGTGTACTGCGCAACAGTCAGTTCGATAATTAAACCACAATAGAATATGTGATGATCTGTTTTGTTTATCAGTATATCTTGTCCTTATTAAGGATAGTTGATACTGGTGCTTAGGTATTCATTCCGTTTTTCTGTGTAATAGTTCTAAAGAGGTAAACATCATTATTATTGCAAAAAAAAAACATATACCTAACAAATATATCTTTTTATCTCTGTATAATTCCAATGATAAACGACTAAGTACACCAGCACTACAATATTATGCCACTTTGTTCATTCGTATTTATTTTAAACTTTTACCAAACAGTTGGGATTACTTCAAGGAAACTTGCTCTATCTGGGAAATTCCCTAGTTCAGCACATCTCAGTGTGAATGGAAGCTGGTTTGGTGCAATAACGAAATAAAACGACAGGCATCGTATACCCTAGCTTTTGTTGTATACCTCTTCAAACGAGCCGGTCCCCTTTCGGCTCCGACGGCCTACCAATAAAGCCAAATAAATAACTAAAGGTATAATTGTGTTTTACTGATTTGTGAATGCCAATAAGTGCGCGTTTACCATCCCGCTGCAATAAATCCCTTTGATATTTTTCGAACCGCCTTTCATTAAATTTATGAGTGTGTACTTGCGACAATAAAAATCCATATTTCAGGGGGAAGAAATATTTATGTTTCCAGCAAATCCTTGCCACACACGTTGACATCTGCAGCTGAATTTTTGTAATGTGTCATGCTTACCTCCGGACCTGCGATTCAATTATTTAACGAATAAATTTCCGAGGCCTTGTCTAGAAAATTTATTGGGAAGGGGCAGATTTGCGTCGTGTGTATTACAGGGAAATGAGATGAATGTTATGCAAATCTACCTTCGAACTGCTTGGCCGAGCATATTTTATGCGGGGATCAATTTATAAATATCGGTTTCTGGATAGTAAGCAAGTCTTGTTATTGTTATCGACGTTAGGCATTTTTTCGTGTTGAAGGAAGGAAGAGGTGTCATTTATCAAACGAGTTCAGGAATTTGAACCCTCCTGACTGTAGTGTATTGAATGGAAACAGAGTAGCCATGGATGACAATTGTGGAATAATAACAAGTGATGATGAAATGTAATATGGGTCAAGTAATTTGTTAAATAAAGTATTTCATAGTACAAACGTATAACTGGCGACGAGGATAATCAAGAAAAATTGAAAATACTTAAGAAAATGAATGAAAGCCAAATGGAAAGAACACAAATATTTGCAAATAGTCAAATAGGAAGCATAAAAGAGTATGATGCCAGCAAGGAATCATTTCCAACCTATATGAAAAGGCTCAAATTGTTTTTTGATGTTAACAATACAGAAGAGGAGAAGAAAGCAAGTATCTTGTTGTTGTTAATGAGCTCAAAAGTTTATGAAACACTGTCAAACCTGGTTATGCCAAGTGAACCAGAACAGCTGTCATTTGATGACATTGAAAAAACTTTAGTTACTTACTTTGAACCAGCTAAACTTCAAATAGTGCAAAGATTTCAATTTTGGAAAAGAGACCAAAAGGACTGTAAAACTGTAAATGAGTACGCAATTGCTTTGAAAAAGATGGCAATTTCTTGCAATTTTGGCTCATTTCTTCAAGAAGCATTAAGGGACAGATTTGTATCGGGATTGAAAGATGAAAGGATCCAGAAACAAATTCTAATGAAAGAAAGGAATTTCAATGAAGTACTGAAAACAGCTATAAGTTTGGAGTTAGTTGAAAAGGAAGCCAAGGAAATGCATTTAAAAGAAGTAAATTTCCATGGAAAAGGTAGACAAGGATCGCCATTTCAAGGATATTCTTATTGTTATCCAGTTCATCTGGTAATAGTGCTATTCCAAAGGGATCTTGTTGTTCAGACGGTGAAACCCAACTCTTTTTTAAATCATCAATATGTACTAGTTCTATGGTGCCATTGCGATCTACTAAATATGTAGTGTCACTTTCTTTTTTGTAAATTATTCCTTCTGTCCACCTCTCTTTTTCTCCTCTCTTTGTTTTCACATACACATTTTCTTGTGGTTTAAAGAAAATAACAGGTTTACGAACAGTACCGCTCATTGATTTCTTACTTTCTTTTAATATCTGTAATCTGGTTCTAGGTTTCCTGTTTAAAAATACTTCAGCTGGTGTCTTTTCTGTCATAGACTGTGGAGTATTTCTATATGCAAATAAAATATTATCCAACTGAAATTGAACCGATTCTTTTTTTTCAGATCATATTTCAGTAATGCTTTCTTCATTATTTGGACTGAACGCTCTGCTGCCCCATCTGATTTGGCATGGTACGGTGGTGTCTTTACATGGATGATTCCATTTTTAAAACAAAACATTTTGAATTCCTCTGCTGTGAACTGCGGGCCATTGTCTGAAACCAAACTTTCTGGTAACCCATAACTTGAAAATATTGTCCTTAATTCATTTATGGTCGCTTCTGCTGTTGTGCTTGACATAATTTTAACTTCAATCCATTTAGAATAGGAATCAATTAAAATTAAGAAATTATATCCCTTTTTTCATTGCAAAATCTATATGAACTCTTTCAAATACTCTATAACTTTTTGACCAACACATTTCTGGTTCGCTTTTTGAATTTTGCGATTGTTGACAAATTCTACATTCTTTTGCCAGTTTTTCAATTTCTTTGTCAACTTTTGGCCACCACACTAAGCTTCTTGCTAGCATTTTGCTTCTAACTATTCCTGGATGCTCTTCGTGTATCAGTTTTAAAACCTTATCTTTTAACTTTTCTGGAATAATTATTCTTCTACCCCACATTAAACAACTCTGATCAATACTTATTTCATTTTTCCTGATAAAGTATGGTTTTAGCTCTTCATTATCATTAACATTCTTCCAGCGATTTAAAGTATAATCATAAACCTTGCCTAAAATTCTATCTTTGCTAGTATATTGAGCAATATCATTTGCGCAGATTGGAAAATCGTCAATTGGTGAAAAATAAAAGACTTCTTCTTCAGTTTCCTTTAATGGTAATCTTGATAAGGCATCAGCATGAGCAATTTCTGTGCCTGGTTTGTGTCTTATTTTGTAATTATAAACTGACAAAATCAAAGCCCATCTTTGTATTCTCGCTGCTGCTAAGGTTCGTATAGCCTTATTTGGATGTAATATCGTTTCTAAAGGTTTATGATCCGTGTTTAATATAAAACTTCTGCCATACAAATATAAATGAAGTTTTCTTACCCCAAATATTATAGCTAATGCCTCTTTTTCTATCTGAGAGTAATTCCTCTCTGACTTATTCAAGGTTTTTGATGCAAAACAAATAGGATATTCTTTATTGTCTATTTCATGCGCTAATACAACTCCTAAACCATACTGAGAAGCATCACATGTCAATATTAAAGGTTTACTTGGATCAAAATATGTAAGGATTTTATAATTCATTAATAAATTTTTACTTTTCTTAAAGCATTGATCGTGAAACTTTGTCCAATTCCATTTTTTTTTAATTTCAAGTAGCTCATACATTGGAATAGAACTATTACCAGATGAACTGGATAACAATAAGAATACCCTTGAAAATAAAAATCAACCAAATCTTGCGACCTAATTTGAGCAACTTTCAAACTAAACGGCTGCAGCTAGCGACCAACTGAAGCATAATCTGGATTCAGAAGATCATAATTAATAAAGAAACTGAAACTTGGCCGAATCGGGGGTGATTATAATTTTTGCTGGATTTTTAGAAAAATTGTATACCAGGGATTTTCTTCTTTTGGAGCTCGTGAACTCAAAAATCCCTCAGTAATGAGCTAAGATGTTCGGGAAATTTTTTCTCAGTCTTTTTTTTTGTCCGTGAAAGAATATCGATTATAGCTTCGGCATCTGATGACATAGCTCTTTAGAAATAGCCACTCTAGCATCAAAGAATTAAAACCGGGATTATTCGTTATTTTTAATGATTTATCCTGCGATTTGATATCGATCACTTCCAAAGCGAATCGCTGCATCTAGCGACCAACTGGATTCAGAAAGTCAACATTAGTAAAGCAACCAACTCTCTATGATTTCTTCTCATCTCCTGGGTTTTTGTTGCACTTTTCCATTGAGTTTTATATTGTTTGTAGTGTCTTCCAAATTACTTCTGAACTTCCATATGATTCGTCTAATGTGATTTACAGCTTTTCTGCTTATTTCTCTTGCAGTGTTGCTTTCTTTTATACAGAGTGTCCCATTCTCGATGTTTTTATACGAAATCTCGGTTATTATTAAAGCTAAAGCGATGAGATATTCGCGATCCTCTTCTATTTTTTTTAATAAATTAGCAGGGCAAAACAGATCTTGATTAAGCTGATTAGCTGAAAATTGGAAATTTTCGAATATCCCAATTATTTTGTTAATGCGGATTCTTATAAATAGAATCAAATTAGGTAAGCAATGGGTTTTTTGATATTGCAAACACATTTTGAGATATAGACCAAACTTGTGTTGACTCCATCAAAAATTATTTTGTGCTTCTCAAAAATATATAACTTTCTACATTTTCTTAATAAATAAAAAGTTACAGCCACTTTTTTAAATTTGGTGAAAATACGGGGTTTCTATAAATGATTTATGCATCCAGGGCTCTTATAGAAATTATCGATTAAATCAATTTGCCTCTCAGGAAAGTCTTCTGTCGATTTTTGAATTATTTAATATATTTTAATAAGATAAAACGCTTAGGTGTGTGTCTTTTCAACATCTTCACTTCACTTTAAAAGGTCGCAGAAAGCTTACATTTCGGAGCTGTGAGATGACATTGATCTGCAACCTAAACTATCGCCGTGCATATTGTAGCTTGGCCGTAGTTACTAAAAGGCGGCACAAAGAATTCAGAAATCAACGTCGCCCGCGTTGCATGAATCATACATTATTTATTTTGTAATTTACGAAAGTGTGAGTGTTAGTAAATAAATATCGAAACAACTGCCAACGCCAGATTTGAAAATATAGAATGATTATGTATGTGGTGTAATTATTTATTAGATAGTGTTTTTATATTTTTTTTATCTGTTTAAGGTTTCCTGAGAGGAGCCAACCCCATAAAATGACTTACTCTAGATTAAAGAATAATTTACTATCTTATGGATCATTTGGAAAACCTTGACCGAAATTTTATGAAAAAGAAAATCGCTAAACTGATTTGACAAATGTCCTAGCAACGATAGAGACAAACCCGGAAACATCTGTTGGAGAAATAGAATAAGAAGTTGCGGGGTCAAAAACAAGCGTTCAAATTAGTTATAGTACTATTGAAGAATACTCAAACATAAGTTACTAATTTTGATCTATGTTTTTGCTAGAGCTGCTGTATAAAAACGGTGTCAAACAACACTTAGTTTATGATTCGATGGCCATGTCAAGAAATTAGTACTGTATCCTGCCATTAGACATTGTAAATTATTATAGTACCGCTTATTTATCGCACAAAGTTGGTCTAAATGAATACAGGTAGCTACGCAGTGTTAGGAACGACATGCAAATTAGCAGCTCCCATTGCTAAATGATAAAAGAGGAGATTGTGTAAATAACATTTAAACAAATGGTGTTCAGTTCCTTTAGTAATCAACATAGCATAAAAGCGGTAATGACTCATGTGACGTATGTAAAGGTCTGCATTAGCATGTCAGTGTTAAAGCCATCAATCATCCAAACTAATTAGGCTGACGTGATTTTTATGTATTTTTACGAAGGCAACCAGCGGAAATAACATAAGTTACGCCTTGTTGGCGATAACGGGGTCGGGCTAAAATGTCACTGGTCATAAATTAATTTTATCACTCGCATGGACTTGTCAGAGAAAGTCGTAATTACTGAAGAAATAAAGTAATAAAAATGTCCAGGCTCGTTAAATGAATGATAATTATTTATATTTACGGTCGCATGAACGTTGATTTCGTAAATAACGTTTCACCATAATAATTATTTATGAATTCTATAATCATTTTTTTACATTCTTACGTTATTTATGTCCGTCAAATCTATATTTTAAAATAATGGCAGTATAGCAAAACAATGAGCTATTTCAGTTGTAGCGCACTTTTATCATGTACTGCTGGAATGAGGAAGTTATTATTTTGGAAAAGATTGATGTGCTACATAGCTACTTAGACAAGTTAATGAGATCTAGGCATAGCTACGTATCTCTGCTGGTTTTTCCTACCAATATATCAATGAGCGTAGATACGGTACTAAATTTCGTCGTTGACCACCAAATGTTTGCTATAAAATATTGTAAAGGTTTGATAAATAGGCAGTAACGACACTGCGTATTGCTACATGATGTGCAGAATTATAGCTTCAAATTTTGTTTTAACGTTGTTTATCTAATGAATCGTGTTTGACACCTCAGTATTTAAGACATGCACTGCAAATCTTGATTTATACAGTTTTTAGGCACACCAAAATTGTACGCATACAGCGCCATCTAGCCATCTGTTGATTTTCTGCGAAAGGAAACTAAAAATGCGAGAAGATTTTTCTAACGAATATTTCTGAATGACAAAACGTTCCTTACCTTATGAATATGCCCGTATTTATAATATCAATGTCATTGGAAGCCGAAAATACGTATAATAATGATCAAAAATTTTGCTGTTTGAAATAGTACGGCATTTGCTTCCCGAAAATTACGGATAATTCTATTTCCCAATTGATAAATCTAACCAAGGCGGATCGAGGATTCGGTTTGGGATGGGCTTGACCGAACGGAGGTGAGGCTCTTTAACTGTAAACCCTAAAATATTAAAATGCATATTCTTCAATAACTTCGACAGGTTATAGGCTACTAGACATAATATGTCGGCTAATATGCATGGCAGTAAAACTTTTCAACTTGTATTCCATCATTGTGACACGAAGCTGCGACTTTAATTGATTTTATAGAATTAAGTGGGTAGTGGTAATATAGGGAGAATTTGCATCCAAATTTTAATATTTATGTTAATCCACTACTGAGTCTAATACTTATAAATTCACAGACGTTCATAAAAAGCTTAGGCTTTAGCTTCTAAATTGACTATATTGCGGTACCTACCTCATTGAAAATAAATCTGCTTCATGAAAATAACGAAATATTAGATGAAATATGCAAAGCATAGGATTAAAATGTGTAATACACAAGTTATTGAAATATTTTTGTAAAGTTAAGTATTTAGAAAAGACTAATTGTGCAAACGTAATTTTCGTACAAAAGTGAAATCTTCCTTTACTTTTATTTTTCTTTCGCCATTGTGTAATATTTCAAAACTAGACCTAACTGAACTTCAGTTATAAATTTTATTAAGGTAAGCGATTTCTAAGATAATGCTCTTTCTGCAGGTGTGAATGTAAGAAATACTTTTTGAGCCGATTGAAGTAGAAACATTATATAGTAATTCTACGGATTTAAGGATGGCTATCTTTAGGAAAAATAGAGAAAAGATACTTCGCACATTTAAACAATCTAAAGATTTTTAGAAGTATAAGCGTCAATTACAAAAATAGAGGTGAGCCGCATGATTATGCGCGCATGCTAATCTCAGGACTAACAAATACCTTACAAATGACTATACTGAGGAAGGCCCAATACGAAGGGCAGAAACCTTATTAAAAATATATGAATACTTGCTAACTTTGGAAGCAACTCCTACAAAACCCGCGAAACACCTCGCAGAATACACAAAACAAAGCAGAATCCCACTAAAATAAAAGCAACCAAAGTTTTTAATTTTCAATAGCAATGATGAGCTTCGCTTTTAGTGGGATAATTGCACTAATCCGCAGTTGCGAGTTCTACTGTTGGGAAGTCAAGTTCATATACAATGGTTACTTACGCATTAAGTATTTCAGGATAAGGCATGCTGTTTTTGATGCAGCTCGATAGGAATATACACGTGTTTTGACAGACGTGAGCTCTGCTAGGTGCCATTAAATTATACAAAATGGAACCAACATCATTTCAACAGAACAAATAATAAAAGAATGAGAACTAGGGCGTCATCAGAGCGCTTTAATAACAAAGTTATCTGCAAAATACCCCACTACGACATTTCTAAATTGTACACACAAAATATTTATCGTACCTTGCATATTTGGGGGAAAATACAGCTTTTATGAATTTGCCCCAGCTGTTGGAGTGTGTTTAAAACAAAAGATGGTTTGTTCAGCCATCGAGTTTACTTTGAATACGTGCTGTACCCACACACATACATCATTCTTTTTAGATAACTGTGTTGACTAAACGAGTTACACATTTTCTTCCAAAACCAAAGGCATTTTAGCAATCATTTACTCATGCGTAAGCCTTGTGGTCTTTTAATGGCGGTCGGCTGCGCACCGCCTGAGAAACTTTATGTTTTTATAAATTTATGGTTTTACGATTTGCGTTTCTGAAAGGAACAGGAACAATGCTGGCGCCAGCGGAACATTAGGCCGCCAAAACACGGAACACGTCGATAATAACACGTATTGAAGAATAAATGAACTMTTAAGCGGAATAATAGGGTAMCGGCGGCAGCGATAGATCATCGGCCGTTACGTAAACACACTTTTTCACCAATTTCCTTTCCTCGTTTAAAATTGCACCTAATCGAGGTCTAGGGCGGTTCGTCTCGTGCTGACGTCTCGGGAACTTCGCTGGGTTCCATTTGGTACAAGGAAATTTCGAGGAGGTGGTACTATGGTACCATAACAGCCTTCCTTTAATTTTTGTTATTTGATATACTGCTTATGATTATGCCCAATAGGCAACAGGGCTTAAACTGCCCTTGGCTTTTAAATTATCAACCAAAACTCWCAGAACCTTATGGGTTATGACCCACCTTGTCCTCTTACCGCCTTGGATTTATGATTCAAAGGAGGCCCTATAAACAACAGTGCGGTACCTGCGGATGAAAGGGCGCTCTGTGGGTGGTTTAGAATCATTAGATGCGCTGTCTTTGTCCGAGGCGCCTTTTACGACCGGAGGCTAACTGCCATGGACCTCTAGCATTTTCTATGCTAAGTCGGCGTGTCATGAAACCATATAATAATAAATGGATGGAGGCCTATCTTCGATCACAACAGGTAGCCAATTCACCGCTGGACAGGAAGTCACGCATGGGTGAAGACAATCATCAATGTCTATGATGACCTATAAGAGTACAGATTGTTTAGTCCAGTTTTCTTTTCTAATTAGCTGGCTTGTTAGAGTGAGGTTGCGAATTATCGGATCCACGGTTTTTTGTCGTAGGAAGAGTAGCAGAAGGTACACTCTAAAAGGTTTTTCTTAAAACTACCGTAAGTAGCAACAGAAAATTGCAAAATGCCTGTAAAAATATTGTAATAGTTGTCCTTATGTTTAGTTGTAAAGTAAAAACTGCATCGCTATRCCACTAAAGATGTGCTTTTAATGCAAAAATTATACAAGGTAGGTAAAGAAAGAGGTGAGTACTACATCATTCCTGCTGCATTCGAGTAGAAAAGATCTACCTACTACATATACACCAGCAACCTGCTAAACGAAAATTACAAACATTTCTTCCAAATATTACAATAAAAACTACCAGAAAATCTGTTGGAAATATTGAGTTTTCTTTAATCAAATTATTGTAAGAGATTGGTGGACGCAATTTCCACGTGACTTGGTGCAGTAATAAAACATAAAGGAGATGTTACACAGTGGTAAAAGAGTAAAACTGCAACACCTAGCCCAAATGTGATGTTGTATTTCAGTGTCTTTCAATAAATTAATGATCTTGGTTAATGTGTTACTAGTTATAGTTGTTTACAAATACATAACGTTGTTCAATTTTGTTAGTTTTATTTTTCCGTTTAAAGAGAACTTTTAAAGCTGCTAAATTATATTCAGAAATGATTGCTGGTCCAATACATATGCAAATGGCCTTGTATTACGCTAGAAGTTCAGACTTTTCTTTTAAAACTGTACTTCCAAATATCATTAAGAAATGTAAATAACAACAAAATTCTTGTGCTTTATCTAAAATTTTTAGGTTTCAATCAAAATAGTCTTCCTTTTGAGCACTAACTGGTTAAGAGAAGATTATAATGAAAACTGTATCAGTACATTTGATTTACTGTCCAAATGAGAATAAATAGTAATTGCTAAAAGCTGTTTTTTATTACATTCCAGTTATTATACTATTAAAAATCTTTTTAAATACAACAACGCTCTAAAACATCACTTGGACAAGAGGATTTCTAAATATGAAATTGGCAGAGATCAAAAACTAATTAAATTCAGCTCCTATAGCCTATGTTAAGGATATCAATGATTTGGACGTTATTGTTATGAGTACCATAGTAATTCTACTAGGTCATGTTCTATTTACTATTTGTAGTAGTTGACAACGATGATATTTCTTAGAAACTATCAAAGCATTAAGACGTTTTTTTAGGAAAATGCCAATTCCATTTTCTTTCGTTTTGGGGCAAAAATTTATACATATTTTATAATTGCATATGATAAGAAGCAATAACTACATAAAATATTTTTGTAATACACTTCCTGACAATAAAGAGACGTTGTCGCAAACAGTAACAGCTGTAGGACGATACTAAAAGTCATATTGAGTTAATGTATAGGATCTGTTTTTGTCATATAATCAGGTTTATCTTTAAGGATATCTACGTATCTATGTGTAAGTACATCAAGCCTATTAGTAATTTCCTTTTATGAAATGATGATGTGGTACATATAATAGATTTATTACATTATTCATTTCTTTATTGCCTTTCCTATATGCCTGTTATGGAAGGATTTTTATTTCACTTGTTTCTATGTTGTATATCAATACACTTGGGTACTTATAGGTGCTTATTGTTATGATATTACCTATTGCTTTTTGTGAAGTGTTTAAAGCTAAAATTAACGCATACAGAATAAGCAAAACCGATAACAAGATTTTATAAAAGTTCCTGTGTCCCCCAATGCATTTATCAAATACAAAAACATTTAAAATACGCTGACCATTTACGTTAATTTTTAATCTAACATTCTAGTAATTTTTCCGAAACTTTGAATATTAATTGCTTAATGCATTTTACTTATGTTCTATATTGCTGTTTTACTTTTTTTAGTGATTTAGGCTACCTATTTTTAGCAACATTTTTTTCTGCAGACGGCATTAGAAGTTTTAAAGTAAACCAAAACAAAAATTTTATACAGGGCAATTTCTAGGGGATTCGTAAAACCATAATCATATTTAAACGAATATGTGTAACATCCATTAATAATGTGTGTATTGAAGGTCATAATAGTCTACTATACATTATCGTAACTTCTAAAATGTGGAATTCCTATTTTTAGCCGCAACATTTCAAATTTGTCTTAAAATAAACATAACCTACTTGCCATTTAACATTTTTGATTCGTAGCAACGATGACCTCAAATTTTGAGAAAAATTTATGCATTTATCTGAACCCTGACCTTAACTTGGTGGGGAGACTTTAGACAAGTACTGTACTGTGAAAATTGAAGTGAAGTACTTAAGCCATTAATTCATGTTATCTCTTTCTGTATTGACTGCTGCCAGAATATTTTTAATTGTTATTACGAGTCTACCTTGCTTTCACTTTTTAAATGTAAGCGTTGACTATATCTCTGTGTTTAGCTTTAATTTAGTTTACCTTTACAAAGAAAAATTGTTCTGTATAGGCCTCGGGGCAAACGGTTTTTAGTAGTGTTGAAGCTGTACGTCTCGTGCCATTACTGGAAAAGTTCCCATAAAGATTGGAAACGTTTTTTACGACAGTCCTCGAAGAGAACCTATAAGAAAGGTTGCAATAACAAGATTCGGGGTGGAACGTCCCCGCGGGCCCTGTACAACCCCAAGCATCGGCTCCACAATATGGCCCCAATGGCTGCCTCGGAGCAAAACTGTTATAAACTGCCTGGGGTCACCGCAATTGTACAAATCGCTAGGAAACTCCACGTGTGAGTAGCAACGTTGTATACGTCAGAGGGACTTTGCTTTTTTACTGATATAGTTGCTTAAACGCAGTATTATTAGTGTTAACTTCATACAATATACAGAGTTCGCAAAAGTAATGCATAAAATTCAAAATAAGATTTATTTGCATAAATTCGAAACATGAGACGTAAGATTTAAGAAAAGCTTTATTTTCAGGCGATTGAAACAGAACAATTGAATTGATGTCATCAGATGTATCTCAAACAGAGCATAAGCATTTTTTGTGATAGTTGACCCTTCATTATAGGTGCGTCAAGTTAGCCCCCGACCTTCATTTTTTTTTGTTTAATCTAAAAGGTTAAATTGTGCTTAAGTTGTGCTGAACTGTGTTGGCACTTTTTACAATTTTGCATGTTATATTATATAACATAACATGTATTATGTTAAGGTGCATGTTTTGCTATGTGACATAAGTTGCATGTTATGTTATATAACATGTGCAACTTAACATAACACATATTTTGTTATATAACATAACGTGCTACATAATATATGTTATAGTTATTTAATAGTAGTGCGAAACTGGCATTTCAAGGTGTATGTATCTAATGTATTTAAATAAATCTTTTATTTACGGTTTCTCGGTCTTTTACTCCCAGGCTGAAAACGTAACATTAACTTCGTCTATTACTATATATATACTATTAAAGAAATTACGTAGAAGCATATAAGCAAATAATGAAGGTGTGATCAGTCAATTTACAATTTAACACACCTAATCGATTGATATGACACCTCAAAGTATGTTCGAATGAGTAACGTGACTGACGTTTACCTGATGATACTTTGAATTGTTGAATTCAGGAAAACAGTTTGAAGAATAACAAAAAAGTCGATTTGAATACGTCTCCCTAATTCACCTTCTATGTCTACTGGCCTAGAATACACAAGGGTTTTCAAAGTTCTCTACAAAAAGTAATCAAACGGGGTGACATCAGGTGAACGAATAGGAAAAATAAGAAATTTCATTTTATTTTAATTTTAGCTGCAGGAATTTTTGGTAGCATTCTTTCCGCGCCTTGTAGAGAAACTGGTTAACGAGTATTTGAACGAATAGTTTGCTCTCTAGTTAGTGCATTAATTCATTCTAATTTTTGATGTGGACAGGTTACAAATAAAATAAAATTGTTTCAGTTCACATGTACTGTTCGTATTAGTCGAACATTTTTAGGACACTATGCAAAAAAGAAAGAGGACAAGGATTACAAAACGACCAATTACGATCCTTTTTGTATAGTGTCCTGAAGATGTTCCAATAATACGAACGAAATCGGTCGATTGAAATAATTTTGTTTTCTTTCTAACCTGCCCTGGTTATCAGTAACACCACAAGGGAGTAACTTCTATTATGAATTTTGTTAGTGTTTTTCTTCGTATTATTAGAAAATCTCCAGCTAGAAAAGCTTCCTTTCAGTAACGCGCCACTCAGTCCTCGTCTACCGCCTTATACGTCAAAGCGGCTGTATAAAATAAACGTTCCCTTTATGCCGATCGTTTCCCCGAATTTACTGCTCCAATATATTTATACGGAAGGCAATTTTGTGAGGAGAGGCTTTTCCCCTAATATGCTAGCAGCAATAGTTTGCACCGATAATAGAAACATATTACCCTCTCACAACTTCAACGACTCGTTGCCATTACTGTAAGGCTGGTTTATGGTGTTAATGCGCTCTATTACCCCGACGGTGAAATACTGCAGCCCAAAAGACGTATACATCCATTCCTTCCGTCGGCATTCGTACTTCTTCCTTTACTACGCCGGCTCACCGATGCTCAAAGATGGACGGAGCCGCCATATAAGGGTAGGCGTAATGGTCTTTATTATTTAAGCACGTAATCTCAAACAAATCTTGCGAGCGCTGACATGTAAGGGAAGTATAACGGGAGCATGCAGCGTTTCAGTGCCTTACAAGGTATCCGACGCTTGGGGGTGAAAGCAATCTAACATATTGCAATGGTTAATCTGGAAAGGCCGTGATAAATTGCTCGCAGTTTAAAATGAAGCAAGTATAACAGTAGTATTTAATCACCTTTCTGCTAAATAAAAGTCTTCTGTCATGAAGATATCTTTATGTTCAAGATCAAGTTGATCAATGATCGATTGTTGCCCTTGGTAGGACCTCATACTGCTACCGACAACACTTTTGCTGCTATTGTGGCTACAATAATGGAAAAGACAAGCAATAGATAAATGTACTTGTGTTTTTTTGTAGAAAACAAATGCATGATTTCAAAAGTGTAGACAATATATGAAAGACAGCGGCGTAATCCTCTTGCGCGATAATGCTTGATCGCATAAACCAGTGTCAGTCAAAAGCGTTTACGAGAAGAACTGCTGTGAAATTCTCCCGCATCCCTCGCGCAGCCCTGACATGAGTCCTCCAGATCTCTCTCTGTTCCTCCAGTGGAAAGGATAATTCGTAAAGTCCGATTTATTGACTTGGAAGCATAAAAGCACTGCAACAGCATATGCTTTCCAACTACTGATACGTCTTGACAAAAATGGCATATTTAATGATATTACATTACTCCTTCAGTGATGGCAACGTGTTTTGGATATGCAAGGGTATTGTGCTGAACGACTTCATCGCAATTTTTCTCAAGCTATCAAATTCTTCCTTCAGAATTTTTTAGCCCTTGCGAAATCATGCTTATCGAAACTAAAATACAACTGTGTATCGCCGGCGTAAGTATTACTCTACAATTAAGAAATGAGTTCACTATATCAGACGTATATAATATGAAAAGCAGAGGTCCTAATATGGAGCCTTGAGGAACACCAGATTTAACCGACAATTCAGAGGAAACACTATCATTATATTTTACCACTTGAGTTCTGTTTGGTCGCCCAAATGATTTATGGCATTGCATGGGTAGAAGGGATGTCGCCCACCCCCAAATAAAACATCTGTAAAAGGTAGTATTGTATACCGAACAGCGTAAAGAGTAGATGTATGTAAAGATGTAAGTGTTATGAATAGACATGTTAAAGTTTTGTGCGTTTCTTTTATCGAAAATACACTGGTCCTGCGCCAGCGCAACAGGGTAACCTGATTACCAAAAGAAAGTTATAGTTAGTACGGGTCCCTACAAGTTCTATTACTCAAATAAGATCTAATGAACTGTATTGATAAACTGATGAAACCGTAACACTTCAGTGTGGCGCATAACGCTTTTGAAAAATCGAGCAAAACCAAAGCACTGACTAAACCTATATCATAAGCTGAAATGAGATCATCCATGATTGAAGCTAGTGCAGTATAAGTGCCCCGACCGCATCTGAATCCGCACTAAGCATCGGGAATGATTTTTCTGGAAAAGACAAAGTCAGATATCTGTTGGTAGACTAGAGATTCGAACAGTTTTGAAGTTGCAGGTAGATGCTAATCAAACGTAAATCCGAAAAGTTTTCAGGGTTAGACTTTTTAGGTAAAGGTATTGCGATGGCTTTCTTTCACATTGTGGGGGAATAAGCTTCCTCGATACAAGAATTAGAGATGTGTAATAGATATAAATTAATAATGGGACTACATAAGCGCAACATTTTCAACGAAATGTTGTCTGAGGCACGAATATCTTTTTTTGCGTTAAAGAGTGCGGAGCGTACCTCTTCTAAAGTAATCATTCTCAAGGAAAATTTTTATAGGGATGGGATTGATTGAAAATACTGTAAAAAAATGCATTATTTCAAATGCTATTTGAGAGACTAGAAGGTAGTTCAGATCTGACTTTGTTAGTACCAATGTTTAAATTACGCAGTGCCGACCAAATAGCGTGTGAATCTCCACCAGAAGCAACTGAACCTATGTAGCGACGTTTTTTCATCCTAATAGAGTTCACCGTCAAGTTCCTCAACCTCTTGTAAGCAGCAAAATCTTCAGGAAGTTTACTGCGTTTGTATTTTCGTAAGGATGCATCACGTTCTCTCATGAGATATTTGAGTTCATGGGAACACCACATTTCCTTGGACTTTGTTATCCTAGACGTTCATTTTTCCTATCAATATTGGTTTTACGTATCACATCAGTCCAATCAACAGATTCCAAACTTTCCCGAAACTCAGTGACATCAAAGCGTTTGAAAGACCTACGAGTAACGTATTTGGGCTCACATTTAATCTTAGGTGTACTAAATTCACAATTAACCAATTTGTGGTCAGAAATGTCGTCACAGTTTTTGATACCATACCTTGTAACATTCAGAGAAAGAAATACGAACAAAGGATCGATCAGTGAGCTTGAGTTACCTGTCACTTTAGTCGGTTTATTCAAGACTTGCATCAAGTTCCATTTAGTTTTGGCGTGTGAATGCAATTTACCCATATTATATTTTCTACTCAAAATCTACTACACCAAAGTGCCTTTTCTATGCTTCCTACTGGTGTGAAGTACAAAATTATATAATATAGGCGTATTTGGCCATCACTGACTGAAATGTAATGCCATATGTATGTGACGAACTCTATAAATTTGGAGACAAGTTTCCCCATAGATGATCTACACAACCCACATCACAAGCACTGGATTGCATACATCAAGTGCGAGAGGAACACAGAGGCTGATGTAATGAGCTCTGCTGCAGCCACCGTTGAACAGCAAGTCATTATAGCGATTAAAAGGATAGTCTATATCGAGCTGTCAAAAGGGAGCTGGCGCTGACAGCGCTTTGTGAGAGTTACAACTTGCGGGCCATGATCAGATCCGGAGAGGCGATTAGAGCGCCGGTCGACACATTCTTGCTACTCATATTTAATGAACTGTCAGGGGCCGGCTGAGCCATCTTATCAGATGACCATCCGTGAATGAGAACAAAAACTTGCCCTGTGCGCATTGTTATTTACTGCAAATGAGATAACCTGTTTTAATAATAATAATGGTTGGTAATTAGAAACTGTTCAGTAGGGCTATCAGTTTGGTGTTACTTTCTAATGCCTTTTATATGAGGGCATACCGACATACAGGATCCGCCAGCTAAAACTCCCCAGGCTCACATTTTCTTTATTTTTTTACGTACAACTTTAAGTTATGTGTCAAATTGTAGGTCTTTTTAAACTCTACATATAACTTCGTGAGTGTTCAAAATTTTTTTTGCAGATTACCATATTTTGTATTTTAAGTTAATTTTTGTAAATATTTTTAACCTTACCTCGCATAATAAATATTGCTTCACAGTTGAATGTCAACTTTTGTCTTTTTCAATTTGTGTCATTACCATGTATGCGTAATTTTTACTCCTTCTTAGTGAAAAACAAGAAAAACTAGTCGCCGCCATGTTCTTTAAATAGGTTTGTTCAGAATTTTTAAGTGTTAGTTTAGTAGCTTATTACGGCACAAATTGTGCCTACATACCCATCGCTGCACACAAAACCCTAAAATTTTAAGTAACTTTTAAATTATCAAGTGCAAAGTTCGTTCTAAAGAGAGAGAGGCTAGGAAATGAAACCCTGTGACGAGGCTAGTACACGATGTAGAAAACCAAACTAGCCTCATCGCAGGGTTTCGCTTTCTAGCCTCTCTCTCTTTAGAACGAACTTTGTARCTGATTTATTTAAAAGTTACTCAAAATTTTGGGGTTTTGTATGCAGCGATGGGTATGTAGCCATAATGTTTACCATAATAAGCTACTAAACTAACACTTAAAAAATTGTGAACGGCCCTATAGCAGACCACGGCGGCGGCTAGTTTTTCTTGTTTTTCACTAAAAAGGAGTAAAAATTACGCATATATGGTAATGACACAAATTGAAGAAGACAAAAATCTGCATCAAACTATGAAGCAATATTTACAAAAATTAACTTTATTTCCAAAATATCACAATCTGCAAAAAACTATGCTATTTTTAAACAGTTCAAAAAGACCTACAATTTGAAATACAACTTAAGGTTAGAACAAAGCCGGGGGGGGGGTTAAGTGGCGGACGGTGTAATAAGCCACAGCTTCCCTACCATTTGAATTTTGACAGTTCATAGTTTACTAGATATTTCGAACAAAAATGAATTTAGGCGGTATCTTCTTATTCCTCTAGCGTCTTTATTTTCAATTTTGCTTAAAAAGGTGTATAAATACAAAAGTTGTAAAAAATGGCGTCCATCAGTCAGTTGATTTTACAGGTAATATGTCAATTTTAAGATATAACATAAACTTAATACGATTCTTTAAAAAATGTAAGAGTTTTTTTCCATTCCGATTTTAACGAAGTTAGCCTTAGACAAAAATGAAAACCAATGTATTATTGAGCAACTTGTTAACGTTTGATACTTTGATATTTAGTTAGGAAGGTATCTTGTTTTAATGAATTATTGAAACCTGGAAAAGCAAGATATTGTCGAGTGCTACATTTAAAGGTTTAAATATTTGAACGTAACTTCCTTAAGATATTGAATGATAATTTGATAACTCATGGATTCTTCAGTAAACTAAATGAGCGAAGGATCCTTTAAATCAATTGCACCAGAGTTTTAAGAAAGAACGCATTTTATCCTTACAAATTATCAGAGTCACAAACTCTGCACGTTAGTGTCTGATACAGACGCAAAAGTGGCTTTATTTAATTTGTTTCCCTTGCAAATGTGTTAACCTCATGTACTTTGAGCTAATGTATTAAAACACACGGTAAAACATCAACACCTTGCTACATATTAGTCAAGTGGTTATTGTAACGTACAATGCAGTATATGGGAATATTTTTAGCTCATTTAATTAGCACAMCAACACTAACTGTTTAAAGTACATTAGAGAACGAATTCAATTTATTTGTAGCAATTTATCTTCGAGGCTGAGAAGAATTGAAAAATTAAATTTGCACCTCAAGTCACGTGTATMTTGTACACTTATTAAATGACTACGCCAGTCACTTATCTCTATGTAAAATATACCTTTATAGACAACGAAAGWTGTTCTACGACTACAGATGCTATTTGCAGTTATACAAAGTTGATAAAGTGCTCATGAGCAGCAAGATTATGTTCGCTATTTGAATAAAATATCTCTATTTGGTCTGTTATCTTTAAACTTTGAAGTGAATTGCAATACTTAGTCTGGCCAACACCGGGTATAATAACCGTGAGATACAAATCCAAACTAACTCCCGAATCCTCAAATTATAGATCGACTGCTTTACTTCCCTTATGTTCAAGGTTTCACATACAGAATTGAAAAGATTCTGTAAGAAACAACTCATCCATACATCTTCCAAGACCCTTAGAGAATGTTACAGATTCTTCCAAAAAATCCTCTGTCTTCTAGAGGTAAATACAGCATCCCTTGATGCTGTGGTGCAGTATATATCGGCGAAACGGGTAGAACTATTAAAAACAGACTCAATGAATATAAACATAAAATCACGGTCTTCACCCACTCAGCAGTAGCCGAATATCAGCATAAAACCGGTCACAATATCTTGTTTGACAATGAGTCGGTTCTAGCGAAAGTCCCCTTTTCACAACCCGAAAACTCCAAGAAGCCATAGAGATTTCGAAACGTCTCAATAATCTAAACTGCGAAGATGATTATGATCTCTCCACTATTTGGTACCCAATCACCCAAGAGCTATCCCCACTTTTACAATCTTCCACCTCTGCCGTCCAAGCATCCGCACCCCTATGTAACGCCTGTTACAATGCTATCTATCGTTTTCATCTCTTTCCTTCTTGGGATTTCATTCAGCTCGGACGTGCTTCTGGGATTAGGTTTGTACCATGTCCTGATGATGCCCCTTACAAGAGCGGGCGAAACTCCGACCTTATCCCAAAGAAGACGCGGTCTAACCCAAAAAGGCCAAGGTTTCTTGGCTATAATTAAGAGAAATTTCCACCTTTCAATGAAACAGCTTTATTTAAATGAATAATGCGATTCGGAAGTTCGACTGAGAATGCGGCATTTGTTACTCGATGAGCAACGACGCCCGCAAGTCGCATTGGTCGGCAGTAAATCAATTTGTGCAATTATCACATTCCTTGTACCTTGTTCAATCTGACGTATCGCTCCATTAGTGGTCGGTGGCTGTCGAAGTAAGCGCACCAATCGGCGGAAGGCCGCTAATGTCACAGCCATTCCTATAATAGAATATTTAAACACACTGTGTCAACGCACCTCGTACCAGAAGCCGAGGGTCTATTTACAACGCCAACTAGACTTCTGTTACCTTACACTCCGACGTTTTAAGCGCTTTTATTTCGTATTTGAGCCATTAACAACGGGGCAACACCAGAACGGACAAATAACCATAAATTTGACTGGAACGTAGCCGTCGCATTTGAGACTTTTACTTAGCACTTCTACATAAATATCGCAGACCAACTTAGGAATGACGCTCGTAAAAGAAGGTGTACATTTACTTAGTCTTGTATTCGAGAGGAAGTCACTCTTAAATTATCGTTCGGTGCGAAAATACTTAACTGTTTTTAGGTCTAATTATCTGCTCTGTAAATAAGAGCTCCAGCTGTGGATTTAGTAGTAGCAAAAGATCTATGCAACTCATTGTAAGAGCTATTTGTGAAGTGCACAATGGTTTCTGATTCAAGGGGTTATTAGTGTTATAATGTTTTATTCGCTTGTTCCCTAAGTGTGAAAATGCTGCGCGTCCTTCTGAACAGACATAGTTTCAGAAAATTGGTGCACCGGTCCACTTTGCAGTCAATGTTCATGGATATTTGCAGACAGATGGATTGGTAGACGCGGAGCGATAGAATGCCCAGCACGTTCCCTTGACCTGACGTCACTTGATTTCTTTCTGTGGGGGTATCCGCAAAAATCATATATATGCTGATCAGGAAATAAATGCGGAACATGTTGAGTATCTTCTGTTATGTGAATCTGAAAAAATACAGCATTTTTCACGGAATCATGTTTTTCTATTTTACTTTTTGGTTACCTGATTCGCAAAAAATTGATCAAACTAGCGGAAAATTATCACCAGTCAAGGAAAATGGTAATACTTGGCTTTTTTGTCCATTTTAGCGATAACGGTTTTCATTATTTTCGTTCTTTGCTAGGCTCAATTTTTGTATTTACATTTTTCTTAACTCAGAAGCAATAAATTGTACAAGTGTGATACATTTATGAAATCAGGAAAAGATATACTTTTCATTGTGGCAATTGGTACAATTTGAATCGTCATTGAATAAGTTGCTTCCAATTCAAGAAGWTCGAATTCCAAGAGCTGTGTATTAGTTTTGTGGCAAAGGAACTCCAACATTAACTTTATCACAAACAGATACAGATAGACCATTAGTTAGAAGAAGCGAAATACTCAATAAGCGTGGAAGAATATCGTATGGATGGATGACAGTAGCAGGTTTTAGCCAGAAATATTTGGAAGATTATAATAAATAGTTTCCTCTACATCTAGATTTATAATTGCAATAGCCAATCACTTTAAACAGGAATTAGATTAAATGGATGTGTCCCAAATGCTATGGAAGTATCTACCGAAAGGTGTGCAAAAGAGATGATCAAGTTTGCAAATTAAAAAAAAGCACTGTATGGTCTGGAACAAAGATTTGGTCAGACTTTAAAAGGTGAAGTTTAAACATTCTGAGGTATATCACTGTCTATATTTCCTAGATAAAGGCCATATAAATGAAAATGTTTACATATTGCAGTATTTGATCTTATCATTGCGACAGCAAATGCAATAAATTTAAGCACTTTGGAAATGTTTTGAGTAAACACTTTAGGCTGGTTGATCTGAAGGAATCAAGTCGCTTTTTGGCAATAAAAATTAGCTAAATCGTCTAAAATGTCATATCATTTATTTCCTTTTTTATTTGTCTCGAAACGATTACAGCTTTTAGCTTGACTAAGCTTGTTAACTGACATCCGAAGAAACTTTGGCCACCCAAAGAATATTTGCTGATTATAACGGTGTTGTAAAGCAGTTAAAAGGGAATGATTGTTTGTGTAGGCTGCTCCTTCTTGTAAATAAATTCAGTTATGTTTATTTGACTATAATTGTAAGTTTGTAGTTGGTGCAAGCCCCGGTGTAGTCTGCGGTGTGTCAGTAAACTAACTATAGCATTTAAATACGCACATATTATTTTAATAACCCATTCGGTCGAAACAGCATAAAACATCGTAAAACGTGCAGCTGCAAGACAAAACTGCAGTTTCGTATCCTTTGTTTAGTCTGCCAATCGTCGACCATGCAACCGCACAGAATGATACATTTTTTCATTTCGTACGTTGCTGATTTGTGGGAATGCGGGGTCTGTCGACTAAAGAGCTATATAACATGATATAAAGCCTGATAAATTAAAAACGTGCACTCAAATCCCCCATGTTCCGGCGAGTTATGAAATCGAAACAGTGTCATAAACATTGGAAAACAATAATTCCCCGGCTCTCTGAACATTCCTTCTGTCCCTCCCCACGCACATAACCATAACTCATAAAAGGCATATATAATATGTTGCTGGAGCTCAAATTGTGCGGACTTACCGCAAACGTTTTGATTTACCACCATTCTCCTTCGTCATACATTTGTTTCTGAGGTTATCTTGTACGAAAAGATCTATGAAGCTCATTATAGTGCACTATAGTTTATGCTCAAAGAGTTATTGGCATTGGTGTTATAAAGGTAATGTTATTGTTTTTGACAATGCTAGGTACGTACCATTCTGTATTAGTTGATTAATTTCCGAAGAAGAGTAGTAAGCGATTTTCAAGAATTTTGAATAGCATTACACAAAGCAGGAGTTTATGGAAGTTTGCACAAAAAGATATGAAAATATACAAAATGTGTCAGATTTCGTCAGAGTACGATTTTAAATATCATTAATAATAATAATAAGGTTTTATTTAGGAATAACATACAGCGTTTCATATTGATTTCTATTAAGGCAAAGTCTAGCTTTAGCTATTCAACTTAACCTTAATACATGCTTAATCATCATCAATACAATAAGTAATGCCATCAAACAAAACAGTCAGCTCAAGGTTTGCTTTACTGGGTTGATAAAAGAAAATTTTGTATTTGCTTACGAAAAACATTTGAAGACAGTCGTCTAATCGCGCCAGGAACAAAATTGTACGCAACGACTGAATTGTACGAAAAGGATTTGCGAAACGTGGCCAACCGATGGGGACGTAACGAAAGACTATTAACGTGGCGTACATTTATGTAATGGAGATCACGTCTKTAAAACAGTTTTGTCACGCAGGTAGGATGGAGAGGAGGTAAGCAGCACATTATGGACAAACGTTGTTAGGTTATATTTGAAAATATTTTGAACGCTCAACCACGTCAGTTCATTTAATCTAGCAGATACTCGATCGTACTTCCTAATACGATATACAAAACAACAGCAACTATTCTGCATTTTTTGCATGCGATCCCTGGTGTATTTGTCTAAGCAACTATAATACACGATATACGCTATATTAGTGCTGACGTAATGACTGCCATCTTTCTGCGGTACGTCTAAGTCTTGGATCCTGACAAACCGAGTTGTCATAACGTGCGTAACGTACCTCAGTGTTAGGTGCAATTTTGTAACTTTAAAAGAATATTTAGAAGTGTTACTGTGCTTATTTGATTATCTTACACTCCATCGTTTTGCTTCACAAGTATTACAAACCGCAATTAGAATTAGTTTAGATCCTGGATCAAAACAAACCAAGTTGTCATAACGTGCATAAAGGAGTTCTGTGTTTTGTGCAATTTTTTAGTTTTTTATTATTAATTTCGGTTTGTAATACTTGCTAAGTAAAGCGAAGTAGTGTAAGCTACTCAAACTTACACAGTAACACTTTAAAATACTCTTTAATACTAAAAAATTAAACCAAACGCTGAACTCCCTTACGCACATTATGACAACTAAGTAGGTTGGTTTGGATCCGGGACCTTGACGTATCGCAGCAAAATGGCCGACATCTACGTCACACTAATATAGCGTATTACAATAATTCATTATTGGTAAGACTAGATTCTCACAGGGTTTTTTCTCAGCTTGAAGTTTATAATATTTACGTTATTATACAGCAGTTTTAAGGAGCAGTAATATTTTTTCATTAACAAGTTCACACGTTGTTTAAATCTCAAATATTCGTCAATAATCAGTCCTAAGCTCTCTACCTGATCAACGGTTTCTAACTTTTTGCCAAAAATATATAACTTCAGGTCTGCCTTTACAATAGTCCTATACCTGTTATGACAGAAGGAGATAACAGAACACTTTTGTGGATTTAGCTGTAAATTATGTTCTTTAGAAAATCTTTCAATTTTATTAAGATCGGTGTTTATATCTTCGGCAGCAAAATGTGTTTGTTTAGGATCAAATGAATAAGTGATTTGCGTGTCATCCGCGTAAAAATGTGTCGGATCAGCGGTATAGATAAGAAACAAGACGGGTCCCAAAATTGAGCTCTGAAAAACACCCGAAGTAATATTTGATAGATCTGAGGTCTTAGCACATAATTTACCAATTTGATATCTATCGCTTAAATAAGTCTTAAAAAAGCTAACGAAGTTCATGTCAAACCCGTAGTAAGCTAATTTAGCACACAGTAAGTTGTGATCGAGAGTATCGAAAGCTTTCGAAAAGTCTAAAAGAACTGGAGAAGTGGCGCGACCACTATCTAGGGATGTTATGATGACATCAATGATGTTGGTTAATGTACTAACGGTACTATGGCCTTTTCTAAAACCTGACTGCATATCCGATATAACTTTATTATCTATTACGTAACTATATATTTGCTTCTGGATAAACTTTTCAAGAACCTTCGAAAGAGCAGTTATGATGCTTATTGGCCGTAAGTCACTATATCGTTGTGGAGAGCTAATTTTTGGTAAAGAGGTTACCACTGTTGTTTTCCACATATCACTGCCGTAAGCGTCGGATTTTAAGGAACAAATAATCTGACTAATTTCATCAGGGGTAGCCAAATGAAAACTAAAATGGAGGTCATCATTATGTTTTTTTGATATATATTTTGCAGTTGTAGCCTGACAATTGTTTGGAAGTGTAAAAATGGACGTAAAATATTGATTAATTTCATTCACATCAGTCAAATTACTCGGAATATTAATATCTCTGTTATGTTTTATACCCAGTCTTTGTATGACTTTCCACATACGCTTTGTGTTTTCAGATGCCAGATTGTATTGTAGGTAAGCAGCTTTCTCTTTGCGCCTGTAGGGTCAAATTACGTTTTTGTACTGGGTCCAATTTTCTAAAGACCTGTGTTTTTAAATTTTGTTAATGCCTTATCTTTGCAACTCATCATAATTTTCAATGTGTTTGTTATCCAATGTGCATAAGGTTTAATAATACGCGCTGTGTTGGAAGGGGAATGTTTATCAAATAGCTCCAATATTTTGCAAGTAATATCAAGTAAAAAGTCATCATGATTGAAAATGTTACAGTTACGGTAAATAATAAGTTTAGATGCAGCTTTCTGTGTATCTAATTTTAAATCGCAAAACACCATTTGATTATCTGATATCTTGTTAGTATTTATTACTCCAGATCTAGATAGGAGATATATATTGTTCATCGAAATCAAACCTTAAGAATGATTCGAGAAACATGCCATTCAATAACTGCTGACACTTGGAAAAAAGTACAGACCTAGAAAATGACAGTGACAGATATTGATAGTAACAGTGATTGGGCGAAGCTTCTATTCTAGTCTGGTCCACTTGAAATATTTCCTTTCGGCCGCTGTAGTTGACAATATCGGTGTCTATTACTAGTTTGTTGGTATAAAATTGTACATTATATACATGCTTTTTCTTCCTTTTATTTTCTTCATTTTATTGTCTTGTTTCACAATCATTTTCGTCCTGTTTCATGTCTTGCAGTCCATAATTAACAACTTTTGATATTCCTCATCGAAACACAATTTAGGCTGCTTTTTTGAGCTCAGACCACCCTCGTTTTTTACGATCTAGATAGAGTCTCCCACGAAACCACGAAGGAAGTGGAAATGTTTTTATTTATATTTGCAAAGCCACCTAAAAGTGATACAAGTATCGCTAATGTGGTCTGAGTTATTTATTTTTCACATAAACACAGTCGGTTTTTATTTGAAGGAATTTGTCGTAATTTTTTTATTGTAAATTTGTATTTCACACATGAAAGAAACCATTTTACGTAGCTGCTATGAAACAACACCTACCTTTGTATATGCAACCATCGTTCACGAATAGCTTAAGCATTGTTCGCGGTGTACCATTCAGAAAATATTGAGATAATAAAATGTGGATTTTTAGTTGTTTGAATTCTGCACACGATGTTCACATAAATGGTGCTATTAAAATAGCTATGCAAAGCTTAATTATATGTAGGTTTAAACATCAAGCAGTGGGTTACTTCTTTGTTTCCATAAAACACTAGAATTTTTTTTTCAATTTGCCATATCAATGTTATTTGGCAGTCACAAATTTAATACCAAATTATCGAATTTTACAGGTTAGGTGGTGTCTTTCAATAATTAATAATTAGGAATTTTAGTTTAGCTATAGCTTCGTATAACTTTGTATCAATAATCATTGAAACCAAAACGTTAAGGTTCATCATACAACGTTCAAAAGCAGAAATATCACAATTGGCCCCACCTTGTTTGTAATTTATATAAACGATTTGTTTAATTATATTAAGCAGCCAAACTGCACATCTGATCAACAAAGTCACTTTGCCATGGTCGCCACATCTTGTAAAATATGCACTGATTTGCTCGAAGATTCGATTAGAACTGATAGGATTTTCGAAACTGCCCCTTCTACTGTACATATATTTGACTAACAAGTTATTAAACTGAAAAAACGTGCAAGCGATAGAAAAGAAGGCATACCTACAATATAGGCTGGCTACTGTTGCTAAAACTAAATTGTTTACTGAACTGAAGAATATGGGGGTATCTTTTAAAAACACCGAATATAAAATACTAGAGCACGTAAGCTCGGCAACAGATTACAGTAAATTTCTTTTGAATTTGCCTCTCGTGGACTTTGTTCCAGACCAACAATTAATTAATACCTACATGAACAAAACACTGATTAATGCAAAATTTTAATTTACATTTACTAATGAATACGAATTATTTAAAATCATAACGTCTATTAAAACCAATGCATGTGGTTATGACAGTATAAATGTTAGTTTATTACTGTATGCTTTGCCTGTCATTCTTCCCTGTATCACCCATATAATTAATTCTTGTATTGATCTTAATATTGTACCTAATAAATGGAAAAAATCCATAGTAGTTCCCATCCCCAAAATTAAAAATCCTTCGGAATATAAGGATCTTAGACCTATTAGCTTGCTACCCATTTTTCTAGTTCTTGAAAAGATTATGGCTTCCCAATTGTTGCAGCATGTTGATGAGTTTAAGTTGCTCCCTAGGACTCAGTCTGGATTCTGAAAGGGATARAGTTGCGAGATTGCACTTTAGCACGTTACAGATCCTATCAGCCCTAGACGTTGGAAAAGTTTGTTTTTTGGTACTTTTAGATTATTCTAAAGCTTTTGATACCCTTATCCCACAGGGATCTATTCTGGGTCCTATACTTTTTACTGTTTTACTGTTCTTGCTCGTGTCATTCGACATGGTGAGTGCCATTCTTATGCTGATGACACTCAAGTTATTTACTATTCCGAGAAAAATACTATTTTGGATACCAAGCAAAAACTTGAGGTGGATCTAAGGAATTTATATCGCACTTCTATGGACCATTCTTTGTCCTTAAATCCGTCTATGTTTACATGTTAAGGGAGACGGTCAGAATTTGGAAATTGTCAGATGTGCTAAAAGTTTGGGTTTATGGATTGATAATAGATTGCATTTTAGTACGCATGTAAATTCTTTTATTAGTAAGACATTCTGTAATCTTAGAATTATTTATAATATCCGTCACCTACTAAATTTACAACAAAAAGTATATCTGTGTGATATTATGGTTCTTTCTTTGTTTAACGTTGCTGATAGTGTCTATGGACCTTGCTTGGATTATGCCGATCGCAGGGGGATTCAAGTCGTACAAAATTCTTGTTTACGTTTAATTTTTGGGTTAACGAGAGTACACCATATGAATCACAAACTCAAGTTGTTACCTTGGTTGGATATGAGATCACGTAGAAAACGACATTCTGCCTGTTTATTTCATAAAGTGATTTTAAATAAATCTCCCGCCTATTTGAATGAAAAAATTACCTTTAGGACAGATGTGCACAGTATCAATATTCGCAGAAAATATATTCTATTGATTCCAACTCATAAGCACAGCTTTTTTCGTCGCTCCTTTTCTTATTACGTGTCCAATATATATAATTCTGTCCCTACAGACTTAAAATCTAAAAAAAAAATATATTCTTTTAAGCGCGAATACAGAAAGTTTTTGTTATCCAGCCATTGTTTTTTGTGAATCTTGGTTTACAATATTTTTTTTCTGAAATTCGGCCAGATTTCATTTGCCTTTTAAATAACATTTTTTAATTGTTAATATTATCCATGTTTATAATTTTACAGCCAATAAGGCTTTCATTTTATATTTTTTTTTGCTTTCGGCAAAATATTTTTGGTAATCGTATTAGTAATTTTAGGGCACCCTAACTGCCGATTTTAAAGAAAGTGTCTCGTGAAATTAAACCAAGACCAAAAATAATTAATTCATATATTCTGTTCCCGCATTATCCCCGTCCACTTTTCTGTGCATCCTTATTTAATGGTGCATTGTTGGATTACCATGCAACCCGCTATTTCAGTCGGTGGGTGTGATGATATTAGTTATGCATGACGCAGGAACTGCTATTCTCATACTTTATGGGCCTTTGTAATCACCTGGTGAAACGATGGCTTGGAACGGGCGCAGGTGTAAGATTGAAATAGTAATAATAAATTCGTACACAGCTGTAAAACTGATTTATGTCGTACTCGCCGTCCTTTATGTAGCCGTAGCCGTCTCAATCCAATAAATTCTACGGGATTAGGAACCCATTGTCCGTATTTTATTTATTATAACCATTAACACTAGTAATAATGCATTTGTTATCCTTCAGAGGATCATATTTTATGCTCATGTCAGCGGTCGGTAGCACATGTGTGCGCGCCCAGTCAGACGGCTCACCCATTTCAGCAATGTTGCCATACCAACCGTTGGCTGTTCTAGGGATGAAATAAGGATTCCTTTTTTGCATTATTTGCAGTCAAAGATAATATTTACATATGTAAACAAACGTTTCTAGGTCTCTGTTAAAAATACTACAATTTAGCAAATCGTAATGTATACTAGCTTTTATCTTCATCTTTATCTGGAATTTCTTCCTTTTTTATTTCTTTTTCTTGCGCTTCTCTTTCTCATTTCCTCCTTTGACTTTCTCTCTCCCTTCCCTTCCTTTCTCTTTCCATCCCTTCACTTTCCCCTTCTCGTCATCATTCTTCTTTCTCCTCTTCCTTATCCATCTGCTTCTACTTTTACTGTTTCTTTTCCTTTTCCTGCTTCTTTCTTTTAACGTAAGAGTTGGCCTGTTTACTGCTTTTGCCTCTTGRTCTTTTGACGTACCAATTTTCCTTCTATATTATGGACCATCTCTGTGTTCTCTTCTCCGTTGGTAGTTTAAGTTTTTGCTTGCTTTACTAGTCCATTTTCAACCATTATTTCGATGTGTTGATTCCAATATTTTCTTTTGTCTCTGTATGTATATCCTGAATTTTTGTGTGCCTTCATTACTGCTCATACCCCTCAGTGTTTTTCATATATCGTTCTTAACATTTTCATTTACGTGATTCTCATCACTTTTGCTTTAATTTTTGTGCTTCCATTGCATCATTATGGCGTCTGCTGTAGCAATCCAGTTATTTCGGAACCCAAATGATTAAATCGTATTACCTGCTTGTTTTTCTGCCTGTTCCTAATTTACCTCGTACGAGTTGCTTGTTGAAGATTGTAATACGTTTGGTTGTTTTTTAATTTACGTAAGTAATAAATCGTTCTGCTTTTGTACTAAAAGCATGCAGTAGAGGCTACAACTTGTCATCAGCAGACATTTACATTTTAAATTACAGAGGCTATTTCAAAAATTAAACAGTGGGATGTCTCATGGTCTAACTTTCGTGTTTTGACTGCTCTCGTTTTTCAACAACAAATGCGTTTGACATGTTGACAAAGCAGCATATGGCTGCTGTACAGCCGTAACACAAAAATAATGAATATAGGGATAGTTATATTTGTTTTGCAGTCATCTGTTACCCTCTGTTGATGTATTATTTTTCTAATTGGAATTGTGAGTTCTTTTGCTAGTTTTTCTCCTCCATATTTTAGTTCGTTAGTTATATGGTTTCGCCGATTTTCTATTTTTCAGTTGCTTCTTCTTCGTATAATCTCACAATATGCTTCCTGTTCTTCTATTGATAAATGATTGGTCTTGATTGTATCTTTTACCTCAATTACTGTTAATAATTTGTGGTCGCTTCCTACGTTGGTGAAGCTAAGCCTTATTGCATCAAGTATCCGTTGTGAAAAAAATGCTCTGTTGGCGAGTAAACAGTTTGTTACTGTTGTCTTCCTCTGAAGTCTTGCCAAGTATACTTATATTTCATAGAGTGGAAGGTGTTATCAATTCTCAGTTTGTTTGCTTTGAATCTTTGCATTATTCTTGGTTATTGGGGATTTTTGCCCACCCTTGCATTGAAGTCTCCTACTATTAGAATCTTGCTTGAGGTTATAGTCTACCGTTCAGTGGTGCACTATTACAGCACCGCCAAGTATCTGTCGTCGGTAAAATATAGTGCAGGACCTAACCTACATTCTACATTTGAAGAAAAGATTTAAAAGTTAGAAGAACAATTTGCTAAATACTTTTGTTTTTCTACATAAAGCTAAATCAACAATCATTTTTGTACTCCAACACGACAATGCGTAAATATACATAAGCAGAGAGGTGATGGCATGGATTGGGGATGAAAATATCGACTTGTTGGAGTGACCTGGTTGCTCCCTGGACATGAATCCCATAGAAAACCTTTGGAGAATCTTGTTCGCCGACTATACAAGCATAACAAACAATTTGCCATCAATAATTACAACTTCCTTTTTAGGACGTTTGGAGAAATTTGGATTCTTGAGTTAGTTAGAAAAAATGGTGGACCAAACCACCATTAAATTATGTAGTAACCATGAGTTCAATGCCACAGAAAACTATAATTTATACCCATGACTTATACGATTTTTTAAGTAATTAAAACAGATTTTTTATAGGAATTCAAATGCATTATTCAGTCATTGAAAGTATAAAGTAGGTGCAGTTAAAATCAGGGCTGGGCTCAATAATTTATTATATGTAGTGGTGTATCTGCTGCTCTCCCATAATTAAATTTAAGTCCTACACTAAATCATTAGAATATTCTGCAACTGTTGATTTGAAAAATCAAGATACAGCATATTATTTCTGGAAGCGAATATTTAATATAAAAAAGGGCTCCCGTACCACAATACCTAGCACCAGTTTTTCAACTTTTCATATCGGAAGGGTTCTTTTCCTTTCCCGCACGTAACGGTAAATAAATGAGCTCAGGCAACAACGCATTCTATGAAAGGCACAACACAGAAGCCAGTCCTTTAGATTAATGGTATGCGGTGTACCTTTTCGAGCAACTGAATATCTCCGACATAAATCAGCAGCAAATATTCTGTTCCATCATTTGTTGCGCCTGTGTCATTTATTTCCCGCCCATAATACAAATGTGATCAGTAATAAATGATAACGAATAAAATCCGTCTGTTCTAGATGAAGGGACATTAATTTTCTTTTTCAGGGCAGCGATATTTGAATAAATCACCCGCATGACGTAGCGTAATTGTAACGTAACGACGGCCTCTATGTTTTTATTTCCATCACGGAGGTTTCCAAAACGATTAATGAAGCGTGTTTCGTAACAATAGTAGGCCTCGATCGTTGCGATATCGAAATGATCCATTCCATCAATGAACGGATTGACAAACCGGGGCGATGTTCATTAAAATGTTATAAATCTGCCTTTGCAGATGACTGGCTCTGGAATATTAATAAAGCGAACAACTGCATCCGCATAATGGCGAGGTTAATACTCCATGTAATTAGAGTGTCACTGAACTGCTGTTTTGATTAGTTTACGACATAGAGTATTTAATCACAATTCTTCGAGTATAAATGGCCGGTAAGACATATAGGTGAACTCTAGCAAGTTAGCTACGATCTAAAGCCGTTAAACTAAGTCTAATGAAAACCAGGGCATTTTGTCTTTCAGCACATACCCATCTACATTCATCACAAAAGCCTTGGAAGAATCTGGACAAAATTCCACACTGGATGAAAGGATTTGTTCAGTTTACTTAGATTTTAGCATTATCAACAGATTTTATTTGTAGCTATAGCCTCAACTAAAAATTTTGTAAAGGCAACAATTTATCCTTGTTCCGCAAAAATTTGTTATTAGAAGTAATTTATTATTATTGGTCTCAAAAACATTATTTGTTATAGTAACCTGTAATTTATTTAGCACATAATATTTGTATTAGCTACAATAACTAACTTTTTGTTGGTTTGTTTTTTGTTTTAGCTTGTTATAAGTAAGTATTTAACTCTAACAATGCTGCCGATGAACTCCTACATTTTCTGTTACTTAGGCGTACAAATATCACAATATTTGTGGATACTTTATATTAAATATTCATTAAATGTTCTCTTCTAGAATATTTAGAAATAACTTTAGCACCACCCTGTTTAATATTATAAAATATTTACTTAAATAAAAAGGCTACCTGTTAATCTTGACAAGATACAAGCATAAACTTTTTAACATCTGTACTATTAATGTTGTTCGATTATTTCTATAACATTTGTCAGTATTCATCACACGAAATAATATTACCAATTTTGTGTAGGTACTAGTTTATTAGTTTATTTATTAAATACAATAATTAATTCTCCTAATTAATTAAGAATCGATGGTGACAGGGATACAGATATTTTAATTAACCTACATCTAAATTTTTCTTCATTGGCTCAATAACAAAAAATCATTTGTTATTTTAACAGAGGACGCCGGTGATCCAAATATTTACAGATATCAACCTTAGGACAACGCTGGATCACACACGTGTAGGCTGAAGAGGAGAAAGCTTCTGCAATTACAATCGCTTTACAGAAACTTCACCTTGTCCTCCCTGCTCGTTGTCCATAACAACATTAGAGTGACAAATTCAAAATATAAATGGACGGTTAGCAGTCTAAAACACATAAATGTTTCTAAACATCTTTGTGTTCTAGAAGTACAGTAATTATAGCCTATAAAATATAAAAGAAAGCAGTACTAATCTAGTCAACGACCTATTTAACTTGTTTAAGAGATTATCTAAGGACCACTGCAATATTTTGCTTTACCTTTAAAGACAAAACAAAATTCACGGGAACAGCAGGTACTAGTGAGTAATATTAGTTTTATATTATTATTAAATTAATGAATAAACAGTGATATCATAAAATAAAGAGTGCAAACTGAAGTGCACAAAAAACCAGCATACGAAACCTTTAAGAACGACAAGAGAACAAATAATTTTAATGTGTTGGCTCTCAATGGGCGTGGGTCCTCATCTAGGTATCTCCATCGGTTAGCCTTGTATGCCACCCCTGTCACAACAGAGTGTGGATATCGTGCCTTTGGTAGACAGAGCTAATGATACACCAAGGCGCCAATGAGAGTCCATCGCGACAAAGGGACTTCAAGTTTTGATAAATTAGTGAACAAGTTAAAATTAGGAAGCAATGAGTGATGCGAGCAAAGAAAGGAGGGCGACAGAGTCTAAAGCGGAGCAGTAAAATTCCCGAACTGATTGTGTACACCTCTTAACTTGTTTGCGTTTGGTGAATACTGAATCTAATATTGCAATGGTCTATCAGAATAAAGTTTGTAATATATATGACTTGATTTAATCTATAATGATCTTCACGGGTCAATGGAAATGGTTGCCTGGACTATAGATGTCCGCGTTTGGTTAATTTGTTATTTTAACAAAAGACGCCGGTGATCCAAATATTTACAGATATTAACTTTAGGACAACGCTGGATCACACACGTGTAAGCTGAAAAGGAGAAAGCTTCTGCAATTATATTCGCTTTACAGAAACTTCACCTTGTCCTCCCTGCTCGTTGTCCATAACAACAATACAGTGACAAATTAAAAATATAAATGGACGGTTAGCAGTCTAAAACACATAAATGTTTCTAAACATCTTTGTGTTCTAGAAGTACAGTAATTATAGCCTATAAAATATAAAAGAAAGCAGTAGTAATCTAGTCAACGACCTATTTAATTTGTTTAAGAGATTATCTATGGACCACTGCAATATTTTGTTTTACCTTTAAAGACAAAACAAAATTCATGGGAACACCAGGTACTAGTGAGTAACATTAGCTTTATATTATTATTAAATTATTAAATTAGTGAATAATGAATATCATAAAATAAAGAGTGCAAACTGAAGTGTACAAAAAACCAGCATACGAAACCTATAAGAACAACAAGAGGACAAATAATTTTAATGTGTTGGCTCTCAATGGGCGTGGGTCCTCATCTAGATATCTCCATCGGTTAGCCTTGTATGCCACCTCTGTCACAACAGAGTGTGGATATCGTGCCTTTGGTAGACAGAGCTAATGATACACCAAGGCACCAATGAGAGTCCATCGCGACAAAGGAACTTCAAGTTTTGATTAATTAGTGAACAAGTTAAAATTGGGAAGTAATAAGTGATGCGATCAAACAAAGGAGGGCGACAGAGTCTAAAGCGGAGCAGTAAAATTCCCTAGCCGAACTGGCTGCAGTTTCCAAACCATCCCCTAATTACGAACGGCGGGGAAATATGGGAAGCGGGATATCCCAACAATCATGCCACTGCAGCTAACAAAGCACCCGCAGTATGCAATTGCGCCAGGTCAACGTGGTCACGATCTGTAGATATCCCGGTTTAACTGGGAAAGGATGGGTGTGTTCGTTAACTTCGGGAATGATCGAACCTCACGGATCCTTCTAGAGAATCGTACTGCTCGGGACACGAACTGATTTTGTACACCTTTCAACTTGTTTGCGTTTGGTGAATACTGATAAATCTAATATTGCAGTGGTCTAACAGATCAAAGTTTGTAATATCTGACTTGATTTAGTTTATATAATTATCTGCATGGGTCAATGGAAATGGTTGCCTGGACCATGGATGTCCGTGTTTGGTTGAACTAAGTTTAAATAAGAAATTATGGAATAATAGATTAGAATCGACTAGCAAAACAGACTTACGCTTGATGTCTTCTCCCAGATATCAACGAATAGCTATCCGTGTCAGGCACCCAACCTCCTTCTTCGAAGTTGAAAACGAAAATGACTAATTGTGAGAATTCTAGGTGGTTCGGGTATTGTATAACTATGCAGCCCACCAATGTTGGGGTCAACAAACACTTATGTAACAAAAATGAGCGGCGCGCTTGGCAAATAGATTTATTTTTGTGGATGCATGTATTTCTCTTACAAGGTGTGTTAAAAAATGTACAGGGCCATAAGGGGTCACAATGCTTCAATCTAATTTTAAAATTGTTGGGCTGATATGAAAATAATTAAATGTCAATGGGATTTAGAGCCAACACTGCCTATCCGACAATTATAAAGTCAGTTAACAAAGAAGTACTGTTTGTAAAAAGCTAAGAGTAAATAAAATTTCTCAGAAAGATGCATTAGTGGTTAAACAACATTTCGAAGAAAAGCTGGAGAAAATATTTCTGCTATTTTTTGGTATTGAAAATTGGGGAGCATTTTACGATCAATTTGAGTATTGAAAAAATGATATGATATAMTTTAACAAGTAAATATAAATAATAATCAGAAGTTTGGCCAAAAAATACTATTGCACAGAATTGTCAATTTTTTGTTTCTCAGTAATGATGCTGTTTTCAAAATTTTCATTTAAATACTAGTCTTCAGTATCTACAAGGTATTTAAATTTACAATTACTTAAGAGATGCACCAGCTACAACTGCAGATGTCAACTGGAATTAAACTAGTCCCATCTTTCCTGAACAGTTTCCTTTTTTGATTCACGCCAATATCTTTATTATTAATGTAAATATACAGTTTGGAAGTAAATAGCATCTGAGACCTATTAAATGGGAATGGTAGAACAAAAATTTATTATTATTATTATTATTATAGTAACGAAGGGCTTAAATATTTCAAAATGGATATGCAAAAGATATATAAATATTAAAAATCAAATATTTTTTCATAAAAATGTTCCACAAATGTGTAATATTAAATATTTGTGTAAAAATGTTATGTGTTATGTGTGGTAACAAAATTTAGTTTGGTACTAATGAAGCGCTGCCAACGTCAGTTATTTAACACAAAACTTCTTCTTGCAAATTCTTAATTTAAGCAAGTTTTGTTTCTAGAAGGGCTTAACAAAATGAGTTTTCACTATGTTGAAAACAAAATTAAGTTGGAAAACATTTGGAATTATTGTTAATTTATCGAGTTACTAATGTCTATTTGAAATAGTCTATAATAGAATTTTCTAAATTATGCTAGTTGTAATATGCTGAGGTACATTTAGATATGAGTAACTCAAAGTACGAGCCCTGTTCCATTTCAGTTGGCCCATCAACAGAATTACTAAAATTTCTTAAAAATTTTAAACAAAATAATCGCTTCTTGTTGTTTGTTTTTATTATAAATAGCTTCTCTAAATTATGGTCTATTAATTTTTACGCTCAATTGAACTGTTCTCAATAATCAAAATTGTATAGTAGAAAACTACCAACTATTTAGGCCGAACCCTGGTTTCTATCTATATTGTTTGCGGAAGTTTGCATACAGGTGAATGTTAACATTTGAGGTGGCTGTGCAATTTCGCGTAACTAAGAGATATTGTTTACTTGACATCAGACGTCAAAAGCATTTGGGTAGTTTCAATTATAGAATTTTCTATTGAAGAATTAAAAAATGACTAGAGGAAAAGTTATTGATCCCAACATTCGTTCAATTATTATTCGTTTATATAAATCTGGCAGATCTAATACAGAATTTGGCCAGTTATTGGGGTTGTCAAGATACAGTGTTCGCAACGTAGTGCAGTTATTCAAATCAAGCAATAATGTCGAGCCCAAACAGAGGTATGTGAAATAAAGTGCACTTATTGATACTGATCGGAGGGCGTTGAAACGAATAAATAAACAGAAACAGGAGGGCAAACTGCGGTCAACTAAGCACATTTTGAAGTGATGCTGTAGGAAGACATGTTTCCAGATCCACCTGTCACCAGGAAGCACAAAAATTGAGTTTTGGGACTTACAAGGCAAAATTTTTTGTTTTTTAACTTTTGAAACGTTTTCAACAAAAATGTGTTTTTATTGTCTAGGCCGAGGAAAAGCCACTGTTAATAACGCAACCAAAGAACAATCGTTTGAAGTGGGCAAAATAGCATAGAACTTGGAGTCCTGAACAATGGAACAGTGTACATTGGAGCGACGAGTCTAGATTTCAAGTTTGTGTAGACGACAGCCGCAGCAAAGTTATTCGGCAAAAAAAAATTTCCAGCATCTATTATGGTGTGGGGATCAATGTCTGCAAGGGGAGTAGGAAAATAACATTTTATTGAGACCATTGTGAACACCGAAAGATATCTTAATATCTCAAGTGAATCTTTGCTACTCACTAGGGACGAGTCATTGACGTCAGGAAKTGATTTTGTTTTTCAACAAGGTAGCGCTGCATGTCATGTATCCAAAAGATCTTTACAGTGGTTCACCAACAACAGTATTCCACTTTTAAAATGGGTATCCAGTAGTCCTGACCTTTCTCCTATAGAAACTCTTTGGCACATTATGAAAAAACAACTGCGCGCAACTCCTGCTAGGTCGATTCCCGAATTAAGGCATAAACTTCAATTTATATGGGATAAGTTCACACCACAAGATTGCCAGAATTTAATGAATACAATCCAAGAAGTAGGTGATGCTACTCAATGGCAGCCTTTGAGGAAATAGATTAAGTCAATTGTTTGTAACTCAGGTTTTCTCATGATTTGCTTCAACTTGGTAGTTAAGTGGAAATAAAATGTTTGAATTAGACAAATGAACAATCGATTAAGTGGAAAATGTTTCAAAAGTTGTCGTGAAAAATAATTAAATATCTGTTTTATAGTAGTATTACAACTCCTGTCCATTAAATACAAAAAATTAAATAAATTGCAACTGGGCCAATTGAAATGGGACTGGGCTCGTATATAGTATATAGTATAGAGAGCGAGTATTCCTAATGAAGTATGTAACATTTCGAACGAAGTGGAGGTGACTTGGCAGCAGTCGTTGAATAGTCCCCGACACTGTGGGAAGCGCATAAATTACCCATTCTTCACGAATCGCTGTGAAATCCATTTAATGTCCTCATTGTCCACTTGATTAATTTTCGGTGGAATAACAATGAGGGTAATGCGATAGGCGCTCACTTATCTGTAATAAAAATCGTCTTCGGTTACCGGTCGGACAGGCTTTGTAGTTGTTTTTATCTTGACACAGCCTTGTATAAACGTGTATAACGCTCCCTTCTGCGTTCGGTTCGGTTCTTTATGCTTTGATAGATGTGTCAAATCTGAGACAGGTATTGTTGAGGTTAGATAAATGACGCCGACCGGGGAGGCAAAACAATCTTCTTTGTTGGTGTTAATTTACTCTTTGCTGCGGTCTTTTCAACCGGTCTATCAAGATCTGAAGCGCATCTGCTTCCAGTATTTTACAGGAAGGCCTAACAGACTTATTATCCGTTGGCTTAAATTGATGATCCTGTTCCAGTGCAATATTTTTTGTCGCGTACAATGGGAAACAATTTCCACTAGATTGCGTGTGACAAGAATCACTGAAATAAATTTGACTGTTGAAGCGATGCAGTCAGGGTTAGATGTACATTAGTATCTTAGCAACAAAATTGGAGGTCAAGCTATTAAGCTATTATTTTGTATTTTGATTTTTAATTTGTTAACTGCTGATTTGTACCAAAGACCCAATAGGCTCAATAATATTATCGCAGCGGTTAACAGTTATAGAACGTAATTTTGACGCTAGGAAGCATGTTTGATATGGTCTACAAGAAAATTATTGCAACTTTCTCTGAAAAGTTGTAACACAGTATTGGTCTAAAATGCTTTTATCAGATCGTTGTGTCTGCTTACAGATTTTCTCAAGCGTTTGTTTTCCAGTTGCCATGACGATAGCAGGAGAGATAGAAGCTTCAATCTTTAGACTGTTAACTATTAACTGTTGCTCATGGTAACGTTAAACAGATTAACAATAAACAAGCCACTGTCAACAAACTAACTGCACAGTATATCATAAAGCAAACGCCAGTAAACAATCATTAACAAAGAACTAATATGCTACAAAAATAACATAACAAAAGCCCGGTACTCTGTGACACTTTTAATTGTAACTCCAATGGCTGGATGCTGATGTAAAACGAGAATAATACAGTGTTCTTTCATACCCATTTGATTAACGAACATCATTTAAATATATTAAAATAGTACTAACGAAACGATTAAAGTAACTACTGCAAAGCGAAGTATTTTCTAATCTTCTAGTTTGGTTTTAAATATTTGCATAGGCATGCATTTTTTTAAAAACAAGGAGAAAGGTATGGGTGTTATAGTACAAAATTTAAAATGTAAAGCATTATGGAGGGACAAGTATTGTATGTGGCTGTTCAATAAGTGGCTAAATAAAAAGTTATCCAGCTACATTTTTCGCGTAATATATGATTACTTAATATTATATATAGTACAGTGGAGTTCTTGTGAAGATGTAATTTTTTGACACTATCAGTATCAGTTAACAGCGCCTACTTTTTGAGGTATCGGAACATTCTGACAGTTTGTAAGAGATTTAATTATCAATGCTTAGACAGAAAAAAAACATTGGCCTGTTTTCGGTCATATAAGACTTTGCTAGATTGTAAAGATCTACTTTATAGCAATTGAGACAGACGATTTCTAGTTTTTTTTTATTTGAGCAGGATTTAATCTTCATAGATTTTATTTTGTGAAATATCAGGAATATGTTCATTTTTTTCCTCATGTTTTAAGTTCTAACATTAATCGTGGCAACTAATCCACTGTGAATCTCGAGAATAAGAAATAAGAGACTATTCGGAAAGAATAAATAGGTTTATAAATATATTATTTTCGGGAGTGTTTTCATAAACATTGCCACTGATAAAGTGTAATCTGAATCTGCTTTAGATAATCATGGTTATATCGAAAATATGACAGCAGGAGTTCTCACAAAAGAAGAATGTATTTTTTGCTCTATTTGGTGGTGGTTATTACATATCGCGACAATTAGGTAAATTCAATTTTGTAACATTCAAACACGCTGCGAATTTCTAAGAAATGTTTACCAGTACTACAGTTTATCTACGTATCTATTTATTCTGAAGGCAATTGTCGAGTTACCATATTTTTAAATTAATTTACTATCAAAGGGACACCTCGCAAACGACATTGATTGTGAACTAGACCAAACATTTTTTAACAACGTATGAAATAAAAATGGAAAACATCAAAACTATCTTCTATTTCAGTCCTCCTAGTACGTAGCCGGAGAAAGTTCGTTGAAACAAGGATACTTTAGTCGAACGTTGTACTAACCCGCAAAGCTGCTATTTTTGGTTTCCAATGGGGAATATATTTTGTCATAAAAATTAAATGTCTTTGTAAATTGGACATTGCTAGCATTCCATGGGATGTCCAGTTATCAGTGAGTTTGAGATATGTAGCTATTGTGAGATAAACTGACTACATTGTAGAAAACTAATATAGGACCATCTCTTAGCAAAATTAAACGGATATTACTAACGGGTGGGCCATATAAAATTTGCATTTTTGATCGGCTATAAATAAAAAATTAATGAATATTTTTCAAAGTTATAAGTTTATTAGAAAGATTGAACTTTTACATTTATGAATGAAATACATCATTCAAATAACTACCACGGCTGGTTTTGCAGTACCCCATCCGATCAACCCAATTTTTCAGTACATTTTCGATTGTTTGGCCTTCAATTTCATGAATGGCAACTTCGATTTCCTGTTTCAAAGCCTCAATAGTCTCTGCATGGTTCACGTAACACTTATCTTTAACGGCACCCCACAAATAATAGTCCAACGGTGTCAAATCACAGCTGCGAGATGGCCAATTCACATCACCATTTCGGCTAATTACTCGATTTTTTTACACCAAACAGTCACTCGTTGTGGATGCATTGGCTGCTCAACAATCACGTGTGGATTTTCTGATCCCCAAATACGGCAATTTTGCTTATTGACATAGCCTGCAAGGTGAAAATGAGCCTCATCTGAAAACACGATTTTTCGGTAAAAATGCTCATCTTCAGCTAAACGATCTTCAGCCCATTCTGCGAATCGAAAACGCATTGGATGGTCATGAGGCTTTATTTCTTGGACTAATTGAACTTTGTAGGCTTTCATACCGAGATCTTTATGCAAAATTCTCCTGAGAGAAGTGCGAGAAGTGTTCAATTCTTGAGAACGATGACGAGTTGATGTTGATGGTTGTTCACGCACACTACGAGCAACAACAGCAATGTTTTCAGCTGTACGCACTGGACAAGAACGTAAATGTGTTGGTTTATTCAATAACGATCCAGTTTCACGAACTCGCTTGACAAATTGATCCACAAATTGTCGTGAAGGCATTTCATTTCTACTGAATTTTCCACGTAAATTTCTTACAGTTTGGACAGAAGATTCACCACTTTGGAAATAAGTTTTCAATATTTCCCAATTTTGTTCAAGCGTAAAGCGATCCATTTCGTAAATGTCAAATATTAAATTAAATTTCTGTGATAGCACGAATGACAGAAGTGTTGCCAAACTCAAAATAACCACTACTTCAAAATGCAAACGTTAGATGGCCCACCCTGTATATCTGCCAGTCAGAGGAAAATAAAAGTCAAACAGAATAAAAGATAATTTCTAATTTATATCTGACACAAGTTCCAAGTTGCATAGATGTACAAAAAATTTGTTTGGGAGACGTTGTACCAAGAGGCAAGATCTGAAGATTACCACAATTCAAAATGTAATGAAGTTATGAACTAATTGAACCTAATAGGTACACTTTATCTTCAACTTCTACGCACTATATATTTAGTTCCCTTCTCCACCGCGTAGATCCGAGACTAAAAGAAAAAACACAGTTGTCTAACAAGAAACCCGAAACGATTTTTCCTAAACAAAACTTCGCCGATGCATTATATTACAAAAACGCCTGCCAGGACGGCCGTATTGTATTCCAATGAACGCACATAAGAACCTTGGAATCCAAATATTGGACTAGAGTAGATAGCGATCGCTAATACGTTAATGGTTTCGGCAACTTCCATGGTCCACTACCTGTTTTGCCCACCGGCGTTTGATTGATGACACATTGTGTTCCAAATGTGCAGTTGGCGGACATTGAAGAGAAACAGTCGGGCAAGAAGTGCGCGGTGGTTTTCTGTCAGTTATGACAGCTGCTTCTGTATTTTGAAACGCGATATCGCCTACCTGCACACAGGCTTAGCTCCCTCATCATCGGGTTGACGTTGCATCAAATCAAACACGACCGCTCCTGTCTAGCATTCGACCGACTGGAACAATTTAGATTATTTTTGGAGTACTTGACATGGTCCATACAGATCCTAAAGTGTTCTACTAGTTTTTACGTTGACTTTTTGTGCCCTTATAGGGTTTCATATATTTTGAGCAACAGGATTTCATATGGATTCAATTTATATGTATTGGGGGATGTTGACGCATATATATAGTTTCTTCTACGATACCTTGTTTTGTGCATGGGAAAGACAGTTTGATTTTGTTAATGTTAAGTTGTAGAGGAATCTCTACTGGCCATAACTAAAAGATAATCGCTAATATTAGTTACCATTCAAACATTCAAAGGAGTTATCTTCAGTAAATCGCCAGCTTTATGAAGGCATATTATCAACTATTAATAACCTCCTTATAACTGTAGAGATAACTGATTAATACTAAAAAATTAAGCGTAAATTTAAACGAATGGGAAATCTTTACATACCGTTTAAAAAGTTGTGATTACAGATTTCGTATCTCTTCTTTTGCAGTTCTTACCTTATTCAGAAGTTGATCAAAGCGCCTCTTTAGTGTCTCATCTTCCTTCAATAATTATTTCTTTCATAAAATTAGCTCGTTAATGTTTGGGAACATACCATCTTCCGAGTCATCCGAGTCACTGGTAACTACTTTTACTGGTCAACGAAGAAAATGGTAGATTAAGTGCATTAGTGTTTGTTATTATAAAATTAGCTGTAATAGACTACTGCACTAGTAGATTCAAAATATATCAAAAGCAAACAAGTTCACGGGTGTACAAAATTGCCTTTCATTTACAGTCCGACCAGTAAGAGTTTTTGCCCTTGTTTTCTCGGCTGATATAATTGATTATTTTTCAATTCAACCTTAATTACTCATTTAGCGCTGTCCGAAGCACGATATCTATCCTCCCTTGTCACATTTCACTTGCTAATTCGACAGAGATGTTTGTCTATCAAGCCTGATCATCTTGCTCGGGAGGTAATTTCGATGGGTGAAACATTTGATTGTCAGCGATAAGCAATAACGGCAAAGTCTGGCAGTAGCTATTCTATTCAACCTTAAAAGAGATAATTAAACTATATTATATTATATTAGCACAGCAATAAATAAATTTCGAATAAATCAAGCCCAGGCTCACCGAATGTAACAAAGTAGATACATAAGAAATAAAGGCAAATTCTATCTGTTCAACTTATTAGTTGAAAAGTAGTCAACGAACCTCATTGAATCCGAATGAGTTAAGAGAGTCATAATAATCATGAAATCTGACGGTCGAAAAAGAACTGTCTTAGTCTAAATTAAAATTKTTTAATATTTAGTTTTTTAAACTCACTCGGAAGCGAACTTATACAGCCTTACAGCGTTGTACATGTATGTGAAGCAGCGAACGAACATAGCAGAGCTATAACGAGGCAACAAATATTTAGCTTTATTTCGTGTATCACGTGAGTGCGTAGATGAATGAGGGGCAAACTTAGACTTCATATTTTCACATGGATGAGGAGAATTTAGTAAAGCATGGATGAAACAACCTTAGTGATATTTCCAGCGGGAATCCATGCGTAACCAGTTCAAAGAATTAATCCTGTGAGATACATGGTCCCCGCGTTGCAAGCCAAAAACGAAGCGACAGCATGCATTTTAAACCCCGTTTCTATCAACAGAGTTCAAACAGGGATCATATAAAAATTGCAATAGTTAAAGTGTGAGAGAACGAGTGCATCACATAATTACTTTTTCAAATTTAAAACTGTTTACAAGCATACAAAAGCTTAAGGTCAGAAAATGATTTTTGTATTAAATTAGTTACATGCAGCTTAAATCGGAACTGCGTGTCCATAATGAGAATCAAATTTATACTATGATCAACAAAATTTAGCCTTGTACAATCTATACCGGGTGATTTTTTGAAAACTTCACACCTTAAATAACTTTAAATAGAGGAAAAATTTAAAATTTTGAAAAAAACCGGTAAACTTTTGTTTGCAGGGGGACAACTTTTGAGATAAGTTTTTAATGGATAGCGCTTACCCTCTTAGCGGGGTAGATACCCCTTCAAAAATTTTAAATGAAACTACCCATCTTACGATACATCATTTAAAAGCTTATTACACAAGGAGTCTTGCCATGTAATTAGTTTTACTATTTTTTACCCATTGACGGGGTAGTGGGTCAAAAAGTGCATTGTAGCAAGTGGCTTATAAAATGGAATATTTTGGACTTTTTTTAACAAAATTTATTGTCTTGCAGTTACAATAAAAATTGTCCTTACTTAAGCCTAAAAAAACTTGTTAAAAATAATTTACACCTAAGCAAAATGCCAAAAATACTTAAAATTTTCTTTCGACATTACTTGATATTGCAACTCGACAGTTTATACTGAATTGGCTAAATAATTATCTACTTTGTGTTTCCAATTTTTTGTTTCAACTTTTTGGCTACTTCTTTGGCACGACCACCTTTTTGTTCACATTCCTTTTTATAAATCGCGTGAAATTTTAAAGTGAGAGTCCAAGTGATAATGGTTTATTCAACTGCCGAAAGGGTAGAAATAATTTTTATTTACGGTGCTGAGCATAGCTGTGCTCGTGCGTCAGAAAGGGTGTTTAACGAACGGCACCCCGATAAAAATGTTGACGCTAGGTAGTACATTCTCGATCTCGTGCAGAAATTTCAAGACGCTGGATCTGTAGTAAACAAAAAAGGGCAGGGAATAGAGTCATTGATGAGATGGCCTAACTTGAAGTACTTGGTCATTTTGCAATGGATCCAACTAGCTCTTTGCGTAACATTTCTACAGCCACTGGACTTTCTTATCCATCTGTAAGGAAAGTTACAAAACTGCACAAATTCCATCCCTATAAAATGAAAACTCTCCAGGAACTCGGCGAAGATGACTTCGATAGAAGACTGCAATTTTGCGAAATTATGACAGAAAAGTTTGTAGTAAATCCAAATCTAATAAAAAAATATCTGCTTCAGTGATGAATGCACATTTTTTTGAACGGCTCTGTAAATAAACATAACGTCAGGTACTGGAGTGACGAAGATCCTTATATTTTTCGAAAAGGTCATACACAAGTTCCTCAGAAGGTGAACGTCTGGGCTGGAATACTTGGCAACGCAATTGTAGGTCCAATTTTCATTGATGGGACGCTAAACGGGGGAATGTATTTAGAATTACTTGATAACGTTATTGATCCTTTAATCACAGAGCAATTAGAAAACCAACGTGACCCTGAAGGAAATCCAATGTTGGATGAATACGAATTGTTTTACCAACATGATGGAGCATTACGCCATTAATGTGCGAAATTGGTTAAATCATAGTTTTCCTCTTCACTGGATTGGTAGGCGTGGAACAATTGAATGCCCGTCACGATCACCCGATTTGACTGCTTTAGATTTCTTTCTATGGGGTCATTTAAAATCTGTGGTTTACAAAACACAACCTACTGGCCTGGACGATCTGCGAAAAGAATTTTTAACGAGTGCAGGAGGATTCCACCTGAAACTTTCCGAAAAGTGCAGCAGGAGTTCGAAAACCGTCTGTATTATTGTATGGAAAGAGGTGGTGCACATTTTGAGAATCTATTGTAAGGTTTGAWTTTCTATGGTMTTGTTCACACTGTTTTTGGAGTTACAAATAAATAATTTTTCTTTTTCGTGGACATGTTAATAATAATGTTAAAAGAAAATTTTCAGTATTCTGGGAGTTTTTTTAAGTGTCATATTTTTTACAAATTGTTTGTTTAAATTTTGGGTTCTCGTAAGGACAAATTTTATTTCCGCTCTAAAATAAAATACATTTTGTTGAAAAGAGTCCAAAATATTAAATTTAATAAGCAACCTGTTTCGTAGGCACTATTAATCTATTACCCCGTCAATAAGTTAAACGTGGTAAAACTAATTACATGGCCAGACCCTTTGTGAAATAAGCTTTCAAATGATGTATCACAAGATGGATAGTTCCATTTAAAATTTTTAAAGGGGTGTCTACCCTGCTCAGAGAGTAAGCGCTATCCATTAAAAACTTATCTCAAAAGTTGTCCCCCTGCAAACTAAAGTTTACCTGTTTTTGCAAATTTTTAAATTTTTGCTATATTTAAAGTTATTTAAGGTGTGAAGTTTTCAAAAGATCACCCTGTATAAGCACTGAAAGACTGTTTAAGAAATGTTGTACTACTTTTATTACCAAATACCATCAGCTGCGACTTGGACGAATTCAATTCAAGGTCGTGATCAGCAGACAATTTTCTTAAGCTTTGAAGTTCTTCATTCAGATTTTTTTAGCCCATGCGAAACCATGCTTGTCGAAACTAAAATACACTGTGCATGGTAGGCGTAAGCTATTACTCTACAATTAAGAACTGCGTTCACTATATCAGACATACATATTATGAAAAGCAGAGGTCCTAATATGGAGCCTTGGGGAACACCAGATCAGAGGAGACACGATCTTTATATTTTACCACTTGAGTTCTATCGCTCAAATAAGATCTAATAAACTGTACCGACGAGCTGCTGAAACCGTAAGACCTTAGTRTGGCGCATAACAGACCATGATTAATGGTATCGAACGCTTCTGAAAAAATCGAGCAAAAATAAAGCTCTGACGAAACCTTTTCATGAGCTGAAATAAGATCATCCATGACTGAAGCTAGTGCAGTAGAAGTACTCCGACCGCGTCTGAATCCGCACTGAGCATCGGGAATGATTCTTCTAGAAAAGACAAAGTCAGATATCTGTTCGTAGACAAGAGATTCAAACAGTTTTGAAGCTGCAGGTAGATGCTAATCAAACGTAAATCCGAAAAGTTTTCAGGGTTAGACTTTTTAGGTAAAGGTATTGCGATGGCTTTCTTCTACATTGTGGGGAAATAAGCTTTTTCGATACAACAATTGAAGATGTGTAATATACATAAGCGTAACATTTTCAAAGAGATGTTGTCTGTGATACAATTATCTTTTTTTGTGTTAAAGAGTGTGGAGTGTACCTCTTCTAAAGTAACCATTCTCAAGGAAAATTCTTGTAGGGATGGCTATCGAGCGTTCTCAGAATATTGCATTATATGATTAGGGATGATATTATTTGATTGAAAATACTGTGAGAAATATGCATTAATGGTTTTGTTATTTGAGAGATTAGAAGGTAGTTCTGACCTGACTCTGTTAGTACCAATGTTTAAATAATCGAACTTGTTACGCCCTATATTGAATAGGAGAATGCAGAAGGCATTCTTCCAGAACTAAGAGGAAACTTTAGCTGTTATTAATGTATTTGATAAATAATTTTGAGTGATCAAGTTAAGCAGTTCCCATTTATGGCTAAGTATTTAAACGATATTGCTCAAAGAGTCCGGAAAACAGTAATTTCCTTTGAAATTGCTGCGTGCGGGCTTACTTGCATTTAATAACCGCATACTAGTAATATTTCATCCAAAATGTCTCCTAATTCGGATCAATATGCGGGTTGCTCTTGGAAAATTGCGGCTGAATTGTTGACAGGTCGTTATTAATTACAGGCGTCACACGCCAGGACCTACAATGTTGACTAATCGACGTTTCTACCAGCGAATTAAGTAGAGCCGACATCGAATCGAGGCGGTGATAGCAATATTAGTGAGTGGTAGAGCGGAGCAATATATAATTATTGAGCCCCTCAACTGTCTGGTAACTCTCACGCAAGGGAAATATTACCGGTGGTCGGTTGTCACGGAAGCCGCGGCTGTCGCTAAATGTAACCCATTTTACKAATTGCATTGTCGTTTTGCCTTTTATTATCCTGTGTCAKGTAAAAAGATAACCGCGGCTCTGGTGTAAATTACAGCCATTTCCTTGTAGYCAGATCGAGGCCKCGCATACGTGTGTGCGTMAGATTTATACCCACTGGGGTACAAATAATCGGGTGCGTCAAGTTAGCCCCCGACCTTCAAATTTTTTCTTTTAATCTAGAAGGTTAAATTATGCTAAAGTTGTGCTGAACTGTGCTGACACTTTTTACAATTGTACTGGCCCTTAAAACAATCTTAAAGCAATAAAAAATGACGCCCAGCCCCCGAAATTTTTTTATTTTTTCATGGTTTTTTCACTCTTATCGTTTGTACTACGGTTGTGCTAGATTATGCTGATGATGTTGTAAAAATATGTTATATAACATAACATGCAGCTTAACATAATACATGTTATGTTACATAAAACATAACATGCAACTTAACATAACACATGTTATGTTATATAACATAGCATGCAACTTAACATAACACCTGTTATGTTATATAACATATCATGCAACTTAAAATAACACATGTTATGTTCTAGAATATAACATGCAACTTAACATATAACATATGTTATGTTATATAACATAACGTGCTACATAATATAACATATGTTATAGTTATTTAGTAGTAGTGCGAAACTAGCATTTCAAGGTGTATGTATCTAATATAATGTACGGTTTCTCGGTCTTTTACTCCCGAGCCAAAATTGTAATTAGAGTTAAAAAGAAAGATCAAAAAAATCTAAAAATTTCGGGGTTGACCGTCAACCTGCCCCTGTTAGACCGGGTATTTTTTTCCCTTAGTTGCAAAACTTTTTTTTGCAAAATATTCGGCACAATCCCGCACAACGGTAGCACAAACGGTTAGAGTGAAGAAAAATGATAAAATAAAAAAAAAATTGGGGGTTGGACGTCGACTTAGCCCCTAGACTTGTTTATTATTTATTTGCCTTTAGCGTAAAGTATTGTTTACGAAATCATTGGCATAATCCAGCATAACCGTAGCACAGTCCATTACAGTGAAAAAAACATGAGAAAATGTTAAATTTGGGGCTGGCCGTCATTCTGACCCCCGATTATACCGGGTATTTTTTGCCATTAGTCGTACAACATTTTCTTTATTAAATCATTGGCACAATCGTATCACAAACGATTAGAGTGAAAAAAACATGAGAAAATAAAAAAAATCGGGGGCTGGGCGTATTTATTATTTATATGTCCTTAAACGTAAAGTATTATTTTATAGAGAAGGGTACTCTAGTATGTTTGCATTTGACGATGCTTTGTCAGGTTAACATCCATCGACAGTAATGTCTTATATATAGGGGAATAAGAACTAAAGAATTCTTATTTTACTGAGCACATAACACTGGTCACTTAAATTTATTTTAGAGTGAAACCAAAGGAGGTGTTGACGGTACTAATCGATTCGAAGCTAGCGAATACATCGAAAGCTTGTATACCGACTGCAATAACAGAGTATGGGAAGCATTCTCAGTTTGGCTTTTTAGAAGGAAGAAAGCGTTCTTCTTGATTAGTTATCTAATTACCAAGAAATAATAGATAATTCTCAGTCTACTAAGTGATGATTAGTCCCTTGATCATGCTACTGGTTTCATTCCTTGTTGATTGACAAGTAGTTTGTACCAAAGAATCCACTATTTTATAATAAAAAATCCAGTGTTTTGATCGATGAAGAGCACCGTCACACTGTGGCAACAGTTCTTCGCTAACACATAAAAACAATGGCGATACATATCCATTAATAGGCTGGCTGGGCCCCTTTGTCGTCATTCAACAGTTTGTCACGAACCGAGACAAGACCAACGCACCGTACCGGAATGGTTTTGTATATCTGTCTGGCACACTCGAAGATCATTTATCATTTCGCCATATTTCTCCGCTGTCAGGACGGCCTCCTGCCACCGCTGTTATTCTCCGAAGCAAGCCACATACAAAGACAGATACCCCGCAGTGCTTTACTTCAATTAATATTAGAAGTAGACAGTTGAACACGAATAAGTATTAATTAATAAGTCCTGGTGTTGACATGGCTTGCGCGTGTGTTGTGTGCCTTTGGAGGAGATTTTGAGGGGGGCACGACACTGCTATTTACTATTACTGAAATAAGAGTTATTATAAGTCCTTGATGACGTGAGACCAGAAACAGTTTCTCGTGAAATTTGTTCATAAAAGTTCATTTTCTACCTTCTCGAAAACAGTATGGCATTCTAGAAATGTCATAGCACGCTTTGAAGGATCTAGTTTCAAAACACAATTATAATAATAAATAATACACAAAAATTGACCAAAGCCTCCACTAACGAGTATTTAATTTTATTAAAACTATTACTGTGACATTTGAAACGGTGCTCTGTACTACGAACCCTAACATAAAAATGTTTGGACATCAACTGATTTTTCGTAAAAGTTTGAAAATTTCCGTAGGGGTTTCAATATCATGTTTTCCATTTATAGGACACTATAATATGTATTGTTTTACATCATATTTACGACATTGTCTTGAAATAAAATAATATTGATTTATAAAACTAAACAATACAACTGCTAACAATACAATATTTATTGACACATAAATGTTCGGACAATACAAGTCGATAGCTGGTTGCGTCTCCCCTTGCTTTAATAACTGCTTTTATTCTAGCAAGTATAATTTTTACAAGCTTTTCGCAATCTTTTGCGGTAAAAGAATCCCATATATTTTGCAATTTTACTCGCAAATCAGAAATGTTGCGCTGCGGATCATTTCTTAATTTCTGCTTCATTTTGTTCCATATAGTTTCGATTACATTTAGATCAGTACTGCTGAAGGGCCAGTCAAAGACGGAAAAGACATCAACTGATTTTTCGTAAAAGTTTGAAAATTTCCGTAGCGGTTTCAATATCATGTTTTCCATTTATAGGACACTATTATATGTATTGTTTTGCATCATACTTACGACATTGTTTTGAAATAAAATAATACTGATTTATAGAACTAAGCTAATGTTGATAACAATGCAATATTTGCTGACACATTAATGTTCGGACACGTTAGTAAAACAAATAAATAGCAAGCCTTGGAAACAAAATAATATGTTTCCATGTGACTTTTAACTTGACAATTAAGTCGATAAAATATCAATTGACTACAAAATATCACTCGGTAAAGCAACTAATCGTGCAATCAGAGAATTAATTGTAAAACTGTTTCACCAAGGACAAACGTTTCGGGATATTGCTAAGCAAATAAATGTCGCAAAGTCCACGGTGTCAGATATTGTAAAAAAGTATAGAGAAACGAGTTCAATTCAAATTTCAAGACATGGTGCTGGTCGGCCACGCAAAGTCACTTCCAGAATGCAAAGATGTCTTGTTCGGATTTGTAAAACTGATCGTCGAAGTACATTAAGAGAAATAACAGCAAAATGGAATGAAGAAACAATGGGAAATGTTTCACGAGAAACGTGTCGTCGCTGGATTCCTAACTCTGGTTTACATTTTTATAAGGTACGTATGTTATGTTTAAGCAAAATTTCATATGCATCATTATCATTGCTTAAGGCAAAAGAAAAGCCGTTCCTCACGGAAAAACAAAGAAAAAGACGATTAGCGTGGGCAAAGGAACGAGCATTGTGGACTTTCGAAGATTGGAAAAGGATCATATTTAGTGATGAATCAAAATTTGATGTTTGCGTGGGTGACCATCGATCACGTGTTATAAGAAACAAAAATGAAGCCTTCCACAACGACTGCCTAAAAAGAAAAATAAAATTTCCATCAGGTGTTATGGTATGGGGAAGCATGTCTGCTAATGGTGTTGGAAAACTGCACTTCATAGACGGAACTGTAAACGCAGTAAAATATCAGAATATTCTTGAAACCAATTTGTTGGTGTCAATTCCAATGTTATCACCTGATGGAAATTTTATTTTTCAACAAGATGGCACCTCCTGCCTTACAGCCAAGACCACAAGAAAGTGGCTGCAAGACAACAACATTTCCGTCCTTGACTGGCCCTCCAGCAGTCCTGATCTAAATGTAATCGAAACTATATGGCACAAGATGAAGCAGCAATTAAGAAATGCTCCGCAGCGCAACATTTCTGATTTGCGTAAAATTGCAAAATATGTGGGATTCTTTTACCGGAGAAGATTGCGAAAAGCTTGTAAAAACTATACCAGCCAGAATAAAAGCAGTTATTAAGGCAAAAGGAGAGGCAACCGGCTATTGACATGTATTGTCCGAACATTTATGTGTCAATAAATATTGTATTATTATCAACATTAGTTTAGCTTTATACATAAATATTATGTTGTTTCAAAACAATGTCGTAAATATGATGTAAAACAATACATATTATAGTGTCCTATAAAAGACAAACATGATATTGAATCCCTTATGGAAATTTTCAAACTTTTACGAAAAATCAGTTGATGTCCGGACATTTTTGTGTCAGGGCTCGTATTAGAGCGATATTTTATCTGTAGCTATAGTAACTATACCTTTGGGAGTAGCTTCTAATAATCTTGGATAGTTCTAGATGAAAAAATAGAAGCTTGTGAACTCACAAAATTCTGACGTTAGTGAAAGAAAAAGTAGAAAATCTGGATTAAAGATCTGTAAATCCCCAATTGGAGCAAGTCTAGGTTTGATTTATAGACAAGGGTAAATAGATAAACGATAACTGTATGGTTACGTTTTCGAATAATGAATATGCAGATATTCACTAGATTTAGGGATACTGTATCGTCAATACAAGAGAGGCTGTACGTGTATATCAGCGAAGGTTTTCTACTCGCAGAACGCCGCATCCGAAGATATCTTTGTCTCAAAATGGTACATTTCCAAAAAAAGTGCAGAACGTCGCGTAGCGCAAGAACTTGCAGAAGAGGAAGTTACATTAAATATTATTGAAGATAGTCATAGATAGGATGAAAGTGTGGGGAACGTTACACAGTTTTGGTATGCACCCATACCACTCACATCAAGTCCATCTAATGTCTTCACCCTGAAGATTACGCAGCGCTTGTTGAATTTTAATTGGTTGCTCGCACATAAACAGTTTTGTACACAAATTTTATTCACGGATTAAGCCACCTTCACCAGAGATGGAATATGAGTAGAAAAATATAACACCCGGCACAAAATAAGGAATCTCGGCAATGTGCGCAGATCGTACCCCGATTCAGCAGCGCCTGAACTGCTCAGTATGCCAGCCGCTCCGAGCAAAAACGCAAGATTGACAGGTGAGTGACGGGCACGTTATAATGCTCAGGGAGTAAATTCTAATAAGGAGACAGATGTAAACGGATAAAGAGGCCGGCTTCTCGTTCGCGTACAGATGCTAACGATAGCTTATCAAGGAATTTAAAAATAATTACAGCGGGTAACAAGCTGAGTGAGGCACGTCTGTCCATCAATGTTGGCTGTTAACAAGTCGGCGACTGAAGACGATGCTTGCGATAACAACGGAAGGAATGCACGAATTATGGGAGGGCAAGGGGTTGAAGAAGTTGCGAACGAAGACATGCTAGAAATTTAGAAAGGATAGTCGAGATCAAGTCATCAGTTCAGTTCTCCGAAGCTCCTGGAGTCAATCAGGAAAACGGTTCGGACGAAAAGCTCGTCTTCAGAAAACTTTGAAAAAAAAAACTGCAGTATAATATCCTGAGAAATGAAAATCAGTCTATGCTCCCTTCATTCAACATTCACGTTGGTGAGATATCTCACTTCTCTTCTGCAAGAACACTTCCATAAGTGTAGCACAAACTGCAAAGTCTTAAGCAAACCTTTTTTGACAAATCGCTGCTCCTAATCTTGTGCTTCATTACATGTAGTGTCAATAAGGTAGCGCAAAAGTTCACAGTAATGCAAAAATTTCAGAAAACGCTGTTACAGATATTGTAGGACCAGAAATATTTTGCGAATACAACACTCAATTACAGACAGCTGTAAAACTACTTACCAGTCAGGCGGTCAATGGTCAATACAAAATCATTTTTGTACGTCTCATAAATAATTCGTACTATTAAATTTGCGTGATCATCATCTTTGAAAATCCTCGACGAACCAACATCTTTTCGCACTTTGCTGTCCTGAATTATATTTGCAGCTACATTTCTCACAGTTTATTGTGAAATATCGGTCCTTCTATTGGCAACGATCTTATTAGATGTAGGAAACATATACAGGATGTTTCACGAATGATAATGACCCTAACGAAATTAAAAATGCAACCCAAAATACATTCTCATAGCCAATGTAGTTATTTTACATAATTATTATTATTTTAAAAATAAATTGAGAATCCATGACGGCTATGCGCTGTGTTCTTGTCACTGTATTTATTAAAAATCAAAATGTATTCAAATGATGCAAAAACAGATATGATTTGATTTATGATAAATGCAAGAAAAATGCTTCCGCTGCTGCCCATTTATACAGACAACGTTTTCCAAATCGAAGAGTTCCTGCCGATACAATTTTCAAGAGACTTGAATTAACTTTAAGGACAAACTGGCCACCACTGAAAAAGTCAAGAGAAACAACAGCAACAGGCCCTGACAATGAAATTAGAGTATTGGAAATGATTGACGAAAATCCTCATATTAGTCAAAGGGTAGTCTCAAGAGCAACCGGTATTAGTCTGTCTTCAGTACACCGAATAACTAAAGGCAATCAGTTTCATCCTTATCACTTGCAATTGGTTCAGGCTTTAAAGAAGACAGATTATCCTAAAAGACTAACTTTTTCTAACTTTTTTCGGGAACACCAAAATTTGAATGTGAGATTTTATGAAAACATTTGCTTCTCAGATGAAGCAAGATTTTCTAATAATGGTGGAGTTAACTAACATAACATGCATTATTATGCGCAAGAAAATCCACGTTGGATTCGAGAAGGACATTTTCAAACTATCTACTCGACGAATGTCTGGTGCGGAATATTGGGGAATCAAATTGTTGGGCCTTATTTTTTCACGATAGTTTAAACGGCAATACTTATCTAAATTTTTTAAGAATCATTTTACCGTTACTTCTCCAAAATGTAGTGTAATGTAACATACCCAGGTTCGTAGAGATTTAGATTGAAATGTGATCGTCCAGTACTTACCTACGTTGTGTTATTTTAATTAAACGTACCTTCGATGCACTGGTTACTCACGTAAATAGGGAGATTTTATGTAATCATAAATAAAAAATTTGTTACTAAACAAGATCAAGTCTGGAGGATTAACAAATTGTAGCAATGCTGCTGAAAATTCTAGATCTGTGTTCGATATCACTTTCACTCCCAAGATTCAAAACTGAAGAGATTTTTGTTAGCATAGGTAATGGTCAGCAGGTACTGAGTCCCATGCGGGAGGCAACTCAGCTATATAGTTGAATGGTTTGGTGTAAAAATCTTGGTTTTTATTTTACCAGATGTTTGCCCAGCACGAGAGAAAGTATTAGTTCATGCATCAAGGCTCTAACATCACAATTTCAAGCATCACGTCTAACTATTTCTGCGTGGATACAGCTAATCAAAGAATACGAGAACACAGTTAAGAAAATGACATAAATAGTTTAAAAAGAAGACTACAATGTTACCGTTGACTCCAAATACAGCATGTATCCTAATTAATTAATTAACAGAACGATTTGAGTTAAACAATTGCGTTGATTGGATGACAATGGTGTTTGTTTAAAACTAATTACATAATGTGATTGAAAAAGGAACACAAACAATAAAAATTAAAAATTGAAACAGTACTAACCTGTGAACAGTTGAAGGAAGACACTGAAACTGAAGGGCATCTGTTTCTCGTCCACTTAAGAACCTACCCCCTCGAACGTCGCAAATATGTCCCATTCTCAAAACCGATACAAAATATAAACTAAACATTTTGAGAGGCAATATGAATAAAATACAGAAATTTGAAGATGACATACTAGGTTACTTCAGTAAATTTACAAGTAAGACAAGATCTATGGTTCCAACAAGATGGGGCACCTGCMCATTACCATAGAATAGTGCGAAATCATTTTGATTTGGTTTTGCCTAACCGATGGATAGGAAGAGGTTCGATTAATCCTTTCCCACCGAGAAGCCCGGACCTTACTCCTTTGGATTTTTTCTGCGGGGAATGGTAAAAAAGCAGTATACCAAACACCAATTGAAAGTGTAGAACATTTAGAAAATAAAATACGTGATCCATGTAGATCCATCACTCCAGAAATGTTAATGCATGTTAAAATATCGTTTTGGGCACGAATTCAAGCTTGTGAAAACAGCGGAGGGCGACATTTTGAGCATTTATTACATTAATGTTATTGAATAAACATTTTTCAAAAATAAAATTTGTTTTACAATATTGAATGTAAAGCAAATGATTGAAGTTTATTTCAAAATTTACGAATTTATACAACACTCTACAATTATCAATGTTACCTCTGCAAATGTATTTTGGGTTGCATTTTTGATTTCGTCAGCGTCATTATCATTTGTGAAACATCCTGAATTGGGCATAATTGTATTTCGTATTCCTAGATGGATGTGAATGGAGGTTTGATATGTTAATTGTTCTTATTGTTTTAACCATCGCAGCAGTTATAGCCTAAATAAAGACTTGGTCCTATTAGGTATATTTCACTGGATTACTGTCATCGCTTGCGCTTCAAATTTTGCGTTACCACTAGATTGCAAGGGTATCGACGTAAACAAGAAATGACGGCAAGAACTTTCCCCAGTACTTGTAGTGTTCGTCCCGCTCCAAAAAAGTACCAGCTAGTTCGTTTATGACCTAGGAGTCACGTATACCCACCTCATCAGCATTCCTAGTCAGTTAAGTAGTTACGTGAGCAGCATTTATTGAAAAACGCTCCTGCAATGGTCCGAAATTTTGCGGCACTCAAGTGACATGTCGCCAATGATATACGTGGTCCCGGATTGCGCGGCCAAATTCCTATTCTGTTTGGCGGACAAAGACGCCGCTTTGAAAAAACACCACCCGCCGAATACTGAATGAACCTAGAATGGATTGTTTTTATGCTAAGTTATTTTATTTAACATGTCCAGCGTCATGCTGCTGAGTTATCGCTGAGTGTGCCCAAGCATCTAAAACAGGTAGCTCGACAAGCTGTGGCAGGAGCGTATCCTGTGAAAATAAATAGGAGTTATTGTGGTTTCGTGGTCTTTAAAGTATATTGTCTCGAGGAGTGGGAGGATTTCCATTATTGACCACCACCTTATTAGGGATCGCAAACTCCATGGTTAATATTGGGAAAATCTTCTAACAGTTAAACTAGTTATGGCTGACCAATATGCTTTAATTACTGTAATATTTACATGTTCATCTACTTCAAATTCTGATACCAGCAATTCTTAGGTTTCTGAATAAAATTACCTTAAACTGACAAGACGCGTTTGACCTATACTATACTAAGCGGTCTAACGATACAAGATGTTGGGGATACTCAATTTCGAAACAGACATACCTCACTTAATTTTTATTTATGAAAAGAAAATATTGGCTACTATAGCTCTTTTTGATTAGACATCCGCAGAATAACTTAGGTAAACTCATAAGTTGCTCAAACAAACAGATTATATAGTTTCAAACTATACTGCCTGATAGCCATCAAGAAATTCTGATTGACCTCCAAGTTCTACAGTGATTTGATGTACATTGTTCACTTGTTGATTAGCTTCAGGTAATTCCATCCCCATTTTAAAAATTCGTGGACTATTAGTTCTTTGACACCCATTTTCTGTCAACATCGACGGTCGAAGATAATGCCATTTGAATATTGCATGAATTTTGTTCTTGAAATCTTGATAAAAATCTTAACTAGCGAAAGACATATCCGTATTTTGAGGACTCTGTGGTAACAGATTTTTTAGGGAATTTGCCACTAAATTTACTTGTATCTACATGGTATCAAATTGACAGAGCACCAGCTCATTCGTCAAGGGATGTTGATGGCCAATTAACATGAGTGTTTGAAGATCGGTGGATAGGACGCAATGGACCGTGGGGTTGCCCATCACGGTCGTTGGATCTAACACCGCTAGATTTTTTGTGTGGGGATTTATTAAAAGTAAAGTGTATGAAACACCAATCCCTAAAGAAGGCATGAGCGATTATATCTAACTGCAAATTTTCAGAAATGAGCGTGCCTTATCGAAACAAATAAAATAATTATTAGCATATCATAATACGAAGGAGCCATGATTATAACCAAACCGCACCTGTTTTCTTCAGTGTACGGATCTATGCAGTTGAGACGAAGAACCCCATGTCAAAAACGTCTAGGCCCATTTTGGTTGCAGATTTTATTCGTTCTTTGTCTGGCGTGAAGAAACTTCCATGTTTATCACCTTTTATTGTTTCCATTTTGTTAGCGACACCAGTGCCAAGGCAGCACCCTCCTGAGGTTCTTTAATAAATTCCATGATAAAATTAAAACACACCCTGAACGTAGGTGTTATATACTGAACGCACACTTCCAATTCAGTGGGATTATTATATTTTTTTTCAAAATGCCTTATACAGTTACTTGAAATTTAGGAGACGTTTGTACCCATGGGCATACTCAGCTTTTGGTCTAAGGGGGGGGGGGGGGGTAAAGCAGGAATTTCCCTTACTGAATAATTCAACATAAATAAAAATCAGCATTAAATTGATTGTCGTTTTATCTCTAACAATTTTTACTCATACATATATAATTTTACTCAAATTTCTGCATATTTTGGAACCATCATTTGTTATTGTTCTCAAGCTGCAAAAATCCTTTCATATATTATATTCATCTTGCTGGCTGTCATTGATTTGCAAAGAATTGCTCAATATCGCCAAAAACGTATGTTAAAAATTTTTACGAAGTTTACTTGACTGTACCGAAATATGCAGGGATTAACAATTAAACGTACAGTATAAATTATTACAAATGTAGGTATTCCTTTAAGTCCAATTAATCTGATGGTCGCAATGTAAGTTATACTTCGATTATTACTTCTGCAGCAGTTTTTATGTGACATAAATATAATTTATGTTTTTAACTTTAATCATAAATGCATAGTCCATGTGCTTAAAGTGCCTAATATCGCCATCTGAAACTGAATATGAGCACATCGATAACACTCCATTAAACTTGGATATTAGCAAATTTTGGATTAAAAACTGTGATCGCCTTGATCTGATACTTTAAATAGATCAAATTTGAGTACTTCTTTTTGGTCTTTGGCTAAAATAATGACCAGGGCATAAATCGAAAATAGTGCTGTTGGGTCAATTATATAAATGCTAGATAATAATCAAACACCGTAACACATCACTAAAATGATACCATATTACATCTCAGTGTTCGACGACGATTTTGTACACATTATGAGTAGGTACTGTGTAAAATCACAATTAGATATTCGCTTAAAATTAAGCAAGACATGCTTTGTCATGAACACAGTGCATAATATACCATCTTTTATTTAGACTGAGCCTTTGGGTTTATTTGATTATCCCATTTTTAATTTAGCTATTATTTTTTTTAAGTTAAGACAGCCTCCGTAGTCCGCCAGTGTACTGCGTCCAAAAATTAACCCAGCGCTTATTATTTTGACCAAATTAAGCCTCATTTAAATAAACTGAAATATATTTAATCCGTTTTCAAAAAGTCTTTTGTGGCATTTTAACAGCACACCAGGTTTTAATTCGTGGTTATAATACTATTGGATTCCTAAAACTTACGTTAAATAGACTTTCGTAACTCTCAGTTTGGATGGATTTTTGCTCGAAATAACTGTTATTTTCGATTTTTTTTTGTTGCTCTGTATTAATTTTGAAATTTGGAACTAAGAAGATTGTGTGTATTCCAGATAACAGAATCATGCATAGTTGAATAATCCCTATAAGAAAACATATTAGAAGAGCTAAGCAAAGTAGAAATCGTATTATGACTCCTGGCCAAAATAACCTTGGAAACCGTTTGACAAAGACTTATTGAATCTCATTTGCATAGGTTAAATATGAGTTCCAGACGAAAATTGTGAATTACGCTTATCTATAAATTTTACAGCATTAATAATTTCGTAAATACGTACTTAATTAATCAGTTAAATGTATGGAAGGTGAAAAGGGCCCAGAGTTGGAAGTCCAGGTCAGGGGGGGGGGGCAGCTGCCCCTCTTTGTCCCCCCCTTCGGTACGTCCATGTTTGTACCATTTTCTTCTGAGAACGTTTAATCTGCACATTAGGATTTCATGATTTTTGGAATCATTACGTTTATAGGATGTTTACCTTATTTGAACAACTTACCATGTAAAGGCCATTTTATAGATATTAGTTTTGTAAGGTTTTACGATTTTTAATGACCTATATTTCCAATTGGTAAAATAGAGAATTCAAGCAATTTGTAATTAATTCTTTGGGCAAGAAACATGTAGATATTGGCTTAGCCACAAACTTGATTATTTTTTGGGAAATTATGGGTGGAAGCCAAAACCTGTTTCAATACAAGGTTTTTTATGTGCAGCTCAGAAAGAATGGATCGATGGATCAGTTATTGGAAAGCGTTCGTCACGCTTCTCAAGCGCAGCAAAGCCTTGTCTACATCGCGATAGCTACCAGACGTCTTTCAGCTTATCCAGATGCAGCCCCGGATTGTGAAGACATCGTTGAGTGAGCACATAGCGAGGCTGAAAAAATTAATCAAGAAGCATCCCAGTTATTAACTTGTTGGTACACAAAACAAGAACACAACATCGGGTTAAATTTGCCGGGAATGCTGTAGAATGCCGGGTTGGAGCGGTAGATATAACTGACAGTTATTTATGATGGCCATATGCAAACCTAGCGAACGGCGGCCCATAATTAATGCGATAGCGGCAACTTTTATGAATAGCGGCGCTGATTCCGTCGATTTATTACCGAAGACTCTCCCAACGATCCGGAGCTCTTTGATCGGTGCCGCTCTCAGCGCCTGTTTAGAGTCATCCAGTCATTCTCAGCCACTTTAGAGAGGCTCCGTCTCGCTTCCACAAAGCAATAAAGATGGGTCTTTTTAGAGGCGGGGACTCAGGTCAGTGGGTAGGACCGGATCAGTGACGTCGAGCAGAAAGATGGCGGGACAAGCACATGGTTGCACCGGGAGTTGCAGCCGCCGATGGAGCGGAACCTGCGGACTGCTGGTTAGCGCGGCCGTTTACACGTCAAAGTGCTAAAACTGAAAGGAGCCGGAGCATAAATAAGAGTACGGGATCTCATTTCGCGTCCCCGGTTGATGGTTCCACACTCGTAAAACGATCGTAAATCTTGCCGGCTATGAACCTGCCGGGGCTACGGGGAAAACGACTCCAAATGGACCGGAGACGGTGAGAAAAGTGTTTTACTTGGAAATCCGGACGTACTAAGATGCGGATTACAAACGGCGGTCCGGAGGGTATCGAACTGGCGATGGCGCATTTGTCGATCAAACTTCGATTGGTTTTCTGCATGAAACAATGAAAAAGAAGAGCATGAGGGTGATGTGCATTGTCACAGGGCATTGTGTCATTTCTAGTATAGGAATCAAAAAAAGTTGGGTGGATGAAGCAAAAAAGTTTTAAGAGCAACTGAATCTCCTACTTTATCACTTAGGCATTCTATTCGATCCAACGGGTATATCTGCCCATATAGGATAACATAAATGCATGCACCAAAACAGACAATTCAATGGTATAATTCAACATCGAAGCGTAACAGTTTAATCAGCCATATACACTTAGAGCAGACTTTAGAGTTTTGGTAAAAGCTTTAGTAAAAGTTCGTTCATTCAAAATAAATATATCTACAGAGTGCTGAGCACTGTCATACAATCGACACATATTGTATATAGGCGAAAAATAGTGATTATTTGTATTGGCTGCACTGATAGCAAATGTCAACAAACATGTATCAAACTCAGTAACTAGTTATATCATTAATAATATTATGCACTAACTTAAAACAAAATTGTCATAGACAAACAGTTACGTCTAGACTGAAGCGTCCGAAGAAGTCCGAACTCCAGAAGCAGATCATGATATTAGAATCCCTGAGCCGGACAAGTACTACATCTCTTATAATACATATATTTACTCTAATACTGTCGTTTCTTATTCTGTCTATTCTAGACACTCCTTTTACCCGTCTAGAGAATTCGTAATCTGTTCTACTTGTTTCCCACTTATTGTTATGTCTATCCTTTTGTCTTCCGTTCCTATAATCATTGTTTTAGCCTTGTTGTAATTTCTCTCACAGATCATCGGGTCAGGTCTACAAATTTGCATTCTACTAGATTTACCACCTTTAATCTTCTATACCCTAATTTAATTCTTTGACCTTGTTGTGTCGTTTCCACAATATATCGTCCATTACCATGACAAACATGCAGTMTTGGGCTTAACGACKCCCCCTTGCCTTAGTRCATCCACTACCTGGAAATCCCGTGATTCCATGTTACTTGTTCTGACGTAAGTTTTTATGTCAATGTATAAACCCTCTATGTTTTACTGAGATTGTTATTTATACCCATTTCCTTCGTACTTTCTCAAGGAATGTTATCAAATGCTTTCTCTAAGCTCGAGAATGCTAAGCAGACTCTTTTTTCTCTTTCTATCTTTTCCGCCATTTGTTTATTGGTCCTGCGTGTTTTACCTCCTTCTAAATTCACTTCGTGCTTCGTGTAATTGTGGTTCCTGCTTTTCAGTCTTTCATAAACCTTCGCTACTACACTTAAGAATGTAATTCCTCTATAATTCCCACATTCTTTTGTGTCTCCTTTTTATGTATTGGTGCAATTATCCCCATTTTTCAGACATCTAGTCCTGCTCTTTTATTCCATGCCATATTAAATATCTTTGTCAGCACTTTCCTCCTTTCTGGTCCCATACTTTTTTACATTTCTGGTGTAAAACACTTTGTTTTAGGAGCATAAGATAATGTTTTCGTTGAAAAGTGCGACAAAAGAAGCATAACACGTCGTGTAATTGCTTATCGTGTTTCACTGGTCGTGGAAGCTTGTTCCTGTTTATCTTACAATAACTAGGTCACTACAAACTGACTGTATCATATKTGTACAATAAATAGAATAATTTCAAAACAAATTCTCCTATACCAATATAGTGCAGATTAGGCAGAAGTAATCCTTGAAGCAGAAAACKTAATGCCTTACAAAAGCATAGAATAATTAAAATAGGTCAGTCATTTGCATTGACTTCAAAACTGTTGAATTTTTTAAACCATACAATAAATAGAATAATTTCAAAGCAAATTCTCCTATACCAATATAGTGCAGAATAGGCAGAAGTAATCCTTGAAGCAGAAAACCTAATGCCTTACAAAAGCATAGTAAAATTAAACTCAAAACTGTTTAATTTTCTTTTAAGCCATAAATCCTCCATAGCTTTTGAGATTATGCGCAAAACACTTATTGGACGAACATCCTTCTTGTCCTTTTGGCTGACCATTTTAGGTAGAGATTTAACCCCAGACATTTTCCTGAGATTTGAAAACCAATGCAAATCTGCATAGGCGCCATGTAACCCCTCATAAAATTTTGGAGGCTTTGGAGATAGCAGGAGGGTTTCGACACTACTATTGAAAGTATACCTAATCTTGAATGCGACACCAACGGTCAGTGGTCTACTAATCCTCTTTAAGTAAGGAACTTGACCAATCCGGCTTTTGATGTTCATCCGGTAAAGTAATGGGTAAACCCCATTTTAGGTGTTACGGCTGAGACATTTCGAGTCGAGATCCAGATTTTATATCGAAAATCTCACTCCAGATGCCAATTGAATGAACCATTACATATATAAATATTTTGTTCATCATTGATATTCATTTAACAAATACATAGTTCCAAGAAGCAAGGATATTGGCATTTTAATCGATTTTTTATGGTATAGTAACAATAAGCTATACTTACACTATTTACATACTGATTTTGAAAATGCTAATAATCTGGTACTCTTTGTCGGAGTACAGTTATTGCAGCACAAACACAATTATGATTGCCGAAGGTAGAAATATATTTTTATTACTTAGGTAAACTGTTTTTGTTCGTTTCTGTGTCCAATAAATACATTAGTTTCATATTAAATAGAAAATTTTAGTATTTTTTTAGTGTAATACATAAAATCGAATCGATTTATAACATCTATTTCTTAACGAGTCGATCTATCCACAAAACGCACCTCAAATTCGAGATTCTCGATTCGAATTCGAGAATGCTGTACCAATGTGAAGACTGAGAACGAATTTTTAGATTTTTTTGAGATCGAGATCGAGAATGCGAAATCCATGTGGAGAGTGCTTTTCAATTCATGGACGATATTAAATGCTAAAAAATCGATAGATGTAACAGATTTCATTGCAGTGAGGAAATAAAAAAAAACGAAAAATGAGTTTTAAATTTTAGCTCGAACGGCAGTGTAGAAAACAGAAAACAGTCCTTTTTGTTCGTTTGTGTATTTAAAACTTTTTATAGCAAAAGCTCTTTATATTAATTAATCTTTTGTTATATGTGCTATATTTTGAGTGTTGGCAAATGATGTGTTTAATTTTGTGTTCAACTAAATTTGCGGATCTCCGTTGTGGAAATCGATATTTTATAACAGATTTAGCACTAAATCCTATTTAAGGGAGTATTTCAATAAGCAATCTATAATTAATAAGACTAAAGGCAGTCAGCACTCTTTTATCCCTTGCGATTAAAGTATTTTGGTCCATATTCATCTGATCGATTTCTGTCAGGGTAAACATTCAAAAATGAGTTTAGAAATGAATATTTCTCCCTTTGCATTTCAAATGTAGATTATTTTAGTCCTTTCTTCTACCGCATACCAAATTAAATTTGTTGTTGCTATTACAGTACACTTCAAACACAATTTAAAGCTTTAACACAGCTGTTTAAATGATTTCCTCTGGTTTAAGCCGTCCGATGAAATCGTATACTTCAGCTGCACCCTTCTTTCCGCACTATTAACACCGCCAGTGGGAGCTGTGTGAATATGCAGAATACAACATCTGATGCTCGCATACGATTACTAATTTATCAACGTCGGTCGGAGAATTTGTAATAAACTACCGTAACGAGCGAGTCATGCATGTAGATGTAGAATATACTGTTCGGTTGGATGCTATGCCTCCAGCTGAATCCTGTGATCGATCACATGACAGACTAGCTCATGTTTAGTGATAAATCAGGGGTGCTACGTGTAAAGTGGCAATCTGCCCTGTTAATTACGCCCACGTAAAATGTGCGGAAATCAAGATGAACACTCAGAACAGGAAATCTCGGTGATTTATGGAGAACGGGAAAGGAAAGCGATTAGGTGCCTTCGTCTTGGGGTTAAGGGACCTATTTCAAGTCGAGGGGTTCAAGACACCTTGTGCCTTTCGAAGATGTATTGGCACAATGGCGCGACTTAGACGGAATAGTAGGGATGTTAACTATTAGAACCATACTAATGACAAATTGCCATATTTAAGGAGCATATAAGAATTTAGATGGCAATAGCATCTGTCAGTATTACACTTACATGATGACAAAGCCACCCAGCTGCCATTATGGGATCTACTTCCTAAAGGAAGTTACCTGTAGCCTGACAAATTGGCATGCACCCGCATACTTAACTTGATATAAACATTCTAGAACAGTCGCTTGCTGGAATTATTACAAATCCCTTAGAAATTTGGTAAACAAAAAAAGCTTATCTCTAGTATCGTGTGTCTAGTTTGGGAAAGCACAAATTGTTTGCCGAGATAAAATCTTTGGGTGGAAATTTAAAAAATTCTAAGTCTAGCCCTATTCCTGCCAGTTTGGCTTCTACTAATGAATATAACATATTTCTTTTGGATCTACCAACTAAAAACTTTATCCCCGAGCCTACATTGGTACATAATTATGCTAATAGTAAAATAACGTCATCTTCCCAAAATTTTGTATTCTCTAATGGAAGTGAAATAAAGAAAATCATATTATCATTCAAGTCTAATTCTACGGTCTCGACAATATAAATGTCACACTGCTGGTTCACGCTTACATCCTGTAGTTCTCCCGTATTTGACACACATAGTCAATGTCTGCATTGGTGAAAGCGTCGTCCCTGCCTGTTGGAAGAGATCCTTAGTGATACCTATTCCTAAAAACAACACCCCCTGTGAATATAAGGATCTTCGGCCTATAAGCATACTGCCTGTGCTCTCCAAAGTTCTGGAGAAAATAATATCCACGCAGTTGATGGACCACGTTATCAAATTTGATTTGCTACCTGATACCCAATTCTGGTTTCAGGAAGGGTTACGGCTGTGAGACAGCATTGTTGAACATAACTGATAATATTCTAACAGCTATGGATGGTGGTCAAATGTGTTTGCTTGTGCTTCTGGATTATACCAGACAGTGATGGGCGCGTAGAATACGTCATGTAGATTACGCTATTTTCTACGCATAAACTATGTAATATTCTACTTTAAAAGTCTACTATAGAAAATGGCATTGTGTAGATAGACAAAAATCTAGGAATATTTGGCTTTTTAATGGTGTTTATCACCAATACTGCTCAATTTTAGTATTATCTTTATTTTTTTTAATAAACGAAATACAAAAATTACCCTGTTGTAATTAAGTTAACTAGACAAATGTCTAAATAACAACTTCTTTGGGTATTACGGCCAGAAGACCTGAGTATGCTGTATGAGCGTGCCGTCAAACGCGCATTGGAGCTACAATGGGCCAAGTGGATTCTACAATGTCTGTAAACTGTGATTTTATTGTCTTTCTTCTCTATAAACGGAAACGGACAGTTTCACACGCTACCCTTGTTCTTTTACTTCAACATTTCTAATCGGAGGTCAGTTTTATTGTGCTATATTGACAGGATATACAAGCAGTTCCTGTTACTGAACATATTAATATAAAGAAGCAAGTGGCAGGTGATATTTGTAGAAAATACTTAAAATCAACTTGTATGTGAAGCATGCGCTTCCTAATTTTATAGCATCTAAAAATGGGCCTCTCAGAAATATGCCTAATATAGCTACGAAAGTAAAGATTTCGAAATATATGCTTTGTCTTTTACGTCCAAGAGAAGCAAGAAAACCGTTTGGGTGACATATTAAAATATGTTATGCAAGTTTGTAATACAGATATTAAACAAACCTGTACTAAATTTCAAAAATTTTGTGGAACTCGGCACAAGGAAACAGGAAAATTAGAATCAAACTAATTTCAATTTAGTTTTAATATCTACTTACTACACTTTAGCCGTAATATACTCGTCATACATTTTCTACTCAAAATCTTCGCCAAAGAAGAGCAGGTGCTGCCCTTCTTTGGGCGGCGACTGAACTCCGCCATTTCGTTAGTGTAAGATAACAGATTTGTTTCCGTTTCATTTTTTTTGTCTTTCTGATATATTGGTACACTTCGAATAAAGACAACTTATTATTATTACTTCAGTTTGACAGCAGGCCCCCACAACACTTTTTGTGAGCGGGCAAGAACCGACAACATTAAAATGCATGTCTATGATGTGCTGTCTGCACTGCAACCAACTGCAGATAGATCTATTTCGCTATCATTATAGCTCATCAGTTCAGTTTAGGTCTAGTGCAGAAGCACGGCACAAAACTGGTTTTGCCTATATACCAAATGCTTGGTATGATGTAAGTAAGAATTTATATGGCATATATGTGGTTTTTCTATAAGCAGCTCGCGAATGGTTTGTGCATTGACCCATCGGAAAGCCATTTTCTTCATCACTCATCTTGAATTTGAACGTAGGTTCAACGCAACCGTTCAATGAAATGGTTATATTTTTTCAAAATACCTTTAGCAGTTACTCGAAATTTAGTAGAGGTTTCTACCCCTACCTTCAGAGAAAAATCCTGCACATTACGATTTAACGTTTAAAATTAGAAAGCCATTAGATACAAAGTAAGGGAAAACTGCCTGCATATAACTCTTGCATTCTAAGTATCTGTTTGCTCCAAAGTCTAAGGCCAAAGTGAGCTCCCATAAGCAGTTGGCTACCTCTGGCCATCAGTTGATGTGCCCATTTAATGCACACAGAGATCTGACGGTACCAGTACAATTTTAAGCTTTGTTTTGTAGCTTATTATTTAGCAGGAACTTAAAGTTTTTAGCAAAACAGTATACATACAATACAACCGAGAAATTATTTTCTAACTTATTCAATAGTAGAGTACAATTTACTTCTAATGACACATATCGTTGTTAATTTACTATATTTAGTAAGGTATTAGTATTTCTAGTAAGCCAACAAGTGGTGTTCCCAGAATGATGTGTTTTTTCTAAGATAATTAGTGGTAATTTAAAATGCTAATTTTCCTCAGTAATTGGATATTATTGCAGTACCTACTGAGCTCCCATTACTGTTAATCGAACGAACAGGTCTTTCAAACGAAAAAAAACACTAATAAATCACTGTAATATAAAATTGTGTAACAATATTTTTAATTCGACACAGTTAACGTATTCACCGCTCCATCAAACGGTCGGTGGCAGGTAGGCCAGAACGCGCGACGGCCCCAACGTAAAAGGAGAGAGAGCTTAAGTAATTATGTACAAAGTAAAAGTTGGAAGAGTGTCAGGGAAGGAAATAACGATGATGAATAGTCGACATCAATCATATTCCACTCGGCTGATAAAAGACAGGAGCGAGTTCAATTTCGAGCGCCGGATGACTTAACAGACTCTATACGGTGACGGCGGCAGGAAGCGGTGTGATTTAGAGATTCGCTCCGACCCGCTTGACCCGCCGACCCCACTCACGACCACCCCTGTGACAAATATTCTCGCCTTCGGCGCTCATCCTCAAACTCATGGAGAGGTTTCAAAGAAAGTAGCTTTTAAGAGCAAGGTCGGTTTCTTTTTGATATCGGTTCCTATGCTCATAGTAATTTCGTAGAATATGATGGATTTTACTGTGTTCCGAAGATACTACTGTTAATAATGTGGAAAAAGTTAGTTTAATCACCATCATTCAAATTGTGTCGACCCTGGTGGTCACATTTCAAATTTCATGCCATCTGCTGCTACAAWTTTTTTAATACTATGTTCTAATGTGTTTTGATGTTATGTTATCCTACTTCCCGTTTTATACTAATAATGTTATTATTAATTACTAATTAATAACCTAGGATGTGTAGTAAGTYCTAAATTAAACACGTATATGGATCAAAGATAATAATCGGGTGAATGTATTTTAAATTAACATAAGAGATATTTATTGGAGTAACAAGCCTATACCAGTAAGTCAGAGCAAAACTGCATTAAGTCCAAATTTATTTTTCTCCGATGTTTTCGCTCAGAATACTTTACATTTTCCGGTTTATCGACTGGTGTACCTAAAATGCTGGAAGGACTAAGTATGCCAATTATAAAGCATCCAGAATAGCATTAAATCCACCCTGTTCTTGGAGCAAAACAGTATTAGCTTTATGTCTGGTGTAGTAAATCCAATATTGCTGTATATAACCTAGGGCAAAACAGTATTATATTTAAAGAAATATCATTATGTCCTACATAATACATTTTGCCAAAAGTATGAAGTCCACGTCTAGACATACTCTGCAGGTTGACTTTTATCAGGTGATATTCCCGAATTCAATATTTACCTCAAAAAACCTATTTACATCAATTCCAGTTGATGAAGTCAAAAATCTCGTAATTTAACATATTAATTCAGTTAACTTAGATCCCTTAGAGAATAAATAGTCTTATTATTAAATTGGGTCTCCATTGTCACCACTGCTAGCTGAGATATACATAAATAATTTCGAAAAAATCATATTCAAATCAAATAGTACGTGGACGACATATTTTCTATTTGGAGAGGTGCAAACAATAATCTGGGTCAATTTTGGAATGACATAAACAGTATTCATGAAAAAATACAATTTATTATAGAAAAAGAAAACAACAGCGTAAACTTTTTAGACCTTACCATAACAAAGAATTCAGGAAAACTAAATTTTAGCTTCTATAGAAAACCAACCACTACCGATGCATTAATTCATGTTGAATCTAAACAATCAGTAAGTATAAAATTGCCGCCTTTTCATAGTTTAATTCACAAAATGAATCACATATTATTAAGCAACTGGCAATAAGAAATATGTACGAACCAAAAATTACTGAAAAGATGCACAGTATTAAACAATCAAAATTAATAATATTACAATTTTACCATTCGCAAAACCCAACTGAAGTTAGATTATGGCAGTCAATAAATTACATAGACGATGTTAGTGAAAAAATGGCAAGATACCTCTCTAATGACAATAGAAAGTTTATTCCCGTGAATAGAAGCAATAGGAGCATTGTTAGTAAACAATAAGGATAAGACCGACAAAGGTAACAAAAGTGGTGTGTACGAAATTAATTGTGAAGAATGTAATATTAGTTATATAGGTTGCACAGGTCGTAGTTTTAAGGAAAGAATTAAAGGACATACAAGTTCCATATTAAATAAAAGGAACTTAACTGGCTTTTCATAACAGCTACACATAAACAGAACACTTAACAACCCCCAAAAAATATCTGTAACGATCAAGTGGAATTCCCTAGTTAGCTTATCGACACTACCATAAGTGTCATCCGCTCGTAGGTATAGAGGCTCGTGGGATCTGTATCTAAGTGACTAACGGTTAAATTCAATAAAAATTGAACATTACCAAGTGTTTAATTATTATATTACTCATTAGTTTATTTAATAACAGCACATTAACAAACTGCAAGCTACCATGATCTCCCTACATTTACAATTTTTGCAGTTTACCTTGGTGATTTGTACATTAATTTATCCACAGGTTAAGAAATGAAACTGAGTGGGAAAGCAATGTACAGAAGAGAGATAGGATCGCTGTTCAAGAGTATGAATCTAGTAAAACAAAAAAATTGTCAGGAAGACAGATGTGGAGAAACCTTATATAAATTGTGACGAAAATGCAATGAAAAGATTACAGCACTTTTAGAGAAGATTTCTGGAACAAAGAAATTTCTATAGACCAAAAAAAGGCAATTTGTGAATATTTCCAAAATGTGTAGGATGTATTGGAAAACAGTGGCTTTACAGTGAAATATTCATCACCGAATTCGTCTTTCAAATGACACTTGCGATGCATGTGATGAATTTATCCTCAATCTAAAACAGTCAAATTTTGCGCAAGAGCAAAAAGTATACAAGCCGAGTATGATACTCATTTGCCGGACAAGAGATATAATTTGAAGAAGCTGGACAAGCAAACATCAATCAACAATGCAGTTTTAATGATTGACTTACAAAAATGTCCGTCATGCCTACAACTAACTAATGTTTTTATAGTTTGATGTTATGGTGCTTGAATTATACTACTTACGATGCAATTCAATTGCTGGTAGAGGTGGAAATGAGAAGGCATCATGTTTAGTACGGTATGTATTCTTTGCAAAAGACCACAACTTTAATAACTACTTGGACCGAAAAGACCGAAAAATGATAATGACGATGATCCATATTTTTTTTATCTTTGTCAAGTTTGTGGTGGCTCACACTTAATAAAAAATTGAACTTCGCTTCAAGTCGGTTGGTTTGCTTTTTTTTATTAACCATGTCTTGGAATTAGGTAAAAATAAAACTCACATGATAAAATCTGACAGTGCAGTACATTTTATACCTACAAGACATATTAAATTGCGCTCACTTCAACATTCAATGTACATATTGTCCTGCTTCTGCATGTATATGTACCTAAAACAATTGACAGCTGCCCAACAAAGGCCTTTGTTGTAGTGTATAAACATAAGTCTTGTCGAATGATTTATGAGACGTGCGAACGTAAAAATGCTCATAAGGTACAGTAATAAGAGAGCAAATAAAACCGCTTGTAAAACGACCCTGAAAATAATAAATGATGTTTATTATATTCCGTGGTCCAGCTGGAGGGATATTTAAAATCCCGTTGAGAGCAACAGAAACAATGAACGCTGGGAAATTCGGCGGTAAATGCRCGACCCTTTTTTKGCRCTTTTACCCCCATCCCCTTGGGCGACATAATTTCCGTTTTATAAACATGCTACAGTTTCTCCGGTGTGATTAATACCCAGGATTCTATTAGACACCGATGTTTTTGTTCAGCTGATGTGATATGCCCCGGGCAGAATGACTCATGGCATTAGAGCTACCCCATGCCGGCTAATTATTTACCAAATAAATTTAACCGTCGTTACTCTTGCGTGAACGCCGTTAAACGGGCAAAATGATGTATAATGCGGGCTGGCTGGACTCACAACTTCATTAAGTATAACTTTGAATGCGAGAATTACACATCTTACTTAATAATGCTTCAGTTCACGTAACCAGACACGAAAGGATACTATTGAGGTACATATAAGGGTATATAAAAACTGCAAGTAGATGCAGCCTACATATATGAAAATGCATATGCGAGGTATGCTTTGAAAACGCACAAATGCTATATCCATAGACGATGTAGCGTCCTCATCAGGCTTTTGTTTTGCTCCTTCCGATATGTACTCTCTGATGATTTGATGATTTCCTCCTACCCTAATAATGTTTTAAAATATAGGCGAACTGCTGTCTATGCAGTTACAGTCCGTTTCAAATGAAAGATAATCTCTTATCTTAGACGGATTGTACATACGAAAAACAACCCTTTATCTCCTTTCATCGTTTCTTGCTTTACAGATATTTTTCACCCGTTCAACAGTAAATTACTACATAAGTGACGTACTACTAACAGGCGGTTCCTGTTGTTAAATTTTCCAATCGCAAATATCCGCCATGGTACAACAGTTAAATATTCGTGAAATAAAAAGAAAAGACCACTATAAAAAGAAGATTTTACAAACAAAAAATGAAAATGATAAGCAGAATTTCGTATTTCTCCATCATAAAATAGACAATGATATCAAGGTAGCTTTTCGTGAATATGTTGATAGTGTTCAGTGCAATATGACATATGTTAATTCTCTAAAATTAAATTCAGGCATAAATTTAAATTCCATGGTACATGACGACCATGAGTTACACGGTAACAAGAATATTTGTAACGCGTTTGCAGATTATTTCAGTAGCGTATATTCCCAGGATGCTAAATACGATTTATCTAATTGTGCCTAATACCCTCAAAATTATGAAAATCACGCAAGAAGATATATTGACCGCAATAAAAAGATTAAAGCCTAAGAAATCAGCTGGGCCGGACAAAATACCTCCATACGTCTTTAAAGGGGGTGCTGAATAGCTTGTTATACCACTTTCAATTATATTTAACACTATTCTTAAAACAACTGTGTATCCCGAAAGATGGAAAACTGCTAAAATATATCCAATATTTAAAACTGGAGATGAGCAGAATATCAAAAATTACAGACCAATTGCAATAATATCTGCACCTAGTAAAGTACTTGAAATGGTATTGTATAATAAAATTTACGGCCACGTTTCTCCATGGATCGCTGACGAGCAGCATGGGTTTCTGCCCCAGAGATCTACAACAAGAAATCTAATAAGTTTTATACAAATAGTAAATGACTGTATAGACAAGCAGGATCAAGTTGATGTGGTTCTCACTGACTTTACAAAAGCGTTTGACAAAGCTGACCACGATATTATGTTAAACGAGGTACATTAATTAGGATTGTTGCGGGAACTCTTGCTGCTTCTCAGTAGTTACTTAAAAAACAGATACCATTATGTAGCTTATAAAGGTGAAGCGTCTGAACTGTATGTAGCAAGATCAGGTGTCCCTCAGGAATCGAATCTTGGGCCTTTGCTGTTTCTCTGCTTAATAAACAATTTGCCAAGTATTATTCAATACTCGCATTGTCTCCTATTCGCTGATGATTTTAAGATATTTAAGAAAATTAACGCCGTAGCTGACTGCGAATTGCTACAAAAAGACTTAAATAATGTCTACAATTGGTCGCTCAAAAACAAACTTTCATTCAATATTGCCAAGTGTTTTACGTTCACGTTTAGCAGAAGATTTCATCTAAGCCCTTACCGCTACAAAATCAGTTCTACTTTACTACCATAAAAAGATGAAATCACAGATCTTAGCGTAACTTTTGATAAAAAAACTAACATTCAAAGCTCACGTAAACGCGACAGCTGCCAAAGCCTATAAAATGACGGGCTTTAAGTCAGGAATTCAGCACAATTTAGGAACGTCAACACCCATAAGCATCAATATAGGGCATGTGCGCAAAGTCTGGTGGAATACTGTGGAATAGTCTGGTTTCCATTATATGCAGTTTACAAAGATAAACTTGAAAAAATCCAAAAGAAATTTTTGCGATATCTGTACTACAAGAAATATGGAATATACCCTCTATATATAACATATACAGTCTTGTTAAAGGAGTTTGATTTACTAAAACCTGAGAGTAGAAGGCTTATGTCTGGTGCTTTATTTATCTATAAACTCTTAAATAATAATGTTAGTTGTCCAATTATATTAAACAAATTGCAATTTCTAGTACCACAGTATTCTGGACGGCTTCGTGACACGTTTTATGTTAAAAATCCCCATACAAATATCGGAAAAGGATCACCAGTAAACATTATGTGTAGTTTTGTTAATAGCATTAAAAAGTTAGACCAGTTTTGTTTGAAATTTAAAGCTTATCAGAGATGCGTCTTGGAATATCTGCAATGTGGAGGATTTTAGCGTACCTATATTTATTTTGTGACTTGTATTTCGTAATTTGTATTTTTGTCTTTGGTTTCTGTGCTTTACTTTTGAGCCATTTGTGTTATTACTTTTTTCCAATGTTCCTATGTATCAACCTCGCTGTTGAAAGAATGTTCATTCATGTTTTTTATGTATTACAGTCTCGTGTCTACAATCTGAAATTGGGCATACAAGCCTGTTGATTGTATAATAATAATTAATAATAATAAACTGGTAAGACGTTATTAGAACGACCAAGTAACCAGCAAACAATAAATACTATCCTCTTCCATCCTGACCTTTTTAACCGTCAAAATATTCTCCTACAGCAACAAGAACTGATTGCGATCATGTGCTCAATGCACAGATTCAACTGAATTAGCCAAAATCCCTTCTCTACACCATGTACCAAGAATAATACTTTGTCACAATTCTTTCTGTATTACAGTAATCAGTTCAAAAGGATCTAGACGTATTCTGATGCTTTATTTGTCAGATTTTTCTACTAAAACTAGATTACTAGCCCACTTTTTTGGTTCTTCGACTTTGGTGATAATTTTACTTAACATCTAATTCTGTTTTCAGTTTAGCTAACAATATTTGTTACAATATACTCCGTTACAAATTGCCGTTGCGCATTTGTTTGGAAAATTTCTCTCCTTTTCAAATTAATTAATGTTCAAGGCCCGTAATTCTTTTTACTAAATTCAATTTTTGAAGATTTTTCCAAACCTAATATTGCGTTTGAAAGAACACATACGAGCTACTAGGTTGCAACAGATAGATAAATCTTCCGTAGCTGAACACTCATATTTGACTAAACACATGATTGATTTTGATAAAACAAAAATTTTACATAGAGAAAAATATTATCACAAACGTCTAATAAAAGAAGCTATATAAATTTGTAGGAATACTAATAATTTTAATAGGGATTGTGGAAATTATGAGTTAGGTGACATTTGGAAGGCTATTTTGTAGTTATCTTTTATCAAGTAGTTCCTGTATATCTAGTAGGTAGGTAGTTCCTTTTTCATCGTTAGGTTCCTTTTTTATCAGGTTGGCACGTTGTTTCTATGACGTCTCGCATCCTTGGTGATTTGTTTATTTACTTTCAAAATTTTGTTTGAACTTGTGTCAGGCAAATTTTGAGGTTCTTCGTCTTTGACAAAGATTACAGGTGTAATCGAAACGTCAGACTATTAATTTTTTGTCAGTGTTTTCAAGTGACAGCGATCTATCCGACAAAATATTATCTTATAAGTTACTTAATTTATTTTTTATTTTACTCAAAAAGAGACATGATGCTCTTTCTCCTGTTTATTCTATATTTAAACTATAAAAACTAGGGAATAAGTAAAAGATTGTATAAATTAAAACTTGATGTTAATGAGATTGTGTTCGCTTTCGTACCAAGTATAGAAAAAAATACACAATACGCAAGTCCACTGTTTCTAGCATAAACCCGTACGTAAAATTGCATTGTTTATTTTTGGAGCCAACCACAACAGATACCCTAAATACGCCTAAAGTCGCCCCTGTCTATTAATATTGTTGTTGGAAATAAGGCAAGCAGGCCTTGAAGAGACACTATAAGTTGCCAAAACATCGGAGCTAAGCGCTTTGAGCAAATGGACTGTAAATCTGATGATGCAGTTTCTGTAATAGCACCATAAAACCGTATTTCCTCCAACATGGGACCCTGCCAAGTCATTACTCCAACCCAGCGATTATTTATTGTCCACATCTGCATTCTTTAATTAGCAGCCTCAGCAAACGGAACGCACCAGTTGACGTTCACGTCCGAGTAATTAATACCCCCCTCTGAAATATTAATATCGTAATTGGAAAGTTGGCAAGCCCGCAGATAAACTGATTATGAACGAACGTGTTATATGTGGAGCTTCCCATTAAATCTGTTATCAGGAGCTTAATCAGTAATGCGGGTTGTCATGTACAACATTAATGTCAGTGCTGATTTGCCGAGCTGTCAGCGTCCGCAGATGAGCTGTATCATAACGGGAGATTGGGGGAGGATCATTAAATTACGCTACAGGTCCTCGCCGTTCGCTGCTTAATAGCAAACGCGGTTGACGTCTACGGCGAGTGTATCTCAGGCAATTAACGTTTGATTGCTTAATTGAAATTATCTCCCGTTGCAGGAGTGTGATCAATCATAAATATCTACCAAGTACCTCTCAAGCCCGATGTATAAATTTTACATTCAAATTCGTTCTAAACTTGATGACGGCTTTGTAAAAGAACATGCAATTCCTATACAGGATGTTTCACGAATGATAATGACCCTGACGAAATTAAAAATGCAACCCAAAATACATTCTCATAGCAAATGTGGGTGTTTTACATAAAGGTATTATTTTAAAAATAAATTGGGAATCCATGACGGCTATGCGCTATGGTTCCTGTCACTGTATTTATTAAAAGTCAAAATGTATTCAAATGATGAAAAAAAAACAGATATGATTTTGATTTAAGGTGAATGCAAGAAAAATGCTTCCGTTGCTGCCCGTTTATACAGACAACGTTTTCCAAATAGAAGGGCTCCTGCCGATACAATTTTCAAGYGACRTGAAMTAACTTTAAGGGCAAACTGGCCACCACTGAAAAAGTCAAGAGAAAGAACAGCAACAGGCCCTGACAATGAAATTAGAGTATTGGAAATGATTGACGAAAATCCTCGTATTAGTCAAAGGGTAGTCTCAAGAGCAATCGGTATTAGTCTGTCTTCAGTACACCGAATAATTAAAGGCCATCAATTTCATCCGTATCAGTTGGTTCAGGCCTTAAAGGAAACAGATTATCCTAAAAGACTGGCTTTTTGTAACTTTTTTCGGGAACACCAAAATTTCAATGTGAGATTTTATGACAACATTTGCTTCTCAGATGAAGCAAGATTTTCTAATAATGGTGGTGTTAACAAACATAACATGCATTATTATGCGCAAGAAAATCCACGTTGGAATCCAGAAGGACATATTCAAACTATCTACTCGACGAATGTCCGATGCGGAATATTAGGGAATCAAATTGTTGGGCCTTATTTTTTTGCAATAGTTTAAGCGGCAAAACTTATCTAAATTTTTTAAGAAACATTATACCGGTACTTCTCCAAAATGTAAATTTACAAGTAAGACAAGAATTATGGTTCCAACAACATGGGGCACCTGAACATTATCATAGAATGGTGCGAAATCATCTTGATTTCGTTTTGTCTGACCGATGGATAGGAAGAGGTTCAGTTAATCATTGCCTACCGAGAAGCTCGGACCTTACCCCTTTGGATTTTTTTCTGTGAGGAATGGTTAAAGAGCAACCATATATATTCGGTGATGACCCAATCCTTGTTTATGAAAGTCAGTTTATTTAATATAAGTTTTAGGAATCCACTCAAAGCATTATTAGCACGAATCAAAACCCGGTGTGTTGTTAAAAATCCAATTAAATATATTTCAGATTATTTAAAATGGTTAAAATATTAAGTAGTCGGTTTATTTTTGAGAGCAGTGCACTGACGATCTAAGAAGGTTGGGTTGACGCATAATGCTAAGGCATTCCTCATTCTGAGTTTTGATAATGTCAGTTATCCATCGAGTCTCTTTTCCTGGGGAGCAAAAATTACTTCATTTGTATCTTTACCACCTATGCATATTCACTACTAGCTAAGAAAGTTGAAACTTGAAACTGTACTAAAAGCGCATCATTTAATGCATTAGTCTTTGATATGTGTGAATTCTGAATAAGAAATCGTGGTTCTATTAGTAGAAGCTTTTAAGGTGAAATTTATGTTCGTTTGGTACTTCGTATGATGTGGATCCATGAAGATTATTCATGGAATAAGTACTTCATTAATTACTTAACTACATATATTTGATAAACGCATGTTTCTATTTATGTTGAATTATACACTACAGAACATTCTAGCTTTGCCCCTCCTAGACCAAAAGCTGGGTACGCCCATGTCTATAATCGTATCAACTTTATAACGAGAAGGATAAACATTTTCGCTTTTAAATCGTTCTCTTTTATTTACAATTGTTCCCTTTTGAACGAAATGCAGTAAGTTCACCTATTCTTTAATTCCCTCATTTCGTGGATGTTAAATAATTTTTACTTCCACATCCAACGGATGAAAAGCATTGTATCGCAAAAAAATTTTTCAAAAATCTTTATTTACTCATTCGCTTTAAATTGGTCGAAAACGCAAAAAAAACAAAATTTGAGCAAATTCTTGTCTTTGTATCTGTGTGTCTGTGGTATTGTTTGTGGACAAGAAAGACAATATATGAAATAGAAATTTGGCAAACGTATAAATCTCAACTACCCAAAGCGACCTATTGTTTGTGGGGTAAGTAGGATATCGGGAAGGGGGAGAAATTGGGGGGTAGCTAACCTTTTTGCAAATATTTATTTTTTAATTTTTTTTCATTTTTAGTGTGTGATTAGTATTATAACTGCGAGTATTATTCGTTCTTGTAAATTTTCCGTGCATCAAACTGTTTAGAATATATTTAAAGAAAACGGTTTTTCCTAAATATATCCGAATATATTTAATATATTAAAAAAATGGAAATACCATCAGATAGAAAATAAGACTTCTCACAATAAGTGTCTTAGAAAATTTATTCAAAATTTTCACATTTTCGAAATATCTCCAAAAAACCTATTTTGGACCCTGCTCGTACGATTTTTAAAAATTTTGGTATTATATAGAAAATCAAATTTCTAATCAGAAAGCATTCTTGTAATTTTTTTTGTTAAGTCAATAATTTTCGAGTTATTTGGAAAAACCGATTTTAAAATTTATACATTTTTGCTAATATCACGAGGACTGTCTTAGAAATAATGTGTAGAGAGAAAAAATGCTCAAGACCTGATTACTAATCGTATAGTATAGGAAATAAAAACGTGAATGTCATTATGACAATTGGATGTGGAAGTATTGATTCAATTTGCAGCGGTTTCTTAAATATGACGGCGAAAGGTTATATTATTGGAATCAGTTCTGGTTTCGCAAAGATGACCATAATTTTAGGTGTTACTTGTGTAAAGTACAGCCCATTTCCGTACTTTGTATGGTGCCTTTTTGTTGTCAGTTCGCCCACTGCTGTGGTGAACATCTTCATAGCTGAGTTCATCGTAGACGTAGTTGACTCCGAGCGAACTTAAACTGTCTTCACCTGTAACTGCAGACTCTGGCCGCGGTAGCCTCAATCACTATATTATTAACTTATGTTTTTTGGATGGTTTTCTCGCATAGTACACGGACACTGTTGTACTAGTTTATAGCTAAAACACGCATATAAAATGTGAGCAACCGAATGAGCTGGGATAAAGTATTACCTTCTACCTACTGATTAAATATAAACTATGGATAGGTTTAATAGAAACAGACGCTTAACGTTGTTTACAATAATGAGTATTATTTCCAGGACTAGATTGCCAAAATTTTAGTTAGTAATGCTAATAACGACCTAAGACAAAATGGGACTGAATAAATTACATTAACTGGTCGCCGTTCCTCCATCGACTGCCGGTAGTTTTATTCCCCAATTTGGTAAAATATGCTAATAATAATGACGTGTTTGAGGCTGATTCACAAAAACGATTATGATAATTACAACGGCATTGGCTTAGGTTAGTAAGATTATACGTTTCGTGCAATTATGCCAGAACATTCTTCAGAAATAACAACGGAGCCATTAATTAAACGACTGAGATGGGGATATCGCGTATGCATGCAATTAAGTGCACAGCCAGTCAGTGCGATGAAGAAATAACGTTGATTTATAACAAAGGAAACACGCCAATAAATAATAATTAGATTCAAGTAGTTAAATGTAAGTGTCAGATAAAGTCGCGGTACTGAAACGAACGTTTCGCAACTCACGGCATGGAAATGCAAATGAGCTGAATTAATGTGCATATGAAAAAGCCAATAACATATAATTAAATACGATGAACACGGAATTGTGTTTTTAAAAATTTATTTTAAACAAAACTTAAAATTACAATACAACTACGAGCTCTCTAGTATGAGTACCAATAAGAACTGTTTGAATACACGTGTTGTTCCCTATTTATAACCTACGTCCATTAGGGTTATCTAAGGGGTTAGATGCAGCTGCACCCCGCGACATCTTAATGTCCTGCTTGGCGACGGCCACCAGAGGGATGTGCAGGTGGACATAATTCCTCCCCCCTTTAGCTCAAGGCGTCCTCGACTTGTGGGGCTGTTGGTAGGCGTGGATATAATTTCTCTTGAAGTTCGATGATTTCTTCTGTTTCCTGATTTTCATTATTAATGTGGAACACACGTGCAAATTTTCTTCTATACAGATATATAATTATAAAAATGGTACATAATATTATAAACAGTATAAGCGTAACAGAAATGTGTGTCACATGAACTAAAGGATGCAATTCAATATTTTCATTTAAATCTTTAGCTTCTTCTTTAATTTTAGAAAGATCATCTAAATGTTTTTGTTCTAAATTTATGTATTTATTAAGAAATTTAAATTTATGTTTATAAACTTTTGGTATATCATACGTGAAATTATTAAATGTATTTTCATAAGTAACATTGTTTATCATAATCTTACAATCATTTTTCGAGGATATCAATACATTATTAGCAACAGTATAGTGGTATAATCGTCCGTTACATTCTTCTACAACTTTAAATTGTTCTTTGCAAATAGCAAGAATTTTGTCGTTGTTTAAACGCACAAATAATTTATAATTGTTCCTTGCTGCAACGCAATTACAATGTTCTGCATAATTAATGTCACTGAGAGCACAATCACTTTGTTGGGGCTTGTTCACGCACAATATTTGTTTTTCTAAAATTGCYCACTGCTCGTCAGTCCATAATTCTTCGTMTATACTTGATAGTCTATATTTTGAGGGTGGTACAAGAAGTGTATTGTCGGCATTTGGTATTGGGTAAATTCTTTGGTAGGAATAAGGATTTGGATTTAGAACAGGGATGTATAGTATACATGTTATAATGTTCCCTGCTGAAATTACTTTCATTTTGGAAAATTCTATTAATTTGAATAAATGTGTTTGATCTAATTCAAGTAGTTCTTCAGTTTTGTATATGAGCTTTAAATGTTTTAAGATTTCATATAATTCTTCTGTGGATATTACTTCTAAATCTGTTAAATCGTTAAATGCAAGACTTACTAATCTTTGAATCATGTAAATAGTATCTAGCAGTTTTTGCGAAATAAGTATATTGTATTGAATTAAAATATCTTCATTTAAATTATGGTCGATTTTCGCGATTGCCGCAAAGGATGTATTGATATTTTGTTTTATAATGCTTAGATCTTTAGAGTATCTGTCGGTAATGTGATTTGCGAAAGAGGAGTACTTGCTCACTTGTTTTATAATTTTCTCTTGATTTAAAAATAAAGCATTTAAATTGCTGTTAATTTCTTTCAGATCATTTTGATCTAAATTACCAGTTACAAATCTTATTGCGGAACCTATCACATCAATTGCACGTTTATTTCTGTGACTATTGAATTTTGCAAGTTGATTTTCAATTTGTATACAATTATCTTTTAAAATGTCGATTAATGAAAGTGGTGAGTTGTTATTTTTATTTCTTAATTCTAAAATGTAAGCGTTAGAAAGTAAGCTGTTATAACTAGATTCTATACTACTAATGTTAAAGTAAAAATAAAACCTATGATAGTGATCAAGCATTTTTGCTATTCCTAAATCTTCGAGGAAGTATCCTGCATCGTCAATCTTTTCTACTCGAAGGGCCTGCGACGTTGCCAGGAGGGTCGTCCTGCAATGAAATTTTCTTCCTAAGTCGTTTAATCTTTCGTGTGTGAATGTTTGCTGGAGATTTTGTTTTTGATTTAATGCCTTCTATTTTATTTTGTTGGATGGAAGTGACATTTACCTTTTCATAGCAAGGGTCTGCTTTACGTATTTTGGGTTTTTTGAAATATAATGTTGGCTCATTTAATTCAATATCTTTTTCTTTACCTTCATTACGTTTTTCCAAAATTTTCTTACCTCTCTCTAATTGTTTATGATAAACTTGATCGTAGAATGCTAAAACTTCTGCCTTGCGTTTTTCATTATAACTTTCGTATACTGTTTGATCTAAATCTATTTCGTGTGTATTTAAATTGTCATAGGGACCATATAATAAGCCAAAAGGAGTGAATCCGGTTGATGAGTGAACTGACTGGTTGTAAATTAGTACTGCTGAAATCATAAGATTTTGTGGGGATTCATTTTTATTTGTTAACTTTAAAGTTCTAATTTTCTCAAGTAAGGTCGAGTGTGCTCTTTCTATAGGAGAATTTGAATTGGCATTATAGTTTGTGGTATAATGTAAATTAATTTTGAAAAGTTTGCAATATTCTTGTAACGTATTATTTTTAAATTCCTTGCCTTCGTCGCATACTATTTTATCAGGATAATTGTGGTGTGCAAAATAATGCCTTAACTTATTTAATATCGTGATACCTAACAAGTCTTCTACATAATACGCTTGAACGTATTTGGAGAATAGGTCTATAATTGTAAGAAATTTATAATTATCAAAGCTAAATGTATCTATGTGAACGACTTCAAATGGTCTTTTTGCAACCAATGGTCCAGCGAAGGGGACATTATACGGGCGTCTCTCGTACTTACTTTGTAGACAAACCTCGCATTCATTAATTATTTTATTAATTTTTGTTTTCATATCTGGCCAATAATATTTATTTTTCAAATGATTATAAGTTTCAACTATTCCGTTATGGTTATTATTATGATAATCTTTAATTACGTTTGTTTGTTCATCCGAAAGTTCTAGATCTTTGCATAAAATATTAGTCTTAATTAATTTTACTGTGTTATTGAACATCGCGGAACAAAGCAAAGTGAATTTTGATTCTATGTTTTTATCGTGGAAATAGATACCATACATAGTTTTTGGATTTACTATTTCTGTAAGAAAGTTTTTAATATTTTGCAATTCTTGACCTTTCCGAAGTGTTATTGCATAATGATGTTTTCTAAAGGGTCTCTTATAATTGACATCGTATTGATCACCGGTTTTGATTTCTAATCTGTACATAAATTGGTTTAAAGGGTTTTCAGAAATTGGTAACGTGAAGGTGGGATTTTCATCTGCGGTGTGTTGAGTGTCACCTGATTCACTAGGCGGCAGGTGTTTACCTTTCAGTGGATTTTGTCGATTAAGAATTTCGTCGGCGTCTTCTGGTGATAACTCGTCATCTGTATCACATTGAGGTAAGATAGAAATTAGGTCTATTTCGTCATCTCCTAATTGTACATCCTTAGTGTTAATTTCGATTCTAGACAAAGCATCTGCTACATAATTATCTCTTCCTCTTTTGTAAATTACCTCATAATCGAACTCCTCTAATCGTAATCTCCACTTAACTAATCTGGAGTTTGGGTCTTTAAGTGACATTAGCCAAACAAGGGGTTTGTGGTCGGTTTCAATTTTAAAATGACGTCCATACAAATAGGGGCGAAAATGTTTTGTATTTTCTACTATCGATAACAATTCTTTTTCTATGGTAGAATAGTTCTTTTCTGCTGAATTCAGAGTACGAGAATAAAAAGCGATAGGGTGATTGTTTTGAGATAATACGCCACCAATAGCTACGTTGCTGGCGTCGGTTGTTAGGTGAAAGGTTTTTTCAAAGTCTGGGTATGCGAGAACTGGTGCATTCGTTAATAGCTCTTTGCATTTGTGAAATGCCTCTATGTACTGCGGATCTTTAGTATCGATTTTTGTACCTTTTTTCAAACAACGAGTAAATGGCGTTAAAATTTTTGCAAAATTTTGTATGAAGCGTCTATAGTAACCAACTAATCCTAAGAAGCTTTTTATTTCCTTAACTGTTTTCGGAAGGGGGTATTCTTGTACGGCTTTAATCTTTGAAGGATTTGGCTTTATGCCTTCGGGTGTAATTATGTGTCCTAAAAACGCAACTTCTTTGCATAGAAATTCCGATTTGTCCAGTTGAACCTTCAAATTGAATTCTCTAAATTTTGAAAATATTTGTTTAATGTGTATCAAATGATCATGTAAAGATTTTGAAAAAATTACTACGTCATCCATATAAACGAAACAGAATTTGTACAAATATTCTCTTAATATATTATCCATAACTCTTTGGAAAGTGGATGGCGCGTTCTTAAGGCCGAAAGGCATCCTTACGTATTCGTAATGACCATTGTTAACTGAGAAAGCAGTTTTTTCGATGCTTTCTTCAGCCATTTCAATTTGATGGAATCCCTGTGCTAAATCTAATGTTGTGAAATAAACGCATTTACCAAGATTGTCGAGGATTTCGTCTATGCGCGGAAGCGGATATTTATCTTCTACAGTTTTTTCATTGAGTTTTCGATAATCTATTACTAATCTCCATTTCTTTTTGCCAGAGGCGTCAAGCTTTTTGGGAACAATCCATACAGGGCTACTATATGGAGAAATTGAGGGTCGGATAATTTTGTTATCTAAGAGTTTCTGTATTTGATTTTGGATTTCTGTTTTTAAATGATAAGGATATCTGTAAGATTTGCAATAAACAGGTTCGTCATCAACTGTACGAATTTTATGTTTGACGGCATTTGTAAATGTGAGGTCGCAGTTTTCATTATAAAATATTGATTTAAAACTTTTGCATAAATCTAGGATGGCGGATTTTTCTTCTGGATTTAAATGGTTTGTTCGGATAATGTTTGTGACGTCAAATTCCTTACTGACAGTTTTCGGGTTTTGTAACTCTACATTAATTAGGGGTTCAACATTGATCTGTTCGTGAAAACATACTTCTATTTGTCGGTCTTCTTCAAAAGGTATTTCGCACATGCCGTTCTGTGCATACGCTATGGACTCTGGAATATAGAAGTTCTTTGATTTTCTTTCGGGAATTAGGACTGGACCGCATTCTACGTTTACTGGTATTTTGATGCTTTTATTTACGGTTTGTTTAAATGGTTCAAAATTTGCTGGATTTAATTCAATAAAAAATGGGATTTCACGATTTCCAATGTGAAGTACTAAATTTTCGTAGTCGATTATTGCTTTTAGGCGTTGGAAATCATAACTGCCTATAAGTGCGTCGAAGCGTTCATGCCAGGGTACTACATTAAATTTAAATTCGTAATCTATACCGTATTCTGATAATAATGGGTAGGCTATGTTTTTGTCATCCGTGAAAGTTTTATCTAGAGATTTAACGGAAAATTTCTGCCTGAACAAGTATTGTTTAAAAAACGTGTTTGCTGGTTTGGGGTTAATTATGCTATTGGAAGCTCCGGAATCGATGAGAATTTTTAATCCTAAACTGGGTATTGAAATGAAGGGTAGTTTGGGAGTGTTACAAATGGCATTCAAATCGATGTTGTTTCCGAGGCAACTTCGCGAAAATTTTCATAACCATTCGTGGTAAGATTGTATTCGTCATTTTCTGAAAACCGGGAGGTTTCGTTAAAATTTTCTGCGGGATTATAGTTATCAGAATGATAATTTTCCTGAGTTGGAATGTTTATAGTTGGGTTGTTTGAATGTCTCTCAATATTATATAATTCTTCCGAGACAAAGGTCGGCCTTGATTGTGGCGCGAATGCAGCATTGTTTTGCGGGGGTCTGTAGGTATTTCTTGTAGAGATTGACATTGGGGTTGGCTGATATTGCTGACTATTGTTGTTTCTCCTAATTAGAGAATTGTTATTGAAATTTTGTTGCGGTTGTCTAGGCTGTAAAGCTGGATTTCTTGCAGCATTATTTTGTCTGAATATATTATTGTTTTGTGTAGCTTGGGGTGTACTCTGTTGATTGTTCAGAAAAGGTCTTGCGAAAAACGAGGTGTAATTTTTGTAGTTATGGAAATTTTGAGGCGGTCTTGTCGGAGGTAAATTCGATTTTCGTAATAAATTATTTGGTTTCGACTTTTGTCGCATGAAGTTCATAAAGGAAATTTGAGCCTTATCATTATCAAATTTCCTACATTCGTACAAAGCTTGTTCCAAACTATTTACTGGTAAATTTAAAAGGTGTGAACAATACGGTTCTAATATACCGGCTTTGAAAGTTGATAGGGCTTGCTGAACATACATGTTCTCTTTACTTATCCTAATATCTCTGTTCGGAGTCCTGATACTAACATGTTCCAATAGAATTTGTAATTTATGTTTTATGATTTCATAATACTGTTCGTATGATTGATTATGAATTTGGTAACAAGTATTCAAGTCGTGAGCTAGCAATTCCTCTGATCGCGGATCACCAAACCTCTGTAATAGTTCTTCTTTAAGTTCAGACCAGCGATTACAATTTGAAGAGATCAACACGTCCCTTGCTTCGCCTGTTAATTTAGACTTTACTTGTTCGAAAAGTAAACGATTAAAAATGCAATTTTCTTCTGGTTTTCGCAATAATTCTATATACATTTCAACTTGTTTTATAAAGTAAGCTAAATTTTTTGAGCCGCCGGAATATTCCGGTAGCATGTCCTTAGCCATATTCATTTCGACCTGACTTACATTTGCCATTGTTATATTAATAATATTTTCAATATCCTCAACGTCAGAACTATCTGAATTAAATTCGTTATTAAGTCTTATGGGAGATCTTTCCCTTATATTATTCATAAAATTTTTAAGAATTACAACATGCATACAATACAGGAAATTAAAACAAGGAAAGACTCACAGGAAAGTTGCGATGTGCAGCATCCTAGGCGAGAATCTTTCGGGGATGATGTCCAAGCAGCTTTCGACGGCGTCGTCAGCGGTTGACGTGGAGCCCTGGGAAACTCTGCTTGCTCGGGGTCCGGGATACCCAATTAACTCTTGATAGAGACCGGTGAATTCACGTTTCGCGAACTTAAGTCACCGTTTGAATATCCTGTTCGCAGCGCCAATTAAATACGATGAACACGGAATTGTGTTTTTAAAAATTTATTTTAAACAAAACTTAAAATTACAATACAACTACGAGCTCTCTAGTATGAGTACCAATAAGAACTGTTTGAATACACGTGTTGTTCCCTATTTATAACCTACGTCCATTAGGGTTATCTAAGGGGTTAGATGCAGCTGCACCCCGCGACATCTTAATGTCCTGCTTGGCGACGGCCACCAGAGGGATGTGCAGGTGGACATAATTATATATTTTAAAGCTTATCTCCGCTACTTTACACTTATTGACCTTAAAGATTTATGTTGGACATTCGGATGTGTCGGCGACAGACATTAATTAATTTGACGTATCGACGTTTCGGAAAGCGGCGTTTTCCCGTGAAACGACCGTCGAATGGATACATTTATTTACGGACCGGTCCCCCCGACGTCAGATATCGTTATGAAACCCTGTCACTATATATTTTACCAGTAGACGCTTTATGATTGCAATAAATATCTTGATAAACGATCTTTTAAATTATAACTGTGATAGATATTTGCCCACTCAACTCCAGGGAGGAGTCGGCCGTAATTTATGGCACCATTTATCAATGTTCCACACCCTTCTGTTAACTACGAGCCAATTCGAGATGTGTGCCGTGATACCGAACGTTGTTCACATCGGGATGTTGTTTCAGCTTGACTTGACCCCATTCGTTACTGTTATGTCTTCTTTCAACTTTCGCCGACCGTATATATGATTAATGCGGCTTGTTTTCGTGGTCTCGATACCATCAGACAACGGAATTAAACAAATCATTTCGTTAACTTCTGCACCACCGAGCCGGCTCATTGTACTCTTGGAGGCATGTTGCGCTGTGTCATTACGCCAATCAACGCTGATGGACATAATGGCTTCTCATCTCACCCGTAACACATACATCACATACATAACATCGACTATAGCTTTAGAAGGCATAGGTTCGAAGCACCACTTTGTAAAAGGCTACCACGGTATCGATGAGATATGGGGAGCGTTGAGAGTCCGAAGGGCATTCGCAAGAACCCGAAGTGGCCGTTTGGACTAAATGAGCGCAGTTTTCGGTACAGACTCGGCTGTTATATGTATCTGATGGTGTAATGTATCTTGGGTCCTCGTATCCTGTCATAATACTTTGGTTTGGCACACATTTTTTCTTTTACGAAAACTTCCCGCTTATATTCAGGCGGTCCCTCGATTTTGACGAATCCCACGGTTACACAGAGTCAAATTAGAACGTTTTTAAACCAAGAGTTTGACTTTTGCAGATGGCAAGCGTTTAGTTTATGAAGAATAGCCATTGGCTGTATTTATAACTCCAGTTTTGATGTTTACGAAATATTGTCTGGCACCATAGGTAGCTGATCGCACACTATCAACCTTTCCATTTCGAATTCAACAAAATCTTCTTTAAAAATACTGTTGCTTGTTGAATATCCTCCTTTGATTGACCATTTACAGCACAATCGGCGTAATAATAAAACTGTAAACTATGTGGATAGACTAGCTTATGTATCGCAGATACATATTGTTTGAGTTCTTTCGCTGGCTTTAAACATTAAGTAGACACATTGAAATCTTAGGCTTTTGGGGTTAGACCGCGTCTGATTTAGGAATAAAGTCGACGACGAAAGAGACTTTTTTCTTTCTTGGGATTTGGTTCATTTCGAACGTGTTTCTCGCGACAGGTTTGCACCATATTCCATACACCTTATTCCTGTACTGATGATGCCCCTCACAAGTGCGGGCGAAACGTTGACCTTATTCCTAAATCAGACGCGCTCTAACCCCAAAAGACTAAGATTTCAATCTAACTTTGGCCGCAAAAGCCTGCGTTCTTACAAGTGGACACATGTTCTGTTGATTTCAAATCAAAACACTTTAGCAGGATAATGAGTTACCAGCTAAAACGTTTTATAAATTCGTTCAAATTAAGGATTATATTTCTGTATTTATTTAAATAGACTACTAAACAGATGAAAAACCCAATTAAGGGTAAGAGAAAACAAAAGAACGAGCTTGTAAACTGAAAAAAAAAATTAAATATAATTTTTAAAAGACAACTCTTATTTATCCTACAAAAACATACATGTGCTCAAAATACTAAGCATAAACACAATTACAACTGAACTTATTTAGCTTATTAAACCTAATACTTTACTGACAATGTACATGATCATATCAGAAGTGACCTCTTCTTCAAATATACCTATTGCATCTCTTAAAAATCAGATTATAGGATCTCCATTCTAGTCAGTGTCATAAGTTGGCACTTATCAATATCCAGACAAAGTTCATTGGAAGTGGACACCTCCAATAGTACGGACATTCACAATTTCTTTAATACACTTACCATTTCTGTAACCAATGGAAAATCGCCTAATTTCCAGATTGCATGATTACAGATCAGTATGTTTTTTGTACAAGTGCATAAAAAAGAAGACCTTTTTGCTGAATACCGAATACCATTTTTTGTGCATCTACATCTACAGTCAGTTGACTAGGTTCGTTACGCGTACAGACGCCGAAGATTCCCAACAACCTAAAGAAAAACAATAGGTACTTGAAAAATCAATTAACAATAATTTATATTTCAACATTTTCAAGGAACCAAGTATAATCATAATCTGCTCCTAGAAGAATCTTAATTACTTACTCTTCAATAAAAATTTTCGCTTCCTTTGGTCTGTAGCCTACAGAACTTTCCTTTCGAAGAGGAAAATATACTAATACGAACTACCTATATATAGTCTAGAACATCAGCTTTGAAATGCCAATATTGTCACAAACTTTCAAAGCCGGTTTCAACGTTGAAATCTATGTTCACAATTATGATTTTGCACTACTATTTTTATTTTGCAAATGGATTTTCAAATATCCGCTCACGTTTTTCAAACCTGTTGTACCAGCACTCAAAAATAAATCTTGTTTATGAACTGTTCCAAGATGCACCGTGATGTACCAATACTGTATCCATAGTTGTGCCCAAGCAAAAAAAAAATGGGATTTCGAAAAATAATTGAATATATACGTCAATAAGCAAATAACTAACTGTCGCCTTATTTATGTAATTTATATACAAAAGAATCCACTCGCAAAATTCGGTTCTTTTTTCAAAGTCTGTTTGTGTGTTATACCGGATGTAGCTTGTAATTGTGCCGTTTGTCCTTCGGCAGAATTCTGCAATTGCTTGTTTCAGATACACCTAAATTTCTTTCTGCGACTTGCAAAGAGTTAGATGGGTATACATTGAAGTATGCTATAATTGTTATTTCTGTATCTACATCGCCCACCACGGGGTTAGTTCTTGTTGTTTTTGGTGAAAACGATCCAAAATTAATGTAATTCTTTAATAATCATCTTATAAAATCTTCAGTTGGTCTTGGACGATTAGGGTAGTTTTCTGGGTAAACTGGACAAGTTCGCTCGACTACCTATTCTATGACATTCACCATATCTGATAACTAGATGTTATATACCGATGTACTTCAAATTTAGTTTGTTAGTGACAAGTAACTATACAATAGCACAGAGTCTCTTTGCTGTCCCTTTACGGTAAAACAGCTACTAAGATCACTACTGACGGGCTAAAAATATATATGCTGTTCTACTTAAGAAAAACAAGTAATTCGGGATAGAAATTCTTTAAATTGAATTCGCCGTAAATATTAAAATATAGCAAAAACGTAAGGTAGAAAGTTTCACAAGGAATTAAATTTTCTCAAACCGCATTTACCTAGGTTTTTTCAAGCACGCCGCAAATGTCACAATTAAAAAAACTTCAAATAATCATAAGCCTGGGACCACAAAGTGATAATGAAATTCAATGAAGACTCTAAAAATGTCATAATATGCAGGGTGTTCTATTTAAATGGGCGTGCTTGAATTCGGCACTATTTAATTCTCTTTAAAGGTACCCTCACTTAACCTGCTCGAGGTGATCGAATTGAAACCACATCTTATCAGCTGAAAAAGGATAGTCCCTCGGTCATTATAATCAGTTTTTCCATTGAAAATTTTTCATTCTTTGGTTTAGCTGAATGACCAATGAATGCAGCAGTGGAATAGAAAAATAGAATGTTCATCCACCTTACTTTACCCCATATATATTGTAATGTTATTCGTTTATATAATTTATTTATACTCACCACTTAAACGTTAAACATCATGAGTACGTCTGTCGGAATCAGTGAACGGGGAAAAAATTCTGATTATCGGTGGTGTTAGGATTACATACACAAAAGTTATGAAACAGAAGAAACATTTTGGAGATGTTATAAAGGAATATGCAGTGCAAAAGTGTGAACTTTAGGCCCTGAAAAAGTCGTCTCTAAACGCGATTTAAAACATAATCACCCCAAAAGTGACAAGTTGTTAATACGGCAAATAGGTATGTTTTCAATACTTTATTTTAAAATACCATTATTAAATACTTTATTATAAAATTTAAATTGCTATGCGCATTTATCTTACAAATAAAATAAATTTATAATAGTTATTGTGCCAGTTAATAGCAGCGCAAAAAGAAAACCATCAAAAATTATTCATTCGATTTTGAAAAATTATACCGAAACAATAAATAACTTGACTGTAAAAGACATCAACTGTATAAGAAATAATATATACTACAAAAGAAGAAAAATACATTTAAGTACGCCAACAAACGCAGAAGAAACACTCGAAATATTGCAAGAAATGAACTTAGAACTATCAGAGGTGAAAACGGTCGTTATCTTACGGCACCGCTATCCTAAGAAACCAGAGCTTAACCCAGGTAAGCGGTGCCCAATTCAAGTGATTAGAGAATCCCTAATCCGACGGCTGGTGCCAAATTAATACACTCAGAGTAAGACCAGGTAACTGGTGCCCAATTCGAGGCCGCCCATTTAAATTAACAAAGTTGCTATCAAATTCGGAAAACCGGAAAATATTTTGAATGAAACGAGCTAACCGACAAGTTTCCAGCTCAATGGGCTCCCGATATTCTGCTAATGAAAGCTCATCGTGGAACACCCTGTGTATTCTGGTTTTATTTTGATCATAATCAGTCATTTTGAAAGCGTAGGTATCGGTTGCAACGTGCTCCTTTCAGGTAACACGATCGTTTTTGTTTCAACTGAGCTGTTAACTTTTTAGCCCGGCGGATACGCAGAGGTATCTGATAAACCAATTATTACGAAGCAGATAAAGCAATATATACGAGCAACGGCTTGTATCTCGATGTAATCTGTGAAAACGAGTCCAATTTACAACACTTCGGCCTCACCTATTTTCTTTAATTGACTCTATAATGGCAATGGATGTGTTGTTATCTACCTCGCAAGCCGCCAGCAAAGACAAGTAGCCACGCTGACGAGGTTATACCCACATCATTCACTAATAGCCCGTCTTGCACGGCGGACGTAGCCGCCTCATTGTTTTCACCTTGTGTATAATTGCAGGTGGCGTTTCCAGATATGGCCTAGGTTATCTGCGAGCCGGCGGAAAAATGCATTTCACGTTTCAATCGGCTGTTATTCTTGATTGTATCTTCGTGCTGAATAATTTTCTCGTAAAGCCGCCGTGAAGGCAGCACCAAATTGTTTACTGCATTGTGCATATAGGTGGGCATTCCGGGAAAAGTTTATCTGCTAACAGTGCAGCCATACGTGTATACGAGATAAAAATACAAACAGCATGTTGATTTAAAATGGAATTTTGTTTATCGTTTTTATTGCATTACAAATTCGCGTTATTTGCATTTCGATATTTGCTCGGAGCGATAGCCGGGAACTGGATGCGCCGCTAAAGCTCCAATATCTTTGCGATTTGCCTTTTTTAAGCACAAATATGCGGAGGCTGCCATGTTTGCATTCGTGTTTGTCATGCATGATCAACAGAAAGTGCACCCTAACTGCCAAATACATTATTTCGCATTTTTTTGATCTTCGGATAACTCGTGAATGAAATTACCAATTGACACGAGGTTTTTTGCTGTTTTATTCCCATTTTCTTGTTAACATTTCCAATAAATATCGTTGAGATTGTTTCACTGTATGAAAAGTTATGGTATCACGTTTCAATGCATATCAAAATCTAACCGTGCAAAAAAATACCGGACACTTCCACAAATTTAGTAAAACACAAAATTTATTTAAAGAACCACAAAATTAACATTTATCTGACAGAACTATGGATCAATATTAAGTCGCATAACCCTTTACAGCAATCACAACAGCACAGCGGAGTCGACCAAACTGATAATTTTCTTGAGAGGAATTTTCTTCTATTTTGCCTCCACCGCTGCCATCAAGTCGTCCGCTTTCTTAAATTCTTTCCACAAGTGCTCGATCGGATTGAGATCCGGCGACTGTGCTGGGCACCGCACATTTTCTCGGTGGCGTGCGGAAGCATAACCTCTTCCAATATCAAACGATATTGGTTGGCGTTCATCTTGCCGTCCACACGTCTCAGCAGACCAACCAAGTCACAGATGAAGCGGCCTGAAAAATACGCTATAGCATAGTTCACATTTTCAGAAATTTCTAGAGAAGATTACCCCAAATCATTACGTTTCTACCACTGTGCTTGATAGTGCGGACTTGATAAGGGTTGTCGAAGCATTTTCCGCCCGGCCGGCGCACGAATCGAATGCCGCACGAAGATACCAAATTAAATGTACTCTCATGCGACCACAAGAATTCGACCATCCGAACCGGTTCGAAAATCTTGTGGTCGGATGTGGGTAAATTTAATTTGGTATCTTCGGACGGCATTCGGTGCGTGCGCCGGCCGGTCGGAAAACGTTTCGAACACCGTTATAAAGTCTCCACTATCAAGCACATTGGTGGAAACGTAATGATTCGATGGTAATCTTTCCTAAAAATTTCTGAGAGTGTGAACTATGCTATAGTGTATCTTCAGGCTGCTTCAGCCTTGGTCGGTCCGCTGTGACATGTGGACGGCAAGATGAACGCCAACCAATATCGGAAGTTTATGCTTCCGCACGCCACCAAAAAAATGTGCAGTGCCCAGCACAGTCGCCGGACCTCAATTCGATCGAGCACTTGTGGGAAGAGCTTAAAAAGCGCGTCCGCGTCTGAAAATTTAAGAAAGCGGACGACTTGATGGCAGCGTTGGAGGCGGAATAGAAGAATATTCTCATCAAGAAAATCATCAGTTTGATCGACTCTGTACTGTCCCGTTGTGCTGCTGTGATTGCCGTAAAGAGTTGCGACTAAATATTAATCCGTAGTTGTTCCGTTTTGTTGTACTATTTTATGTTTTACTATAAATTTGTGAACGTGTCCGGTTTTTTGCACGGTTAGATTTTGATATGCATTGAAACGTGATACCATAACTTTTCATATACTGAAACGATCTCAACGATATTTATTGGAAATGTCAACAAGAGAATGAGAATCAAACAGTAAGAAACCCCGTATCGATTGGTAACTTCACGAGTTATCGACGTTCAAAAAAATTTCACTGGGTTCTCCTCTTTGGTTCTGCAGCATGAATTTATCACTTGGTTAATGTCCTGTGTACCTGTTAGCTAGAAGGGTGTTGTAGTTCACTGTCGCGTTAGTCCTCATCTGTTAGAATTTGTACTCGGCGAACCAAAGTTTTAATCGCTGCCCTCTTCTGAGCAGGATGGTGGTGAGTTGTAACATAAAGGTAGCAGTCCGTGTGTGTGTTTTTTTTTGCGGTAGATACCATGTTCCAAACGTCCTGTTGTCTGCCTTGTTACCAGGATATCGAGAAAAGGGAGCGTGCGATTTTCCTTAAGCTTCATGGTAAACCTGATGCTGTCGCTGAAGCTATTCAGGTGTTCTAAGAAGACAGGTAGGGTTTTATACCCAAGCGGCCAAACGATGAACCTGTCATCGAGATAACGTAGATCTGATCTGATGATCTCAAAAAAAATGTTGGAAATTCCTGATGCGGTGGGTGATTTACCTACTAGAGGTTTCAGAAGTGTTGTAAGGTCTTTGATCAGTTTGTAACTTGGCCCACCAATGGCACTGACGATGGGTCGTGAGGGGACTCCCTCCTTGTGAATTTTTTCGGTAGACCGCAGGGTCTAGATGAACGGCTGCAGGTGGGAATCCGGTTCTTGACGGTGTTGGTGTCCCATTCTGTTGTATTCAGTAATTACTGTACAGTAATACCTGGGAGTCTTCTAGACTTCAACCAAGTTTTCTAGAATGTTCTATGACCTACTCGAAACGTCTTTAAGTTCCTCATTGTGAGTCTGTTTTAGCGCACACTTGAGGACTCCGTCGTCTTCAACTGTACCTTGGAGAATATTCCAAGACGTTCTAGAATCGTTAAACATTCCACGCCACCCTTGCGATTAATATTTCAGAATAGTTTATGAAATTCTCTTAATGTCGATTTTACCCATCACGAGACATTTCGGAAATGTGCCACATTTGGGGACTCTGTAGCCTTCAGTAAAATTTTCCAGAATATTCTCTGACTCCCTTTAAACATCTTTTAGTCACACCTACTTGCTTTGTTCTCAGTGGTATAATGTAGGCTTGGCTTTTATTTATATATAGATTTTTCATGTTTCTAGAGGAGAGAATGATTTGAAATAAAATAATAAACTCGTTTATTTATATAAACCGGGGGCTTAATGGAATCCGTTATTATAAACTCAGGTAAACAACAAAATGAATGTTGTTTGTGTAAATCGAGGGTCCATAGAGAGTAATAAAGCTCTGAACACATCCGCGTTGGCGTGCTTGACTAAACAGCAAATTTAATAATGAAACCAGGTTTTTGGCCTAATCGAGCGCAGCCAACACAATTATACACATTAAATCACAAAGACTAACAATATATAAAGAGCAAAATTCAAATAATGAAGATTCTGCGCATGGGTAGATAGTATACCTGAAGCTCAGGAAAAATAGTAAAAGCGACTCAGACCTGCATGATCCCAAATTAATTCACTGTAACATTTAAAGTATCTGCTACTGACAGATCATTAACCTAATTTTACGCATGACAGAACCATTTCGTTTAGGAAGTACCAGTTGATAATAAAAAATAATAAAATTTTTTAGATACAGCGGTGTAATTAGCTACAAGTTAGAAGTGGTATGTAGTGGCTTTTAAAAACTCCAAAAAAAAACAAGTTTTAGTTTATCTATCCTCCTATCCAACTATCTGTATAAATCTGTTCTGTTTGAAGGTGATATACTGTACTCAATGCATAAATTTACTGTTCATTGTTATGTATTGCGGAGTCCGACATACGGAAAGACAAAGCGGCGTTTTAAACATCCATAAATTAGATTTAATCACCTCTGTTTATTTTACTTTAATATGTAGTAACGTTAGATAGGTCGATTTGTTATTATACCATACTGCTCATGACACCATAAATAAATATACATGGCAGATGAGAGACTATAAATACAACATGTGCGCAACTCTTTCTGCATCTACCTATTTGACCCACGACCTGCTTGGCTTGATTGTGTATACACGAAGTTTCAGATTTTGTTTCGATGAATTGTAATTAACATCATAAAAATAAATAGAGAAAACGTCAGCTACTATTCTTTTGAGCAATTTATACTTTTGTAAAAAAACGAATAAAATGCTTACTTCTGGAATCTAGACAATAAAATCATTTGTCTGGTATCAGGGATAAAATTTCCTTTTTTACAAGAGAAAAAAGTTAAAAAAACGCCACTCCTAATGATGCATCAGCAAGAACAATATTTAATGAAAGCACATAGTAAATATGTCCATTAAGTATTAGTTGAATTAAGGCATTTACGAGTATGTTCTTTCAAATTCGGTACTTCTTGCATCATTTTGGCAATTTTTGAGTAAAATACATTAGAAAGTTCGAGTGCACGCCTTTTTGGCTATGGTAGGATAATGGTAGTACAAAAGAATCGATCACCATTAACTAGGTGCCATGGCTTAATAAATACCTAGACTCATTAGTATAATAATAATAATAATAATAATAATAATAATAATAATGTTTTGTTCAGGAATAACATACAACCTTTCATATTGATTCCTATTAAAACAAAGTCTAGCTTTAGCTATTCAACTTAACCGTTAGCAGCAAGATATAATACATACTTAATCATAATCAATACAATAAATAATACCATCAAACAAAATAATCAAAACATACATACATTATGTAAAAGTTCAGCGGTATAGATAAGAAACAAGATGGGTCCCAAAACTGAGCCCGGAAAAACACCCAAAGTAATATTTCATGATCTGAGGTCTTAGCACATAATTTAACAATTTGATATCTATCGCTTAGATAAGACTTAAAAAAGCTAACGGAGTTCATGTCAAACCCGTAGTAAGCTAATTTAGCACACAACAAGCTGTGATCGAGAATATCGAAAGCTTTCGAAAAGTCTAAAAGAACTAGAGAAGTGGCGCGACCACTATCTAGGGATGTCATGATGTCATCAATGATGTTGGTTAATGTACTAACGGTACTATGGCCTTTTCTAAAACCTGACTGCATATCCGATATAATTCTATTATATATTGCGTAACTATGTATTTGCTTCTGGATAAACTTTTCAAGAACCTTCGAAAGAGTAGTTATGATGCTTATTGGGCGGAAGTCACTATACCGCTGTGGAGAGCTAATTTTGGGTAAAGGGGTTACCACTGTTGTTTTCCACATATCTGAAAAGAATCCCACTTCTAAACAACAATTAATTACATAATATGTATTTTTAACCAATTTTATAATATCTTGCTCACATCCGATAGCTTTCTATTACTTTTACGAAACAATTTGCCAGGACTGGTAAAAGAAAGTCCACTTGAGAGGATGGCAAACATGTAGTTTCAGTTAGATGGTACTCCTTCCTCATTTTGGTAGAAATGTTAGAAGATATTTAAATAGTAGGTTTAATAATAAGTGGATTGGAGGACCTGGCCACCAAAGTCACCTGACCTAACCCCCTTTGACTTTTTTGTTTGAGGGCTCATGAAAGGTTTAGTATATGCTGAGATATCTCAATCAGAGATGAATTGAAGTGTATATAGGCCGAGGAAGGACACTTTCAACGATTACCATAATTAATTTATGTGTTAAATATTTCTTTTATTCTTAGACCATCTTATTTATCATTAAGGGACCGTAGCTCCATCAGGTAGCAAATTTGGATACATATATTTTTGATTCAATTAACTTAGAATTGTCCCTAGAATCCATAGTTTCAGTGTATGGTTACTGATGCAGCAAGTGCAGAGGAGAGATTACACTAAATAATAAGGATAAAAAGATGCTTCCATGTTACTCGTACAAAGGGAAACATTTATCACACAAGCAAAGAGAAATCTTCGCTCGAACAGAAAGCGTTTTYCGGACTGAATCCGCAGTTGCAAGCACCAGCCCCCGGAGACCGATCCCAGTTACAAATATGCAGCAACTCGGGGTCCAGAAATATATGTTTACAGATTAAGGACTAATTAATTACCTCGTAAACGGCTAGCGAGCGAGAGAAACACCACGATAACACTGCTAATGAGATTAACCAACAACCAGTGCGGTTCAGGTTGTTTTAATTGATAGTTTCGAGTGGGCACGGAGATAGCCTTGTACGAATATGTGTTGCTGGGCCATTTTTACGTTCGTCGCACAATTAATGTCGGTAGATGTTTAACTGCGCCTGAGTTGCATGCATCCGCTATAAATAGGTACGCAGTTCGTGTTTCAGACTTGTGTATTCCGCGAGATCATCAGTTAGCGCGGAACATAAAATGTCATTAAGTGAGAGACATGGAAAGTCCGTCGAGTGTGCATCCTCCTGCTGTAAATCTGCAACTAGGGGCTTGAGTAATAGCCGCAAGGTCCTGCGATACAACTGAGGGATTTCATTTAGTCAAGCTATGGCTGAAAGCTTAAGGCCATATAAGTCATTATATTTCATGTGATAGAGAACGAATGGTATAATTCGTACATGCAAGGGACAGCTTGGAATTGAGCCGAAATTAATACAAGTATAGATCATGATAATATAATACGTATGAATTGTTTATTCCAGCACAAGTATGGTATTAGTGCTTGTTTTCCTTATAGCGATTCCACTGGTCTTATTACAGGTATTCTCAGATTTCTAATATCTTGTCTGTTGGTTGATGACCTACGAATATATAATTTGATCAACAATCATGCTAGTTGAATGCCAGAGGGGTAAATCACAGTCAAAATGGTCTACAAAAGATATCTCTTTTTGGAAATATGTATACTCATAGATTTCCACTGATATCTCTTTAATATACCAAGATTTCCTTTTCATATCTTATGATTTCCTCTTGATGTCCAATGATTTCTCCTTATATCCTACGATTTTTCTCTCAATATCCAGTGACTCCATTTTAATATATTCCCTGATCATCAGCAATTCATATCACCGAGGCGTAAATTCCGTAAAATTTATTGTCACTTGTTTGCAAGCTTAAAGAGTCCTAAATGTATCTAATGGAGCACCTAGAAGAACACAAACACCATTAAAGACGAATCAGAAATATGCTGTTAATAAAAGTGTGACGTCCAGATGTTAGAATAGATTTGAACGATACCTGTGGGGAGCTGAGTAGCGCTTTAACATGAATAGAAATGATCTATTCGTCGAGGGCTTTCAAAGAAGATCAAGCAACTTTAAGTGGACGTATGATTTATAAGGTACACAAAAATAATTTTATATGGACAATTATTGAACAATTGCACAAGACAATTTAAACTGAGCTAAAAATTAACTGCTGTAAGCGAGAGTTTACGCAATTTTAAAGAAAAATCAGTAACCATCCACGACAAAACTTGGTACGACACCTATGATACTATGAAATACAAAAAGGTATATTACCATGATAATGGTGTGACAGATGAAGCTTTTAAAAATTGGTTGGAGAATAAACTGCGGGCAAAGCTTCAGGCCATGCAGTAATTATATTAGACAATGCGTCTTATCATTCTGCCCAGATTGAAAAAATACGTCTTCAAATAAAGAAGTAATCAAGGTTTTCTTCTAAAATATGACATATTTTGAAGAATGTTGTACAAAGAAATAACACTGTATATTTAATCCAATAGAAATGATTTGGGACGAACTTAAGAGTCATGTATGGAGGCAAAATACTGCACCAAAATTTAGTGATAGTATAGTACAAGCAACGATCTATGTGACTGACTTATGCAGAGGAGTTTTTTACAACAAAAATTAGAACAAAGAAGTCTTCAATTTTTAAATGCATTAGTGTCAAGAAACAACGAAATACATAAAAAAAATACAAGTACAAAATGTTGTGTCCAAAGAGTCATAGATGAAATTATAAAATCTTATTTATTTTTGTTTACAGTGTTTCAGAGAAATGAGAAAACACGATTCTAGATTTATTTAGTGGATATCGTGGGTCGTTTGATTCTTTCACCAAACAATAGCAAAAAACTTGCGGTAATTTTTTATCACTTTCTGACTGCATACAATTAAGGCAACAATTGCAATTAATTTTGAGAAACTACTTATTTAATTAACGACTACCCACGTTCTTGTTCGATCGGTTATACTGCCATGCACATTACGTTGGATGAAGCTGCACGAAATACACATAAGTAATTACATAATCTATACCCATCAACTTTTTTAAAGTTTTAATTGAGCCGTGAATTATTAAGTATCATAAATTAAGTTCCAGACGAGTGCCTCTACTTATTACCCCGACCAGTAAAATACTGACAGTTTAATAGGCACCATTTAATAATGTCGGCGTTCAGCTGATAAATGCATTCATTACGATTTTGAATATTAAAGCGCCGTCAATCGCCGGTCATTACCGATCCTAAAAGCAACCTAATGAGTTGATTAGTTCGGTAGTGTCCATGTGGGAATCTCTTGCCGCAACTTTAGAACACAAGTTCCGCACAGATTCCATTGAATTTTAATATGAAGTACTAAAGAGCGATTAATTTTTAACGACATCCAAGTCTTATAAAACAAATATTTACTCTATCGATTCTCAATGCTCTTAGCTTTTTATTGTTCAGGTAGCTGTCTTCAATTTAAATTGCATGAAATGGAGTTAAAAGATTATACAATTTAATACAGAAATAGTCAGTCCTGTTTCTAGTGCGGGTCAACCTTATAAAGTTAGCTTTTAGCAATTCCCGATACCTATTGGAGTAAGTGTGATCAAAGGAATCATACTCCCGTTTATTTTGATGAGGGAAGAGAAGACATTGCATAATATAAATGCAAGGTACTGTCACCTTAGCAGCATGGGCAGAGTGTCCCCATGTCAGAATTGCGTAGGAGATTACACTGTGAATTATGACGTGATAGGCAGTTAACGATGTTGGAGTTGAGACAGCATACACCAATTGTCTAAACAAGTACAGCTGTTTTGAAGGTTTAGTTGTTATATAGTTGGCATGAGCTTCCCAAGTGAATCCGGAGTCAAGAAATACGCCTAACAGCTTCACTTATAAGCTTATAAGTTTATTCGAGTCTGGACCCCTATACTACCTAGATGCAAGCTCTGCAAAGATGCACCAGTATCATACACTGTAGTGTCATCTGCGAACAATATAAAATTAGTCCCAGTCAGTGAGAGTGGTAGATCATTAATGACGATTACAAACAACGCTGGTCCCAGGACCGAACCTTGGGGCACTCCTAGTTTGATTTCTAAGCTCGTGGCGACAACAAATTGATATCTATGCTTCAGGTATGAAGCCATTAAGGCCACACTATCGTCACTAAAGCAGTATAATTTCAGTTTCTTTAATAATATGCTATGTGTAACACAGTCAAATGCTTTTGACAAACCTAGACAGAAAACTAGCGTACGGCTTCTCTGCTCGAATCCGGACAAGATTCCTTCACCAAGAGTGGTTAGTGTTAAAGTGGTTGATCGATTACATCAAAATCCAAACTGGTATTGTGAGTATAATGCATTGTGTTCAAAGAATTTATCAATTTGGCTTTTTAACAGGTGTTCAAACATTTTGCTTATAGTAGAAGTAAAGAAATGGGCCGGTAGTTATTAATACTGTAATGTGACATACCCAGGTTCGTAGAGATTTAGATTGAAATGTGATCGTCCAGTACTTACCTACGTTGTGTTATTTTAATTAAACGTACCTTAAATGCACTGGTTACTCACGTAAATATGGAGATTTTATGTGATCATAAATAATACGAAACAATCTCAAAACAACTAATTTATTACTAAACAAGATCAAATCTGGAGGGTTAACAAATTGTAGCAATGCTGCTAAAAATTGTTATTTAAAACAATGAATGAACTGCCAATTCTAGATCTGTGTTCGATATCACTTTCACTCTTAAGATTCAAAACTGCAGAGATTTTTCTTAGCATAGCCGACTATGGTCAGCGGGTACTGAGGTCCCATGCGGGAGGCAACTCAGCTATATAGTTGAGTGGTTTGGTGCAAAAATCTTGGTTTTTCTTTTACCAGATGTTTGCCCAGCACGGGAGAAAATATTAGATCATGCATATAACATCAAACTTTCAAGCACCACGTATAATATTGCTGCGGGGATACAGATAATCAAAGAATGCAAGAACACAGTTAAGAAGATGACATACATAGTTTAAAAAGGAGACTGCAACAGCAGCATAGCTTGCAATGTTACCGTTGACTCCAAATACAGCATGTATCCTAATTAATTAATTAACAGAACAGTTTGAGTTAAACAACTACGTTGATTGGATGGCAATGGTGTTTGTGATTGAAAAAGGAGCACAAACAATAAAAATTAAAAATTGAAACAGTACTAACCTGTGAACAGTTGAAGGAACACACTGAAACTGAAGCGCATCTGTTTCTCGTCCACTTAAGAACCTACCCCCTCGAACGTCGCAAATATGTCCCATTCCCAAAACCGATACAAAATATACACTAAATATTTTGAGAGGCAATATGAATAAAATACAGAAACTTGAAGATGGCATACCTAGTTACTTCAATATTTTCAGTGAATAAGATTTTGGAATGAATATGTAAACAGAATGAACAGATAACTAAATATTAACGTGGAGCAATATATCAACCGGAAGAAGATCAAGAGGAAGACCGCCGAAAAGGTGGAAAGGCTTTATTTTTTTTGTAATAAAAAAATGAAGAAGGTAGAAGTCTTCTGTTTTCTCTTTGATTATAGCTTTATAAAAATCTTGCGGATTCATTTTCGTTGTGGCAGAATTATTTTTTGGGTTAATTGTAATACAGTAAAACATGCATTACAGTAAATTTACTGTAACAGTGAGAGTCTTAAAAAATCGTTTGATGAAAGGGGCACCAAGATAATATTTCCATTTATTGTTGTATACTGTAAAGAGTAACAGTAGGTCACACAAGTACAATACTGCGGTGTATTGTTCCTATTTTTGTAAATAATGGTAACAGAATTGAAATAATGTTACTAGATAGGTATTTCTGATAATTTGTTTTTAAAACCGAAACGGTTAAGCTACTATGAAATAATGAGTAAACGCACTACTACAACTATCCAGCAGTTTTGCTGCATTGAGAATAACAGCTTTATTGTGATAAGGAGAACCTTACAAATAGACCATTAATATAACTTAATATCCATACTAATAGCTCGTTACTGATCTCTAAGGAGTAACAGATACGCTATTTTTATTGACAGCGAGCATTAAATGTAGATATCAGACGCATTGTTCGCGTTACGTAACGCAGAACAGAGTAGTTTCTACAAAAATGCATGTAAAGCAGGAAAAGTAGGTCAGGCGGAACGCATTGTTTTGCGGCGAGAGGGGCCAATAAATCATATCTGGAAGAATTATGAAAATTGCATAATCAGATTCGCTTGTCGAGAAAATACGCAATAAAGCTGCAAAGTGGGAGTCAGTTTGCGGTTATCTCATCACCAGTCACTTGAATACAATGCGTCGTAAATACAGCGCGTCTCGCAACAAACAAACTCACTTAACAAATTACATCTTCTCCAGGAAGTCGTTCACTGCCTTGGTTATTCACGCTGAGCTGCACTTGGCATACACGACACTATTGTTGTTGCAGATGAAAAGGCAGGCGAGGTGATGTTGTTGTAATTATTGCACGTCTTGGGGCGCGGAACTTTGTCCATTCTTTCGCTTGGTCTTGAATTGTTGCGCTGGCTGGGTACAGCGGGTGGTCCTAGCAGGCCTACTGTGATGTTTAAGCTATAAAATATAAATATACCACCCTACGCGATAAGCATGTGAGAACTACCACATATAATTAAAGTTTATTAAAATTTTAAGCATAAAATGAATACATTGTCTCCTTCATCCAGGTTTGTATAATTCATGCAAATTTCTTTTCAAGATGTTTTATTATCAAGAACTCTACATTTACAGACTGCAATTACAGTTTATATATACCCATTTGTCTTTAAAAGTAGAAAACGTAAGTTAAGTAACTAGTTTTCTAGATTTGGCATGATTGAAATTATAGTGTATTTGTCAGCTTAATAGGATAGCCATAAAACTTACTATTAACATTTGAGATAACTGCTTACAAAGTTGCACGTAGCCTGCCACTGTTCGGATAGGAAATTCCTGATCTCGGAGAATCCGTACAAACCGACAACGTCGCTGTTCACCGTAGCAACAGGCCAGTTCAATATGCAATTCTAGAAGGAACTACTACAATAGATAAAGGCGAACCGATGAGAATGATTAATTAGTCGAGTAATGTTAACTATACGATTGTTTGTAACTATCCTTTTTTCTTGAAAGTACATGTTATTTAGGGCTTTTGTTGCTTTGTTTGCAACTCAATTGTCGTATATACATAAACGGTTGATGAACATTTGATGGCTATTTTAACTACAGGTGCTTGTTTATAGGGAAGCTGAAAAAGAATCGAGGAAGAAAAGCCTGGAAGAGAAGTAGAGGAAAAAAGTCTCGGTAAAAAAGAACATGAAAATAAAAACATATAAAGGAAAGCCACAAAGCGAAATTCCGAACACTTGTATAGCCTAAACCTAAACAAATAGTTAAACTGTATAATTGTGTTTTGTATATATTTCAGACAAGAACAGATGATTTGGTACAAAAGCCTACGTTTCTGGTATACCTAGGTACTACTTCTAACCTATTTAGTTTGATTTTTATTAGCATGGCTATCATTGTACAAATCCTCCCGGTCACAACCATTAGTGTGTTCAGTAATAACGTTAACCACGTTTGTGATTAAATCTGTGGCAACAGAGTCTGCGATTTTTGTGATAGTGCGTGCTGCCCGTATGTGCGTAGCCATGAAGATGACGAAGTCCATCAATCTACTAATAGTGACAATTAACTTACTTAACATATGTTTAATATAGATGAGAATGACATTCTGAAAGCTGCTAAAAACATTTAATGTAATTTTGTTTCCGGTCCTGATGATGTTCTGGCCTTCTTCTTTGTGGTTGATTGTATCAAGTGTTTAATGTTGCCTTTATGTCACATTTTCAATCTAATTTTGAAAAAAGCAACATTTCCCGATGTATGGAAACATCACGAATATTTCCAGTTTTTAAAAACGGTGATAAAGCGGATGTTTGCAATTATGGACCTATTGCTCTTATGGCCAATTTTGCTAAGTTATTTGAGTTGGTCTTATCTCAAGTTATTTACCCACATATTGAGACCTATATAATAATAATAATAATAATAATAATAATAATACTATTTATTGAGCAATGTACAAGGTATACATAGTTCAAAAGCCCTCTAAATCGGCAGAGCCGTTTTACATTAGGGGCAGTTCCATATAAAATTAGCAGATTAATTTAATCCAAAAAATCAACAGTTGAGTATAAAGCAAACATAGATAGATACACGAAAGATATACAAATATCCCTACCTCTCATATAATTCTAGCAGTTTACAAGATATTTTATTCTTAAACGTTATAAGACTACATTTTTCAGAGAATATGTCAGTGTAGTGATTATGCAATATGGCAGCAGTATATTCAAAACTACCTTTGAATTTCTGAGTTTTATGTCTAGGAATTGAAAGACTATGTACAAAGCGCAAGTCTACATCATGAATATCGGATCTCCGAGTCAGACGTTCGCAAAGATATGTTGGCAACCCACTAGAAATAATCTTTCGCAAAAACACACAAAACGACAGTATATATCTCTCATTAAGTTTTAGTATTTTAAACTGTCTGTAATATGGGGTGACATGGTCCCTGTAACCTATTAAAAATGAGAACCGTAGACATGCATTTTGCAATAATTGAAGTTTGTCCCTCACTGAATTACTCAGAAATTTGTAGTACACTGTGTTACAATAATCTATGTGACAGAGTACCAGTGCATTGGCAAGTTTCCATTTTATTTCCGGTGATAATGTGTTCTTGTACTTCCACAGACATTTCAATTTCCACCACCCTATTGATGACTTCCGCACAGCATGTTGCTCAAAGGACAGATGAGGGTCTATTACTACACCCAGGTTTTTCACTTCCTTGGAGAGAGGAATCACTTCAGAGTTCAGTAGTATCGCACTAAGACACTGTGGCATTTTCCGAATGCAATTTACAGAGCCGATACACATCACCTGAGTTTTCCTCGCATTCAGTTGAAGACCATTAATGACCGACCAGTCAACGATCGATTGAAGAGTCTCGTTAATTACACCTATAATCTGATTGGCTTCCTCCGGAAAGCACGACACGTAACATTGAATGTCGTCCGCATAGCAATGCACTCCCCAGTTCTCAGGCATCATTCGAGGAAAGTCGGCAATATATACGCTGTAAGCTAAGGGGCCTAGCACACTACCCTGAGGTACACCATATGCTGTCGTAATCCAGTCTGATGTCACGCCATCGATTCTAACCGCCTGTACTCGATCGGACAGAAAGCTGGTAAACCAATTGAACGCAGTACCCTCTATGCCATAGTATTGAAGCTTAGATAGAAGTAGCACACGATCAATCGAGTCGAAAGCCTTTGAGTAGTCAAGAAGGCATAGGAAGCTAACTCTGTTTTCATCAATCTGACGGACAATGTCATCTGTTATTCTAGTCAAAGCTGTAGCTGTACTGTGATGTTTCCTAAAAGCAGACTGATTAACCGGTAGTATGCCGTTCCTGTTAAGGTGTGCGGAAAACTGCCTCTGCACGACGATTTCCAAGACTTTGCTAAGTGTACACAAAACGCTCACAGGTCTCAAGTCGTTTATTGTCACAACTCGGTTTACTTTAGGCAATGGTGTTATTAAGGCTTTCTTCCAAAGAGTTGGCACTACGCCATTGATAAGGCAGTAATTTATGATATGGGTGATGGCGGTTACGCAAAAGGGCAGCACATACTTAATCATTTTCAAGTTGATCATGTCTATTCCAAGAGCGTTCGATTTCAGTGAGCTGATAACAGCAGTCACTTCACATTCGGTGACAGCAGCAAAACCATTGAGCTTCGACATGTTCTTAGTCAAGATATTGTTCTTGAGCAACCGTAGTCCGTCTACCGTAGCCCGCGTGCTCGCTTCGCTGTACCTGAAGTGTGCATTAATCGCATCTACATTTTTCAGATTCTCAGGCACTAAAACATACGGCTTTTTGTGTATATTTAAGCTGTCAAACACACGCCACAGTTCACGAGAATTTCCCCCGCAAGCTTCAATGCGTCCACGGGTATAAGCGGCTTTTTCGTTTTTAATTGCTGTAGATAGAAAGTTTTTCAGTTGTTTGTAACATTCTAGCTTTGTCAAAGAACGTGACCGCTTATATTTATGAAAGGCATTGTTTTTCATTTTTATAAGCATCTTTATGTTGTCTGTGAAGTATGGTCTATGCTTACGTCTGAACGACACAGTCTTTATTGGAGCATGCACATCGAACAAACCCAATATCGCAGAGTTGATAAAAGCAATTTTGTCATCAATAGCCTGAATATGCTCTATATTCCCCCATCCAACAAGAGAACAGTCTCTCTCAAAATTTTCCAGACTGATGTGGTTGAAGTCTCTATACGTGACAGAACGAGTCGGAGCAATGGGCATGCGCAAGTCCAGCTCGCACCAAGTCATCATATGGTCGGTCTCCTCGCTCAAATCAACATGTTTACACTGAATTAGTTCTCTTTTATTATCAATGCAAATAATGTCTATCAGTGAAGCAGAATTCTCCCCATACCTAGTAGGCTCGCTGACAATCTGTCTCAAACCAACCTGCGAGAGCACATTAACTAGCCGAACGGTACTCGGCTGGTCAGTCCCAAGAATATCAATATTAATATCTCCAACAACCACAAGTTCATCATAAGACAAGTACATATGATGAAGAACAGTCTCCAGTTCATTTAGTGCAGCAACAGGCGATCCAGGCGGGCGATACACGACTCCTAAAGCCAAACGGCGCTTCTGTATGTCTACCTGTATCCATAGCTGTTCCAAAGATGTGACATGTATAAAATTAACATCTATAGGGCTCCAATGCACAGACTGCCGGAGATACCAACAAACACCGCCACCCCTAGTCTCTCTATCAGCGCGCACAATTTGATAGCCTTCCACATGCAGCAGGGAGGATGGGCAATCCATTGACAGCCATGTTTCAGACACGGCCAGAAAGTCGAGGCCATGCATCCCCAGCAAGTCCGAAACAGAGTTCGTTGAGGGAAGGAGCGATCTAATATTAACATGACCCACACGAACTGTACGGTGACGAGTTTGAGCTGATGAGTCCCGCTTTGACTTTAATTGCTAAGCTTCTATTAGGTTTTCAAATTTGTTTTCTCTGGGCTTCGATAGCTTTCTTATATGCCGGGCAATCTTTATTAAACACTTCATGTTGGGTATCCCAATCGAGTGAATACTTAGAATTTGCTAAAACACAGTTTACGCACTTTTTTACTGCATTGTTACATTCCGCCAGAGAGTGATCTTCTGCACAAATCGGACATGTGATTTTCTTTTTGCAAATTTTAGACGTATGTCCGTATTGATTACAGTTGAAACAACGAATAACGCCAAACTCTTGCACAATCCTATAAATACCCCAGCCAATGCCAACTTTTCCCTTAGACATCAGCATCTTGAAGGCATACTCATTAGTTTCAAGTATAATAATAAATCTGTTGTTTTTTAATGATGATCTGTACAGTAACTTCATTTCACAAAGTTTGTCTTCGAGCTTATTCTGACTAATAATGCTTTTGATTATATTTTCATCGCTTTTTCCATATTCCAATTTATCAATACAGATCACCTTAACTCTGTTCCGCAGGAGATTCTTTTCAACTACCACGTACGTGTCTCCCAGACCCTGTTGGATTTTGTTCTGCACAGATTTGATATCTGATGACTTGTTGACGCATTTTAAAATAACTCCTCCTTTTTTAGTTTGCTTCCCAAGAACAAAACTAGCTCCAATTTCAGAAGGATCGACTTTCTCGAGCAGATCATTTTTGGTTTTTTCAGCGTTCTCCGTTATTTCTTTGGGATTTACAATCAGAACCTTTTTGTCGTTGATCACGGCCTCCGCATACGATTTACCGAGAAAATGGTCTTGAGTGTTTTTATCGTTCTTAAGCGATAGCACTTGTTCTTGTAATTTTTTGTTTTCTGCGATCACCTGATTCAGTTTGTCTTGCAGATCCGTAGTTATTGTTGTTAAATTCTCAACTAGCAAAATTAGACGTTCTATGCCGACATCACGCAGGTCTGCATCCGATGTAGAAGGTCCCATCTTACAGCTACTACCCGCTTTGGACTCGGTAACTGCTTTAGTCTCACTACCCGCTTTAGTTTCATCTAATTTAGAACACTTTTTACACTTCCAGCTTGCTTTTTTTGTATGAAACCCGCGCGTTTGAAGTCCTTGGCATTTAACGTGAAAATATTTTTCACAATTAACGCATTGCACTACATTTCTGACATCATCAAACGGGAGTTCGCAAAGCGAACAGACAGTCACGCCCTCACCATATAGCACAGGAACAGCACGGATTTGTTAAGGGAAAATCAACGACATCTAATCTTTGAGAGTTTACACATATTGTATCTAAATCTCTTGATGAACGTTTACACGTCGACGTCGTGTATACTGATTTGAAAAACGCTTTCGATCGTGTTAGTCACTGCTTTCTATTGAATAAACTGCGAAATTTTGGTTTTTGCGATGGGCTTGTTCCTGTTGTTAGGTCTCTTTTGATGGATAGGCGGCAATTTGTTGAGCATGGTGGTTTCAGATCTAACACTTTTCATGCGACTAGTGGAGTGGTTCAGGCTTCGATCCTAGGCCCACAATTATTCGTAATATTTTTCAACGATGTAGTGAAATCGCTTAAATGTAATGTTTATATGTATGCCGATGACTTAAAAATACTGAAGGCTATAGATTCTTATTCGGACTGCTTGCTTCTTCAGCAGGATATTGACAATTTAAAMAGATGGTGTTTCACAAACAAACTTGAATTAAATATTAATAAGTGCAAAATAGTGACCTTCGGCAGAAAAAATGTACGCATTAGCTTTTTCTACAACATCTCAGGGAATGTACTTTCTAGATGTGATGAAATTAGAGACTTAGGTGGTATCGTTGACTGTAAGTTGTCTTTTGTTCAGTACATTGAAAGACTGGGGTTTATTATGCGAAATAGTTCTGAATTCAGTAACATTTTTGCTAAAAAGTTATTGTTTTATGCCTTAGTTAGATCTAAGCTCCTTATCAGCAGCAATATATTGATGTGTTGGAAAATATTTTAAAAAAGTTGTCCAAGTATCTTTACTTTAAAATGTTTGATGTTTACCCTGCAAGACATTGTGATCAGAGCGCGCTATTAAATATTGTTATAACGAAGTGTCTCTCGAGGGTAGATGAAAATTGGCATCTATTGTTTTCTTGCAGAAACTTATTTGCGGTAAAGTAGTTAGTAGTACTATTCTGAATGAGATAAGCATAAATGTCCCCAGAGTTAATAGCAGATCGCCTGTTCCCTTTTATTACAGTGTACCGTCCACTCAACATCATTTCAACTGCGCCAATTTATGGGGTTGTGGAAACAACGACCACAATGGAATTTCTTTGGTATCCTGGATGGAATTTGAAATTTTGTACCTCATATTTAATGTTAAAGATAGAAAAAGTTTTCATTCTGCTCGATGGCAGAAAGATTACAATCCAGACTTTTGTTATAAAGGATCGTGATGATGATTCTTTGCTAATAATAACACGTTCTGTTATGAATGACCTTCTAAATTGGTTTACTGGCCGCCGAAGTTCAGCAAACAACTTGATGTTAATCTTTGATGGATCCCCTAAATGTAATAATTGCAATAGATTTATTGGAGTTATTAAAGCAGCAGCGAAAGGAACTATTCCTCGGGGTTTTCGTGCATATTATATACTATGATGGTCGAAAAAATCTAGTGCATTACACAGGATTTATAAATGTTCTCCTGAACCTGCTATTGCTGATGAACTTTTGCACCAACTAAKCGTTTGAATTTCAATATGWATACAATTTCGCAAGATTTTCAGAGTGTACCACATAACCGCCTGTATTCCTGAAAAGAGGATCTTTTTCTACTGATAATCTTTGGAAGATATCCTCATTCAACAGTACAAGCACCAGGATTTGATTTACCGCGTAATAAATGATGTACACTAAATACGAGGCATGTTTTTTAAGTAAGTACCGTTTTGCGATTCCGCCGCCGCAGCGCTACGGTCGGCGTTCCGCGCATGCGCGCTGGTTACCTACATCTCTTGTCTACGCACTGACGCCATTACAGTTTGATTCTTCATTGTATACGTTGTTTATTGAGTGTTTAAGATGCCTCCGACAATCGTGAGTCCCGCCGATTCTGAAGTACGGGCTGTTATACGATTTCTTAGTGCTAAAGGCGTAAAACCGATCGATATTCATCGTGAGATCTTTGAAGTTTACGGACAAAACATTATGAGTGGTGGAATGGTAAGAAAATGGGTGAGAGCATTTAAAGATGGCCGCACAAATGTGCATGATGAAGAACGGAGTGGGTGTCCTTCGGTCGTTAATGAAGATTTGGTGCAGAAAGTGAACGAAAAGGTGAGAGAAAACAGACGCTTTACAATTTCATCATTGTGCGACTGCTTTCCTCAATATTCTCGTAGTGTTTTGTATCGCATTGTGACCGAGAAATTGAATTACCGGAAATTGTGTTCACGTTGGGTTCCGAAAATGTTGACGGATTTGCACAAAACCCAACGTTTAGGCAGTGCATTGGCTTTCCTTAAGCGGTACCACAATGAAGGTGAAGATTTTTTAGACCAAATTGTTACTGGTGACGAAACATGGGTGGCCTACGTCACACCAGAATCGAAACAACAATCCATGGAATGGCGACATTCATCGTCACCCAGAAAAGTGAAGTTTAAGCAAACAATTTCTGCCCGGAAAATCATGTGCACAGTTTTTTGGGACAGAAAAGGAATATTGCTAGTGTAGTTTCTGCCTCGTAATGAGACAATCAATGCAGCGTCTTATTGTAAGACATTGAACAATTTGTGTCGTGCAATCCAGAACAAAAGACGTGGCAAGTTGAGTAAGGGTATCGTTTTGCTGCATGACAATGCCCGTCCACATGTGGCTAATCGGACCAAAGATCTCGTCAAATCTTTTAAATGAGAAACTCTAGATCATCCTCCATACAGCCCTGATCTGGCGCCCAGCGACTACCATTTGTTCCTGCACTTGAAGACACACCTGGATGGTCAGCGTCTCCAAGACGATAACGAAGTCGAAACATTTGTGATACAGTGGTTAACAAGTCAGGCGGCAGAATTTTATGAGGAGGGTATTCAAAAACTGATGCCACGTTATGACAAGTGCCTCAATATTCACGGAAATTATGTAGAAAAGTAGATTAAGGTACAGGCTTTCATGTAAGATAAAATTATTGCGATATCTTTGCACGTCTTTTTTTAATTCCAAAACGGTACTTACTTAAAAAACATGCCTCGTATTTTGAGAACTTTATGTTGAATAAGTGGAATGATCGATACAATCCAGCTCCTTTTTTTGTTTTTGAGAGCGAACCATTAGTCATATGGTTATGGAATGTCTGTTAACAAAGTTTCCTGATGGTTTCTCAGTTATTCATCTAGATTTCCGATTTTGACTTAGCGAGATGTTGTCTTGTACACGTTAGGACAATGCTGCAGAAAAACGGTAGCAGCTCTTTCCTATTTGACGGCCTGGGGCCATCTCCGCGACTGCGGCTGCTGAAAAATTGCGGCGATTCATTGATATTCGCCGGCGCGGCCAAAGAAACTGCAATAATTGGACGGAACCGGCGGCCGCCAGCAAAAAATGTCCAGAATAGTATAAATAATTCCCGTTGTGTGTCAACGTAGCAGTCTGATTTATTGGACGGCAGCGGACAGTGATGGAAGCAGCGGCGAATAAACAATCAAAGCGCTGGCGAGCCGCCACAGTCGGTTTCCGCAAGGCGACTGTTTGATAATGKGCCTGACTGCGATACAAAACGTTATCGTTAATATCGACATCTGAAATCGAAATAAGGGCCCCGCATTTGCCGACCGACGGCCGCAAAAAAAATACCTATGCCCGCCGTAATATTTATTGCCGTGCTGAGCGTACGCAGCCGCTTTTTGCCCCAATCATGAACGATGTGCTTTCTAATGTTACCGAAACGATCCGCCTGACGGACGCAGATCAGATGGATGAAAGACGAAATTGAAAGCAAACAAAGTTTGGACAGGTCTCTCATGCGGCAAATATAGCACGATTGCGGCTAGGGAATCCAGACGGGCGAGTCGACAAACTCTTATCAGGCGGAGATTATCGTACTTTTAAGTACATCCAGTATTGATATTTTCTCGAAAATAGACATATTTCCTGGAAACTGCCTGCTTTCACATAATTAGCGAAGATTGCTACCCCTAGGGCCTAGCCATCTACCAGGCATTTCATATATTGGTCGAATGCATGGGCCCACTACACCATCGTCTGCATAGTTTTGGGTTTTCATTTAAATTTAACGAAGTATTCCTAAAGTACAATTAGGTAATATCATTTTGGGAGTCGTTAAAAGAAAATGAAGGTAATTTGAAACACTTTATTTAAGCAATTAATCAGCAACTCGCATTACTACTACAGACAGTTTTGTCAGTTCAGATCACGATCAAAATCAATAATTTCATCTGCCTATAGGCGCTACATGGCTAATATTGAGACATCCATACTTGATGAACCTAGAAAATTCTGGTCTTTCATGCTAAACAAGAAAGGGACCACACGCATTCATGGTACTAAATGACCGTAAACTCCTGAGGATATCACAAATGATTTGCACATTTTTTTCCAGGAGTTCTGAAGCTTCTGAACCTATGGTTTCGTTTTTAAGCGTTTCTGTTTCACATTTTTCCGAAGATGATGTTTTCAAAACATTAAAGGCTGCTAAGAATTCATTTATTTCTGGAGCAGATGGTATTTCTAATTTCCTTTTAAAGGATAGTATCGATATTTTTTCCACACGGCTTTCATATCTTTTTTCAATCTTATTCTAAAGACATCAACCATTCCTGATTTCTGGAACAAATCCTTTGTATGTCCAATATTTAACAAGGGTGTCATAAATGATATTTCTAACTATAGAATATAGAATATCTTTTGCAATTTTTAAAAAATATTTGAAGAGCTTCTATATCTCACGGCTATATGAAATGTCAAGAGCACAATTTTTATGCATCAGCATTGTTTTATGCGTAAAAGATTGACTACATCTAATCTGGCTTGCTTTAGTTAGTTTTGCGAAGTTTTGGACGATACAACTTGAAATCATATACACGGATTTCCAAAAAGCATTCGATCAAGTTGACCATTTCGTTCTGTTAACTAAGATGGAGTGGTATGACTTTTCTTTTTCATAAATTTATTTCAGTCATATCTGCAAAATCGCCAGCTTAGCGTTAAATACAGAAACTGTGTCTCAGTTTCAAGTGTTGCTACATCCGGTGTGCCTCCGGGATTGCAACTTTTGGTCTTGCGAAAACAGTTAGCCAACCACACAAAATTAGGCATACATTTAACATTAGCTGGCACAGAAAAGTATAATATGATCTTGTTCATTCTTAAGTGTTGGGATTGGCTTGAGTTTAAAACCCCACTTCTCCAAAGATATCGCCCTGTAAAATTCTCTTTTTGTTGCTTTGTATCTTTGTCGTTCGTACACTTTTTTCTTTGCTGTTATTAGTTTCCTTGTCTCTTTCCAGCACATTGTGCCTTTCTCTCTACTTTCTTCGGTCTGGAATTGTATCATTCGTTTACTCGCTGTTTGTCTTTTTTCTAATTGCTCTTGACACCTTTCGTCTAACCGTGCTTTTGTCTTCTTTCTTTCATTCTTTCCAAATACCTTTTCTGTCGTTGTTGTTATTAGTTTTGCAGTTTTTCCCATAGCTTCTCGATATTGTTACATTCTTTTTCAGCGTTTAGTATTTATTCTATAATCGTTCTATATTTCACTATGAGGCTATTATATATATAATTGTATTTGTGTGTATCGACAATGATATGGTCGATTTAGTTTATGTTGAAACACCGTTTCTGTTGTTGCCCTATCGTTGACTTAAAAGCAGGTTTTTTGCCTATCTTGGCATTAAAGTCACCGCAGAGTAGTACCATGTCTTGTCTGGGCGCTGGGCTTTTTCTAAGGAGTCGTATAAAATATCTTTGGTATTTTCATACTTTTCTTCAGTTTGTCCATGTGCTGAGGTGATCGAAAGTTCTACCAGTATCCTTTGAGTTTGATGTAGCATATTCTCTCGTTTATTGCTTCAAACCTCGAAATGTTCTGCGCCAGTTCGTTTCTTATCACAAAACCTGTCTTTTGTGATCGTCACCGCTAAAGAACATGTTTTGCTTATTTTTGTATTTCGGTCCTCATGCTACTTTATTTTTTAGACTGCTGTATAGAATTTCGAATTGCTGTATATGGTGTTTGTCGTACAAACGTTGTATCTATACGAACTTTGGACATACCAAGTCTAAATATTCCAAATTTTTCCATTGCGTTTGTGGTTTATCATTTAGTTACATATATCAATGTAAAAACGTAACATTTTGAAATTGTGAAAGTTGATGAGCATTGAAAATTGCATTAAATCATCAACGGTTTTAGTCTCATGGCGTTTCAAAAACGACAAATGAACGCAGTTATGATTTACTGGGCATATGTGTATTCGCCGAGGGCTATAAAGCCTGGAAAATACGTTTGAGTCATTGTCGGCGGCTAGGGCTTTATTTCATGCCATTCACAGATCCTGTATTTGCCCAGACCCTGCAATAACACAGCGTACTTGTTTGTTGTGATAAGAAACGTCGTTTACCTGCGTTGTAAAGTTGGCCGTAAATCAATATAAATCGAAAGGTGACGACAAATTTACATAGTTTACACAGACCGGATCCAAAGATAAGGAGGATTACCCACCCTTTACCAATAATCCATTTAGTTGGCACAATGAGACTGACTGACCTGTAAGTGGATTATGGCTGTAAAACCTTAAGCTCTGTTGGATATTTATTTCTGCACTCTGCAAGAGTGGCGCTTGTACCTTTTGGAAATTTGTGAATGAAGGCATTCTTCATTCAGTATTTGCCGGCCAGTCGTTCCCTGCAGAAATTTCTTTCTTTTATCGCATGTTCCACCCTGCTAGATCGACTATTTGCTGTGATTTTTGCAACTTCTTCTTGCGTAGTTTGTATTTTGTAGTGGGATTTTTCTTACTAGCAACTCTTTTCTTGTTAGCAACACTTTTTTAATTCATTTATTAGGATAAATGTTAAGTGTACAGTTGCTTACATTATTCAACACTATACTAGAAGATGTGCAAAATGACTCAGAAACTTATAAATTGGAGTTCATTCCTCCAGCTAAATTTTCGGATACTGTCGATGTTGACGGTGGAGAGATGAACGAAGATTGCTGCCCGGTTGAATTTTTGAAATTTATGCTTTATTTTCTATACTGCTCTTCTAAACTCGAATGTCGGCTGCACTGTCGGTCAGAAAAGTCGCTGAAGTTCTGCGGAAACCAGGGTTGGCAGAAAACATGTTTTTTTATTTAAATTAAACAAAACAAACAGTTTCTTTAATTTAATCATGTTTAAATTGTTTTAAATATGTTTTTTCTTACTTAGTTAAAAACATGTTTAAAACGTTTTAAACATGCACTCTCATGCAAATTACTGTGTGTATTAGTGAAAATAAATACGAGTAGATGGCGTAAAGCGTAGCAGTTGTTTAAAAATCCCTAGGTGACTACGATTGCCTGTTGTCATTTGTCATTTGTATTCGAAGTGTACGGCGTTTACGCGGCAATTTTAGTTATTATGAGCCGGTTTTGCTTTTCTATTTTAAGCAAAAATCAACTCTGTTCTTAAAATCCAGACCAATCACATACTGGTTACTGGGTGGATTTTAGCTAATATCAACTATATAAAGAGAATAGGAACCGACCTTGTATGTTTAAAGTTTAAAGTCCAACAATTACAATGACCAGTAGGAGAAATAATGCAGGATGGAATTACTTCGACAAAATTAAAGTGCAAAATAGTACAATGCGAGCTCGATGCAAGAAGTGCAAAGAAGATATGCTTGCACTAGTAAAAATATTTTATTTCTTGTTTATTGTTTTTTATATTCCCAAGTTCTGATAACTATTTGTTCTATCATGCTAAATATATAATTATCTAGTAAGTGTTGAATGAACGTTTTACTTATTGTTTTGTTGTATTGGACCAGAAATACAAATTTTTATGTTATGGTAAGGTAAACATTTTTATTTATTGTTTTAAAATGTTTGTAATTTATAGCTACAGAAAAATTGTTTAAAACAGAATTTTGTTTTAATCYTGCCAACCCTGGCGGAAACAATGTCCTGTGAAACTGTTCGGCTTCGATAGACTTAAGATCGCGACAATTTTTCTTGGTATATTGTAGAAGGTGTTTATACCAATTGGTTGCACTGTGCATTTTTTTAAATAATTTATAAAGAGTCTACGATTGACCTCGCGTTTGGGTCTTAGCTCCAAGTACTTCCTGTAAATCTCCATGCTGTCTATTCCATCTTCCGATGTTACTGCGAAGACACGTTTTTTTCTTGTTTTTATGTCGTATAATGTAACTACTAAGATATGCCCGCAATCTTCTGCGTCAGCAACTGTCAGAAGTCAAAATTCTTCCGCGCGACAGGCTCCATGCAATGCTGTTATTGTCACAATCTTCATAAGAAGAAAGTTAACAGGAGCAATTTTTTATAAGCAGAAATGTCCACGTTTTCGTTTAACTGTATAGTGCTCCGTAGCACTAAAAACACAGACCAGAGTGTTGAAGCTTTAAGAGTTTCACAAGTAAGGATACTTAAGATTAGGTCTTGTAATAAATTTCATAAATAAAAGAAACTGTTTCATAAAAGTACGCAATTAGAAATTGCACATTTTTTAATTTCTCCAGAGATAAAACTATTCGTAAACTTTCTCGTACTTTGCTTTAGACTTTGTAGGTAGCAAATTTGACTCTGCTTCTGATACATCTTTAATTTCACTTGATTGATTAATTTTGCAGTTTGCAGGAAAGCTTCATCACGGATTATTTATTTACTATTGCGATCTTTAGTTTCTATGTCTACACAAATTTAACACAGATTACTTTGAGAACAGGAAATACAATTTAGTTTAAAAGTTACTGTTTCACGCGTAAGAAAAGTGGGTTTTCTAGTTCGTGAAACTTTTCTTTAATTGTAAAACAATCTACTATTGTCTTTAGATAGATAGTAGCAACTGCAAATCCAAAAAAAACGCAGTTAATTGTTTATTGGGGTTTAAACGGTAACGAAACGTGAGTGTAGCGGTCTGTACCCTCTGAACTATGAAGCATATGGTGTAAACGGGGACTCCTATTATTACCTATCATCACAACGTCACGAAAAACAATCTGCGTTGTTTTCTCAATGTATGCCAAGAACACCGCATATAATTTACACTCATCCTCGCTCCCCCTGGAGCAAGCAGTGCATTTAATCATTGCCCATCGTCTGCCTATTTAAAAACCCAGCGTAATTTATTGTCTAAGGCGCTCGGCTGTTTGTCGTTTTCCTTGTTTGCCTAACGGTGCGAAGTCGCCTTGAATAGAAGCGGCATTACCACACCTTGTAATTACGACTTCCCGACTAAATGGGCTTGCTGTCAGCTCGCACCTTCATTTGTCTTTAAAAAGGACTTCTCTGGCAGTTACGATGGTTATCGTTAATGATGGGCACAGGTATACCCGTATAGTCTTCTCGCTCACGCCCGCTGGTAGCCGGTATCGAACGGTTACATAACCACTTGTCACTTAATCGCTGTAAGAGCGAGACACTAATCTAATTTTGAATGTTTGTTTACGCGGAGTGTCGCTAATGCGTCGGCTTTACAGCGCTGAGTTGACTGACTACGCGGCGATGAATGTCAAGGAACCTTCTATTAAAAACTTCACCTGTAAGATTTATTTTCGAGGGCTGCTGCGGTGGCGTATGAACCATCAGTGCACCCTAGCTTTTCAATTCATATAATTTCCAACGTACATCATATTATCTGCATGTATTTATAATCCCTAGCGCAAAGCTTCTATTGTAAGAATACTCGATTACTTACTTGAACTTTTAGTTTTTCTAAGTTCATGAAAGCCAAAACTGGTGAAAGCAGGTCATAAATTTGCTTACCATCCTTCGTGTGGTGTAATCTAGGCAAATACTTTTGTTTCATTCAAAATTAATATCGCAGGACCTGCATTTCAATAAGTTTTTAAATAGCTTCGTGTCTGTGTAGAGGCAAATTCCGTTGTTCTGTTTTTATAAGCAATAGAGCCAAGAACTGAAGTATCAGATGCTGCATCAACAATAATTCCAAAGAAGATAGAGATTTCAATGATTTAAAATGGTTTTTTTATTATAAAATTCATAATAGTTTGAAGTATTATCCCTTCAGTGCCACCTTACTGACAAGTTTGTAATGGGAAAAAAGCAAAGCATGCAATTATTGTATGTCACACATATAAAAGTAATAAAAACTGTCATTATTTATAGAATTACCAAAAAATTTGTTTTTCCTACTATATGGAAAATGTTACGGGTGTGTCCTATTTTTAAGTCTGGAGAAGCAACTCTCGTTGAAAACTATCGTCCTATATCGATAATCTTGTAATTTCGCAAAAGTATTCGAAATCATGGTTCACAATTTCATTTATAATAATATTAAGACTTTTCTTTCTCGTGCCAATATGGATTCAGGGAGCGCAGATCTACCGTAACTAATCTTGCAACATTTACTCAGTTTGTTTAGGAGGTGCTGGACCAGCAGGGTAGGGTGGACGTTATATACACTGACATCAAAAAGGCATTTGACCAGAATGATCACTAATATACTTCTATTAAAGCCCGATTCCTTCGGTATAAGTGACACGCTATTGTGGTTGTTAGAAACGTATCTATTCAACGGGAAACAGGTATACTCCTGTGGTGGTTACAATTCTCCCATTTTTGTTCCGGGCTCTGGAGTTCCACAGGGACCCCTACTATTTCTCATTTTTATCGACGACCTGGCACATAGCGTTGATACACAAGCGTTGCCCCRCGCCAACAATCTCAAAATTTTCTCTCAAATAKGTACTGAGCGTGATTGTAAAAACCTTCAAAAGAAGCTTGATACGGTCTGGAATTGGTGTATACCCAACAAGCRATGTTTGAATATTTCTAAGTGTAGTACTATGTCCTTTACACGTAAATTACAACATTGTTTTGTCTGCATCAAGWATGTATGCTTTTATTGTTAGWAATACTGGGGACTTTAAAAACTTAGATGTACTAAAGTTACTGTTTTTTACGTTTGTCAGACCGAAAATAGAATATTTGTTTTTACACCGACAGGTGTAAAACCAATTTGTTGTCGAAACCTCCGATATATGTTATGTGTACCAACAATTTGCAAATGATAGTGATGTTAATAATACACCGATTAAGCAGCTGCTGAAATTATGTTCATTGAATGCCTCAACTGTGTCCTGATCTTCATGTACAACATACTACCTGTAGCTAATTAAGTATTTTAACTGTTATACCTTACTTACTTATAATTTGGCGCCTGGCAGGCAAATAGTTTTACAGCGGTCTGTGATTGGGTATAAAAATTAGGGAAAGTTGAATACACCATGATGTTGCATGCGCAAAATGTTTCTGGTCCCACAGTAGGACATTTTTTATGTAACGTATGAGAATAAATACAACATTTACTTAATGCAGAAGGTACCTATTTGCAACAAATAGCGATCGTTAAAGGAGTAGGCAGCGGCGTCGATGTGCATTATTCGACGATAAATAGCGCGGGCCATTTATAAATCCTGATAGGCAGCCGTCAAGTGTTAGGCAGCTGTCGTTTGTCATGTGCGGGGGTCGAGGCCGCGGAAGCCGCGGGTTCAGAGAGAGCGAGAGATTGATGATCCATGCCAGGCATAATAGAAAACTGACGGCCCAACAATAAGCTATCGAATGTTATTAATGACATTCACCGCTAATTTCCATCCAGTCTGACTTATAACAAATATCCAACATTATTTTGTTTACGTCTAGCAAATGCATTCATCACGCTTGTCGTCAATGGCGGGTCCTACTGGTGGTGCAGGGGTTCTCTCAGCAACGTTACCGTGAGGAAAATAATACTTGCTTATGCCCACTTATTTACGAGGGTCATGCACATATCAAGCTGGCGCTGAACTGACGATGTGAAAGTGGTGTCAAATTATAAAGGTCTATCATTGGGACATCACCTAGCTATATATACAGTGCGGATAGTTCACTCAATTTATGTGTAAAAAATTCTCAAAGACGACCACAGAAGTTGGAAACTTCATACCGCTACCGACAACAGTTTTGCTGCTATTGTGGCTGCAATAATGGAAGAAGACTGCATGGACAAACAAGCAATATACAAATACCAAAAAACAAATGTATTTGTCTTCTTCGTTGGAAATTTAAATGCATGATTCCAAAAGTGTAGACGAGACGGCGGTGTAATCCTCTTGCACGATAACGCTTGATCCCATAAAGCAGTGTCAGTCAAAGGAGTTGGCGAGAAGAACTGCTGTGAAATTCTCCCACATTCCCTGTGCAGCCCTGACATGAGTCCTTCAGATTTCGTACTGTTCCTCCTCTTACAATGATCTTGCTGCAAAGATATAAGGTACTCAAGGCCTTCAAGATCCGCAAAACGCAATTCTTGGGAAATATGCAAAGTTATAAAGAAATTTTGCGCTGGCTTCAGTCCACCTAGAAGAGGAGCATATCTGACTTACTTACATAATTAAGTTAATAAAATTTAGGAAAACCCTAGATTCTTAGAAAATGGTGGTGGAAAGCGCGAGATTCCGTCGAACTTATAGAATCCAGATCACATAAATAATTATTTCGTTAGTGTATTTGAAAAAAATAATCATCAAAACGATTGTCTTTGATAAAAGGGAAAGACTTAATACTAGCAGTGGAGAGTCTCAAAGCTAATGCTGCAGGATGTGATCGTATCTCTTTTTAGATAATAATAACAGTTTATTGTCCAACTATATATAGGACAAATTACGCAAATTCAATTTTAACAAATTATACATAGGTAAGGCATAACAATTAAAATACCGAATTAGCTATAGGTAACCACATGGAGATTAGGACACAGTTGAGGCATTCAGTGAACATAATTTCAGCAACTGCTTGCTCGGTGTGTTATAAATATCAGTATCATTTGCAAATTTATTAAAGTTGGTACTCATAACATATATCGGAGATTTCGACAACAAATTAGTTTTACACCTGTCAGTGTAAAAAGTCAGGCTGTGTCGTGCTGTTGAACGCGGAATAGTAAACCTCAAACAGCCGACCAGATAAGGGCAGTTAATCATGTTAGTAATTAGCCTCTGCATAAACAAAACGGTATTTACAATGCGCTTTTGCGTCAAGGATTGCATATTAAATCGGACAAGTAAAGTACCATAATCATAGCCCCTCGGAGGGTAACTACCTTCACACTTGTTCCACTTAGTTGATGAGTCTGAAGTATTCAGGTGCTTATCTGAAATCAAATCGACTGCCTGCGGTCCTGACAACATAAATCCAGAGATGCTTCTTATGTGCTGTCCAACTATTTTACCAGTGCTGACACACTTAATAAACACTTGTTTATTGGAGAATATCGTTCCCAGTGCATGGAAAATTGCAAAAGTTTTGCCGTTACCAAAAAAAGCGGTGGTGGCATCTTTTGATGAGCTGCGTCCAATTTCGCTTTTGCCGGTAATGTCGAAAGTCTTGGAAAAGATTCTGGTGCGACAAATAAAAGGTCACCTAGATAAATACGATATCTTATACCTCTCAGACAATCAGGATTTCGACAAAGGTATAGTTGTCTTACTGCATTTCTTGATTTGATTGATGATGTCATTCGTGAGGCTGATGTTGGAAATATTAGTGCACTTGTTCTGTTGGACTTTTCCAAGGCTTTCGACAAAATTAATCATAAATTATTGTTTTCAATTCTGGAGTATGTAGGATTTTCGCAGAATTCAGTGAGTCTTATTGAATGTTATTTTGCTAACCGTAAACAATATACTGTGACGGATTTCGGTGCATCTGAGGAGGGAGTTATTACATCTGGGGTGCCTCAGGGATCTGTGCTTGGACCTATTTTATTCTGTATTTACACATGTAACTTGTTGTCTTGTGTTCAGTACGGTACTTCGTATGTATATGCTGATGACACCCAGGTCCGTTTTTCGTTTCCCTTTAGTAATATACATTTCGCAAATAGAATGATTAATGAAGATTTAAAGCAATTGCAACAAACTTCTTTGCAACATCAACTTAGTTTGAACGATTTAAAGAGCTCTGTACTGGTATTCGGTAAAAACAAAGAACTAGCAGAAGTGTTATTAAAGATTAAAGTTGGTAATAGTATTCTGCAGTGCTCTAAAGTAGTGAAAAGTTTGGGTGTGGATCTAGACACGGAACTACGTTTTAGTAATTTCATTACTAAAAAATTGAATGTTGCATACATTAGCTTGAAAAAGTTATATCCTTATCGCCATATCATACCCATTAACTTAAAAATAAAGCTGACGGATGCAACGGTCTTATGTCATATGAACTATTGCGATGTCTTGTATGGTTCATGCTTAACCAGGGTAGATGTAAATCGCATTGAACGTTTGCAAAAGTCTTGTTTGAGATTTGTTTACGGAATTCGAAAATTTTCTCGGATTTCACACAAGTTGATTTGAAGGTTTTTATAATCACGCTCACTATGTATTTGAGAGAAAATTTTGAGATCGTCGGAGAAGAGCAACGCTTGTGTATCAAGGGTATGTGCTAGGTCGTCGATAAAAATGAAAAATAGTAGGGGTCTCAAATTAGAGCCCCGTGGAACTCCAGAGCCGGGAACAAAAACGGGATAATACCTGTTTCCTGTTGAATATTACAGATTATCGATACAGGGCGATAATTTTCTACGAAGTTGCGTCTCCAGACTTAAATATAGAACACACTCGTGACATTTTCCATATAGTAGGAAAAACAGTGTTTTTGATAATTAATTAAGTTGAATGGTATAAGTAGTGGTTCAGCGAAGATAATTTTGCAATCTTTAACTAAGAAACTAAGAACCACGTCTACTTCTGCAGTTGATTTGTTCTTTAACTTTGTACTTGCTTTCGTCATATCATTTCGGGTTGTTTGAGTTAGATACATACATAAAGGATTAGGCTTCACGTTAGCACATTTAGAGTTATTACAATTCGAGCTCTGATAAACAGATGAAAAATAGTCAGCAAAAGCTTTCACTKTATCTTTGGGGTTGTCTAATTCCAGGAAGTTAAACATACTYTTTAAAATGAAAATTAAAGCACTGATTACTTAAAATTTTCACCATAATTAACTCGAATAAAAAGGGTGTTTTTATTTCTGTGGCGGCTATAATTAACTGAACCGCGTCTGCATCTTTCCCTTTACTCTGATCATAATGCCCATTCCTTAATGACCTTACTGTCGCTTCCAGTGCTACCTATACACGTTGCGTTGCTTATTTACATAACTGCTCTCAAAAATAAACAACGCTATTTATTTTACACGTTATAAATAACGCCGTGTCGCTCGACGCCACCACAGGTTCATTTGTTTTTGTGACGAATCGAGGCAATTTTGACTGTTTGCCTGTACATAATTCGCTGTCGCATGAACGCAAGCAATGAATGGCCCCGAAGAATCGTGGCAGGCCTGCGAACCCCCGTTCCTAATGAGATGTGCTTACAGAGCATGCTGTTAATTTTCAGCTTCTGACTAGATTCTAGAAGGCTACGGCCCACGGTCACGATTCCTCCTTTCATTTTTTCAGGTTGAAATATTTCACAGCGAACTGCCAACCGGGCCAGCTTCAAAGGAGCATTTTTATGAAGCCGTGACACATAATTTTAAATAAAATAGATGTCGGCAATTTTTCAGCGCGAAAACTACAGTCATGTTCGATTATACGCCCCGTCGAGTTAAAAGGCTGCTGCTCATCTATAAAATATCACAATGCATTTATAAATCGCACGTACTGGACGAGATCAAAGAAGCGGTGGCTTCAGATGTCTTTATTTTCTTTTCAGAAAAATGGCCACAKTTACTTATTACTACGACGGGTTTCCGTCGGTCTAAAATAGCTGAAGAACACGAGCAGGTAGTAAACCTGCCTTGCAGCAAGGACGTATTTAGGTTGCCACAAAATATAGATATTTATATTTTGTTCTTTGTTTCTGTTTGTGCGTATTGTATATGTCCACTATAATCGACTACTTTGATATATGAGCATCCTAGGTTGTATTTCACTTAAATCAAAGAAGGACAACGCCCTTCTTTAATTTCTGACAGCTATCAGGGATGACCTTTAAATAACAACAATCATTTGCATTATGAATAAAAACGGGCTTGACAAATAGAGCATTTATAAGTGTCCTGATAAAATAAAGGCTGTTACTGAGGAGCCGCGACAAGTAAACTAAAATCACTTCAAATAATTTTTCAGTCTCCATAATATCTTAAAAGAGGATTATATAGTATTTAAGTAATTAGTCTGATTCATGTCTTCATTGCTTCACCTGAGATGCTCGTCCCATTGCTTTGGCTTCGCAAAGACTGACCGCAAATGAAGAGCAGACAATTAGAAAAAGAAAGACAATTTTTAGCGTTTGATGTAAATTGGTAACCTGTTGGAAATTTTTGAGATTACAATATTTACAATATTTACAAACGTAAGGATGCTCTTAGCAAATGGTAGCAATTCAGATGAAAATAATAGGTAGGTGCTGTAGAATATACTTACCTGAATTTGCTACATCACAAAATTTATAAAAGGGTTACTTGTAAAATTACACAAATACCATATGGGAATGGTAAAAGTCAAATCTTTAGCTGGATGTTGCGTTTGGTGGCAATCGATCAATAAAGATGTAGAAGATATGCGCAAAAGATATGAAGTATGCGCTAAATTTCAAAGAAGATTCAGAAAAAGCTTCCTCGATTTTGTGGTAATTTACAAACGGTCCTTGGGAACGCATTTACGTGGATCTTTTAGACCTGTATTTAATAAAGGTTACCTGCTGTTGATTATAGATGCTTTCTCTAAGTGTATACAGGATTGAAGGTACCGATAACATTGGAATTATTTTCATGGTGGGCCTTACCTACAATTTTGGTATCCAACTGTGCTATAATTTTTTTTCTATTGGAGTCTTACCATATATAGAAATCAAAAGAGGTGCAAAAGGGGCTCCATTGAAAGATATTTAGTTACCACACACATACTTTGTACGACTGGATAAGATATTATTGTAAAAAGCAAAGAAAAACGTAAAAGTTGGCAAGTTAGATGGGAAAGTAGAAGAAGAACAAAATCAAGTAAAACAGAATGGCATGCACAGATTTCCAAACGCAAACTCAAGTGCGGTAAGTGTAAACACTAACTGAGGTTAGAAACCCTCTTCTTTTTCAAGTGGTTGACCTAAATCTCTGTGTAGAAAATGTATATATGTCCTCTAAAGCAGCGAAACTGACGGTCAATTCTCGAAAATTTTAAATCTTCCCACGTTTTTTCATGTAAATAGATGCTGTAGAAAAAAATGCTTTACGATTAAGGTTACAAAAATAATTAGGACTAATCGAAACTCAGGTATAAAGTCAGTCTCCACGAATTTTCCAATATTTTCATCACTTTAATGGACTGTACTATCTGAGGCACTGGATGAAAATTATACCCTTGGTGAAAAGTGCTCCCTATGTAAAAATATAATATAATGTATAATATACAGTATTTAATATATACTTTATAACTGGAGAAATTGTTTTTTTTTTCAATCAGGCCTTTTTGGCATCTTGTACGGCTTTAACTGAAGCTCATCTTTTTAGCAGATGCTAAAGGCTCCAAATGGATATTTGCAGTTTTTTTTCGTTATCTGGGTTGGACCTTCACCTTTTGCGTTAAGTCTTTGACTATTGCCGCCGTTTTTTGACCGACAATACAGCCGGTATCCTTCTAACGCGGTATAATGCCATATGCAAACAACACTTTACGTTCCAATAGCTACAGGTCGCGAACCTGCGATTTTCCAGCCAAATAAAACACAATCACAAGCTGTTACATTCTTTTGTCAACAAGATGAAATTTCTTAGTGTCCTGTATAAACTTGTTCAAAATGAAAATAACCAGTTCAAATTTTCACCACTTTTTCATTCAAGTCTGTTTCTGTTCTTGTAAATAATCATTTTTAATGCAAAATTTATATAGCGATTGAAATGCATGTCCGTGCCATGCTGTCTGCACTACAAACAACTACAGATAGATCTGTTTCTCTATTATTGTAGCTCCTCACTGTAGTTTAGATTCACTGCAGACAGCATGGTATAGAACTAGTTTTGCCAATAGGACGTTAGTAGAAAGGTAGATGGCATTGATATCTACTTTTCTACTAGTAAATGACGATATGACCTGTATTATCTGTACATACTTTATCGTACTATTTAAAAATAGATGATACTTTTTTCTTGATTATTCCAAAACAAAAACCTTATGAGGGCACAAATAAACGTCAACATTAGTTTACATTGCATGAAGTAGTGATTAGGACAATTATAAAGTGATCAGCGTGTTTCTTAGCGAGCTAATTAGCCTACAGCTGAACTGACCGTGAATAATACATATATTTTATGCAGCAAATCATTACAAAGCAGACGACAACTTCTATAAAAGGCTACAAAAGTGCAAAGATTTTACTGCCGGTAGAGATAATAACTGGTATAAATTATTTATTGAGTTGTCTCAGCAGTCTCACATAAACGGATTGGCGTCGAATGCATTACATGGGTAATTTCCTCAATAGCGGCGAGATAGCGTCGGCATCCCTTTGAAGACACAACATCGAAACCCGAAATTTACGACGGCGGATTAAATTTTGACACAACGAAGTTATTTACAGCCGTCTGAATTATCCTGGCACCTGGCAACGCCCGAAAAGGTAAAACACACAGACAAGTTTATAAAAGATATGACAGCTGTACAACAGACCCAAACTATAAAATAAATAAACCCGGGTCCGTTTTACGATAGGCGCACCGTAATAACTTTCTTTCGCCGGAGCGCACCACCCATCCATCATGCTATTGTTCCTCGGGTATTTGTTATTCTATTTCGTGTTTTGTGTGCTACTGATTACTTTGAGGCATCTTGGCGGCGAGTTCAAAGCTAACAGAGGTCCGTCATCGTCACCAACATCATGGGTGGTAGGAGCCGACAGGCCAGAACGTGGCGGTATTAGCGCTTTGTCATGCTATTAAGGTGCGCGGGGAAGGCTTTCGGAGTAGGGGAGACGGACATGCGCCCCTTCGCATGCTCAATCTTGCGAGCTCTGTTCAGCAGCGACCGTCACAGAGAGTCAGTTGCCCGTTGAGTTGAGATCGTCTGTTCCGTGTGTATTTGTGAATCGCGCTTATTCGATCCGTTCAGCGTTGAATAAACCACAAATGGTTGTGTTAGAAGGCGGTGGTATGCTGTCCACTTCGGGGAATCAATATCTCCAGCCAGATTATCTTTCTCCTTTGCCAACCACGGTAAGTACCAGAACCTCATTGTCCGACGGGGGATTTATTTATTAGTGTCGAACTGACAAGTTCCTTTATTTTGCAGCTTGACGCGAAGAAGAGCCCTCTGGCGCTTCTAGCTCAAACGTGCAGCCAAATTGGAGCAGATTCTCCTCCGTCCAAATCTCTAATATCACCATTGGATAAACCAAAGAAAGCCACGACAGATAATGTCACTAGAGCATCGCCTGCGTCAGCCCGCGAGAAGTCCGATAAGTCTGGCCATCGTGGTTCTCCAGGTGAAACCAAACTCGCTTTTAAGCCGTACGAATCCAACGTAACTGCAAAGAAAACAGAAGACAGCCGTCCAAAATCTAGTACCCAATCGGACGCTGGGGAAGAGAAGAAATTGGAAACACCAGGAAGAAAATCGGCGTCTCCTTCAAACAGTAACACAACCCCGGCTCCAGATGCGGAGAAGGCGTCACCATCTTCAGAGCGCAAATCCTCCACACCCTCCGCGCGTGGCGCCAGCCCGATCATAAGATCCGGTCTCGAAATCCTCCAAGGACACCCGAAGGATGCTCCCTTAGGAACGTACAAACCTAGTGCCCTTTCCGGTGGTTTAACAAGCGCCTTGAGTGGTCCGTTAAGTTCTTTGTGTTGCCCTCCGGGACTGGAACACACCAACCCGGCATTCAGGCCGCCGTTTCCCGGAGCTCCGTTCTCTCATCACCACGCCGCCATGCTCGCCGCGGGATACCCCGGGTCAACTCCCGGCCCCTACCTGAGCTACGCGCGCGTGAAGACGCCGTCGGGTGGCGAAGCCCTGGTTCCGGTGTGCAAAGATCCTTACTGTACCGGGTGCCAGTTCAGCATGCACAACCAGCAGCTTCTTATGGGTGGTGCCGCGGGTCCCTGCCCCAGCGGTTGCACCCAGTGCGACCACCAGAAGTACAACTTGGCCATGGCGATGTCGTTGGTGCCTCCAGGTCCGATACCTCCGGCTTCTTTGGCGTATTCGCAGCTTGGGAGGCCGTACGTGTGTAACTGGATAGCGGGGGACACTTATTGTGGAAAAAGGTTCGTCACCTCCGACGAGCTGCTCCAGCACTTGAGGACACATACTAGCGGTTCGGATGCGGCTTCGGTAGCTACTTCCACAGCGTCGTCTCTCCTGAATCCTCACTCTTTGTTTTCGTCTGCTGCTCTTCACAGGGCTGGTTATCCTACTCCACCGTTGAGCCCGTTGTCGGCGGCAAGATACCACCCTTATGCGAAACCTACGCTGCCGGGATCTCTGGGTGGCTCGCCTTACAGCGCGTTCAATCCGACGGCACTGGGGCCATATTATTCGCCTTATTCCGTTTATGGACAGCGCTTAGGAGCTGCAGCTGTGCATCCATAGTGATAGTTGTCCGGACGATCAAATTGCGCATAAATCGATTGGACTGAACTGATCTGTTTGTCCATTTGCCTTTCTGTGATAATTTGTAAATATTCTCGAAGCTGATGCTATTATATGAAGTGCAATGTGCGATGACATTTTAGAGGGGCGATACTGCGCCTCGCCAACTAAGTTATTGAATCCATATTTTTCGTTTTTAATAAACAGGACTTGTGTAGCTGTTGTAAGTATCCATAATAATGACGTTGAGTTTCCATATTGCTTTAATAAAATGTTTTAGAATCGACTTGTGAAGTTTTCTTGTATTGGTTATTTCAGCGGTAAATTTATCTTGTAGAATACTCCAATGTGCCATTAGTTTGTCACGCCCTGTAGGTAGCAATAAGTCAAAGTTGAGGCGAGCGTTCCCACTGCTTTGCATTACCCCGGCTGCATTGTAAATGTGCCATTGTGTCGGAACGGATCCGAACCAGATGGCCGGACATAATGGCACTGACAGCGAACATTCACTGATTATGTACGGTTGACGTTTTTATGATACCACTGGCAGGTGAACAGTCTCAAGTTCGGCACTTTTAAGGCGGTCGATGATAATAAGAGAGCGAAAGCGGCCATGATAAATTGCCTCTAGTGACCTTTCCCTGGCATCTCCAATCTCTTGTGTATGATGGATCACCTGGACCTGTCACGGGCTCATTCATCAAAGTGTCTTGCACTGTCGTAAGCCCCCACGCTGCTGGCTGCTAATTGAAACCGTATTTCGCGCATACCCACACCGTGTTACTCACTAAGAGGACTCCATAAAGACCGGAGAGCTGTTATAAACGTGTTGTTGGGCTGCTCCGGAGCGTTTGTTTTTATATGAGTAACAAATCGTAAAGCGTTCGCCAAATGTCTATATATCTGTTAGATGCAACGACTTCGAGGAAATATAGTGCGCGGCGGCGCTTTCAAAGACTCTCTTAAGAGGTTGAGATGAAAAATAAAATGCATCAAGATCGCGACAAATTTATTGTGCAGCTGCAAATAGAACAAAATAAATCGGCGTGTATCCTTTAGCAAACGTACTAGATCTTTCTGCTGTTTTTCTTAAGTAATACACTAGAGTTGTTTGTGGTATAAATACAAATATCGTGTACTTGTTGTTTAGATCAGTAAGTGGCTAGCATATTTAATGTCTTCAACAACACTCGAACTCAATACGGCGGTAGTTAAATTACAAAGTTTAATAGCTTTTTTTACATCCACATGAACAGTAAGCTATTGTTCGCATTCATATGTATAATACATGAGTTGTTTTCATACTCAGTAAGTACTGTATTGTTTTTATATTGGTAGGTATCAGTTTATGATTTCTTGGAGTTAAACTTGTGCATTTTCTGCGTTAATTAAATTTCTGCTTTAATAACTTCAGTATAAGAGAAACTGATGTCGTTATATTAGGGTAAAAGGGGGTGCCCTATGGGAAAGATTCTTTACCTTATCTACAACAAAAAAAACAGTGATAATAACAAAAGACGTGTTCAGTGCTTGATATTTTACTAAGAAAGGTAAGCTCTAATGATCAATAAAATTAAGAAGTGCTTGTGTTTTATTATTTTTAATCTTAATTCTCTTAAAATTGTAGATTGTAACACACTATCGTCAAGGTTGATAATTTATTATCACAAAAAATCAGCAGCACGGTTATTAAATTAAGCCGCTAAGACACATTTTAACCATAATTAACTATGCTTTTCAATGCCAGATGCTAAAGTCAAATAAACAGGTCAAGAAAAATTTTAGACTCGATGGTAGATAAAATATTAGATAATTAACATCGCGAATAGATGCAGTACCTAACTTAATACAATTTTAATTATGATTTTGATCTAAAATAACATAACGCCATCTCCAGCTTTTTGTAAAATTCGAATAATTATATTATCCTCGGTTTGCAAATAACTACTCAGCTCCACTAAAATAAAAATAAAGAAACTTTTCTTTAACCCTGGAAAAATAGAATATTATAGGTAGACGACAATAAAAATTTAATTATTTTCTCGCCAATAAAAACCGTTTGAAGATAAAATATACATTTTTGTTGTTTTGTATAATAAATAACTATTAAAAACTCTACTGCCGCTTCAATAAAAACGAATTATCAATTATTGATTAGCATTCGTATATACTAAGTCGTCTTTACTTTTTAGTAAATCACAAGTAATTCGTTTAAATTCACTAGGCGTTTATTAATTTAGCCTAAGGTATGACAAAAAGTTGCACCTGCATCTTCAAACCTGTTAAAACTGATGACGGTTGTTGCTTTATTTGCTATTTTTCGTGCCTAACTACTTGCTTTACAGATCAGAACTTTAGATAGAGGGATCAACAATAACTGCTCGTGCTTGCACAAACGTATCAGATCATCACAAGTGTGCTATTTTTAAACAGTTTTTACATCCATTTTTTTTTATGAAACATAGCCACTCGCATAAACATTAAGACTCCATACAGCTTTTTCCATCTAAAATTTGTAGCCCCTAAAGTATTTACTTTTGTTCTAGTTCTTTCTGCATACCTCTAGTGGCTAAAGCCATCCCTTCAAAAAATTTAAATAGCAAGTGGGGTCGGCTGACACATCATTTTGAAAAGCTATTTTTATTATTTCTGGCTTAAATCCAACTCTTCTTCTTTCTTTCATTGCTTGTTATCCTTCGTGGCTTCTCCCATATCTCTGATTTTGTCATTTCATCCTGCAAAACCCAGAAAGTCCCATCTACTTTCTTTTACTGCAAGTTTTTTGCTTTTTAACTGAACGCTCATATGCAATTTCTTGAAATTTAACTTTAATTTGCATTTTTTCCATAAGATGTAGAGAATAATCAAAAGTCATAGCTATAGATTTTTTTTAAGTTGATTAGGATATTTCGACCTAATTAATAACTCAATATTTCCGAGCTTTCGACTGATTTATTCCTAAGTCTTCTTCAGGGAACTACAAGTGTTATAAACTCTTAACATGTATGTAAATGTAAAACTATTAACAATACTTACATAGTTTAAAATATTACATAAGACCTAGAACATTAAATTTTTAAATTTGACACCAAAGTAAAAGTTGACAAAGTAAACTTGTTTTCTGAACAAACTGTGATAGTTATATATACGATTGATTTATTGTAACCACAGGACCTTTATGTGGACTATATGATAATAAATATGAATAAATTATACTTAAATTTTTAATGTCTGTTTTTTGTTAATATTTTTTTGTTCTTTATCTAAAATTTTAATGTTATCAAAATCTGTTGCGGAGCTAGTAAGCGCGCATCTCTGCTTATTGCCCTCGATGACACTTTTATATAATGAAATACGATTTCTTAAATATTGTGAAGTTTGTCCTAAATATACTTTTTCACATGTTAAACATTTTATTTCATATACAACATTTGAATTGCTCATTAATTTAGTTTTATCTTTTAATTTACTAAACACTTTCTCTACACTTTTTACTGCTTTGCGAGCAACTATAATATTTTCCCTTTTACAGATTTTAATTATTTTGTCAGCCAAATTTGAATAATATGGTAAACTTGCATAATGCATTAACTTTTGCGTAGTGTTTGTTTTATTTTAATTTATTGTGTTATTAAATCTTGAGTGTATAGTATATTACGAATCATTGAATTAGGATATGAATTTTGTATAAATAAATTTTAAAGTATTCCAAATTTTTATTCAAATCATGACAGATTCTTTCAACTCTATGTTTCATTTCTTTTATAAAATTTGCTTTAATCGACATTTTATGATGAGAATTATAATTAATATATCTACCAGAAGATGTTTATGTTCTAAACCAATCCAATTTTATTAAATTTTGATTTGTTCTTATAACTAGACTGTCTAAAAATAGAATTGAGAAATTTTTTTCCTTTTCAGTTGTAAATTTGATATATTCATTAAAATTATTAAAAACCTCCAAAATTTCTGCATCTTCAGTTTCAGGAATAGAAGGTATAATATCGTCTATAAATTTCTTTATAAGATCAATTTTGTATGTTAATTTAGGTAAACATTGATCTAAAAGATAATCCATTATGTATTGTGATATAATCAGTCAAAAGCTCGGAAATATTGAGTTATTAATTAGGTTGAAACATCATAATCAACTTAAAAAATTACATAATTACGACCATAAGAATCAATTTAATAATAATTTTATACAGGGTGATTTTTTGAAAACTTCACACCTTAAATAACTTTAAATATAGCAAAAATTTAAAAATTTGCAAAAACAGGTAAACTTTTGTTTGCAGGGGGACAACTTTTGAGATAAGTTTACTCTCTGAGCAGGGTAGACACCTCTTTAAAAATTTTAAATGGAACTATCCATCTTGTGATACATCATTTGAAAGCTTATTTCACAAAGAGTCTGGCCATGTAATTAGTTTTACCACGTTTAACTTATTGACGGGGTAATAGATTAATAGTGCCTACGAAACAGGTTGCTTATTAAATTGAATATTTTGGACTCTTTTCAACAAAATGTATTTTATTTTAGAGCGGAAATAAAATTTGTCCTTACGAGAACCCAAAATTTAAACAAACAACTTCTAAAAAATATGACACAAAAAAAAACTCCCAGAATACTGAAAATTTTCTTTTAATATTATTATTAACATTAAAGTATTTATCATGTAATTTTTTAGAAAGTCCATGTCCACGAAAAAGAAAAATTATTTATTTGTAACTCCAAAAACAGTGTGAACAAAACCATAGAAATTCAAACCTTACAATAGATTCTCAAAATGTGCACCACCTCTTTCCATACAATAATACAGACGGTTCTCGAACTCCTGCTGCACTTTTCGGAAAGTTTCAGGTGGAATCCTCCTGCACTCGTTAATAATTCTTTCTCGCAGATCGTCCAGGCTATTAGGTTGTATTTTGTAAACCACAGATTTTAAATGACCCCATAGAAAGAAATCTAAAGCAGTCAAATAGGGTGATCGTGGCGGCCATTCAATTGTTGCACGCCTACCAATCCAGTGAAGAAGAAATCTATGATTTAACCAATTTCGCACATTAATGGCGTAATGTGGTGGGGCTCCATATCATGTTGGTAAAACAATTCGTATTCATCCAACATTGGATTTCCTTCAGCGCCACGTTGGTTTTCTAATTGCTCTGTGGTTAAAGGATCAATAACGTTATCAAGTAATTCTAAATACATTCCCCCATTTAGCGTCCCATCAATGAAAATTGGACCTACAATTGCGTTGCCAAGTATTCCAGCCCAGACGTTCAGCTTCCGAGGAACTTGTGTATGACCTTCTCCAGTACCTGACGTTATGTTTATATACAGAGCCGTTCCAAAAATAAATGTGCATTCATCACTGAAGCAGATATTTTTTATTAGATTTGGATTTACTATAATCTTTTCTGTCATAATTTCGCAAAATTGCAGTCTTCTATCGAAGTCATCTTCGCCGAGTTCCTGGAGAGTTTTCATCTTATAGGAATGGAATTTGTGCAGTTTTGTAACTTTCCTTACAGATGAATAAGAAAGTCCAGTGGCTGTAGAAATGTTACGCCAAGAGCTAGTTGGATCCATTGCAAAATGACCAAGTATTTCAAGTTGGGCCATTTCATCAACGACTCTATTCCCTGCCCTTTTTTTTGTTTATTACAGATCCAGTGTCTTGAAATTTCTGCACGAGATCGAGAATGTACCTAGCGTCAACATTTTTATCGGGGTGCCGTTCGTTAAACACCCTTGCTGACGCACGAGCACAGCTATGCTCAGCACCGTAAATAAAAATTATTTCTACCCTTTCGGCAGTTGAATAAACCATTATCACTTGGACTCTTACTTTAAAATTTCACGCGATGTATAAAAAGGAATGTGAACAAAAAGATGGTCGTGCCAAAGAAGTAGCCAAAAAGTTGAAACAAAAAATTGGAAACACAAAGTAGATAATTATTTAGCCAATTCAGTATAAACTGTCGAGCTGCAATATCAAATAATGTCGAAAGAAAATGTTAAGTATTTTTGGCATTTTGCTTAGGTGTAACAATTATTTTTAACAATTTTTTTTAGGCTTAAGTAAGGACAATTTTTATTGTAACTCCAAGACAATACATTTTGTTAAAAAAAAAGTCCAAAATATTCCATTTTATAAGCCACTTGCTACAATGCACTTTTTGACCCACTACCCCGTCAATGGGTAAAAAATAGTGAAACTAATTACATGGCAAGACTCCTTGTGTAATAAGCTTTTAAATGATGTATCGTAAGATGGGTAGTTTCATTTAAAATTTTTGAAGGGGTATCTACCCCGCTAAGAGGGTAAGTGCTATCCATTAAAAACTTATCTCAAAAGTTGTCCCCCTGCAAACAAAAGTTTTGTTCTTTAAGGTGTGAAGTTTTCAAAAAATCACCTGGTATAGTACAGATGCTGCATGATTTGCTTATATCGTGGGTCTATCCGATCCTACAGGTTATGGTTGCCAGTCTCTATTGGCTATCGACGAAAATTATATATTAAGCTTATTAATTAGTGATTGATATTTGTTCCGACATACACTGCAATAGCTGATTCAGGAGATGGTTTGGAAACAGCAGCCAGTTCGGCACGGAGATTTTAATGCTCCGCTTTAGAATTTGTTGTCCTCCATTCTCGGATCCCATTATTCATTATATCTTAAATTTAACTTGTACATTAATTGATGTAGCTCTACAAGACGAATAGAGAATAAAGAATATTTCTATCACCATCCGCTGTAGTAATAGAACATTTTTTATTTACAAGGAAAATTAGTTATCTTTTTATTAAATAAATTAGTAATTAAATTTTAGACATGAAAAAAAATTTTAATATAAAAATATTTGTATAAGGGAAAAACATCCACCTTGCACATCATAAACATAAAAATAACTACCACGCCTCGGTTGACGTTGAAATGCACGGATGGCATCGTGCGAATCTCCATTCTCATGCACGCTGATCGAAAGGTGACCGGGTGTATAATTAAAGTTGGGGTAATACATATCGATATACAGCAAGAACACGGCCATCATAGTAACAACCGTGCCATTATCGACAATAGCCATCAACCGTCAAAGAGCGCGCTGTAACAGCATAATGACGGCCCATCATCCAATTACCTGCTATCATCAATTCTAGCCAAACTGGTTATGGGTTATTCTCTTCATGAAGAGCTTCTGTCATTAATCAAGCGGCGGCAGGTAGAGGTCGCTGTCAGTCAAATCATAGTCGGCCCATCGCCGAGCCGCCTTGTTTGTTATTATTTCCGATGTAAACCGTTAGCGGTGGTTTTCCAGCCGATTGTTGTAGGCGAATGATGCGAAATGCTCGTTTGATGGAATGAAAAAGTGTGGTTTAATTTATTTGTTAGCATACTATGGCGCATTCTACAACAGGTTCACCTCACATCATAAAGAGTATGGTCTCCCTTAATTAAATATGACCTAGAGCTTGAGGTATTAAAATAATAAATTCATAGATTAATATGATAATCTGAAAATATAGGGTGATGCGGTTCAGATAAATACCTTTAATCATTAAAAGATACTGTTACATTCAGTACAGAATTATTTTTTAAAGATTAGCCAGTGTGATCCAATCCACTGTTTGTCTTGTAACCGAATAGTTTTCAAAGCATTCCACACAATCAGAATCGTCATCATCAGTCTGGTCATTATTTTTATTCATTCCGTTAGTGTTTCAATTTCTTTTTTTTCCTTTCAACTGTAAGGATTATAGCCGATTGTTTCCTTTTATGAACCTTATTTACAATTCGGGGTACTGGAGCAATATCTGACAACAGCTTTGAAGGAGTTTCTTTGGAAGTTCCTGGGATTTGAGGGTGAGAATGCGAAGAGATCTTCTCTTCGTTACCATGATGCTTTTCTTCTAAAGTTTCTTGTATCAGTAATTCTTGAATAAATTGGACTCGAGGTTCAACCTTTCTCGCTAAATTTTGATGATCATTTCAAAGAACTTCTCCTCCGGAACTATATCATGATTTCAGCTTATGTCGAGGGTATCATTAAATGTGATATTGAAAAAATAGTCAGGTATGGCATTCCTATTGAAAGAGTAATTCCCAGAAGCTCCAAATACTGACGTTGCATTTGAAATTGTTGTTGCCTTGTTCCAAGCATGACCGGATAAGCTTTCCAATGATATGCCTGTTGATATTTTTCTCTTTTCTTGAAAACATGTGTCTTTCCGTTTTGGCCTTGAAATGGAGATTTTAACGGTTTAAAGAAAGATCTATCTAGTGGCTGAAGAGCTGGCGTGGTATGACTAGATAAGTAAAGAGGCAATATCTTATATTTCCTTCCGCAAATTCAAGCAAATATCTCATTAATCCATTTTAAAAATAGGTCAGGGTTTATAAAAGAAGATTGCTTGTTCACATATGTGTAGTACCACGCCTCTATAGCTAAGCTGTTTTTTCGCACTCTTTTCAAAATTAGAAAGGGGTATTGGTGCAAGTAAAGTATCAAGCAACGATCTATGGACTGACTTATGCAGAGGGTTTTACAAATCGATGGTCGGCCGTCGTAAACTATTGTATTGTAAATGAGGGTTGTTACAACCTTATGGTCGGCCGTTCTAAACTATTGCCATTAGTGGCACGCTTCAAAGTTCCTAAATGGGCCGTATTCAAAAAAATCTTGTTGGCTCAAATTTTAACTTTTCCACTATAAATTTTTGAAATTTGTCAGTTAGCAATCAATAAAACATAGAAGCTTTTATAACAAATTTTATTTAATGCAGACCTGATGCTAACTGGCGCGACCCGCGATCTATTTTTATGTGATACTTTATTGGGTTGAAATCTTCCGATGTATAAAATAAAAGCCTTTGCATGTCATAACGAATTTATACAAATTTAATATAAAAACATACAGATTAGTAAGTAGAAAATTATTTACATTTGTTAGAAAAAAATACAATTGTGCACAATAAAATTTATACACGTTATCGATTATGTTCATTACAGCTTGTTAATAAATTACTCACTATCACTTTCACTGCTAAAATCACGATTAACTTCTATTATTAATTCTTGTACATGATTCCCTCTGTACCGATTTTCAATGTCCAGTATATGCCGCACTGAATTTCTCCATGCATCCACACTTGTTATTTCAGTTTCGTGWCTAATTTTTAGCAGCATTTCATTGCTAAATTTGCCACCGGTMTTCCCTCGTCGAATTATTTATTTCAGCTGCCCCCATATCATTTCAATGAGGTTGAAAATGCAATGATATGGGGGTAATCGTAGAATGATGTYTCCACGTTCAGAAGCGAGATTGTCAATTTTAAATTTCTTCGAATAATTTATTGTGCCAAACACTTCCAACAATTGTTTTTTTTGTGTAGTCTTCCTTTCTTACAAACTCTTGAATGGTTGCCTTATTAGTTGTTGTGTTTGGATTTATCTAATTGCTCCGAATGGTAACTAGCATTGTCCATTACTATGACGCCGTTTGGTGGCAATTTGGGCAATAAAATGTCTTTGAACCAATTTTCAAACACTTCCGCATTCATATCGCAATGATAATCAGTTTAAAATCAGCAATAATCTGTTTGACCAGTTGCCCTACGAAATGTGTTTGTCACAAACGCCTCTCAATAAGTGGCTAAATATAGGCGTATATGTAGGTATGACTGAATAAGTAAAAAATATTGCACTTGGTATGTTTATATGCTATAAAACTTTAAAATATCAGGTGATTTTTTTAAATAACTTTAAATAGAAGAAAAATTTAAAATTTTGCAAAGACAGGTAAACTTTTGTTTGCAGGGGGACAACTTTTGAGATAAGTTTTTAAAGGATAGCGCTTACCCTCTTAGCGGGGTAGATACCCCTTCAAAAATTTTAAATGAAACTACCCATCTTACGATACATCATTTAAAAGCTCATTACACAAGGAGTCTTGCCATGCAATTAGTTTTACTATTTCTTACCCATTGACGGGGTAGTGGGTCAACAAGTGCATTGTAGCAAGTGGCTTATAAAATGGAATATTTTGGACTTTTTTTAACAAAATTTATTGTCTTGCAATTACAATAAAAATTGTCCTTACTTAAGCCTAAAAAAAATTATTTCTACCCTTTCGGCAGTTTTTTTGGAGACGGTCCACTCCGCTGCAAAACAGTGGAACGTGCCGAACCCGTCTGTTATTTACGAGAGCATCAGGTAATACTTGTAAACCATTGTGAGCGGTAATCGAATGTTCGTATAATGTGTCTCATATATAGATTGTTGCTTGCAACTTTAAGAACAGATACATTTTCATCCTTTTCCTTGGATATTATTACGTGTACACTTTTGCTGCTCTTCTGAGCCACAATTTTCTCTGGCTTCTTGTTAATCTATATACTTCTTTCATCCATGTTATACAGCAAATTAAAAAATTGGTTCACTTCTTCACGATTCATCCCTTTTGTTCGTCCGGAAGAAAGTCTTTCTGATTTCCTTATTTGGATGTCGCTCCAGAAATAAGTAAAACCAATGTATTCCATCCATATCACTAAGTTGGCCTTTCTGGTAAAACTTTGCTTCCACGTTTAACTTTCTGGCAAAATTGGGTGCCATGCCACACACGTTGGAGAAGGGGCAAAACCTGCTTTCTGGATTTTTTTTTTATTATGGTTTACCAGTAAAACCGTTGGTTAACCCAAAGGTACTCCAAATTTGATGTTTTCAGCCGTCTTCTGAGTATTTTGTTTTTTACTTTATTTTTGGCTGTTTCCAAATCCCTCTTCCTTCTTAATATGAGACTTTCTGGCATATTTTCGCGGCATTTCTGAAAGAAAAATTGATAAATACCCAAATTTGAAGCATTTATTATGCACTAGGCATATATCACCAGGAGCTATTGAAGGTAGGATATGTGCTTCTTCGAAAAATTTAATACTACTTAAATTACGCTTATAAAACGCACAAAAATTGAAGGCTAAATATATTTGGCATATAAACGAACACTGGCTGTTTCCCTATGGTCATGAGTTCGAATAAACACAAAATATTCATTATATCTACATGGTCGGGATTATTAATAAACCTATCTGGACGTTTTTTCGCCACAAAAGGTGTAGAATTAGCCGGATATGCAAATGAAACCTTAACCACGCCTTGAGGTTGTAGGCTGAATGTGTATATATAATTTTGCATGTGTCTCTTCCAAAAACTGCATTGTTTACTGAACTGCATGAAAAGAAATATTCTGTGAACAAAGTTGTTCGAAAGCTATAGGTAAACGGACTGTAGTATACCATTGTGCTTCTGTATTTTCCCGAACTAAATGTTGTTTTGTAACTTCTACTCTTTCGTTAATAAGTACATTTAATTTTGAAGTGCAAATTGTATTGTATCCCTAAAACAACTATAAACATTAATGTTGATTTTTAAAAGGATAACATCTTATTTTATATTTTGGACGCTTTGGATTTCTAACGAAAATGATTTCTTTGTGCAAAGTATAATTTGTTAATTTTATCAGCTGAACACGGATAGTATGGAGTAATAAAATTACCAACCCAATACCTTACAGCACCTTTCGTCATAGTAAACAGGAATAGAGATGTTCACATTTGTCTGCTATCATATTTTCATAAGCTACATGAGGCAAACAGTACTGTCCACAATAGGTGTCTACACAAGGATTACCAATATTATAGTACCTTCTGAGAAATTGCCTGTGGACTGATTCAGACTATATTTTAATAAGTTACCTACCGAGAAGCGAATTAAGATAATCCTATTTCATTTCAGCACCTGGCAATATACCTAGTCTCTTTACAATGGGACGTGATAACATGATCTCTGTGTAACCAAGAAAATTATTAAAGGGAGGGGAGTCAACAAGATTGTGTTGCATGTTCTTTAGAGTTTACAATGTTATAGATGAAATTAACGAGTACTTGTTTTTAATGACAAAACTGCCCTTATATTAAATATGCCTAGTTCATGCTTAAACGGCGACAATTTTATCCATGTTATGACCTGATGCATGATGAGGTTTCAGGATTCGCATTTTCTGATTGTCTCATTTCCTGTCCGACATGAACGCCGTATCTTGTATAGTGCTGTTATTTCAGGCCATTAACTACGGGGAACTGTTACCTACATATTTCACAGGCTGTCATAAAAGCCTCTTGCGTAGGGATTACATTATTTATGAAGACACAGTTGTGAGATTTACCATTCTTTCCGCTGAAACGTCGCTGAGCGCGGCAATAAAACGTTGCAAAAGACTTAGTTCGTCTACCTTTACTTGTTGTGACTGACATGCTGACGTTTATTTATGTTCCCCAGGATCAAAAGGCGAGTGTTTTATGCCATAATTTATGGGTAATTAGTCTTGTGAATGCGCTGGCATAGACTTAACTTAAATAATTATATTTAATACAGGCTGTAGGATATACAACTTGTTAAAAGCTGTACGCTTAAGCGTGCTGTAAAACGCAGAAATGGAAAAATCCTGCACATAAGCGAAACCTCTGAATGCGGCTTCCCACATTTGATTATTATGCATGTGGAGACTTTTAGAAGGGAAATGGTTAACGTGTTTGGGCATAAGCAATTGAACTGTCAAAAGTAGTAATGCTTCTGGTGTGATATAAAACAGTATCGTGCCTCTTTTAACCTTTTGAACAATGTTTGTACAGGAAACACGTTTATATCTTAATACGAGAATCATGTCAAAATTCTTGCACACAACAACAACTCAACTCGCAAACGAAGCATATATTTTTAAAAATTGCCATAAAGACGGTCTATATAATCCCCTTGCATATCCAAAACACGTTGCCATCGTTTCGGCAGTGTCGTTAAATACGCCTTTTTTGTTTCAGCAGTTGGAGCGCATATGCAGTTGCAGGGCTTTTATCCCTCCAAGGCGATAAATCGGACTTCACGAAATTCTACTTTCCACTGGAGAAACAGAACGCAAACTGTGATTATGTGATCAAGCTTTATCGTGCAAAAGGATTACGCCCCTGTCTTCCATATCTCTTATCTGCAAAGCTATCTTCGGCCCGCCTCAAGGGTCCAATCTGGGTCCGTTGCTGTTTTCATTGTATATCAGTGATTGTAAAAACCTACTATTCGCTGATAACCTGAAGCTATTTTCATGTATCAATGCAACAGAAGATTCGTTCGGGTTGTAGCATAGCCTAGATAGTATTTCTTAGTGGTGTTCATCTAATTGTCTTTATTTAATTCTTTCTAAATGTAGTGTTATATAAATTACTCGCAAACTTAATCCACTAATGTATCATTATCATTTTAATAATGTAATTCTTAGTAGGATATCTAGCGTTAAAGATTTAGCAATTATTACTATTATTATTTACTACTAGTGGTAAAGTAACTTAAACAAATTAATGAAAAACTGCAGAAGACGTAAAACCTGCAAGAGTGCGATTACCAGCACTTCACATGTGTAAAATTAAATTTATTAACTTATGGTAAAGTTTTATTGCCTAAGTGTGATCAGTTGTAATTCAGCTCGCATACTTGATGACTTTATATATAATACAAACCCTAGGAAAGCTAACCTATTTGCCAGAATGCTTGCCCTTATTATTCTGACAGAAATTTATCCTGGACTGTTCGGTAAATTTGATTCTTTGGTATTGATTAGGCAATGTTTACTTAGTACTTTAGATCTCTTGACGTGATCGATCTATCAAACTAAACAATTTAATGACATATTAGATATCAACACAAACAATACAGAGTAGATACTGACATCCATGTTATTGTACGAAAATGACAAAATTTATCTATTTAGTGAGTTCATGCTAAAAATATAGTAAATTCCTCTTCATCGATTTTTATAATTTATTTATTTATAGCTTTTTTACAAAAAGAAATATATCTTCTTACATCAACGCTAGTGAAAAATGGTTATTATCTAATATTGTGGAAACCGCAGGCATCCACCCTGTATTGAAATGATTATCGTATAGTTATCTATTAGATTTACATACAGGATGTTTCACGAATGATAATGACGCTGATGAAATTACAAATGCAACCCAAAATACATTTGCGGAGGTGACATTGATAATTGTTCATCATCTTAAGAAATATAAAACGTAGAGGGCCGTATATATTCGTAAATTTTGACATAAACTTCAATTATTTGCTTTAAGTAAATTTGGTATTGCAAAACAAATTTTATTTTTTAAAAAATGGTTATTCAATAACATTAATGTAATAAATGCTCAAAATGTCGCCCTCCGCTGTTTTCACAAGCTTAAATTCGTGCCCAAAACGATCTTTTAACATGCATTAACATTTCTGGAGCGATGGATCTACATGCATCACGTATTTTATTTTCTAAATGTTCTACACTTTCAAGTCGTGTTTGGTATACTCGCTCTATTATCATTCCCCAGAGAAAAAATCCAAAGGAGTAAGATCCGGGCTTCTCGGTGGGCAAGGATTAATTGAACCTCTTCCTATCCATCGGTAAGGCAAAACCAAATCAAGATAATTTCGCACTATTCTATGATAATGCGCAGGTGCCCCATCTTGTTTGAACCATAGATCTTGTCTTACTCATTGCATTTTGGAGGAGTACCGTTAAAATGTTTCTTAAAAAATTTAGATAAGTATTGCCGTTAAACTATCGCGAAAAAAAGGCCCAACTGTTTGATTCCCCAATATTCAGCACCAGCACCATCGAGTAGATAGTTTGAAAATGTCCTTCTCGAATCCAACGTGGATTTTCTTGCCCGTAATAATGCATGTTATGTTTGTTAACTCCGCTATTATTAGAAAATCTTGCTTCACCTGAGAAGCAAATGTTGTCATAAAATCTCACATTCAAATTTTGGTGTTCCCGAAAAAAGTTACAAAAAGCCAGTCTTCTAGGATAATCTGTCTCCTTTAAGGCCTGAACCAATTGCGAGTGATACGGATGAAATTGATTGCCTTTAATTATTCGGTGTACTGAAGACAGACTAATACCGGTTGCTCTTGAAACTACCCTTTGACTAATATGAGGATTTTCGTCAATCATTTGCAATACTCTAATTTTATTTTTAGGGCCTGTTGCTGTTCTTTCTCTTGACTTTTTCAGTGGTGGCCAGTTTGTCCTTAAAGTTAATTCAAGTCTTTTGAAAATTATGTCAGTAGGAGCTCTTCTATTTGGAAAACGTTGTCTGTATAAAAGGGCAGCAGAGGAAGCATTTTTCTTGCATCCACCATAAATCAAAATCAACCATTTTTTTCATCATTTCAATACATTTTGACTTTTAATAAATACAGTGACAGGAACCATAGCGCATAGCCGGCATGGATTCCCAATTTATTTTTAAAATAATACCATTATGTAAAATAACCACATTGGCTATGAGAATGTATTTTGAGTTATATTTTTAATTTCGTCACGTCAATTCACACCCTGTATTTGGGTCACATTACTTTGATTTAAACAAAAATTATAGGTGATATCTATAAACTGGCAACTTGCAAGTGCTTTGCGTAAGGCGTATAGTATTCAAGATTCTTGCTGTGTTTATGGAAAAGCTGCCATCGATTTCGATACACCCCTGAATTCGAAGTCACTAATCAAAGTCTGGGCCGTAATTCCCTGCGGAGAGGCGGGCATTTTAGTGAGCCCATCAGCTGTACGTGACTTCAAAAGGCTCGGGAGCTGATGTTCATATTAATATTTTACCTCGCGGCCGTTCACAACTCGGAATGAGTGTAAAACTTAAAAAGAACTTGTTATACATGTCACTTACACAAGTGACTCACATGAGCTGCCGCGGTAAGGTCAGATACCCCGGTCTCGGGTCAGGTTGTTGAATGCGTAATCACGGCCTGTCAGAGCAGAAGGGCGGAACCCGTCATGCAGATTGAATTTTCTTTTCATCCTTACATAATGGATTGCTCCGGGGCTCCTAGCAATGAGAACACCCCATTGTTTATACATGCATGGGCGCTTTTTATCTTATGTTATATTAAATAGTTTCTAAGCCGTCGGCGACTGCAGGGGATGTGCTMTCGTGTGACTACAGCGGGGAGGTGTTGCGAAAGGGTCTGCTATCTTATTTTGGGCGATCATTTCACTGAGTTTGAAAAACAAAGAAAGATGCATAATAAAAACTAATAAATTATTATTATTATCAAAATATACAGTACATTGGGGGCGAAGTTCAGCCAACAGCCCTCATATGAAAAGCTGCGGTTGTTCTCCCACTTAACCCCTAGGTGAAAAAAGAATAGATTCATACTACATGAAACTGCTCTAATCGGGACACCCAAATGCACGCCAGCACCCAGTTAAACATTGTAATTTTAAATTTATTTTGTTCAAGACTGACTGACTTGTGCCCCAAGCAAATATTTATGCAAATGTTTTCGAAAACATAAAAGAGTACACTGCCTAATGCTCTAAGGCAAAGAGTTATAAAACGAAACACATTCATAAAGAAAACGTCGTTTACCCATCTCAGTGTAACATGACTGATATCTATCAACTCCCTATGCCTCAGGTTCAGATGATGGATATCGGTGCGAAAACGAATTTTATTACACAGATATGATAGTCTTCTGTCGAGTAAAATCCTATGCAATAGACAAGAAGCACGCGACAATCTCCGGTTTGACATGTTCAACCAACCAAGCTCGGGTATCTTATGAGATATCTGATTATATTTTCTTACACCATAGATGAGCCTAAAGCAAGCATTTTGCAACCTTTGAATCCTAATTGTATGAATAGCTCTTAGGCACGGACCATACACCGAGTCACAGTAGTCGAATTGTGAAACAACTAGACTATTCGTTAAGATCTTTTCCATGTTTCCTTGCAAAAGTGAACAGTTTTTATAAATACGCTTTAAGGTGTAATAAGCTTTCTGTAAAGTCTTAGAAACGTGAGTGCCAAAACGAGGATCAGAATTAATATACACACCCCAATTTTTTGCAACATCAGTTATTGGACTTGAATTTCCATTAATTTGTATATCAATTGTGTCTTTTGACGCAAGTCTGTCACGCTTACGGCCAAAAATTATAACATTTGACTTCAACGGTTCAACAGTAAGCCATGAGCCCATGATATATCATACAGCCTAGACAGATCTTTGTTGACATCACGACATGCAGACTCTATATTTATCAAGTCAAAACATGTATAAATCATCTGCGTAGCAATGCAAGTTACATGACTTTATAAGGGACTCAAAATACGAAGTATATTATAAATAATATAGGACCTAAAACAGAACCTTGCGGTACACCTCTGCTAACGTATCTCACGCGGGACACATTTTTATTCAGTGTCACCACCTGAGAACGATTGCTTAAATAACTTGCCAACAATTGAATTGCCATTTTACTGAGACCAATGTAATGCAGAATACACAATAGAGTTTTGTGCGAAATCATGTCAAAGATCTTTGAGTAATCGAGAAATATTAAAACAATAAGTTTCCCTTTATCAGTTTCAGTCACTATGTCATATATAATTTTAATAAGAGCCGTATTACAGTTATACCCCGCTCTAAAACCAGACTGATTATTCGGCAGATTATTTTGTTTAATCATACGAGCCTGCAGTTGCATAGCTATAACACGCTCCGACAACTTTGATAAAGTTGGTAACAAGCTAATGGGCCACAAATCTTTCAGTAACAGTGGTTTCTTTATTTTTTGGCAACGGTACTACCAACGCCCGTTTCCAGCAGTCTGGAAACACAGAGTGATTTATACAAAAATTGATAATATGCACCACAATGGGCAACAGGTATAGAACACACAGTTTAATCATATTTATATTGATTTGGTGAGTGCCCAGAGCTTTAGTTTTAATTGAAGATATGATGCGCAGTATGTCAGTCTCATCCACAACCTTGAAATTCAGAATTTTGAGAAACAGAGCTCTTTATTGAGTTTGAATAAAAGTGTGTATAAGAAGTACCTCGTAATGATATATTAGGAACACTATCAACGAAATAGTTCTTGATTTCATTAACATTTGTCAAATTACTAGGTATGGAAAACATTTTTTAGATTTAATTTGTAAATCTGTTATCTGTTTCCAAAAATCATTAAGGCTTTGCCTCTGAAAACAATGCTTCAAATAGGCCTTTTTTTCTCTCACTACTGCAGCATTTACAGAATTATTATTAATATCTTACGGTGATGGGCCTCTACCCATAACTAAAGAAATACCGGTTTACAATTGAGATGATTTGACAACATAGTATTTTGACGATATTCCATTTTGCTAAAATAATGAGTTTATTCTTTAAACTACTGGTTAGGAAACTGATTCAAATGATAGCATTTACGAAAAGATTAATTGTTTAAAACATAGTTCGTCTCATAATCAGTCGCTAATCTCACTTTTGTAAAGATTCTAGACATACATGTTTCAAAATGTTTGCTGAGAATTCTTCACCCTAGTTTTTCATTTATTCTTGCTTCCATCCTCCGTCATATACCTATTCTTTTAGTAGGGCCAAAAATCTCTCAATCGGTCTCTATTGAGGCACATTAAGAACATTACCTACAAACGGAATATTATTACTATATTATATTAATAAAATATTATATTAATTTATATGCTCTTGGTGAAAAGTCTCAGTTGTTTGAGTGCCATAACGAGCTGTTGCCATGTCTAGCCAAAAAGTGTATGTGCTGTATTGCGATTTTTTTGATGAAGGGAACTAGCTTTTTTCATTGGGCACTTTATTACCTTCCTTAAAATAGTACTTGTTGCTTCCCGCTGCAACACTGCCGTCTAGTGTGAAATAAGACTCATCGTCGATAATAACAATAGAAGGTTTCAAATGAGTTTCTCGCAATTTTGGCAGTTTACTTCGTTGCTCTCCTAACTGCTTTTGGCTACATTTGGTGCATGCTTTGCTTTTCTAAGCGTCACGCTTTTTGCTTTAAGAATATTGCTCACAATGAATGTGATATTTTCCTTCGCATATTCTTCTAATAATATCATACACTGTCGTATGGTCCTAATTTCACAAAAATGTTTTACAGTAAAACATTTTCCTTCCCAAATATGTCCCATGTATAATTCGAGTTTTGGAATAGTTCAAACTGAGACGAGAAATGTTTCAAGCTTCAAACAGTATTTACAGGTTTTCACTCACTATTATGTTTTAACAAAGATAGCATAACAAGGTAATTACGGATTTTTTGTTTACACACCCATATTTTCGAGAATGTGGCTCTTCTTCAGTTTCGGCTAAACGTCTGTTTAAAAATATGTTTTTGAACATTTTGTAATGAAAGCACTGATAAATTGTTCCTTTCTTCTGAGAATCTTTGTGATACCTAATTGAAGTCGCGTTCAACTACTATTGCTATTAGCTGTCAAGAAATATCTCTTATAGTTTATAAGAACTGTCAGCAATGTCTGCACGCTTAGGACACTGGAATTAAGATTATCTCAGTCTTCTTATTATTTGTGGAATTGGAATGTGTAACCAAGTAGTAACTGTCTTGAATATGTGATAGGTTTGCTTTCTTCGAAAACTTGAACGTATCTCAGAAAGCTTTAAAGACTTAAAATTACAAAAAAAAACATCACAAATGTTCTTCTGTAAAACGACAAATTACATTACGCTGGAGATATTCGAAATAATATATACGAGCCCTAACACAAAAATGTTCGGACATCAACTGATTTTTCGTAAAAGTTTGAAAATTTCCGTGGGGATTCAATATCATGTTTTCCATTTATAGGACACTATAATATGTATTGTTTTACATCATATTTACGGCATTGTTTTGAAATAAAATAATATTGATTTATAAAACTAAACTAATGTTGCTAACAATGCAATATTTGCTGACACATTAATGTTCGGACACGTTAGTAAAACAAATAAATAGCAAGCCTTGGAAACAAAAGAATATGTTTCCATGTGAATTTTAACTTGACAATTAATTCGATTAGATATCAATTGACTACCAAATGTCACGCGGTAAAGCAACTAATCGTGCAATCAGAGAATAAATTGTAAAACTGTTTCACCAAGGAAAAACGTTTCGGGATATTGCTAAGCAAATAAATGTCGCAAAGTCCACGGTGTCATATATTGTGAAAAAGTAGAGAGAAACGAGTTCAATTCAAATTTCAAGACATGGTGCTGGTCGGCCACGCAAAGTCACTTCCAGAATGCAAAGATGTCTTGTTCGGATTTATAAAACTGATCGTCGAAGTACATTAAGAGAAATAACAGCAAAATGGAATGAAGAAACAATGGGAAATGTTTCACGAGAAACGTGTCGCGGCTGAATTCATAACTCTGGTTTACATTTTTATAAGGTACGTATGTTATGTTTAAGCAAAATTTCATATTCATCATTATCATTGCTTAAGGCAAAAGAAAATCCGTTCCTCACGGAAAAACAAAAAAAGAGACGATTAGCGTGGGCAAAGGAACGGGCATTGTGGACTTCGAAGATTGGAAAAGAGTCATTTTTAGTGATGAATCAAAATTTGATGTTTGCGTGGGTGACCATCGATCACGTGTTATAAGAAACAAAAATGAAGCCTTCCACAAAGACTGCCTAAAAAGAAAAATTAAATTTCCATCACGTGTTATGGTATGGGGAGCATGTCTGCTAATGGTGTTAGAAAACTGCACTTCATAGACGGAACTGTAAACGCAGTAAAATATCAGAATATTCTTGAAACCAATTTGTTGGTGTCAATTCCAATGTTATCACCTGATGAAAATTTTACTTTTCAACAAGATTGCGCCTCCTGCCAAACAGCCAAGACCACAAGGAAGTGGATGCAAGACAACATTTCCGTCCTTGACTGGCTCTCCAGCAGTCCTGATCTAAATGTAATCGAAACTATATGGCACAAGATGAAGCAGCAATTAAGAAATGATCCGCAGCGCAATATTTCTGATTTGCGGTTAAATTGCAAAATATATGGGATATCGCAGAAGATTGCGAAAAGCTTGTAAAAACTATACCTGCAAGAATAAAAGGAGTTATTAAGGCAAAAGTAGACGCAACCGGCTATTGACATGTATTGTCCGAACATTTATGTGTCAATAAATATTGTATTGTTATCAACATTAGTTTAGTTTTATAAATAAATATTATGATATTTCAAAACAATGTCGTAAATATGATGTAAAACAATACATATTATAGTGTCCTATAAAAGAAAAACATGGTATTGAATCCCTTATGGAAATTTTCAAACTTTTACGACAAATCAGTTGATGTCCGAACATTTTTGTGTCGGGGCTCGTATGAATAAATCACGCCCATGAACTTCCAAGCAGTTTTCACGTATAATGACAGCAATGAATCCGACAGCTTGTCACTTATATGTTAATTTCGAATGACCTTTGATTAATAACCGTCACACCTCAACTATCATTGAAGCAAGTCAATAATTCCGCCTTCTGGCCTTCTCTCATCCATCACAACTCATGTGATTACAACCCGACCAGCCTCTTATTAAATATTAATGCTTCAAAACCTTGGCCTTCATTTGTCCCGTATGAAATTCGCCCACCGCGATCCCGTGGGCAGATGCTGGAGATAGATCATGTTTCCTAACAGGAGCCGACGCTCTTCCGACGTCACCGCTTACATAAATTGACCCGAACGCCTGGAAATGTCAACGAGTCGCGACCTCCTGGTGTTTGATGACAGTAGACTAATGCAGTCATTAAAGTCTGGCAGATTGAAACAAATGGCCTCCGCGAAGTTGCGATCGTCCAGGGAACTGTCGGTCGCATCCCTTCACACATCAATATCAATATTTATATGCAACTACTCTTCATTACGCTGACACTTTGATCGTCCGTCTTCGCGCACTTGTTAACATCGCACGTATACCGTTCTTGTGTCTGTGTCCAGTTCTGCAATTATGATTGATCGCGTCTGATGAACGGGGATCATAAATATCAATTACCGCGGCGTTAGTGTTTTTTAATGGGACTTTCGTTTTGCTGTGCACATAATGACTGTCGTTAGGTGCAGATACTATCGGTAGCGTTACAGTAACCAATTTCAGAATTAAAGGTTTGAGTCGAATTACAATATAGGCGCGAGCGATATAGTGGTCGATAGAAATTCTGGCTATATTCTTTTTCTTTTCAAGTAATGATTCTTAAAATGCAAATAAACGAAGAAGAAGCCTGAATTAGGCAAAGAATTTTGTGCTGTTAGGTATGGTGGAAACCTTAGGTGGTCTGTGTCGTTCATACACCACTATTACAAGATCGACGAATAGGGTTTACACAAATAATAGAAACATTACACATTTTCTACGAACATGGTTTCATACTGTTCACCACGATTAGGAAATGAGAAAGAATTTGACGAAATGAATTCCCTGATCAGCGTCTTCGCATGACAATGTCCAAAGAAATGTGCATTCGTTTTGAAGATTCCTCAAACTTTTTGGATAGCATTGTCAGTATGGACGAAATATGGATGCATCATTATGGCCTTTACACTAAAGGACAATCGAAACAGTGGAAGCATTTGGTGTCTTCACGATCAAAAAGATTCAGTCGGATGAAAATCTTCTTGCTTCAGTTTTCCAACGAGGTCATATTTTTTTTGTTTCATTTAATGCAGATATAGGTAGATTATAAAACAATCCCACAAAAGAATTAATCTTTCCAAGAAGACCTCTTTTTTACTTAGCAACCGTCACAAGGTAACAACCTGTGGCAACACAACGCTTCACTGTATAGGACATTTGCCTCTTCGTAATTAATTTATAACATGCAGATTTACAGGTATCTGTTTTCTTAAAGAATACAGCATTCTTGTTCTTTACACAAAAGCATTGTTTGTTGGTCATAAATCTTCAGATTTTGTGGCATGATAAGAAATTTTAAATGTTGGTTCAGATCTACCAAGAATTATGAAGGAGCTACACTGCAAACGTATAAATATAAACAAACCTCTGAAACTGGAATTAGGCATTATGAGTAAGGGGACACTAAGGCCGACACAATGATATCTTTCAAGCCGCAACAATATTTACGTGCAAAATTTCATTAATGTTATAATAATAATCCCAGCAATGTATACCTCTCATAAATCCCGTCATAAAGATCCGCAATAATACTTTATTCACGTTGTACGTTGAATATACTTAGTTAATGGAAAAAAAATTGTGTACATGACGGCTTTAAGAATTTTGAAATAATAATATTTCTATACACGGATAGATCGTACTACAGCAGTACAAGCAGAATTATTACTCATTGACTGTCAATATATATCAACATAAATGAATATTCTCAATTCCCATTATAGTCCACTCTATTGGAACATTTGGTCCAACCGAGCCCGATCCAGAATTTTGGAAGTTATTGCCACAATTTGCAGCAGAGAAGAAATTATATATATTAAAATGCATGTCTATGTTGTGCTGTCTACACCTCAACCAACTGCAGATAGTACTATTTCGCTGTCATTACAGCTCATCAGTGCAGTTTAGGTCTAGTGTAGACAACACGGCATAGAACTGGTTTTGCTTATATACCAAAGCAATGGTACCATGCCGTGTTGTCTACACTAGACCTAAACTGCACTGATGAGCGGTAATGACAGCGAAATAGTACTATCTGCAGTTGGTTGAGGTGTAGACAGCACAGCATAGCCATGCATTTTAATGTATGTTGGTTCTTGCCCGTTAGCAAAAAGTGCCGTGGGGGCCTGCTGTCAAAATATATACATTGATATTTGGTTACTCGCATTCTGATGTGATGGAAGATGATTTTTAAAGTGGCCAAAATAGTTTTGTTACATTAGATAACTAGGAAAAATATGAAGAAATAAAAGTTTCTCCAAAGCTTGATAATTTTTCTTCTTATTTACATAACAGATCACATGATTTGAAGACAATTGAAATTATTGAAAAGCAAGGACTTTAATCTAAGGCCTACAAACATCACCAGCTTGTAAGATATAAAGGTAAAAGTTGGTTCTCTTCTAGCTTTTAACCCACATGGCAATTTTTGTAACCAAGAACATGTGATTTACACTTCTGAAGATTTTCTGAAGTTAGATGTGCTTCTCGTGTAGCGAAAGTCACTGAACTTATGTGAAAAATGTTTATGTACAGGTCATGAGGCGCATCAGTGCAAGAATCGTTCTTGTCCTATTTATAAAGGCAAAGATACTTCATTGTTACATAGTGATAATCAGATGGTAGTTAGTTCCTAAGACACATAATTTTGGGAAGTTGAGGAGTGTAACAAATCGCCTAACTGGTCAAATGATGATTTGTATTGCGAACGTCATTTTCAAGAAACATTTGCTAGAATTTGTTGTTCGTATATCATTAAAACATTCGTTCATTCAGTCAATTAGGTGATTCAAGGCAGTTAAACGTTCTCTTCAAATAGAGCGTAGATTTGATAACGACTACACATTTAAAAGTTTATATTCTTTATTTATCGATGAATATAAAAGATTAAACTACATGACACTTGTAAAGGAGAATTTAAATAATACATACTTTCTTCCGCATCATGGTGTATTGCCTCAATCACGAAATTGAGGGTGGTTTCTGATGGGTCTGCAAAATCTTCTTCAAGGTTCAAAATGATTCTTATTGGTGTGTGGTATCATCTTGCACTATTTTCAGTAATAATTAAGATTAACGCAATTTTGAACGTAAATCTAGGTAAGTAAACTCACCTTTAGTTTATTTAGAATTTTAACAGTTGATGGTCAAAAATTGCTGTACTGTCTGTGTTACCTTTGGAGAGTGGACTTTTCAAGCAAAAACGGTAAAAGCTGGAAGTCCAGTACCTATCCGTAAGTACTATGATTCTAACTAACTAACTCCAAATTTGTTTTACGCTGTTTGACATATTAACACACGATGGAAGTATTAAATGTATATTTGCCTCTTTGAAATGCACTGGATTCATTCATTTTATATGGATCACGGTAAAATAATTATTTGCAAAATAGTGCGAAACTCCATGTAGACGTCTGCCAAGGATTCACCACCTTCACAGATTAATAACACCTCCCATCGTTAATCTTTACTTTCCAGCATAACGCGGGCTACGGCGAAACAAATTGAAAAACACCCCCCGTTCACTTCATGTGTGTCGCAGGAAATAAGATAATGTAATAAATCAACATATAATCGCGAGAGAGTGTCAAGGCGAAGGCGAAGGAAGAATAAGAGGACGCGGTGAGGAGCTGTTCCTGCCTCCTAATGCGATTTAGATTAGACTCTTGATGATATGTGACACACTTGACGGCTTATCTTTACTTACTATCGGGACCGCTGCTCGGTTCCTGCCTGCCKTCTTCGKGGCTTTGCTTATTCATGGGGTGAAGTGGTGKCATTTTCGAGTGCTTGGATACAGCTCGGGGATAAGCTTGAACTGGGGGGAGGAGGTAGTCCTACATAGGGCGGGACTAATTCTAAGTGCGGTGGTTGACAATCGTTAACGGTAAGTATACCCTTTTTTTGTCTCTTGTAATTTTTAGACAAAATGCTTAGATTCAGAGATAAACGCTGTTTTGTGAAACTTTCCACCTTGTCTATTAATAATAATGATTTTCCTTTCGTTGTTTTTGTTGTTACATATATGTCTTTAATGCTCAAACCAACAGTTAACAGGATTTCTAAGTAGGCTTGGAAAAAGACATCTTTTACTAATAGACAAGGTGGAAAGTTTCACAAAACGGCGTTTATCCCTGAATCTAAAATTTACAAGAGACCAAAAACACTGACAATGAAGTTTTGTACAAAAAAAAACCCGCTGGTCTCACGGGCGTACGTCAAAGAGGTTGAGGGGGATAGAAACCTAAAAACACCCGATATTCATTTGTTTTTATAACAATGTTAACAATAATTTAGGGGTACACTAAATACTACATACCCATACCAAATTTTTATTCAATACCTCCGAAACTGTGGATTATATCGTAAAAACATTTTTAAATTACAACTTTAACACCCTATAATTTTTAGTTAAACGAAGCATTTTTCAGATATTTACCAATAAAAATCGTCATATTGTGGCCTCGAGAATCTAGGGTTAATAGGATGACCTACTATTTGGCAACACCCGGTATAAAACGTAATTTGCTAAATTTGGATTACCATTTGTCATATCCATTGTCACTGCACAAAACTGCATTTTACTGCCAGGATCATCTTTATTTAGCTCATTAAGAAGGTGTACTTTATAGGATTTGCATTTGTTGGTTTTTTACTAATTAAACAACTGACGATTGGTTTTTGTTATCGTCCAAAACAAGTAGTGTTTGTAAGGTATATGAGTTACCAATTAAGTTAATTATTATAATACATCAAGAGCTTAATTATTATTTGTAGCCTGCAGTCATTCTGTTGAATATTTGAAAACACGACTTTTTCACAAAAAAATGTTATCAGATCATATAAGAGAGATGCAGGTCATTTCATAGACAAAGAGAATAAATAAAAATCGACAATGCAATTTCCTCAAATCAAATGTCTTCAGGCTTAAATATGGTCAATTGTACTTTTAAGCTACTATGCATGTTTCGGACACATATCAAACATTAGTTTTCGTTTTGTGTAAATTCTGCTGAATCCATTTTTGTAAATCGTTTGCAATGATTTCCTACTCTGATATTTAAAAATACGATGCCCCAACTACGTATCAAAACTGTGCGACATTAATTTATGAAACCAAAAACAGATTACTACCTTCTCTACTAGGGAAGGATTTCAATTTAAAAGATTGATGTTATGCCACCTTAGCAGTACTTTATATTAATGGTCCGAAAAATACTCATCCTAACATTATGGATAAACAAATAGAAATTTGTCTTCAACCTTACACATATGCTTTGACCTTGTTATATTATATAGTGATTATCGTTTTTTTATATGCATATTTCTATCGTACCAAAGTTATCAAAAGCGCCGAAACGTTCTAAAATAACTTATTAATAGCAACGTTCCCGGTTGTGTGCACATCACATTATAGCTGGCCTTTGATGTGAGCCCGTGTTTCGCTCACTTACACAAACACGTGGTGCTCTCTTTCTTCACTTACGGCAGGTACTTGTTATTTGAAGTCCTGTCCACCTCTCCATTCATACTGTAATTCGTCACTCAGCACATCTCGCGTCCTACGCACAAGTGACCAGGCTGCTGAAATAGCGTGCGTCACACTCCTGAAAATAAGCCTGTCCCTGAAAAAGAGATTAGGGATCCTAAACTGTCGCGTGCGTTTCTAGCGTGTAATAATTGTCAAACTTCCTCTTATAAATTTATTTATTTCTGCTCGTTGGCAAGTAATACATTACGTTTTATGAGCGGGAGTGGATAAACAAATAAAAATTGTGATAAAATCGGCGAAAAAACACGCTCAAGCAGATTCGAGGGATAAAAATACTTTTATGTCCGTCAGAGATTGATCTCAAGTGGTAGGCTCTCGTGCAGATCTAGCTCGTAAAATCACATTTATTTAGCTATGTATCTCCACGTTGCCAAGTTCCTTTTAGTGACAAAAACGAGATACTCTAAAATACTCCAACATAAATACAGCTGAAGGTAGAATATCCTTAAGTGTTTTGGCAAATTTATTGCAAAATATTCAAGTTTTATTGAAGTTTCAAGTTTTAGTACAGTTAAACACAAKCACTACGAACTCTTGCTGACAGACTAGCGTTCTGTCTAATTGCTTTGCAATTCTGAACAATTCTTAGTCATAGTTCATCAACATTATGAACCGGGGTTTTATACACAGAGATTTTAGATAGCCCCAAAAGAAAAAAAATCCATAGGATTTAAATCAGGCGACCTTGCAGGGCACTATACATAACCGTCACGTCCAATTCATCTGTCAGGAAATGCTTCATTAAGATGCTCTCTCACATCAACATTAAAAGGGGGTGGCGCTGCATCTTGAAGCAGCCACGTGGAATTTCTTATTTGATGAGGTACTTCTTCCAATAGAACAGGTAAATCGTTCTTAGAAAACCTAAATAGATCTCACCATTCAATTTAGGAGGGAAAATGTTCTGTACGATGCCAGCTCATACGTTGACAGAAAACCTATTTTGGAAACCACGTTCTACTTCCAAATGAAGATGTTCATCTCCGATAATGTTCATTGAGATCATTAAATAAACCTTCTCGCCCAAATCCAGCTTCTTCCGTGAAAAGAATAGAGTTTATAAAATATCTGTCATTGTTGTGAGAATTGGAAATAGTTTTACAAAAGTTTACACGAACCATGTAGTCTTCAGGAGATACAGCTTGAACTTTTTGGTAATGATAACGGTGCAGCTGTTGCTCTTTCAGCATTTCTTCCACTGTACTCCTTGGAATATTCTCCTGATTTGCAATTAATCGTACATTCGTATTTGGATTATATCTGTCAAATCCTTTAAATTGCTCAAATACTTACTGTAAACCAGGGGTACCTTCTTCATACAGGTTTTGAAACAATTTATAACAAAATTGTATTTGGACTTATGGTGTGCGCAAGGATTGGTTTTAGTTACAACTATATATGACTTATCAATACAGATGTATAATAAAGCAATAAACGTTGTTATTACAACATATAGGTGTATATTTTAGCTAAATATCTGACAAAGTAGCTCCTTCGTTTGGAAACAAGCTGATTGAACGTATGTGCTTTGTCTCACTTGATTTATCAGATAACTCTAGATATGTTGATTATATTTTTCGAATTTGGACGAGAACTGACACGTAATTGGATGTATTCTTAAAATTCTTAAATGCAATAAATAAAAAGATGCAATTTACCCTAGAAAGAGAAAAGGATGGAGAGTTTTTAATTTTCTGGACTTATCGATGTCGGTAAAAAATAGTAAAATTTGAATTTATAGAAAACCAACACAGTCAGATGTTATAATCCCGGCTTCCTCAAATCAATCATTACAGATTAAGCATTCCGTGTTTTATAGTTTAATAAACAGACTAATAAATATACCACTTAGAAAAGAAAGTTTCGTAAAAGAATTCACAGCAATTAAACAAATAGCCTTTAACAATGGATATGACACAAAAATTGTGGACCAAATATTAACAACCAATATAAAGTTAGAATACAAAGAATGCTGCACAATGCTAACATCAATGAAAAATAACATATTTTCGCTGCAGTAAATTATGTCAAAGGAGTTAGTGTTTGTGTTAAAAACAGGCTGAATAGGTTAGGAATAAAAGCAATACAGGTTAATAAGTGCAATTTGGGAGGTCTTCTAGTTAACAATAAGCCAAAGTCCAATAAATCGAACAAAAGCGGCATCTGCCAAGTAAAATGCATGCAATGTGACATGATATACATAGGACAATCGGGTAGAGCTATTAAAAACATAATTAAAGAACATGTTGCGAATATAAATTCAAACAAAAGCACAACAGGTTTTGCTGACCAATATTTAGACGCAAACGACGTTAAAGCTTTACATTGCGAAAGGAAAGGTGAAAAAGTGAACCTTTTAGAATTTTTGGAAATTAAAAAAGCTCAGCATCAGAAAAACATTTGGCAAATACACAAATAGAAATTCCCAAGTCCAGTACGCCTTTGATATTATAAAGTCGGCCTTCAAAACCAAGGCGAGATAATTTTACAGCTGTACTTTACAACCCCTCTAAGAAGAGGGGACGTAAGCAAAATTCTGCACATCTGAGTTATCTGATAAATCAAGTGAGACGAAACACATACGTTCAATCACCTTGTTTTCAAACTATCTAATTAATTCAGGATGTCTCACAAAGAATGCACCTTTGAATCCATTCAACGTGTCATTTTATACTTGGAGTGAAGCCTCTGGTGTGCTCGATATGGTTAAAATGTGATTGAAGCGTAGTATTATTCTAGTGTGCCAGTTTGCTTAGAAAATTTTTAAGATGTAGCATTTTAACTAATTTATATGGATTAATTTAGTGACTCACTGGCTTATAAATTCAGTGAACAGGTCAAAGGCCAGCAAAAAAATCTCAACACCTTCAACGAAACAAAACACGACCAAACCGATCTTGAATAATAAGAATGAAAGTATCCAGGCATTGCGTCTGCACCAAATAAAAAAATCTCACTTCTGAACTTGTGAAGGAGTCCCAACCGAATTTTTAAACTCGTTACCAAGAAGCTTCATTATTCATTGTCAATCCTGTCAGCTGTATGCAGGAAATGATTCCGCGGTTGGCCATTAATCAATAATTTCATAAAAATATCAGCGGCTTTATGCCAGATTACGAATAAAAATAGAAATGATACCAACAATTTCCCAACAGGACATGACAAATTGCCGATACGTCCGCTTTAGAAATATGGAACATGTAATGCGAACATAATTGATGTAAATGAGGACGTCTTGACTCGAGACTGCGTGGTTATTGATTACCTAATACACCACTCATCTGCCTGCCTACAGATTTGGGTAATTAAGAGTGATTGATCACCTGCATTAACAGATTAAATTTTGTCGTTGCACCAGATCGAAGTCCAAACACAGTTGACAGCTCAATATGTTTGATTATGCTTTATTTGTCAGCTCTATCTTGTAGGAATTGGGAAAGACAAAAAAATTGTTTTGGAATTTAATACACTGGATTTTGGTACTAAAAGTGCCTCCTGGAATTTTAAAAAAGGTGTATTAAGTAGGATTTTATCGAACTGGTCATTGAGAAATGAAATGTTGCATAAATTTGCTGTAAAAATGTAAAATACATGTTGTTTATCATTAGGCCATGATCTATCCAACGAGCCCTTTCTGTTGTGCTCAAACTATAGTATTTAAATTTGATTTTATACAGTCTGATAATAAAATAAGGTCCCCAACACCTACAAAACCTATTCGTAGCAAAGCGACTAAATACCATCGCTGGAATTTTGCGTAAATATCAGTGGCGGCTCGTGACAAATTCTATTGGGTCGGCAGTAAAAATTTTGGTCCACTCTAGTTGGTCAATATTATTTATTTATAAATTAGTAAATAATTTTGTATACACTCGTAGTTGTTATTGTTTATTACTTGCTACTTCTGTAAATTTTCATATCGCCGCAAGTTAAAAAGATAGTTCATTTGGTAACAAATAGCCTAATCTGGCAACTAGCTTCATAATTTCAACGTTAAGCGTGCACCTGTACTGCACCGGAGAGAAGCCGATATTTGTCGAGCCCAATCCGAAGATGTATTCGGAAGTCCGGCAGACAGCATTAAGCGATTATTTGGGTATTGGCGCTTACTTATTTTGTTATTTCCTTTTTGTGCGAAAATCTTCAATGATTTCAGATTGACTAAATTTATAACATCTATTTAATTAATTCTGTTAAATGTTTGAAGGTATCTGCTTAAAATTGTTTATTTAAGAGGATAGCTCTTACAATAATCTTGAAAAAATGAAATATTTCGTAAAACACTCGGGTGGTTTTTCGTGATTTCAGTATTGAACTATATATATAATTGTTGTTCGATGTACATGTCAAAATTAATTTTCGGAATTCGACGGTTATAAATGCCGGGCCTCCTTTATTAACTTTAATAAAAACATATACGTAAAATTAAATTATGATTATAAACAAAACTGTAAGCACGTAAAGGGTGTCAATCAGATAATATGTAATACTCAGTAGAAAACAGAACCATAATTGGTTGATTAAAAAAAACTTGAAATAATTGAAATAAATGATGAAGTCCGTTTTAACGTTTTATGCTGTCTGCCGGACCCAAGCATTGCAGAGTCTCGATTTTCGCCTCAGGATTCAATATGCGCGCAGGGCACAGCTCGGGAAACGATGCTATTGCTTCCTTATACGATGCGGTCTGCCGACCCAGCGCTCGGATCACGGGCTTGGATGACAAACACATACACGGCCCAGCCACGGTTGCCGAGTAGCGTAAATTATTCGGGATAACCCGTAAGAATGTGATTTTGGCTAATTATTAATTTGATGGTAATGTAAAAACATATACTGCAACTGTTTCAAGATATCTGAACATAATAAAACAAAATATACTTAAAAATACGATTTTTTTCGATCAACGAGCCGCCACTGGTAAATATCATATTTAACAAACGTTGGAACAGGGCTTTCCAAACATTGTAAATGCAGAATATGCGATCATAATTCTATTTTATAATACAGGTCCTGTTTCTTTAAAGCGGGGTTTGCTATTTGTGTAAAGTTCCAAAGACGTGTTGGTTGTCAACGCCCCATTTTATTACAAAAAAAAACAGACAAAGTCAAAAGAAATATACATATGAATGTGACGTATATAATGCGCTAAAAGAGCAGTCTGCCGCCTATCTCATTTTCCTACTTTAATACTATCATAAAAAAATTAACAAACTACAAGATATTTAACAAGACTACATAAATTTTTAACTATTAAAGACATGCTTTAGAAATGAATATCGCAGCAGTCAGAAACCAGGTTGAAGTTCTCGCACATCGATATTAATACGTTTTGAGTTAAATTGGGGGACAGTAGACACGAGTTTTGACAAAATATTAAGGCAGTCCAATTGATTGTGCAAAAGCTTCCACAGAAACTTAAAATTGAATACGGTTCTACAGATTTGGAAAGAAATAAAGTTAAATCTTGCTAGGAGGACTGATTGGTCGAAACCTCTATCATCCACGACAAAAGCTAAGAATTTCAGAAAGCACCTTTGAGTAGTTTCAATCAAGTGATAGTGAATTTTGTAGACATGGCACCAAATTCAGATAATATTAGAGAGTAATATAATAATTATAGAGATTTAACATTTTCAGTCACGACAGTTTCTGTATATAAAGCCTACCAGTTTAAAAGCATATTTATAACTGTACCCGCTACGTGGATATTTAAAGTATTATTTCATCAAAAATGATACCTAGATCAACACTGTATTAAATTTATATGGGAAAAAGTTTGCAAAAATAAGATACAGAAACACATTTGTTCATGTTAAGAAAGAGTTTGTATGATAAGCACCATTGAGATAAAGCATTTAAATAGTGTTGTAAGGCTAAACAGTCAAATAGAGAAGCAACATTGCAGAAAATTATAAAATAAATAAAAATAAAGGGCCTAAGGATGATCCCTGAAGGACTCCAGAGGTCGCAACAAATAAGGTAGATTTAAAGTTACGATAGCCGAACAACTGTCTGTTAAATAAGTGAGATTCAAAGCAGTCGATCTTTTAGCTACAAAAATGTGCTGATGTTAAAAAATATCTTATTGATCTGAACCGATACATGTTTGTGAAGGATAGACTCAAAGTCCTTTGCAAAACAGCATAGTAGTGTTATTGGGCGATAATTGTTTACATCTGTTCCACCTCCTTTCTTCAAGTTAGGGCAAATGGAAGTCGTTTTCCAAATAACAGGAAAATGGAAGTTTTAAGAATAAGTTGAAAATAATGTAGAGGGCAAAACGAATGAAGCAGCACAGTCGTTGACGATAAAGCTAGCAAAGTCAGTCGATAGGATGTCGACTCACATATATATGCATTGTACTAACATTACATTATTTGTACAAGAATAATTTAGAGGTATGTCAGAAGGAAGGCAAATACTTTGAAAAAAGAGGTAAAGGCATAAACAATGGCTTAAGGGAAGTCGAAATCAATGCCATTAGCGGACATAACCCCAGGCACACAAGAATTCCCTTTTTTTGTTATTGACGAAGGATCAGAATTTTTTTGGATGTCTTTGCAGGTGATTCTCAATAGGGCGTAGATAGTTGTGGTAAGCTATAGTATATCACGATTTGATCCGAGACCTTTAGACTCTGAACTGTTAAAACATGAAACGTATTACGGAATCGACGATATTTTTTATGCATTTTTTTTATCTAATGCAGTTGAGGATTCACTAGTGAACTCAAAAAAGACCAATCTACAAGAAATAACAATTCGTAAAACAAAGAAAAGTTAGCTTTACGGAAATTGAAAGCAGTAGCTACATCAAATATCATACATAATTTTAGACGGAATTGGGTGTGTTCACTAGTTATAAAATATAAACTTTTATACATTAAAAAAGAGTACTTAATTAATTAAGTGTATCCATAAGGCTGCAAAAAATTTTTTTAACCAAGATAAATTGGTTACAACTTCTCAGTGCGCAACGTGGCAACAACGCAGTTTTAAGACACGCTCAGATTGACTAGGACTGTCTGTGACGTATCACCCCATGTAAACAAGATAGCGTCCGCTACTTTCTGTATTTCGTTGGCGTTATTGGTTATGTTTGAGAGTGTTCTCTTTTGTTTTTTTTACGAATTCAACAATATGTCGTCGGAATGCTTTGTTAAAGCGGCTTCGAACAATTTGCCGGCTGTAGATATGTTTATAGTCACCGAATTTATCAAGAGCGACCCACGTTTTAATGCTGCCGAAATCAAAGGCGCTAAAGCAGCAGTATAAGTAATTAATAAAGCAGCTTTATCTGCAATTTAATACATTATGGATCATTGATATTTTGAACGAAATGCATCTTTTGTCTAGTGCAAGTCGTGAGCAACACGGAGATGCAGCTATAGGTTATTTTCAGGTGAAGCGAGAGGGGCCTATATGTATACTGCAGTCCAAGATATGCCCGGAACACAAAGTTCGTGCAAAAAATTATACAGTTACTCCAAGTCTCACAACAGTAAAATGTAGATTTTGTCTTGGTCATACCCCTTCTTCACAAAGCACCATCTGCTGTTTAGCTTCTGGTTTGTACATGCTTAAACATTCTCCCAGTTGTTAGGAGTCCGTTAAAAGCAAGAAAACAACTCGTTTCACTCGGCACAATCAAAGGCACGTAGGTAACATAACCTATATTCTTTGTTTACATGGGGTGCTACGTCACACCGACTCCATCCCGGGACACTGCGTTTGTGTGGTCAATTTTTATATTAGAACTTCAGAACGATTTTTTTCGAAAACTGATGCTAGAAAAATTTTGAAATTTTTAGGACGTATCAAGGGTGCTCCAAATATACACATGGCATGATTTGTAAAAAATGTGAAAACACCCAATTCCCATGTGTAAGGTCCTACATTACGACCGTTAACGTGCTAGAAAAAGAGCAAAAATCAGTTAATCTTTATGAAATGGAAGTTCTCGTACTACATCTATAACTTCGATGAAAGAATAGCAGTTGTATCTCGAATTCATTGAAACTGCTACGATTAGGCTTGCCAAGCTTTGATATAAAACTTGCAATTCATTTTAAACGAATGGATTACAAGAGAAGTAAGTACAGATGTCGTCTTCTGTGAATTAATTTTGGCCCCTATAAATTGATCATTTTGTTATCAATTCTGAAACACAATATCACGCAGATACGTCGATTGAACTATTGTTATAAAARTCCGAAAGACTGATCACCCACTACTCTGAATTTTGTGTTCGCAGTTCAGATACGGTAGTATTAATGAATGCGTTCCTGCCACTGATTAATAACTCCTGATTTAGCATCGACAGAATAATGAAATGGAGTGGCGTGACAAAGTGGTATCCTCAATAAATGATTTATGGCAGCAGTTAGGTTTAAAACGAACGTATACAGAGAATTAGCGTGTAAGTACCATTTAATCCAGCTGATTGCTGGCCATTTAATTATTGCACTAACGTGGATTATAATTGTAACTGATAATTGCGGATGTATAAAAATATATGTGTTTCAGTTGGTAACGAACAAGTTGAAATTATTTCAGCTGCGACGTTTTCCCTGCATATCAGTCGTTGTATTTTTCAAGTTGATCTCACGTATTTAAGTCGTAAAGCCACAATTTCATCATAAATGATTTATTTACAACGTAAGTATCACTTAAACGAAATATTGCTCATGCGAAGGATTAAGCTTGGGTTCAATAAATTACACTTAACCCGATATCCGCAGATACATGAGGAACATTTGCTGTTGTAAATAAGAACTTATCTATATTTGGGTTTAAACCGCTGGCAAACAATGTGTAAATATAGCGACGCCTGGTGTATGCAATAAAAACGAAGCAGGAATTGATAATATTAAAATATATTGGCAGCAAGATAAGCTGCAGTTCATACTGCTTTATTTACGCACTGCCGAGCAGAACTAAACATTAAGCTATCAGCTGCCAAACAAAGTGATTTTTAAGCCTAATTATCTCTGGTGTTGCATATGCCTGGCTCCACATTTGAACAAAGGGGGTAACCTCGATCAATGAAAAAAATTTATGCGTTTTCTTGATGATGTCGCCACTATGATTCAGTTTCATTATCTACACGTGGTGAATACCTCTTAAATACAATAAAAAAATAGTTATTAGCTTAGAGGTTCCTTATTTTACACACGAGTCGCGTGTCGTTTTTAATTATTTGACTAGCAATCGATTAGAAATAAATGGCGTGAGTAAAATTGTTAGAAAAATATAACACCTAAAATCCTCTTTCCAAAATTATAACAATTGAAACTACTACTAGACAATTACTTCCACATCCCACTGATGGAAAGTACTGTATCGCGAAAAAATTTTCAAAAATTTTTATTTGCTCAATCACTTTAAAATGGTCGAAAACGAATAAAAAAGGATAGTTAACAGAGCAATTTATAAACTAAGCATAGGCTCATAGACGATATCAGGAAAATACAAAAAGTAACTAATTACTTAAGAAATAAAGGCAAATTCTAGCAGTAACTATTCTACTTAAAATACTTATATTAGTTAAAAAACGATATCAGGCAATCTACTAATTGGATACAGCTTACCTCATTGATTCCAAACGAGTTGGGAAAGACATGGTTATCATGAAATCTGACGGCTGAAAAAGACCGCCACAGTTTAAATTTGTTAATATTTAGTTTTTTACACTCGTTTGGAAGGGAATTGTACGATTGTCAAAATGACATCTAGGCTTTTATTTCTATACGATCAGTAATCAGGTTTTGAGCATTTTTTCTCTCCACACATTTTTTTCTAAGACAAACGTTTCTCGTGATTAATTCCAGGTGACGGAAAAAAGAATATTTGAGCAAAAAATTATTGTCTGTGTGCCTGTGTATCTGTGGTTTTGTGTGGAACCACGATAATTTTCGAAAGACCTTAACATGAATTTGAAATTTGGCATACATATAAATCTCAACTACCTATAACCACCTTTTTGGGGTACGTAGGGTATCAGGAAGGAGGTGAAATTAGTACTATAATTGCGAGTATTATTCGTCCTTATAAATTTTCGGTGCACCAAACTGTTTAGAGGATATAAGCAAAAAAGCGTCACCTGAAAAAACGGTTTTTCCTAAATATCTAAGAAAATACCTAATATATATAAAAAATGAAAATATCATCATAGGATAGGAAATAAAATTTCTTACAAAAAGTGTTTTAATTCTTTTTTTCCCAAAATTTAACATTTTCGAAATATTTAAAAAAAAACGTTTAGACCCTGTCTATACGATTTTTTTTTTAAATTTTAGTATTATACAGATCACTCTTGCAGTTTTTCTGTTAACAACCAATTTATCTATTTTTGCTAATATCACGAGAAACGTTTGTCTTGATTGATTGATTGATTAAACCAGAGTACGGTCAGCATTTCTGCCACTCCCGGACATACCGCCCGGCCTGACGTCTACGCTGGGTTGGAGGGGTACATGCTGATTGCTAGTAGTGCGACTGCCTAGCGCACGTTAAGGGAATATAAGGACTGAATGGGAAGGTTATATAGGCAACATTCATTTTCTTTGAATGTTTTCTGGGTGTTGTTGACATCATTGGTCCATTTCAGAGTTGCTTGATTAATTTCTTGTACCTTGTGATTTCTGTTCTAGCCATTATTTTTCATTTTCCCCGGTTTCTGAATTAACCTATTTATAGTTGTTTTTCGTGTAAAGCATGGTCTTCCTCTTTTTCGTTGGTCCCTGCTTAGCTCCCAAGTCCTCCGTGTGGTTTGCCTCTTTCCTTTAGATGTGTCCCTAGTATTTGATGTGTTTGATGTCGGTTTGGCTCGGCTGCTTTGTTCTTCTTGTTGGAGGTCGTTTAAGAGTGTTGTGATTCTGTCGGCATTTTCCATTGAGGTTTACGTTGTTAGTAGTCCTTGAACAGTTTTTTTCCAAGCTAGTTCTGAGCTTCGAGGGTAGTTTCCGTCTTCCAGGATTTTGTGTACCACTATTGTGTAATTTCTTATATACACTTAACTATATACTTGGAACATCACTATAGTGACCGTAACAATGATAATAGTAACGCAAACATAAGTACGTAACACTAGGACACGATTGGAATTAAACTCTTACACTTTTATGTAGTTTTTCGATTTCTGTATCTTGTTTAGGTTTCTCTTTCATGATGATGTTGACGTTTCCTTGTGTGATTTCATCTGTTCGTCCGATCGCTTGCTGGAGCTCTAGATGGGGTGATAATCTAGGGGATTATTCTTGAATGTGTGCATTTTTTATGTATTATAGATTACAGATAATTTGCGGCCGTGGGCCTATTTCCATGGCTTCCTGGTCTCTAGACAAAACTATCGCACTATCGCAGTGGTTCCTTTTACTCCTTTCTGGTGTTGTCTCTAAGATTTGTTCTCTCTAACTGAAGTCTTTTTGTTTCAAGTCGTTTATGAGCGCTAGGATCCTTTTGAGTTGTACTTTGATCGTAGACCTTGTACAGTTTCTTCCAAGCTACTGCCTAACTTCCACATGTTTTGTCCGGTGTGATTTTTCTTGCCTGGTTTATGTGTTATTGCTGGACAATGTTCCCCCTATATATCTGATTTATGAGCCAATGTGCTGCGTAGACTGTTTCTGTGCCACAATTTTGTAATTTCTTGTATACACTTGACTAGATGCACGGAACTACTTCATTGTAAGGACGACAACAATAACAACCACAACACGAGCACAATGATGCAACACTAAAACACATTATTAACGAAACGTTTACGTGTGAACTGTGATTTTCTCATTTTGGTGTGAAGGCTTCCGTGGTTGTTGTCGATGACATGTTGTTTTCCGGGCTGGTTCCCACGTTGGTTATTAGACCTTGACGTTTCGACACTCATGTCGGTGTCTTCCTTCAGAGCTACTTCTGAGGAAGACACCGACATGATGCCCTTATTGCGTATGTAATTACTCTATCTGTCTGTCTCTCTTTCCATACGATACATTTATGTAGTATCTTATTTTTCACAACGTATTACCGCGCTATAGCTCGGTGTAGAAATATACCGTCGTTGTGATTGTACAAGGATTACTTAGGTATTTTGACTGACGTTTATGGAGGAAATACTGATAAGGTTGTTTAGTCATGCCTGTCACCACATAGTCTGGTGCCATCGGAAATGAGAAATATATGGATTTATTGCAGAGATTATAAGCCGATGATATCATACATTGCAAGCAGCGTATGGCTTCAACAATGTTTACTATAATCAACATGGCAGTCTGCTCAGTGACATTTGATTTTTTCACTCTATACACCGTCGGTGTTTGGTGAAATTCCGTAACATATAGGGTGTGCCATTTATGTACATGTGACCCATTTGCTGGTAGAGTAAGATTTTAAGGGAAACACGATTCGATTGCATTTTTCCACGGACATCTATTTAGGGCCAAGGAAATATATGTCACCTAGTTTTGAAAATCACTTGGTTTAAATGCTCTGCTTTTGCTATGGTGACATAATGAGCTCGTTTTTGGGCATTTTCCATCAGTTTTTATGTATATATGTATAAAGACCTATAATTCCTGGAAATACAKGGGCAAACTTTCTCTAAAATATTTACCTGTGGACATATTTATATAAAGAAACAACTTTGGAGGTTGTAAAGACAAAATGCTTGGCTTTGAATATCGTTTTGGCATGGGCTTAAAAAAACTGGTGGAAATCAGGTTTCTCGCTGCTTTCAAGTTTTTTCTTTTTTCAATATATATCGTAAACGTGTCATACTTCTCTTGTATGGTAAATGCCATCTTTCTAAACCAATGTAAACTGCTGCATGTAAGGTGTTTAACAAATAGTTGTTAGCTACCACGATCTTGCTGTTACAAGATGTTAGAGCGTTTACAATGTTTCTTGCTAACCATGGGTAACTAGGTAATTTGAAGAATGACAAACTCTGAATTTCGCAACCGTTTCTCATAATATTAAAGGCAAAGTTCCGAAAATCAGAACATTATTTGTATTTTCAAACCTTATCGAGCCACCATATTCACTGCATCAAGTGCAGGAGTCGAACTATTTTGTTTAACCCAATATCCTCTCAAGTGTATATAAATCGATGTGTAATTTATGCATACGTTCCATCAAAGTAGCAAATTAATAAAGAGCTAATGTTGTTGATGGGGACAGACTATCGGCCTCGGCAACACATCGTGACAAGATATCGATTCGTTATGCAAACTGATTACACAGCAGGACAAGGTGATGCCAGTCAGTTTAATTTGCATCTTCATTCAGCTCAGCGTGAAGACATCTATTAATATTATTGACATTCAACAGGAATGTGTTAAATATTACAATGATGATGCAAACAAATATTAACGACACCATTAATCATTCATACATGCTATATAATTTCAGCAGGTATGTTAATGAGATTTAGTATCGAGTAGGATTTCGCATTGGCTTTCATGTAACGACGATTTTATACAATTGATATATGACACTAGAGGATTTATTATGGAACCGCACGGCATGCCTCGGCGTAGAACAAAACGAGTTTATTTCGCTGGAAACGGCTCTCAGTCGGTTACGTTAAGGCTAATTAGTGCGATTTGCCACTCGCAGCAATAAATTTTATGGCCTTTATAAGGTGCAGGCCTCGTCCCTATCTGGKAAAAACACGCGCCGTATATAGCGAAGCTATTTGAATGTATTAATTAATTGAATTTCTCGTTTAATTGATATAACAAATGGCAAAAGCACCGGCACCGCACCGCAAACCTAATGTATGTCTTATGTTAAGTAATACTGCAGACAGCGGCAATTCAGGCTTAATTGCACAGTGTTTTCTAATTGAATCTTGTAAAGGCTATTTCGATTCACCCGTTCCAGTGCGGCACGAACGGCTATGCATTTCTTTCACCATACTCAGAACTTAACTATTGCCTCTAATTGCGCCTTCGCAACACCGACTTCAGGTGGAATGCGATGTTTTATTTCCATTTCTGATTGGTGGTGAATAGCAAATTTACACGTTCGCCTTCTGCTGCTGCTGGATCGGGTATGAAGAAGCTTTTGATTTACTTTTGCTATCTTCCTACTTGTTATTTTTATGAAGCTGTTTTCCCTTGCTTACAACATCAATACATCTAAAAACCTGAAGGATAAGGTAGTAGTTATAATCCTAAATATATAGGGTCGCTACAAATTATGGAACCAGTAGGATATTTCAGGTTCTGTTCGATCGATCTTTCTGAAATTGTGCATGGGCCTATGGGTAATTAAAATGCATTTAATAGAATTTATTCAACTCTATGTGTTTCCGAGATATCGGCGCAAGTGAAGAAAGAAAGAAAAGAAAGCAAGAAAAGTGTGACAATAAACTTGGGTCTTGCAAAAAACATAATAAAAACCATATTCGTTATCCTTAACAAAGAACAAACACTCCAAGGTGTCTCCATTTTCCTCGTGACTAGTGATAGCTTTTGCAATCGTAATGCCTCAGTTAACTGAACATGATCGCATCGAAATTTTGATGATGATTGTTTATGGCGATAGAAAGCGAAGTTATTCGGAAGTAGTTGCACTSTACAATGCAATTCATGAAGATTGTGAACCAATTGCCAGAACAACAATTATTAAAACAACGTTTTGACGAAACCGGTGTTAAAAATTGTCAAAAACCAGGAGGTCCAAGGTTTTCTAAAAATGAGGAAAGTGGCTTGAATGTCATTTTAGGTGTGCAAGAGAATCCAAAGTGTTCCGTACAACAGCGTGTTTTCACTCACCATATTAGCAGAAGATCTGTTCAGAAAATCTTGAAAAAAGAGAGGTTTCATCTATACAAAATTTACTTATTACAAGAACTGAGCGAAGATGATTTCGATCGTAGGATAGATTTTGCGAAACAGATATAAACATGATAGATGAAGATAGAAACATATTAAATATGATGTTTTCTGATCAAGAGATTTCTTGCCTCAATGCTAATGTGAATAGACATAATTGCAGATATTGGTCGGACACAAATCCATATTGGATGGAACAAGTCCACACACAACACATTTAGAAAGTGAATGTCTGGTGTTGTATTATCGGTGAGCACATTATTGGGCCTTTTTTCATCGATGTAAATTTGAATGCGGTCAAGTATTTACAGCTCTTGGGCTAACATATTAACCAGAACTTATTTGCCTGTTCCCTAATCGTGAAAATGGTTTCAGCAAGATGGTGCACCGCTCCAAGGTTCGTGGATAGTTGAATGCGATATTTCCAGACAGATGCATTTGGCGCGGAGCGATAGAATGACCCTCATGTTCCCCTGATCTGACCCCGCTTGATTTTTTCCTGTGGAGGTATCTGAAAAATCGTATTTATGCTGATCGGCCACATAATGTAGAAGATTTAAAAGGACGAATCAGGGCAGAAATTCAGAACTTACCTCCAAATATGCTACAAAGAACATTAGAAAACTTACTCAAGGCTGCATTACTGCCATGAAGTAAATGGGAAATATTTTGAGCACCTTCTGTAATGTAAATCCGGAAAATACAGCATTTTTAACGGAAATACTTTTTGGATAGGCGATTTGCAATAAATTGATAAAACTAGATGAAAATTATCACCAGAAAATTTGGCACTAGCCACCACAAACAGTAGCTCAATTTTTAGATTCGAATAAAWTGCAAKTTCACACAAAATKTTCTTTTATATAAGCTATAGAGACATAGTGATTAAGTCCTACCTATTATTCTGATTGGTTGAAGCAAAGGGTGCAAAATGCAAACATACAAATATTTGTATCTAGACAAATACAAGAATGGGAAATTTGGGGTACGCAGTCCAGTAAAAATTACTTCTAAGTAGAATGAACTTTACTTGCCGATTACGGAAAAACCCAAAAATATGAAATATCTTCGGTGCGCAAAACGGTTGTATACTAGTTTTGGACATCACAGGTAGACATTGATGACTTGAGGATTGAGTGCGGAAAACCGCGCCGCCGGAATAAAAACCACACTAGGGCCTTAAATATTATTTAAATACTTAAAAGTAGAAGAAGGATAGATTATATACCTATATACCTATATATTGAATAAAATTATTTGCGGTCGTCTAATGTCACTATTAAGGTAAGATTTCTTGGGGGAATTCGACCTGGTGGTAAAAATCAAGGAATACTCTTTATTTTTGCCGAGCTTTCGACAAATGAAAAATAGAATAACCAAAATATCAAATCCTAAATTTCTTTATAAAAATTTATCAAAGTTAAAAACCTTACTTATTCAAAACGGATATCCACCCGGACTAATCAATAAATTGCTTTATTCAACTCCTCAAAATGAAATTTTAGAAATTAACCATAATGAAGTCCAGGCCTCTGAAATTGTTAAGTTTGGATCATTACTCAACACTACAGGATTAACAAAGACATTAATAAGAACTTTATATAAATAAACAATAGCCATAACATAAATTGGGATAGTGTCAAAATTTTAGAAAAAGAACAGAAAACTAATAAAGGACTCATTTTGTAGATGTACCAAATTAATAAAACTAACAACATTATTAATAAAAAATCGGATACACAAAATGTAAGTAATATATATACATATTTGTTATCGACAGAAATTCTACAGAAGTAATAAGACCTAAATTCAAGTAGTTATTGGCGATCCCTTTTAAAATCATATGAATCAAAATTCAAAAGCAAAATATAAGTGGTTTGTGAATTTGATTACGACGTATATGTCACCTTATATATATATTTTTTTTCTAGTCATTGTATTGTACAAAAAATTTACCATTGTGATACATGCGAAATACATTTAGCATATACTTATTAAATTTAAATTTCCAAAGATTCCTTTCCTATATAATAGAGCTGCCTAGTTAAACCTCAGTTTTGTAAGTAACATGTTCCATTTTTGTAATCTCAACGTAATTATTGGATTGTTGTTGTAGAAAGCCCTGACGAATACCGCAATAAAGCAGTCGAAAGCTCGGCAAAATAAAGAGTATTCCTTGATTTTTACCACCAGGTCGAATTCCCCCAAGAAATCTTACCTTATTATATTATTATTATATTATCAGGCGTGCATAAGCAAGCATGAGGGTTATGCGATTGCAGCAGCTTTTCTTAGTAGGACACAGCAAGCTTCTAAGTAATAGTCACGACGAAACACCCCCAGTATAATTTGTTCTTGTTCCGTCGGACGCATTTACGTCAGCCAGGCTAATATATTACCTGCTATATTTCAGTTAATTAACTACGAACTACCTGTGATTCAGCCAAAACAATCAATCTCCCCGAAATAATTAAAAAGCCGAGTGATTAATGGCGGTGTGGTCGGAATACATTTTTGCGGCCTACACGTCTGTTGCGCCTATTTGTTTAAAAAATGAGCTCAAAATTCAATCCTACTAGAAAAAGCAACAGATGCGAGATATAAGTTGTCAACTTGTTGGAAGTGTCACTCTCAAGTTGAGTGCATGATAAATTGGATATATCACAGCTGTCAGACGGGATATTATCAAGTTTGAAAAGTTCATAATTAGTTGCGTCACTTCCGTCTCTGTCTGCATGCTAGATAGCTTGTCCAAAAATAAGTACCTGCCCTGTTGTTCCACATGCACTTGTCTTGATAGCGGTCAGATAGCGCAAATGCAACCTGGAGTAGCGTATATAATTGATTACTATCTCTCACGAGCAATTGATTTCACTTTAGGGTGGAGTACTCTTATCATGGCATATTAGATAGGGTTTGAAGTTGCGACCAGTTATGATGGTTGTGTAAATGGTATGTTTTTTAATGAACAGTAGTTGACCATCTGTACGTCATATATTCTTTTACAGTCTCTACAAGCAGATTTTATAAACGTAGGAGCTCGCTCTTAAAAATTTGTTTTGGAGTTTGAATTAAATCTGCGCTAGCTAATGTAGCTTTCAAGATATTTAAAAAATCCGAAGAAAGCACATCCTAAAGGCGGCTTTTCTACCATATATCGGTAGATAGTAACAGAATTTACTTCGACATTTCGGGCAAGATATATCGTTTTCCACTTAGTCCTTACTTTGCTACCATTCCAGCCTCGTCCCGGCCAAGGCTCCTTGATTTCTGCAGTATTCCTTTTCTTTTTCTCTGTAGCATTCTTGCCTCCCATACTTATTATGTTGGCCTTTTCCCATTCAATTTCACAAGGTGCAAGAACCATTTTTTTTACATAAAATTTGTTAAATCGGCTCTATTTCAAGTTCTTCTGATTTTGTCGTTTATTATTTTGTCCATTCTCTGACATTCTTAAGTATTTCATCTCTGTCACTTACAGTCTACTTATCAATCTCTCATTTAACACTCAACTTTCACATTAGTTTGTTAATATTAGCCTATATACCGTCATTTTTGTTTTCTTCTCATACATTCTTCTATTGCTTTCTTTTGTTGTAACTCCTACAGGCACTTAAAACTTTTAACCTGTTCTATTCATTAATAGATATAATGCCCAATATTTTTTGCCAAATTTCATTAAGAACCAGTTCTCGGCCTCTCTGCAAAAATCTTCTCGAACATGTTGCATAATTTACTTTTTATACCTGTGTTTTGGGCACAAGATGTAAGACGTCTGCGCAGTTTCACTCAATGTGATATACTTATTCTGCTTACCAAAACAAGGATTCCTACTTCAAGTGTGACATTTAAGTTACACAATAGAGATTTTCAGCTAACAGATTTCCGATTTCTCAAGATCCTAATTTCTTTTACAAAACTTTCACTTTGAGCAAATCTAACCCAATATTTATCAGGCATTTCTAGTTCTTTCTGATGATAAACTGTCATGTTTTTTTCTTGTTTTTGACAGTATCATAATCCATTTCAGTACATAGACGGTACTCCTCAAAATCTTCTTAGAGAATTTTTAAATATCTGGTAGTGATTCTTTGAGATTATCTGTTGTATGCAATTCGTGAACATTCACCATTAAATGCTCTTTCATAATTTCTTCTTTATTTTTACCATCTTTTTCTTAACTTTCCATTTAATTATGCCGAAGTTCTTCACTGTTTTTTAGGAAATCGGGACCACTGAACTAACTTTTCGAAATTACCTCTTCACCAATGCTTTTAGTTTTAATTGCTTCATCGGTTGAATTCTTTTTCGCTGGAATCCAGTACTAATCACTGACATCAATGATATATTGGATTTCTCCAGTCCGGTGAGTAACATCTTGAGTCACTCCACTTGAATATCTTATTGACTTTCACTCCCATCATCTCTTTTATCATGTTTAGTAATCTGCTTAACATAACCGCAGCTTGGTTTCAAAGGTGCAATACGTATTTTCGCAATTATGAGAGGAACATCAATGTTTGTCTTCGTTGCCACTTGAAGATAGGCTGCTACTGCGAAGGCTTTCTCACTACTTTCACAAAATATGTGAATTTGTATCTCATCAGCTRCTGGTACCTTGCAACTGTAACATTTTTGTACTTCTTTATCCTCCATATATCTTGCATTAGAATTTTTGCCTTGACCGTAAAGAATGCTAGCAGTGTAAGAGGATCATTAAATGTTTTAAAAATTTTATCTTGGTGGGAAGATCGTTTTTAATTTTTTCCATTTCTTCAATAATTGCGAAGGTAAATACATCTTTTTTGTCCTAAAATTCATATACATCTCTTTGAATTCGATTTTCTTGGATTGGGAGCGCCAATTGAAGTACAAGAATTCCAAACAATAATTCTAAATAATTCCAAAAAGCTAGTTCCAAACGTTTTCAAAGCTAACAATAAATAATCCTAAAATAATTTGCGCAGCTTCCTCCGCCGTTCACTGAGTTTGCACTGGCACTGTAATTATCCAGTATACTTTGCCTTATGAGACCTCGAAGAGCAAATGGACGGGAAGGAGGCGGCAGCTTGTTAAACGTGCACAAAGTCCCGACATTATTATTCCACGGAGGAACGTAATGGAAGAATCCAAGGCTTCATCCAATCAAAGTCAAGTTCGCTCTGGCTGTCACGTCTGCATTCCGAAAAGACGTCCATTCCTGCATTGTCCTGCTGTCAACCGTTAGTCAATCAGGCTTGTTCGCAATCATGGTAATTTCGCTCGTCAGCGGCGGAAGGCGGCCGCTCCTCCCGGCCGCAATTCCGACATTTCGAACTTCTTGTAGTTTTCGGCCTCATTGGTATTCGGTGGTTGGTTTTAGGGCCATTGAGCAACCATATTTTCATTCATCAGTCTGTCAGGGAGCGCGTAGCTCCAGCGGCCGGACGCTTTTACATAAAAACGAGCGCTTGAAAGGGGAGTCACGTAACAACACGACTCCATTGTATGTAAAGCAAATGCGGCGATGGCATACCCGTATGCGCTGACCTCCCAACACGTTAATGATAATTATTCAATTCGAGTTAGTACTTAGCACGCTGTTCGTTGCCCGGATGTCGGCTGTAATGCACGGTTCATAAATGCCTTCACATTCAAGACGGCTACACAAAAAGACTCCTGACATTAATTGGCAAATTCATCTGAAGCATTGCCACCGCATGCCGAAAACCCGACAGCGGAGCTGCTCCGAGGCGTTCATTAGTAGTCGAGCCTGGTTGCATCACGTTTGATACACGTGTGTAGAAACCTACCAAGAATCTTGGTTTATTGTAAAGAACAAAGGCAAAAACTTGGTTAAAAAGGTGTTGATGTTCTTGCTGTTTCCGGTAGCTGACGCTTTCCTCCATTCGGCTCAGTTCCCCAACAACTATTCTATATTAATCCCACTATTTACAGAGACCCGAATCTTCCTTGATAACCCAGGAACATGACATTTTCTCATTCCCCTCTTTCCTGCTCCTGTGCCCACATAACATAATATTTAATTATACTTTATTATACTACACTCGCCTTCCCTTAAAACTAATAACATACCTCCAACAGTTAAGAATGACAGTTCAGTAAGCTAATCTTTCCGGTGGTTTTACATTTCTTTTACTACGTCTTACTACACTGTCCTCCTCAGCTTCCTGTCCTTCCACATTAACACCTTTATTAACCTTTTCTCTATTCTCTGTGATTTCGCCCCGATCGTTTGTTGAATCATCAGCTGACTCCACAGAAGGTGCAAGCTAGGAATGCTAACTAGGCCCTGAAACTTTTTCAATTTTTTCTCTAATCCAACTAACTTGATTTACATTCCGATAATCTTTAACAGCAATATAATTTCAAACTACATATGTTTTAATACGCCTACCCTTATTACTTTTTAACTTTGTTGCTAATACTATTTTCCTTGCCTACAGTTGTATCTGGTTTAACTAAATCTAAAGCACATCTAATTTTACGATTAAACATTATTTCAGATGGAGAAATACCAGTAACATAACAGAAAATTGTTAATAACTAAATTTAGATCATTCGCATTTTTTGCTGATTTACGCAAGCAAATTTTAACTGTTTTCACTGCATTTTCTGCAGCTCCCTTTGTCGCCGGATGGAAGGGTGGAGACAATTTATTTATTTATTTATTTATTTATTTGGATACATCACCAAACAGCCGAAGCCAATTACAGGTGAGGGGAAATAACAATAATAATAAGATATTACACATAAGCAGGGCATACACAATTCTCGATTTCACGAACACTACAGGAGAAAATGTCAAGTAAATCACAGACAGAATTATAGTTACTGCACATAACGTACACAGGAGAAAACTTAAGTAAATTTGTATGAGCGTAAGGTAAATAAAAACAATCGATATTACGACTAGCTGGTCGCGGAACTCTGAAGTACAATTGCACAAGTAAGGATGTACAATTCACCTGCCCAGATATTATTTTATATAGAAATATAATTGAATGAAGCTTTCTACGAGCAAATAAACTGTGCATTTCAAATTTTTTTAACAATAGATCGTTAGGGTAACCTACAGCTGGATAGACACCATTACAAGTAAAAGACAAGAATTTAAGAAAACGTCTTTGTACACTTTCTAAATTATCGATGTAGGTGCCATATCCTGGAGCCCAAACGACGGAGCAATACTCTAATTTTGAGCGTACATACGCAAAATACAAAAGCTTCAGCGCAGCAACATCCGTAAATTTTTTTACATGTCTAATAATGAAGCCTAACATTCTATATGAGCGCGCAATACAGTCAGTTACATGGGGGACAAAACTCAAGTTCCTGTCAAAGATAACTCCAAGGTCTTTTATGGTATCGCGTCGGGATAGCTTGTTCTCGCCTATAATGTAGTCGAAAATAATTGGATTATGGACCCTGTAATATGAACATGCAAAACATTTTTGTATATTCAGCGGTAACTTATTGACCAGGCACCAATTTTCAATACTTTCGAGATCGTTTTGAAGATTATGTGCATCATTAAGGGACTGAAGAGAGGCAAACAGCTTTAAATCGTCGGCATACAGTAAACTATGACATTTCAGTCCTATCGAAATATCATTGACATATATGATGAAAAGCAAAGGTCCCAAAACGGAGCCCTGAGGGACACCTGAGGTAACATAGAAAGCAGGAGACACATGTCCGCGGTACCCGACGTACTGCCGCCGACCCACTAAGTAGGACGAGAAAAACTGCAAAAGTGACGGAGACAATCCGGTTGTAGACAATTTACGTATGAGTATAGTATGATCGAGACGGTCAAAAGCACTCGAAAAATCCGTATAGATTGCATCGACCTGCATCCCACAATCAAGACGCTCAGATTTGAAATTTGAAATACACGCTAAATTTGTAGCAGTCGATCTACCAGAAATAAAACCATGTTGACAGTCTGACAGCAGCGGTCGTACGTGATATTCCAAGTGTCTATGCAACGCAATTTCGAATACCTTAGCAAAATTTGACATAATTGCTATTGGGCGATAGTTTTCAATCAATGTCTTATCCCCTTTTTTAAAAACCGGACAAAGTCTTGTTACTTTCCATGTGTTAGGAAAAGTATTAGTCTTCAAGCACAAATTAAATAAGATGCATAAAGGAACGACAAATGCAGTCGCACAATCACGAACGATAAACGAAGGAATACCATCTGGGCCTTTGGTAAACTTACACTTGAGTTTTTTTATTGCCAAAAGAACTTCATCTTGGGTAAGTGATGTCAAACTCAAAACGTTTGAGAAACGAGCATTGTCTGCAACATTATAACTTGTAGTATTTGAAAGGTCAGGGGTTGCAAACTTAGATTGAAAGTATGAGGCAAAGGAGTTAACAATTTGCTCTGGAGATGATAGATGTGACTCATTATAGAACAACTGATCGGGCATTGAAGATGTGCTGTGAAAGTTACTCATATAGGACCAGAATTTTTTAGGATCGGCCTTAATCTGATTTTGCATAAGCAAAATATAATTCTCATGTGAAGATGAAATATTTTTCTTTATCTGAGCTCTTAAGGCCTTAAAAGCATTATGAGTGTCAACACTACCAGACTGTTGATACTGTTTCCATAACAGCCGTTTATGTCTAAGATCACGTTTAATATCTTTGCTAAACCAAGGAGGAAATTTGCTCTTTTGAGTGGCACGTGTTTTTGGAATACATTCATCAAATATATCATTAAGGACAATATAAAACTCTTGACAAGCTTGATCGGCATCGATATGTTGAAGAAGAAAGTCCCAGTTCCTATGTGCTATCCTATCATATAACAAATAATAGTTAGCTTTTTTAAAATTATAGCTATAAGTATTGTTTACTGGAAACACTCGCCCCAAGTCATTATTTTTAAGATCAATACATATATCTAGTGGGGGATGATGATCATCTAATGGCAACAAAACATCTGAAGAAAGCACAACACTACACAAACCGTTTGATAGCACCAGATCAAGAAGGCAATCATTACAATTGAGGTTTGTGTTAAATTGCTTAAAATTAAAATATTGACAAGTGTTATTTAACAGTGATACTTTACTGGTAATTGAATTAGCACTATACTCAGGAATATTAAAATCACCAGCAATATGGGTGTTATTACCATGCAAGTAGTCAAGTGTTTCCAAGTAATCAAACAGAAGAGTATAAACAGCTAAACTGAGAGCCGGAGGTATATAAATGACTAGAAGATATACAGAAACACTTCCAAACGTCAGTCTGACACCCGCTATATCAACTTGCGGCACAGTACCTCTCAGTGCGGAGAAGTCAAGTTCCACAGACCGAAAACTGTCGCTCACAGCCACAAGCACCCCGCCACCAGTTTTCTTGTTAACATCATGAAGATTGCGATCACATCTTATAACGTTATATGAGGGAGGAAATAGCTCAGAGTTGAGAACATTATCATTTATCCAAGTTTCACTCAGCAGTATAGCATCATACAAAGACGAGACGACGGCATCGTATAACTGTACTACCTTGGTGTTAATTCCACGGACATTCTGATAGTAAACATGCAGTGTGAAAGTTCCGGGGGAATGCGATCTGCTCCCTGAATTTTGTATTATTGGCTGCTATGATGCGTAGTTGATCCTCGATTTTACCAGCTCCAAAGCTCTGCTGTAGCTCTTACAATTTTTATCGAAGACAGTGTGATTATATTCAATGTTTGGTATTTTCAATACTTCTGCTGCATGTCTACAATTTGTGCATTCCACGGATGATGAACTGCATGCATTGCTCCTATGCTCTCCATTACATAATGGACACGTTTCATTTTTTTGCGAACATGCTGATGCCCTATGGCCGTAGCGCCAACATTTATAACAACGCAGGACATGGACGTATTCCTCTATCCTATAACTTCCCCATCCAACAAATATACGACCCCGTTCTACAAGTTCTCTGAAGTTAGTGACATCTACTTCCATAACAACATTGAAATTTCTTTTATTACGAGGTATATACTTGTGATTAAATTTTAGAAAAGCCTGTGCACAATCACTTCTGCAATTCTGTCTCAAAACCTTGTCTGTAAATTCATCCATATTATCCACGGCATTATTAGGAACATTATAAACTATAATCTTTGGCGCAATACCTTTCGGCACGCTGATGTTATAATTATCCGCCAATTTAGCCTTAGCAACATTTTGCAGTTTTTCTAACGACGATTCATCATTGCATTGAATTGCAATACCACCTTGAGCAGTAGATTTTATTTTATGCACAGAGATAGCGATATCAGCAGGATTGAGTTTTTCTTCGAGCACCGTTTTTGTGAAACTGCTATTTTGGTCACTGTTTTTAGGCTTTATGACGAGAGGCTGCGGTTTGCGACTTTGTACAACATCTGCCCAAGATTTCTTAACTTCTTTCGAAGATATGGATGACTCCGTAACAATGTTCAGCAGAKCTTTTGTATTTTCAACGATCTGATTTACTGTTTGTTCAATACTTGCCACTGTAGATGTTAGCTTCAGCCTATCCTCAGCGACAGCTACACATGCATCACAAAACCACATCAAGTTCTTAGATTCACTTATAACTTTGCTAAATACATCTTTTAGCTGTACGCATTGAAGATGATATCTGTTTGAACACAATTTACACGTAATGGCCTTATTATTCACTATGAAATTGTCGGAACAGTGAACACACGTCTGTGCGTTCGCCATGCCATACAATATACAATACCATTCATTTTTAAGGAATATTGGAATTCACGCGATTTAAAAGCTGCGGCATTATCTGAAACTAAAACATGAGGTAACCCCAAGCGAGAAAATAAACTTCTTAAAATGTTTATTGTTGTAGATACTGTCATATCCTTTGTTACTACTGCCTCAATCCATTTACTACCTGCATCCAAAACAATAAACACAAATTTACCAAAAATTGGACCAAAATAATCGATATGAAGCCTACTCCAGGGGCTTTGTGGATAATCCCAAGTAATTAATTTAGCCTTTGGTGGAGCAGTTTTGGTAGTTAAACAGATATTACATGATTTTATCAAACGTTCAATATCATTATTCATTTGAGGCCACCAAACGTACGATCGAGCTATACTTTTTGTCTTTACAATGCCCTGATGGCTGCTGTGCAATACGTTTAAAATTGTATTTTGCCATTTGCTAGGGATGACTATACCTTGTGACCAAGCAATATGCATCCATCTTCAACAGTTAGCTGATTTCTATATATAGCAAAAGGCTTTAACATTTTACTGACCTCACGCGGCCAGCCCTTAAGAATATATGGATATACTATATTTAACACTGAATCCTTTTCTGTTTCACTTGCAATCTCCAAACACGTTACGGGAAGGTCTAAATTATCAGAAAAATGTTTTAAATACGATATTGTTGGCTCTTCATTGGATATTCCCGGTAAGGGAAGTCTTGAAAAACAATCTGCATTGTTAAATTTAGATGGCACATATTCAATGTCATACACAAAACTGGACAATAAAGATAATTGAAGACGATTAGCTGCCATTTGAAGAATTCCACGTTTTGGCCAAATATTGTAACTCATGGTTTATGATCCGTTACTAAAACAATTTTTTTCCCATACAGATATTGATAACACTTCTTGACCCCAAAAATTATTGCAAATGCTTCCTTTTCCAACTGAGAATATTTTTGTTGAGCCTTATTTAGTGTTTGAGATGCACAAACAATAGGACAATCAATACCATAAGCTGAACTATCAACGGATTTAATTGGCAAACTTGGATCATAATGAACCATTGCTTATTTTGAAGTCAACGCTTCTTTAAACCTTTCAAAAGCTAAATTGCACTCGTTTGACCATATAAATGGTGTATCTTTCTGCAATAACTTGTATAATGGATAGAGTAATGCATAACTATTTTAAATAAACCTGTTATAATAATTCACTAACCCTAAAAATGATTTGAGCTGAGAGACATTTTGTGGTACAGGTGCTTGTTTAATTGCTGCAATTTTTGATTCGTAAGCATGTAATCCAAATCTATCAATCTTATGTCCTAAATATACTACCGACTCTTTAAAGAACTCACATTTATTTAGCGCTACAGTAAAACCACATTTTTGCAGTCTACTCAATACAGCGTTTACTCTATCTAAATGCTCCTGTCTGTCCCTGCCAGTAATTAATATGTCATCCAAAAACGTGACTACACCTTTTAGATCTTGCAAAACCTGTTATATTTTTTTTGCTGGTGCACTAGCTACCCCAAAAGGGAGTCTGTTGTATTCGAATAAACCCTTATGAGTACTAATTGTTGTTAAATGCTTAGTTTCTTCATCCAACTCGATTTGTTGATAAGCATGAGATAAATCAATTTTAGTGAATTCTACACCACCCTGCAACTTGCAAAATAAATCCTCAATACGAGGTAAAGGATATTGCTCAATTTGCAAAAATGGATTTATGGTTACCTTGTAATCTCCGCAAATACGGACTGTACCATTACCCTTCAAAATTGGAGTTATTGGAGTACCCCATTTACTAAACTGGCTTCAAAATATTTTCATCTACCCACCGTTTAATTTCTGTTTCTACTTTATTTTTGATTACAAAATGCATCGGTCTGGACCTGGGAGTGTGTATTTTCAACATTTTAGTGTTTTGTGAGATAATCAACTTTAAGGTTGCAGAAAGCTCACGTTTCGGAGCTGGGGGGCCTTGATCTGGAACCTTCAACTACTATCGCCGTGCATAATGTAGCTTGACAGCAGTTACAAAAAGGCGGCACAAGGAATTCAGAAATCAACGCCACCCGCGTTGCATGAATCATTTATAGAAACCCTGTACAAGTAGAAAATGAATGTTCTAAATTTGACACGGCACAAGAAGGGATTAAAACATATTAAATAGGTTCACAGGTAAATATTTTAGGGAAAGCTTGCCGGTGCATTTCCATGAATTAAAGCTCTTTATACATATTTTCTTAGAACATAATTTAAGGCAGGTTGCAGGCAAATCTGTTCAAATAGATCATTTGTATTCACGTGAAAACTGAGTACGGCCCAATCTAACATATATAGATCAAACCTATTCTAAGCATCTGGGCGTCCTTACTTTATGGTCGCGCCGTAATAAAGTGCTTAATCAATCAAAACCATTTTCGCAGAATATTTCTGGTTGGTCTACAATATTAAAGCTCTTTGCATATTTAATTGTAAATTGTCACAAAATAAAAAATAGATAGAAATTTTGCTGCATTATGCTAATTAATTATTGCCTAACGGTATTCCGAATCCATTTCTTTCCACTATAATAAAATGGTCCATCATTTCAGAGAAGGGGCAAAAATAGAATATAATGATTATTACGAATATAGAGTTCTCACACAAACAGAAATTTGCCGTTTATTTAATAAGAAATATCCCAAAAGGAGATGAATTACATAACCTACCGTGAGCAAGAGTTGAAGCTTTTGGAAGTGGGTCAAGAAAGAAAATCTCCATTTGATCACCCCCGAACTGACAGCAGACAGCTAAATAGTTTAAAGTTTTGTCTTGAAATACCTAAAATTGAAAAAGGGTACGTGTACTCATAGCGGTTTGGTCCAAAAACTAAACGAAGATTATGCTCATCGCASCTTTGGAAAGCCATGTTTCCTTAGGCGAGACAGTAGTCGCTTGTCTAACTAATGCAGTGCTTTACCCTAATAAAGKATAKCAAAATCAYCCCAATAACACCACATGAGTAATAAAAAGGCACATCTAGTATACAAGGCCTTAACCCTTGATGATAGTCTTGCATGGTGAAAATATTAAAAAGAGCTTTCCTCTAAGCAAGTAAAACAGTTTTTAACAGTTTTTTTGACGCCATCAATGTGCATTTAAAACAGCTGTGACCTGTATGTCAGCAGAAAATGCTGAATCTATACCAAACCGCCAAACCCTTGGAGGACGTACACATCAAATGCTAGCAACGGACAGCACATGCCACCATTCAATGTATTCATGCCGAGTTCAGTTCATATCTTCATCGGAGTCCTCGGTCATGTTTCGCTCTTTTACCAGTTGGTACCATATTCACATAAGTCATAACGTGCCACGGATGAGTGTCGTCACCTCCCAGCAGGTGTGCCTCGGTGTCGTGCTCAACTGACAGATGTGTGTGGCCTAGGAGTATGTCACGACTTCCAGGTAGAACAATGCTCGTGAACGAGATCTATCTCGCGTAGTACTGAATGCATTTAAATCCAAGAACCCGCCGCTGCAGGGACCTTATGTCGCATCTGCTACGTGGAAACAGGTGGTGATTAATTGCACTGACGGGAGGTAGCTGAGATGCTAACTTTGCTTGGTAGACTGTGCTTCCTTCTTGTTGGGTGATACAACTCATTAGGATAGGTAGCTGGCAAGGAGTTTAGAGTGTCATCGGTGTCATTCTGACTTTTAAAGAACGGAACTCAACAGTGGCAACAAGAATTTTCGATGTAGAAGCAGTATCACGTTTACTTACTAAGGAGTGAGAAGAATTTAAAAAAAATCGTAAGCAGCAGGAAGAAGTAATATGGAAGCGAGAAGAAGCAATGTTTCAAATAGTGAAAGACCCTAGGAGCAAACTAGATCAACATATTATGCTGATTCGCCAACAAGTCATTCAATTTTGCATTTTCCATTCTTTTTGGAATTTGAAATTTATGAAGAAAACGAGACGAAATTTAACGAGTGGCTTAAGAGATTTGAATTTACACTCGACTGTTGAGCAACTTTAATGAAAATTAAAATAGTAAAATTAACAAACACTATCCCTTCGTTTTCTCATAGCCATTGTATCAAATTCTGTGAATACAGGTGCACATTTTTTTCTTTTGACTCAATTTTTCGTAACACGAAAAAGGCATTTAAAAGTATCAACACTGGTAAATACAGAGGCGTTTCTTTTTATAAATTCCAACATTTGAGTAATTTTAGATCAAATATCTGTAATTTGATGGCTGGAACGTAGCTTTGGGTCGAATATAACACAATATCTAATTAATATTCGAGAAATGGACATTGAAATATAATGACATCATTACTTCTTCGTTTATTACCATTACCGTTCTTGACTTGCAGATAACCTTAAAAATATGATGCATGCTAGGGATGTTGCTCTTAAACTGTTGCAAATTGGGATGACTATAAGCAGATTAGGAATTTGGTGAATGATGCTGTTATGCATAAGAGAGAAAAAAGCCTATGTGAAGCATTCATATAACAAGACATGTTTTGATACAGATGTCCATCATCACAATCTGAGGCATGGAGGATTCTTAGATTTACAATTATCTACTACTGAAATGGGTAAGCGTCGTTTTACACATTTATATGGTTGCTTCCATAATTCTTTGCCTCAGTATATTAAACACTGTTCCATTTATCATATCTGTAAACAGTTAAAACAATATTTTTTGTTTGATAACCAAGTCAATTCGTCTTAAAAATTTGTGGTAAAGATTTTATTTGTATAATTTTTCATTCATTTTTTTCGTTTCGATTTTGCTTTTCTATAGTTGTATAGCGTGAGCTTGGGTGTCCATTATTCGGCTACTAAACTTAACTTAATTTATCTATTTTTGTTCTCTCCAGAAGACCTTTCAGGTGCTGTTGGCTGATTTTCACCTCCATTTTCTATACCCATACTCTCACTTGTCTCTTCTAACGTGCTTTCTTTTTGTAAATTTTCAAAAGAAAAAGGTTATAACGCCCACTACCATATTTATTTACTTATCATGTTTGTTTAGCTAGTGAAATTAGCCGAGTCTGAATAAAATTGGAAATGAAAAAGCATTTCTACAGTAAGCGACAATGGCTTGTGCAGTAATAAGTACTTAATTGTTATAACGCTACGCAAGGGTAATTATAAACTCATCATTAAACGATCAAGTGTATGCGACCCATCGGTATTACAGGATGATGCCGTGCGATTACCCTAAAGAGAGCAAGGCTGTATCAAACAATTACTATAGGTGTCATGGGGGAGTATCAAGCCGCAAGCCGAAATGAGTAATTAGCATCTTTAATAATGCAGTGATTGTGTGTTTTGTTCGGTGGGGCCGTGTTAGTCAAGAAAGCGCCGCGGGCGCCATGGGTTGATAGCAAGGAACCAGGGGCGTAGATGCCAATTTGTGATAGGGACCAGGGATGGTCAAAACAACCCTGTGAATCGAATTGATTTGAACAATATGAATCGATTCAATTTTGTAGAACAAACTAAAAATGCGCAGCTTTGTTTTTGTGAAACTATCTTCCTATCTGAGAAAAAAAATATTTCTTCTATCTATAAAAGTTATAGGCCTAATAAGCTGTACTTGTATTAATTAAATTATCTACTTATTCGTTGTGACTAAAAGCTTAACAATTCAATATCAAACTGATGGGAGCTAAAAAAGTTCTAGATCGCATTTCATTAGCTTTTGATTTGTAGTTGTCAACAAGTAATGCTTCAAAACGAGTATTAGTCATCTTCATGTCATAAAAAGAAAGCTACCAATAATTACACTCAGACATTTTTAATGGTATGTTTGGATTCTATTCTATAAATAATATAAGTTGTAATAACTGGTCAAAGAACCTACCGTTGGTTAAGGAAACTTAACGTACTTGGATTAGTAAATAATACTTAGCGATCAGTTCATGTCGATGATCAGAAAAAAACTGGATGATACATTTGCAGACTATTAAAAGCCTTCGCTATCTAAAACAAGTTACCCGAAAACTGACAATAGAAATACTTTCAGTATACCCTTTTCCTGTCTCAAATGATTTCAGCATATAATAAGGAAAGGAATATTGTATATTCAGAAATCATATATTATGGAGTATGGAGATTGGATAACATTATAAAACACTTTACTTGAAAATATACCTATAAAGTGTTTTCTTCGCGGTACGTATCAATTTCTCGGTACGACCAACAAAAATTCTCTTAAACAAATTGGCTATTGGATACACAATCAAGTAGTTAAAGATCAATCACCTAATTTTAAAAACGGCCATCTCTATTCAAGCTAAATTTTAGAAACAAGCACAAATCTGCTACAACAGTGGATCGATATATAGATTTTGATACTTAATCGGTGATCGTTATTATTTAAGAAGTTTGTCATAAAAATTAAATTCTCTTTGACTTAGAGAAAAAACGCTAATTTAGTTTGGAGATGGTCCTGCGGTTTAAAATTTGCTTTGAAATCCATTCAATCGCAAATGCCCGATTTTGAAGCAAAAATATCATTGACGAATAACGAACAACAGATAATATTTATCTGAACTTTTATAATGGACATAGTGGATTTTTCCAACACTAAACAATTTGTCCCTTCTTCTATCCCTTCGCAAACCACATATTCTACATTTGTGGCTTGGGATTTTCCTGTTTCGGCATAGAAGCCTAACTTTTTCTGTTTTTCATTAGAATACCTTTGTTCTTTTTTGTTACTAAATTACTGCTCCCAAAATCGGAGCAGTAGGATTTTTCGTCACGAACTCCAATGTTGCATTGGAAGGTTAGGGTTAAAATTCCATGTTTACCTGATGGTAGGAACGAGTGGCATACTATGGCCTTGAATATTTTTGCGGATGTTTTCAGTCATTTGGGTAACATCCCCATCATTGTGCTATATATATTTTTGGCCGCCATAATCATCAGACCTGTTCGTTTTCATGTTCTCCACATTTATCATAGATAGTACATGAAACACCGCACTAGCAGTTTTTTTTTGGTATCTTTGGGTCTCTCTGTTGTACTCTAGCAAAGCCTATGCACGTGGTTTTTTCTCATTAATGATTGTGATGCCTCTTGATCGAAAGTTTCGGAAGCAACATATTCTTTTGAGGATTAAAATATAGTAAATAAATCGTCCCATTAATCTTTCAGGTAACCAAAAAAGGCTTGGGTCCTTAATTTGTGAATTCTTTTCATTATAAGAGTTTTACCTTTTCGTTGATTTTCTCGCTGATTGAGAGGCAAAATGAAGCACATCTATCCATGCTCGTCCATTTTATGCACTTGCGTACACGAGTAGGTATAAAACTAAGCAGTGATTTTACTGCAGAACAATAATTAACTCGTATTAACTAGCGGTAGGTGATATCAAACGATGGCCACTTTTGAATTAAAAATTGCATTGGAGATGGCTAGTTTTGAAACTGACACTAAAGTAAGACGTCATATTTTGTTTGTATTTGGGCAGTTTTGGAGCAAACCAACTTGATAGACAGATAGCTCTTAAAATATAAAAAATATGGGTATGGTTGCCTTTCAAACTAGACGATGCACTTGAAGAATGTTCGTATGAAATAAAGCACCATAAGGCTACTATTACGGCCTACTGCAATAATGTCAAATAAAAAGCCATCTGTCTTAGCAAGCCGGACCCCGTGACTCATGAGTTTCGTTGTTTTTCAGCTCATCAGCTTGCTGACCAACACAGATGGTTTTATTATTTGGCATTACTCGTCATTTTTGCTTAGCTATATTTGTTCTAGAACTTATGCAATGAGTGCTACTTTTGGGGAAGGGGTAAGATAGTGGCAAAAATACCAGAACATCCAATCATAATTTCTAGTTTGAAAGTAGGCGTACCTCGATTTTGAGGTATACAAATATGGAAAGTTTTATTCGAAATTCTGCAAATGCTTCGTTGGCTTGGCGTTTATTTAAATGATGGCAGTTAAGCGACTCCCACGGGTTGCTGTCAGCGCGCCACTGTTTCGAATCGCAGCAAGGTGGTGGTCGCGTCAGCCGAGGAACGGTAAGGATTAATGGGTCGGGTGGGACGGTGCGGTAATAAATTCCTACCCAAGAATTACCGGCTTGCAACTTGCGAAATATGACAGTCTCATAAATTTAAGATAGCGAGAAAGCAGGAAAGAGCTAGAGGGCGACCCGTGTATTCGAGTAATATATCTGCGAAACCCCAAGTCGGCTCGCCGCGGTCTCGGCCCCGGGCKTCTCCCCATTATTTTTTCGTTTTCAAGAAGTGGGTAGTTTGCCATATTTTTCCTGTGGCACCGCGCGACCACGGATCTTGATAGTTAATGTGATTTATGCCGGACCAGATAACTCGCGGCCTCCCCGGATGATAGCGTCAAGCACAGGAGCAAACTTTTCTCGGCTTGATAAGCCACAAACTTACGTTAATATGTACGGGGGTATATGAAAAGGAATCTGCACAACATACCTCCAATGTGTCTCGAAATAAAAAGGACATCTTTATTTGGTGGGCAGCGTGAGACATTTTTGCTGAAAAAAAAACACCAATATCGAAACATTCCTACGAAGGTCTATACTCATTATACGCCTTTCCTCTATGATAATATTTAATATAAAAAATGGGTTACCTTGGTTTGATAGTGATGTTAAAAACGGGACATTGCATATAAAGCGTTTAGGACTAGTAACCAGCAAAACAGGGTGTTCAGTTGGCAGCTGTATAAATCAAAACGAAATGAGGTTGTGGGAGAAAGAACGACGTTACTACCACAAAAAAAATGATTGTTTTAAGGATAACTTCAGTATGATGTGGAAAACATTAAAAAACTTGTAAATACAAAAAACAGTGTGACTATAGTTGTGTTCGTTTCTACTGTGATGATCATATGATTTTGGTAAGAGATACTGTGGAGATTGCAAATGGGTTCAATAAGTATTTTATAGAAAGTATTGGTTCAATTGTCAGTGATATAGATTACAATGATACATGTCAATTTAAAAACAGCAATATGTATCCAAATTTATCTAAATTCAGTCGAGTGGATATGAGTCAACTAAAGAAAATGGTTAATAATCTGGATAATAAATTCAATGTGAATGATCTCTAGCATCCTAAAAAGAATATTTGGAACTATAGATCAAGTTATTTTGAATTTCATTAACACTTCACTGTCTGGTGCTTGTGTGCCCAACTTAATTAAAATTAGTAATATATTTCCTATATCAAAGGTGGCAAACACTATTGAGTGCAGCGAATTTAGACCAATTAATACTTTGCCTGATGTTGAGAAGATATTGGAAATGGTAGTTTACAGACAACTCTTACAGCACGTAGAAAAATATGAAATATTGTTGAGTTATCAATCCGGATTTGGGCAAAATCACTCTTGTGAGAGCGCCCTCCAGTTGACCCTCAGTAAATTTTATGCCGATATTAGCACTAATAAGTATATTGTTTGTGTTTTTCTCGATTTGAAGCGAGCTTTTGAGACAATTGACAGGTCGATATTGCTCAGAAAATTATTTCAATATGGTTTTCAGGGAAAGGTGCACGAGTGGTTGGCTAATTATTTAAGTAGCAGAAAATAGAGTCAGGATTGGGGACATAGTTTCGGAAGAGGCGGTGAGTGAATGTGAGGTACCTCAGGGGAGTGTGATAGGGCCTCTGTTGTTTACATTATATATTAATGATATTGATTTGTTTGTTGGTTGTGATTTTGTAAATTTATTTGCAGATGATACATTACTTGTTGAAAGTGATTGTAATTTAGATGTAGCAATAGCAAAAATGAATAAAACTCTTGCAAAGGTAGAGCAGTATCTAGCTTCAAATAGATTAAAGCTTAATGTATCAAAGATTAAGGGTATGAATGTGACTACTAAATACAAATATAAATTTTTAGATTTACACAGAATAGATTTGCATATTTGCAATTGTAGAATTGATATTGTAAGGATATATAAATATCTAGGTCTCAACAATTGACTGCTTGTTTGATGAGCGCTTTAACTACATGTAAAAGAAAATATCTAAAAAGTTGTTCGTTTTATCAAGAGTGACTAAATTCCACTCTATGGAAACGACCATTAGAGTATATAAAACTATTATGCAACCTCATTTTGAATACTGTGCGTCGATAGTGTTTCAGTTCAACCTTAACAAGATGTCTTGCTTGCAGAAACTGCAAAATCGTGCAATGAGAATTATTCTAAAGTGTACCAGGCTCACGCCGATTAGGACTATGTTGATTGCTCTACGGTGGTTGAATATTGCGGATAGGGTGCTGCATCTTACGATGGTCTTTATATATAAAATAATAAATAATCTCATGCCACCTTACCTAACAAAAATGATAGTTAGGGCACACGATGTTCATCAGTATGAAACTCGAAATGCTGGCGATATTTTTGTGAATAGAACTTACGCAACTGCCTCTAAATCTCTATTTTTTAAAGGTTTTATAAAATACCATTCATTGCCACTTCATGTTAAATGTGCTAAATCTCTCAGATGCTTCAAATCACAGTTGCTGTTTTATATTAAGGGCACTGGGTAGCGTGCGAATATTGTTTAATTTGTTTAATTACCAAGTGCATTCACAATATCTTCCGATGTTGATATAGGAACATTTCGGTATGTGATATTTCCTGGAATACCTCCCTAAAATTTATGTGGTGACTGCTTTATAGAGTTTTCGGTGCGCCTGATAAAATTGCAACTTCGATTTCCTGTAAAGATTCCACTGTTTATTTTTGTATTTATTAATTTAATTAGTGGTCTAGTGAACCACGTAGGAGAGCTAGATTTTTTCGATGACATATTTTTCTTTGGAAAATATTAAACAGGTCATATAGAATAGCGCAAAAATTTTCACAAGCTATGTTCACGTCATCCATTTGTTCAATGGATGTCCAGTTGACTACAGATTATGCTACATATAGGCCTTCAAATTTTCCCATGTAAACATTAAATTTGAACACAATAGGATTTTGTGAAAAGTTCTGAGTTCTCAGATTGCTTAAAGATAAATGCAGATTCAGACAGGGATGATGTAAGTCTTCTGGTAGTGGTGGAGAATCATGTGTGTAACTGTATTTCAATACACCAACATGGCTTCTCAAAAAATCGTTCAACAGTTACAAACCTTTCAGATACTACGTGCAATATTGCAGAAAACATTGAGATAAATGATTTTGTGTCAAAAAGGTACTTCGCCACTTCAAGCGTTCCGCAAGGATCAAACCAGAGACCATTGCTCTATAGAAAAAACTTGTCTTTTAAGGGCCTAGGGGTCGTTTTTGATTAGTAATTGACGTTAATAGCCATATTGGTGATGTGGTGATTTCAGCATATCGCATGTATGGATTTATTGTGCGAATTGGCAGTAATTTGCGAGTATTTACCTGTAGAACGGTGTAGAATAAATAAGCCCCTCAATTCCTTATAAATATTGCTCTTCTACCACCCCTAACGTTTGTATGGGAATACGCCTTGACTAGATGATGGTTCTGTGGTCTTCCGGGGCAATGAGCGAATTCTTTACGTGTATTGCGTTAACTCCTCACGTTTAGGTAGAGGAGTGAGAAGCCTATGGAAGTGGCTAGCTTGATGTTTTTTCTCTGTCACCGATGAAAATAACATGTAACAAATAGCGCCCGATTGGCCATTTCAAAGACTTCGATGCCGATACCGCAGCTTTCCCACACAAAATACTGCATTGTACCATCGTAACGAATAGACTCAGAAGTCTCCATCATGTCATGCTAATTACGCTAATGGCTGCTCATTTAGCGAAAATGGCATAATACGGAGATTCTTAATGTTTGCCGAGACGTGAATTAAAAGTCATCGCGTCAGCACGAACACCGTCGGCGTTAAATCCACAGCAGTGCGGGTTGCCATTTACGCGGCGCTTAACAAGGTTTCACCATTAGATTTATCTTGGTCAATCGTGTTCCTCAACGTGTACAGCTGTCTAGCCTACAAGACAGAACACTAAGAACGAACAGACATTCCTTAGTCTCCTGATACATTATAGCTCTATATGCGCCGAGCTATTCAGATACCCAAGTTGATAATGCTCAAAGTGGGCTTAGTATAAGGACGAGTTTGTGGCTTATAAAGTTTGGTGAAGTTGCTTCTGTACTTGACGATATCATCTCCCTGGCTTTGAGTTGTCTGGCTGGTATGCGGGAGCACCGGGGATTGGAAATGCGGTATGCTCAATGCAATTTATTTAACATAAAAGGTTATGAAAGAGGTTCGGGGAACATATAACTAGACAGGAATACTACGACGTGACCGAGCAATATTGAGTCTAACTTTAAATGAAATCTTGATATGCTTATAAGCTTTTTACATACTAAAGCTCCTTTGCAAATCTTGTACTAGAAAAAGTAAGAYATTGGAAGTATATCAAAGGCATATTAAGTTACTGAATTATCCTTTAGCTTACGTATTTTGATAGCGTTAGTAGTTACAATCTGATTTTGAATTGGCTTGATAATATTAGTACGACTAGGGGCTTAGACACTTCGGATTTCTGACTTAACTTGTTTTATTTAAAACACTTCTATCAAATACAGCAAATTTAACACAACTTAGTTCAGAACAGTATTATTTTAACACTACTAATTCACTAAGTCACTATACTGCACAGTGCACACAATAGCACTAAAAACACCTTCTTCACTACGCCTTTCGTTTGCTGGATAACCGGTATTCGAATTGAGAACTGCCCGCGCTTTCTCCGTCGAGCTATTTATACCGCGACACCTTCCAAATGTTATCGAAACTTCGGGAAGGTTCCATTGATGAATTCTTTGGAGAGTCTTAGTGTTCCTGTATATGCGAACCCTAGAGAGCTCAATATTGAGCCAGGCTTATAAATAGCAATTCATAATCTCGATGTCTCTTGAAAGGTTTTGTTCAAGTACATAAAAGTCTTTACTTTGCAAAGCCAATACCATGCCGTCTGCATACACATTCTTTTTCGATTGAGTTACTGAAGGGTCACTTATGTAAAAATAGAAAAGAATAGGCGACAGAACCGATACTTGTGGATTATTCAAATGTGAATTGACGATGAGACGGTATTCGTTCGATAATCTTTACAATCTTTCCACACTTCATGCTATTAAATAGTTTGAGGATCAAACCATCCATTCAGTCATCTGTGGTTTTCGAAACAAACTTGGAAGAGTACATGTATCTAAAACATAATTATGGAAGAATAACAACAATTTTAAAGCATTCGGCCCCAAGTTTTTCAAGAATACTGGGTAAATACCATTAAAACCAGCAGCTTTGCGAGCTTTCAGAGCACAAATAGTTCTGCCAATAAGAATAATTATCACAACTTTGCTGAAGATTCGCAACTTTTTCTTAATTGATGAAGTTTTCCCTTCATCTTTCTCAATTCCTCCGTAGATATTTGAACAGATGTTAACCAGTCGAGTTGGTTCTAATTTTTTCAGCAGGTTCCAACTGCTGCGACTGGAGTGGGTGAAGATCTTGCTCTGCATTAGAGTATTCCATTTTCCTCCCGAGATTGATTCAGGGATTCTAGAATCCTGTCAGCCAATTCATAACTGGGATGAGCTTGATACTGTATGTGCCAGGAATCAGTTTCTTTATTCCAAGGGACGTAGCAGCCTTTATTACACCAACAAATCTCTTGCAGTTTTCAGGAGTTGCTGGGACCCATCGAAGATTGATGTAAATTTGAGTACTAAATCCTAACCAGCCTGCTTTTTAAAAGTTCCATCGTGGTTTCCCCAAAGGTAAGCGACAATATGAGTATGCTTATATATGTATAGCCTTCCCACTCCAATTCTTAGAGGTCCTTAACATGCGTTAGGCAGTAGCATTATTAGCATTCAGAATGCACCCATCGAGCCCAGCAAAGACGGCCGTCCCTGAAGTATATCCGGGAGTGACAGAAATGCTAACTGTACGCTGGTTCAATCAATTAGTCAATTAAAGAACTGTTTCTTGCTTTGAATTTCGTGTATTCGTTTATTTTTTCATGTTCAGCTTTACAGATAAAATATTTCTCTTTTAGCGGTAGTTAGTTTGGCTAGAATGCAGTCTATTGTGTCTCCTAACTTTACACGAGAAGGAAATTTTATAGGGTGAAAACAAACCTTCTATGGGTAGTGGAAAGGTGTTTAAATGTGAAGGAATTAGTATAAGAAGACAGACCCGGCGACAGGGGGGGGGCTACGTGTATAGCTGTTCTTACTCATTTAGCATACAAAAGAAAGCGTACTAGTTGAAGTTATTGTAAATTAGATAAAGCAAAGGAGGGAAACTCTACCCAGAAACGCTGAATTTCTAGAAAATATACTAACTACCAGAACTAAAGACTAGGGGGCAGTGATGGGCGCGTAGAATACGCCATGTAAATTACGCTATTATCTACGCGTAAACTATGTAATATTCTACCTTAAAAGTTTACTGTAGAAAATAGCATTGTGTAGACAAACAGAATTCTAGAAATATATAGTTTTTAGTCGGGTCGGGTCTAGGGGGGCAAAGCAGGAACGTCGTGGAGAGTATAATTCAACATAAATGAAAATAATAAATGTAAGTAATTAATTAAGTTTTTATTCCATGAATAATCTTCGTGGATTTTCTGCAAGGCGACTTAAAACCTCTTCTGTGAAATAAAGCCCCAATTATTTATATATTATCTATATACCCTGATCATACAAAGCCCTTTCATTACTATTTCCGTTATTGATGAACTCAGTTAGGTGAGGCGCATTCTGCTGCATCGTTCTCGCGTTTAACAAAAAATGAGTTGATACATTTTATTTGGAAGAATAAAGATCCGTGATCCACATAATGTATAATGATATCATACGAAGTATTAAAGGAACATAAAATTCACCTTAAAAGTTCCACTAATAGGAGCACGATCTCTAATTCAGAATTAACACATATCAAAGATTAATGGATTAACCGATGCGCTTTTAGTACAGGTTCAACTTCTCACACCAGAAGGTTTAGAAATTTAATATGGGAGTTCATATGTACAGGTGCTAAATATACAATTGTAGTAATTTTTACTCCCGAGGAAAAAAAACTCGATGAATAACTAACATTATTAAAACTCAGAATGACAAATGCCTCAGCATTATGCGTTAAGCCAACCTTCTTAGATCGACAGTGCATTGCTCTCAAAAATTAACCGACTACTTATAGTATTTTAACCAAATTAAGCTTCATTTAGATAAACTGAAATATATTTAATTGCATTTTTAACAAAACACCTGGTTTTAATTCGTGCTGATAATGCTTTTACGGGATTCCTAAAACTTATATTAAATAAACTGACTTTCATAAACGTGAGTTCGGATTAATTTTTAGTTTTGTTCTTGCTTTTTTGTATTAATTGTTAAACTGTAATGTGAATTTAGAAATTTGGTGCAAAAGTTGGAGGTGTCACCTAATATATGACAGGTTCTGATGTGATTCTATATAACAGTAGTTGCTTGAACAATCTTTATAGGAAAAGGTAGAAGAGCTGAACTAAGCAGAAATCGTGTTATATCTTTTAATGCTATATCTGCCTTAACACAACGATTCGTAACAACAAGAATGTTGTAGTTACAGCTTCAAAACGCACATGTCATAGATTAAGCTTGGAAACCATTTGGCAGCGACTTATTAGAGAAGGTCATTTGCAAGGATTAAATACGAGTTCTGGATGAAAACACTTGCCTATATATTTACTGTATTTACAATTTTGAAAATAAGACAATTTTTAGGTGTATACACATYATTAACCAGCTTAACGTGTGGGGAATTGCAAGGGCCCAGACTTGGCAACCCAGGTACGCCTATGGGTGTTCATCATCAGTACCACTCAAAACGCCTCAAATGTCAATATTATTTTGTATTTTATTATTATTTTATATGTATCCTTAATTAAACGAAATACTACTTTGTTGTAATTAAGTTGACTAGATAAATGTTTAAATAACAATAACTTGTTTGGGTATACGTCAATTACAGCCACAAGACCTGAGTAAGCAGGCTAAGTGTGCTGTCAAAAGCATTTTGGCGCACTTTGGATTTTATTACCTTTATTCTCTATAAACGGAAACAAACGGCCAATTTTATATGCCACCCCTGTTCTTTCACCAAACGTTTTTAATTGCAGGTCAATTTGATTGTCCTATATATGTATACTGAACTAGGTACATTGATCGAAAGAAGCAAATAACAAGTAATAATTGATTACAGTAGATACCTTTCTCTTGAGAAAAATCCACTTTTATGTGAAACATGCTGATCTAATTAGATAGCATGTGAAAATAGGCTTCTTAAGAATGTACTTAATATAGTCGTGGAAGGAAAACACAATGCTTTGTCTTTTGTGTTCCAAAGAAAACTATTATAAAAATGAAATCGACACATGAAGAAACTAGCAAAACAGAGAAATTAGGAACAGAATGGTTTCCATTCAGGTTTATCGCGTACTTACTTAATACACTTTAACCATAATATACTCGTCTTGAATTTTCTACTCAAAATCTACGCCAAAATGCTTTATCTACATTTTCTACACGTGTAACGTAGAAAATTATAATTACGCGTAAACGCCCATCACTGCTAGGGGGGCTCACATGGGAATTATTAGAGTAACGGCCCTCAACATTTCTGTCGCCGGGCCTGCAAGCAGTTCACTCTAAATCTTTGTAATATTTCTTGAATGTGCTTGGTAACGTTAATTAATTTCACCTAAGGTTTTCAGCTTAGCTACTTCCCTTGTACGCAACATTAAAAATACAGAAGCCGCTAGCGCCGTTTCACCACGACAACGCTCGTGCTTCAACTTCTACAATATTTGTAATTCAATTTTATGGCCGTTTATGCAATCACATCATGCAGGATGACTGGTAGCGGCCCTCGGCGCACATTTCAATTAAGCGTTTACGTTTAATATTCTTGGATCCAGCACAACATAAATCACGGCGATATTCAACGATTCGAAGCCTTCTGCCTTTGATTTATGATGATGGTGTGGCATTGAGCTATTGTTTGGTAATGAGAGCGCTAGCGGATCTCTATGGGTGTGAACTGCACCCCAAGTATTGTCTTGGACGAACAATACGAACATCATAATTCTTGCGCGATTTACCAGCTACGAGACCATACATCAGCGTTGAGGCGGCACGCATTGGCAAACCATTTTCTCGAACAGCCCGCCGGGGATGTTTATTCGCCGAAAATTATTAATTGCAGCGGTCGGCGATTACTTGCTCTGCTGCAAATGAGAAACAGAAATTAAGGGCCGCCATAAATTGCGCYTAAACTACCGCGGCTCGCTTCATCATGCTCACTGTGTTTAAGCGCCAAGCTTTTAACCTACTTATTACAGATTAACCCCGAAGGGCCAAATGTTGCGTGGGGCGGAGTGGCTTGCTAGGATTTGTTCCCTGAGCGGTTCGCATCTTCCAACAAATACTTTTTGTTATTTTCATTCTTTATAGTAATCAATAATGAGCATCGCTGAAGCATTATGGTCATCAGTCGTCAAAGTATCGCAATGAACGATTATTGTTTATTCTTGTATGTATTTTACTAACAGACACCGATTCTTGATCTTAATGTTTCTTTTCGTAGTATTAGTAGTAAGTAGTTGCCAACAGTTTTTCTTAACGATCTACTTCAGGATTAAAAGTGATTTCGAAGCCTTTATAAAATATTTGAAAATGGAAATTGAATAAAATAAGAGCTAAGTGTGGTTTTCTACTGTAATCAAACTAAGCTAAGTTAACATCTTAAGTACGAGGCATGTTTTTTAAGTAATCACCGTTTTGAAATTAAAAAAAGACGTGCAAAGATATCGCAATAATTTTATCTTACATGAAAGCCCGTACCTTAATCTACTTTTCTACATAATTTCAGTGAATATTGAGGCACTTTTCATAACGCGGCACCAGTTTTAGAATACCCTCCTCATAAAATTCTGCCGCCTGACTTATTAACCACTGTATCACAAATGTGGCTTATGTGCGGGTGTTCTTGACGACCGGACGTGTGTATAGCGAGCTGCGTAATATAACTCGAAAATCGGGCTATTACAAGTTCCAAAACACACTAGAAAGCGAATTGTGATTGTGTATTTTGAGTACAAAGCAATTGAAACAGTGAACAATTAAAAACTACAAGTGATAAATTTGATACAGACCACAAGACTGACATTTCCTGCAGACCGAGTTAAAGAGAAATCGCGTTTGCCATCTTATCAGTAGCGTTTTTCGGATCGCCTTATTGTTGAGGTGGACGGCCTTACCGTTGTAGCGCTGGAGTTGGCGTTTGTCAAGGTCGTGCGCGCGAAATTTTTAAATACTAACTGTATAAAATAAGAAGCCAAATGAGCGCAGCGCGCAAAAATATGGATAGTGACGATTATTCCACTGACGAGGGGAGCAAGAAGAGGAATAGGGAGGAAGAAGAAAGCCCGTTTTATAAAAGTAAGAAGACGCAAAGGTCGCCAGCCAAAGCAACCAACATCTCAGAGGACAAACTGGATAAGGTCTTAAATATGATGTCAAACTTAAGCACGCAAGTCCAGAGTTTGACGGCAGAAGTACAAAAGATGGGAAAGGATCAAAATAAGCTCGCCGAGGAAATAAAAAGCTTAAGATTAGAGAACGAAACACTGATCAAAGAAAATAAGGAAATTAAAAAGGAATATATGCAAATGAAAGAAGAGGTCAGATCAATGAGTTGGAGAATTAACAAACTGGAAGAGGCTAAGAGAGAAAACAATATAGTTGTAACGGGCATGGAAATAATTACAGAAGAAAATGCTGTCCTAAAGGAAACAGTAGAAACCCTTGTAAGAGATGTTATGGGACTAGAAATTAAAGCAAAAGCAGCTCACAAATTGGGACCAAAAATATGCTTAGTGGAGTTGAACACAAAGGAGGATAAATTGAAGGTGATGAAAAATAAGCAAAAGTTAAAGGGTTTAAAGGATAAAAAGATATTCATAAACAACGATTTGACTCCTGAGGAAAGAGATATAGATAGAAGTATTAGGAAAATAGCCCACGAAGAAAGAAGTAAAGGAAAAAATGTATGGTATGGTTATCACAAAATAACCGTGGATGGGAAGAAATATATATGGAATAGAGACAAGAGCGCACTGGAAGAGGTTCAATCAACAAAGGACATGCCAAAAAACTAAAGCGCAATAAAATAAAAGCCGAGGTTAAACACAATTCGACCACAGCTATGGACAAGGATAATGACACAGGTTTAAATTTATGGAAAATGAATGGCAATTGGGGAGTTAGAAACAAAAATGATACAAGAAGAAAGATAGCAATGCTGCAAAAGATAGGAGAGAATGCATTAATAGCCACCTGGAATACAAGAGGATTATGTGAGGAAGGTGCACTTAAGCATCTCAACAATGAATGCAAAAAACTTAATTGTGATATAGTAGCGATTCAGGAGACTAGACAAATTGGAGATGAGGTAATAGAGCTACAGGATTATATTTTCTTTAATAGTGGTGGACGAAGCAGGTTTTTGGGCACAGGGTTCATGGTAAATAGAAAACTGAAAGGAGCAATACTACAATTCAAGGCTATATCAGATAGAATGTGTTATATGAGATTTAAAGGAAAATACCAGAAACTTAGTTTGTTAAATATTCATGCACCATCGGAGGATAAAAATATTGATGTAAAAGAAGAATTTTACAGTATTCTGGATAGAGAATACGAAAACATACCAAAATATGACTTAAAGATAATTTTGGGGGATGCAAATGCAAAAATTGGAAAAGAAGTTATATATAGACCTGTAATTGGAAAATACAGCAAACACAATGAGACTAACGAAAATGGGCGACTTTTAATTGATTTCGCGAAGGAAAAAAGTCTAATTATTAAAAGTACAGACTTCCAAAGGAAAGACATCTATAAAGGTACATGGAGAGCTCCCGATGGCAGTTATGTAAACCAAATAGATCATGTACTCGTTGAAATGGTAGATCAAAAGAACATCAAAAATATTAGAAGCTACAGAGGCCCCGATGCCGACTCAGACCATTATATCGTAGGAGTTAAGCTTTCACAAGAAATTCCGAGACAAAAGAATGAAAGAAGAAGGATAATACAAGATAAAGTATGTAGAAGATTGAACAACATTAGTGATAGAAATACATATACAGCTAAATTGTGCTTAGAATTGAAAAATTTAAAAGGAAGCAAAGACGTGGACGAAAATTGGAATAAGCTTAAGGAAGTAATGGAATTAGCATTGCAGGGGTGCAGCGGGATAAAGAATATGGGTAATAAAGGTAATGGATGGTTCGATGATGAGTGTAAAAAGGTTTTAAAAAGTAGACAGCAATCACGAATAGAAATGCTTCAAAGTGAGACAGAAAGTGCAAAGATGAAATACTCAAATGAAAGGAAAAAATGTAAAAGAGTGCTCAGAGAAAAGAAAAGAAAATATAATGAAGGAATAGTCAGATCTCTTGAGGAGAAGTTTAAGAATAAAGAAGTTAAAAAGCTGTACTTAGGTATAAGAAATGAGAAGCAAGGGTTTCATCCAAAAACTTTGTTTCTAAAAGATAAGGGTGGGCGGCTAATTGCAGACGAGAATGAAATGCTAGAAAGATGGGTTGAACACTTTAATGAATTATTAAACAGTGATGTACCAGTTGAAGGACAACAAATAAACAGTGGGCTGAACAACAGAGTGGAGGAAGAAGCACCGGACAAGGATGAAATAAAAAGAGTTTTGGAAGACATGAAAAATAATAAGAGTCCAGGAGGCGATAATATTACAACTGAAATGTTTAAGTATGGCGGAGAATATTTACTGGAGCAGGTGCATAAACTCATTAAGGAAATCTGGATACAAGAAAAACTGCCTTGCGACTGGTCAGAGGCTGTTTTGTACCCAATATACAAAAAAGGAGACAAGCAGGAGTGCGAAAACTACAGAGGAATAGCATTACTTAATATTGGGTACAAGATATTGACAGCTTGCATTAAGGGCAGGCTGGGAGACAGAATGGGTGATATAGTAGGAGAGTATCAGTGCGGCTTTCGCGGCGGAAGAGGAATTGTAGACCAACTCTATACTTTAAGGGAAATACAAGCCGAAAGCTATCKACATCAAAAGCACACCGAAATAGTGMTTATAGATTTTAAACAAGCATACGATAAAGTGAAACGGCATAAACTGTATGAAGCCTTGGAAGAATTCGAAGTACCTAGCAAGATAATAAGATTGATAAAAATGACTTTGCAAAACACTGAAAATAGAGTAAAGTTTAATGGTAAGCTGTCACGAAAGTTTAGAGTTGGAGAAGGTTTAAGGCAAGGGGATCCGTTATCGCCCATTCTGTTTAATGTAATGTTGGAAAAAGTCATGAGAAAGGCCAACATAAGTCGCTCGGGTCTAGTGTACCACAAAAGGCACCAGTGTTTGGCTTTTGCGGATGACATCGCTATATTAACTCGCAGTACCCCGGAATTGCGGACAGTGTTGGAGCGCTTATTAACAACTGCAACCGAAATGGGCTTGGAAGTAAACGAAGCAAAAACTAAATACATGAAGTGGAGTGATGAAGAATACAATATGGGAAGGAAGCTAACGGTAAGGCTTAGGAGTGGCAAGGTGTACAACTTCGAGGAGGTGGAGCGTTTTGTGTATTTGGGTACAGTGTTTACAAGAAAGCCAGACATAAGTGAAGAAATAAGAACAAGGCTGCTTGCGGGTAATAGATGTATTATGGCTTTGAGAAATGTAATATACAATAAAGTAATATCTCGATCTTTAAAACTGCAAATCTATAAGACTGTCATTAGACCAATAGTTACATTCGGAAGTGAGGTGTGGACGTTGAAAAAATGTGAACAGTCAATGTTGTGCGTGTGGGAAAGAAAAGTGTTAAGAAAAATCTTTAGAGGAAAATTGGTGGATGGAATGTGGCAGCGAAGGTCGAACTATGAACTGCAAGAACTTTATAAAGAACCAAATATAGTGGGTATCGTAAAGGCCCAGCGGTTGAGGTGGTTGGGACACATAGTGAGAATGCCGGAAGAACGAGTGCCAAAAAGGATACTGAAGAGTGAAATTGGAGGAAGGAAACGAAGAGGAAGACCCAGGGAAAGATGGAGAGATGAAGTAGAGGAGGATGTCAGACTGTACTTGAAGAGTAACTGTTGGAATCAAGATGCCCAGAACAGGAAATTGTGGAGTGCAAAAATAGACCAAGCCATGGGCCTTTTAGGCTCGCAGTGCTAATATATATATATATATATATATATCACAAATGTTTCGACTTCGTTATCGTCTTGAAGACGCTGACCACCCAGGTGTTTTTTCAAGTGCAGGAACAAATGGTAGTCGCTGGGCGCCAGATCAGGGCTGTATGGAGGATGATCTAGAGTTTCCCATTTAAAAGATTTGATGAGATCTTTGGTCCGATTAGCCACATGTGGACGGGCATTGTCATGCAGCAAAACGGTACCCTTACTCAACTTGCCACGTCTTTTGTTCTGGATTGCACGACGCAATTTGTTCAATGTCTTACAATAAGACGCTGCATTGATTGTATCATTACGAGGCAGAAACTCCACTAGCAATACTCCTTTTCTGTCCCAAAAAAACTGTGCACATGATTTTCCGGGCAGAAATTGTTTGCTTAAACTTCACTTTCTTGGGTGATGATGAATGTCGCCATTCCATGGATTGTTGTTTCGATTCTGGTGTGACGTAGGCCACCCATGTTTCGTCKCCAGTAACAATTTGGTCTAAAAAATCTTCACCTTCATTGTGGTACCGCTTAAGGAAAGCCAATGCACTGCCTAAACGTTGGGTTTTGTGCAAATCCGTCAACATTTTCGGAACCCAACGTGAACACAATTTCCGGTAATTCAAGTTCTCGGTCACAATGCGATACAAAACACTACGAGAATATTGAGGAAAGCAGTCGCACAATGATGAAATTGTAAAGCGTCTGTTTTCTCTCACCTTTTCGTTCACTTTCTGCACCAAATCTTCATTAACGACCGAAGGACGCCCATTCCGTTCTTCATCATGGACATTTGTGCGGCCATCTTTAAATGCTCTCACCCATTTCCTTACCATTCCATCACTCATAATGTTTTATCCGTAAACTTCACAGATCTCACGATGAATATCGATCGGTTTTACGCCTTTAGCACTAAGAAATCGTATAACAGCCCGTACTTCACAATCGGCGGGACTCACGATTGTCGGAGGCATCTTAAACACTCAGTAAACAACGTATACAATGAAGAATCAAACTGTAATGGCGTCAGTGCGTAGATAAGAGATGTAGGTAACCAGCGCGCATGCGCGGAATCGCAAAACGGTACTTACTTAAAAAACATGCCTCGTAGATTAACTTGAGGATATTCTCTTAACCAGGTCTTCAGCGGAAGTGAAGTCAGGTCAACTAATTACAACTACTACATTGTATTTGATATATGCCCGCTTTGTCTTTTTCATCCACTTTATCCTTCGGATTTTCTAAAGGATTTTTGATAATATTATTAGGAGTATAAGCCAGTTTTAAACGAAAAGGTTTTAAGACGCCTTCTAACCCTTTGATAAGCCCAAATTCAAAGGGAATTTTGATAAATTTGTATTCTACTGTAGACAAAGTGGTTTCATCTACAATCTGTTTGCGTGTGCTGTATAAGTATATTTTCTACTGTTTTACTAGAGTACCCATTATGAACTGCAATGTTCTCGATATATTTGAGTTCTTTTTCAAAGTTAGCATTTGATAATGGAAAATTAACTTATCTATTAACTAGGAAGTTCAAAGCAGAAAGTTTATGTTTATAAGCATGATTATTAACCTATTTGCACTTGTATTCTTTCTGTACACATTAAACTCTATTTCGTTGTTGCTCCTTCATCACACCAAAACTGGCTTTTATTTTTGAAATCTATTTCGAATCGACCCATAAATAAGTTTGCCAGAACTGTTTCTTATGGCTGTTCTTTCGTGTTGTTCAAAAAACACATTAGGCCGGTTTCTCTTCTCTTTGTTAAAGTTGATGTTAGCTAAAATCAACCCAGTAACCATGACAATACCTTAAATTGAGGTAAGTGATTGCTTTAGATTTTAAATACAGAGTTTTGATTGTCAGCTTGAAATAGAGAACAGAAATCGGCCCATGTTAATTTGGAAACAGTTCTGGGACATGCATAAAAATTTTGAATTCATCAATGTCGTTAACGTCAGTATTTTAACGCTACATATATTACTACACTAGGTATTAACGATGTTATATCAAATGAGACCAGCAACTCACCCTTCTCAACTTTAATGTTCTTAATGTTGCCTATAAACCAAAAAATCTGTTAGAGGTCTAGGTAAACTACTAAACTCGTTGATCAACCATTTTCAAAGCAGGTAAGTAAGTGGACGAATTAATACCTGAAACAAAAGATCTCATTGATTTACCTGTTTTATGGATTTTGGGGAGAACGTACGGTTTAGGTATAGTTGGATATGAACCTTGTAATTTATATCAAGGCAGGTACAGTAAGATTGTGACATTTACCAATAACTGTTTTTATTTGTTGATTTAATTTTGACAATGGGTTCTGAGGTAGTTTGTTTTCTAAAAGGTATTGACCCATTTGAAATAGTGTGGTTTATCCAGTATCACAACTTTATTTCCCTTGCCGGCTTTCAGATAAAAGCAATTCTTGTCTTTGAGACTTTTAATGATTTAATGATTTTCTTTATTCCACAGTTTTCTGCTGCTACTCAAATTATTCTCTATTTGAATTTTGCATGCGTTTCTAATATCGAAATTTTCTGATGGCGTTTTCAATACCAGCTATGATTTAGGACACTTACTGGTAGATTCCAAAAAGGTAACTCAAATTTCAAACCTTAATTAAGAAATGCATTTTATTTTTCATTAAATGATTGATTAATGACGATATCTTCTTGGACTGCATCATTAACCGTAACAGCAGGAGGAAGCAATGCTTTAAATTTTTTGTCATGTGTGGTAATGATCTTCATTTTATGAAAATAACCTCGTGCATGTTGTAATCGTCATCATCATTTCAAATTAGGGTAAAACTGTAAAAAAAATCACAGAATAACGTTAAACAATTTTGAAAAAGTGAAAGAGAAAAATCTATTTTACACCAATCTATTTTTGAAGGAACAATTTTGGGCTACATGTGGAAAAGCGAAAGGAAATAGGCCTAAATTCTACGATTTTAACTTTAACAGAAAAGTAAGAGTGTTAATAAATTTGGAAATGTTCACCAAAAGAATTTTAAATGTAGTAAACGTGTTCAGAAGTATAAAAAGCGTAGGAAATACCTATCTAGTCAAACTGACAATTACAGTGAAACAGGATGTTGCTTGTATTCAGTATAACAAATCTGCAGCAATAGCTTCATGCGTATAAGAAAGGCTGAAATAAATATAGGGGCATCAAAAATTTACTAATGATATATAAAAAAGTTAGTAAAAAATAATGATTCGATATACGCTTAATTGAAGAAGGAAATATTAGTCGTCTTGTTTCCTGTTGGGTGTATTTGGGGCACTGATTTTGTTTCTGTAACAGGTTTCCTAGGCTCCTAATTTTATTTCAATTTATGAACTTAAAATACTAAATCCATCACAATTTGTACGAAATTATGATTTTATCCAACAGTTGTTTAATATCTGTTGTGTGCCAGTGATGATGATTTCACATTTTGTTGTTTATTACAAAAAACAGTTCAGCAAATTTGTAGGTATGTAGTTGTAATGCAAACGAATACTGCATGCTGGAGTTCTACATTTAAGTACTTTCTGTTTCTCATTTACAAAGCACTTCATATTTGTATTGTTTACCTGAGGCCATAATTGCGAAAGTATGTTTTTGAAACCGCCTCCTATTGCATAACGCAATCTTCTTCTTGTACATGCTGGACAAAACCGTTGCCAGAGCAACAATACCAAGATGATACGTAACCGACAAAGCGCAGCACATGCAAGTTGGCCCCTGAAAAAGCCCTCRCGAGTTGAGGTATGAAACTTGCCCCAACAATCGGATAAWCAGCACTTTACCGTGATTTATAGCTTGTAATAAGTTAATATCTGTCAGATACAAGTTACAATACAATCGAGCTCATTAATATACGTCAGAGGCACTTTCTATAGGAGCGCTTTCCAACCACTATTCTCCGTCGAGTTCCCCTTGCATTGTGTATAGACAAAGTAACTTATCATAATCATCGCTGCTTTTGCTTTATAAAAAGTTTCCCAAACGAACAATGCTAGACGCAACACGCTAGTAAGTAATAACAAACTGCAGATTTGCACTCTCTCGACATGCGTAATTAATAAGGAATATAGGCAATCGTTTTAATCTATACTTTAATCAGGCCGTGAAGTATTTATTATTACGCAAATGTAGTGTGCCTAATTTAGGTGTGGTTGCTTTCTTGTAGCACTTATGTTCCCCAGAAACAAACTCTCTTCGTTTTATTTACTTCTTATTGTGAGTACCGCTGATTTCGCCCTGTTTTTTTACAGATTCTGCATATCACATAACTACTTACTTGGCACAAATAGAGCTCCCGCATAAACAAGAGTCACCGGATATGATGGCACATAAGGACATTAGTACATAGTTATTCATCAACATACGCAACTAAAACTACAGCAATTCAAAAAAAGTACACTGCAATGAAAACTAAATTTACGCATTAGTTAAATAGTTTCAAAGGTGGCCAGCAGAGTAGTTCCTTAAAGTACGCTACTCTATTATACCTAAATATATTTAAAGGTTACCATAATAATATTTTTGATACACGGCAAGAGAAGTTGTCAAATTTTCAACTTTAAGTTATCATTCCGTTTCCCCTGATTATATCAAAAAGCATCCCACGCATTTGTCACTGCATGAAAACTATCCAATATATCTCTTTAGTGTTTAACCTGTTAATTCTGACAATTCCTCGTTTAGTACACCTGTATCAAAGCCCTTGAATACGCTATTTATATTTTAATGACTCGTCATTTTTAAAAACTGATATAGATGTTTTTGAAACCAAAATCGGATATAGAACATTTTGAAATCGACTGACATGGAGATGCTTTTGATATGACGCATACAACAACGTCGAAACATGTTTTATTAAACATGAAACTTCATAGTATAGTATACTTATTCATGTTATGAATATTAATGCGAACAGAAAGGTTATAAATGTTAAACAATCTTTGAAGTATCTTCTGTGTCTGTGTTGGTACACAGTTCTACGTTCCTACTTGATTATTTATAATATTTTTGTAGAATTATAAAATTGGTAAATTACCCCAATCTTCTCCAAAATTTCTCTTTAATAATAGGCTGGAAACAACTATTGTTTTTAGTGCGTTCAATTTTACTACGCCAACTTGGATGTGTTGTGGTTTAATGCGAAATGTATTACAGTTCTTTCTGAATATTGACTTTCTTTGGCCATAGTGAGTACTACAACTTGGATCGCCTAACACCAAAATTTCTGTTTTCCTTTTATAGTGATGAAAAAATACTTGGTTTGATTGAACTGGGAATGGCAGTTTCCAGGCTGTATATCTGCAGGTAGTGCTATAACTTCCAGTTTTTTTAATGTCTTTTGCTATCCTATCAAATACCTTATCTGATGGTAGAAAAATGACTAACTATTGGGAATATAAGCTTTATGTAGGTAATATGGCGGGATGCACTTTTATCGTACAAAGAATATGGCATGTCAGTCATCATGGAGTTTTGGTTTTACCCATCATATTCGTCGGCAGTAAGACGAGTGGTGTGGGCAGCGCTTGGTATGTTTATATATAGTGATATATGTAGTGATACACAACAAAAGAGACTTCGTTTGAGCTTTTCTTCTACTCTGCTTCATTCCAATGATATATACGAAAATGTATTCCTTCGTTTGTTTTGTTTTTTTTAATCTTCTACAACTATGGTTAAGTTGGACTCATATAATTGCCTGCTGTAGTAAATAAACTCGATTCTTTTGACAGTCAAATCAAAAAATTAAATTTAATTTCCCTGTTTCCTTTAATAAACTCTAAAACGCCCGTGCTATCATTTTGTGGATTCTATTTTCTGTCATATACTTGCTTCAATGTTTTGCGAAGTTTATTGTGTATTAAACATTTTCCTAAGAAAATATTTTCTTCATTTTTAAATGTAAATCGTTAATTACTGTGCCATACATGTGCCACATTTTTTGTTTTAAAATCTGAACCCGGATAACACATTTGAGATGTCTTTGAACGACAGTAGTGGTTCTATTTTATTTTTTTTTATAAAGTTTTGGAGTTTTTTGCTCTATTTTCGAATGCTTTTGTCTTCCTATCACATCCACGAGTTTCTGCAGGTACTGTACCACTTTTAATAATTCTTTGAACCCTGTGCTTGGAAATAAGTAAAATTCACAAGAAAGCTTTCTGACATAATTTAATCCTCTCACTGCTTTTTTTTCAAATATTAGCTGACAAATATGAGAGTTTAGAGTGCGGATGACACCATGTCATCTAGTAGCAATACGGTATCATCCACTCCGTCTCTGTGAATAACTAATATGAACGGCAGCCCACTCAAAACAATCTGTGTACAGCTGTTTCGGCTTATAAAGCCTCCTCAGCACAGCTATAGTCCCAAGACGAAATTTTGTTATTATTATGCTAGTCCGCTTTCATGTACCAAAAATCTGATTTATTTTGTTTTATTAAATAACTGTTTAATATTCATCCGTTGTTATTAAAATAAAAAAAGATGATAAGGCAGCAAGTCGACTAACTAAACCAGCTATAGGCGTTTCTCAACGCTCCTTACTGTTATATATTCTTATTTAATTCAAACGAGTTCAGACTTTGTATTTATCAAGGCCTATTGGGGATGTGGGAAACCCGATTGGGATCCAATGGGGTTATTTATAAACATAATAATTTATCAGCGCTGCAGGAAAGATGGTATGTTTGAAATTAGAAACGATAAGCCACACACCATAAATCGAAAATAAACGAGCCGCTTTACAAGAACCCAGAGCGAAACATACCTGGTAGGCATGTATTAATGTCTCCCAGGGGCGAGTTATGTGTGATGACAGGCAAGACATCGTTCCACCGTAAAGACCAAATATATACGCGCGGTAAACAAATATTTCAGCGAAGCGGATCCAGGGACCTCTTAATTAGAAGAAAGATAATTTAACTCCAATAAAATATCGTGAGTTATCGCCGCTTTCAAATAACGTACACCTTTAATTAGTTGTAGAGGAACAGGCTGACATTTATGAAGTAGGTCCGTATAATATGTCGGCGGTACGAAGGCGCAGGTAATTAATGATATGTAAATTAAAAGCCTGTAGTCGTTTCGAAAAGATTTCTCTGAGGATATGTAAATGAGACAGTTGTTAAGGTGCGCATTGTAAGTTGTTCTGTCAACGTCAAACGGCTAACGCGCCGGCATTCGTCTTGCCGTGTACGTAGCTAATTGCATCTGATATCCCGACGCCTCTACCTCTATGGAAACTTCAAACACGAGTGTTTTCGTTCGGTTATCATACGGACATTATAATCCGTTAAGAGCGCCTACTCGTAGGCAGCTAAAACAAATTGCTCTTTCCAAAAAAAAAATCAAAGGGTTGTGGTCGATGGTGTAACATACGATGGTAAAACAACAATTAAAATTTTTATCCAAACTTTATTGATGGTAGTTAAAAATTCTAGATCTTTTTATCTWGTTAGCTTTTTACATTAGTATACTCTAAGCCCTAGGGAATGTTCAAGTTAAGAGTGTTGTGCAACTGTGTATTGCTTATTATTACATGTAAAATAATCCGCCATTATTTAATACATTGTGCTACAAATAACCCTCTACGATGCATCGAGGCCAAAACAGTAAAGTAGAAAAAGTGACGTCAATATTTTAGCTTTCGAATAAAATTTTTAGAAGAAGCTGTGTACGTATAATATGGAATTTGTAACTAAAAAACTGTAGGAGATTAAGATTCAATAATTAAATATCTCCAGCTTCTACAGGTATGCCATAACAATGGAAAATAAACTACTTATTTTAGAATATTTCCTCTTTGGTTGAAGATTAGCATTTTATTGCATTCTACTCCATTTTGAACATGTTTAAGGAAGTATTTCCAAATAAAGAAGCATCATTTTTAGGACCAGTATTGGTCCAAAATTATTGACCATAAAGCCGTATAAAAGTTAATTCTAATCGTTTTGCAAGTGTACCAGTTATTGCAATGATTAGCACGTTTGAAATAGGAATAATTATAAAAATACAGTTAGTTTTCAAAACAGCTTGTGGATTTATTTAGAATTCTTTGACTGGCAATGTTCTTGTTAATTAAATACTTTAATAAATCACTTGTACTTCAACGTCATTTATCTACAGGAAGCTAATTAGATAGAAGCTATTTTAATAGTCTTTTACAGTGGCATGGTATTAAGAAGAAAAACACTTCAATTAATAAATTACAAATGATTTAAAACTGSAATTTTGTCTTTATATTGAACAAAACAGYAAAACACACTGCCTACCGTAAAAAATCCAACACTTATCCCAAGAGAGCAAAACTATTTAAAATAAGTAAGTGAGACTGGACCAACAAATCTATGAAAGGTTACCAAATTTTGGTTTCTTCAACATAAATGGTGTGAAAAACAACTTAAATTTTGTTAAATATTTAAAGTATAATTTTTGTAACACATGATTTGGAAGGTTATTATTAAAAGCAATTTGAAAAATTACACCCAGTTCCTTTTCAAAAGCTTTTAAAGAAAGAGGTACAAAAGTCTATTAAAAATAGAATTAAATACGGATATTTTGGGTCTATAAGGGTGTAAAGAAAAATAGTTAATTAATATTGTTCGTACATGAGGGGTGTTATAAAAATTTCGAAAGACAGTTAGTGTAAGCAAAAGACTAGTTTAGTATAATTAATAAACCAAAAATGGAATCTGGTTATTAATTTCTACTTCATAGCTAAAATTTATAGAATCGTGGAGAACATTTACATATTTAAGTCATTGTCATTTCCTGCAAACAGGCAAAAAACGTAATCTACATAACGATACAAAAATTTTTATGGGAAGAATAGCAAACGTTCTTGAAAATATCTTGTTTTGAATTACTCATTAAAAGTTGAATTGCTAAACTTGAATTTTGTATGAAATATTTATTATTGAAGCAGAAAAAAATTTATTTAAGACAAACTCTGTTAAAGAAACAAAATTATTTTTGTGTAAAGTAGGTTAGTTACAATTTAACAGTAGATTGTCCTTTGGAGGAATTGAATGAAATAAATTATGATATCGAAAGAGACAAAGAAAAAGCGTTGGGCAATTTTGAAATTCTTAATTTTGTTGTTCGTCAATTGTAATCCTTATTTAAAAGTTTCTAGAATGGAAGTAATACTTGTAGCGGTTCAGAAGGAAAGAGTTATACTTTAGCAAAATATTTTTCATATTTTTTCATAAAAGTAAAGAAACTAAACTGTGCTTAAGTATATCGATTCATAATTCTTATAGCTATGGTACGCAGTAGCCAGTGTCATTTTTAGGAATCCTTGCAATTAAATATTAACTGCTGGCCAGTTCGGTAAAATCTGTAAAAACGACATCAATGTTTTGCCGGTTCTTTCCGTTCACAAGTAATTATTTTAATATCGAACTTAATTTCTAAACTAAAGTATAAAATGTATTTTGAGGTTTGATTTTATAGTACTGAAAACCCGATTTGACGTTTTTGGTTTCGATTTAAAATTTTATTTATTGCTATAATAACGCACAAGATAAATTTGCTAAATTTGCCAAAATTTTCATACATGCAATACACACATCTATATTTTGAGCTTCTCACTATGTTTTCTGTTTAGCAGCTTATTTCTATGAGTAAGCTGAATTTCCATTTTTTGTTAGAAGCTCCATAAAGCGGCATAACTCAAATTGAGAGTTACACGTTAATCTGAAAGAAGAAAATGATAAATTGACTAATTAATTTTTAGACGGCATTGTTGTCATTATTTGACAAACTGAACGTACCCACACGACACTTGCTTTTTCATGGCAAGAAAAATTCTTAGCGATCCTTATACAGGATTTCTATAAATGATTCATGCAATTCGGGCTGCGTTGATTTCTGAATTCTTTGTGCCGCCTTTTTGCAACTGCTGCCAAGCTACAATATGCACGGCGATAGTAGCTGAAGGTTGCAGATCAATGTCACACCGCAGCTCCAAAATGTGAGCTTTCTGCAACCTTAAAGTTAATTATCCCACAAAACACTACAGAATATGTTGAAAATGCAGACTCGCAGGCTTATATTATATTAAAATATATCAAATAATTCAAAAATTGACAGATGACAAGTACATGTCACTTTCCCGAGAGGCGTTAAATTGATTTAATCGATAATTTCCATAAGCGCCCTGGATGCATGAATGATTTAAAGGAACCCTGTACTTTATCGTTTTTGTCAGGGGTGGACGTGCAAGGTGCTAACACAGTAACTATCTCTATCATACCCGATCCACCCGCGAAATTTATTGCCCCTTAACAGGTAGCTCACGGGCCCCATAAATAATACGCGAGCAACATTTCTCGGTACAAAAATAAATAATGAATACATGCACATTAAGTCTGCGACAACAAGCCACCACCCACGGCCGCCAGTTTATCTTGGTTGTCAAGAGCCTCACCGTCGGGGGCCCACGGTGTCCGGTGTAGGCTACTATCAGCCAACGGACGGGTGGTCCGCCGTTGGAGATAGATGGTCCCACTCGGTGGGTAGCGGGCTGGACATTACGGCCTTTTGTCAGTAGMTGCSGTTACACTTTCTTAATTGATTCCCGAACGTTTAAATCTGCCTGATCACCGGGTGCTGGCGATGGCGTTCCATCGGGATTCGACGTATCCTGTTAATAAGATAATAACCAGCTTTATTCGTAATTAAGATTGTAGAATATTTATTTTATTTATTTATTTGAAATATACAACCGAAAAGATGATCCAATTACAGGGTCGGAAAAACATAAGAAAAAGGAACGTTAAGAAGCTGTACTAGCAGAAAAGTATAAAGGTAGAGCAAAAAAAAGGAACATGGGGAAATGGGGGTAAATTAAATAATAGAGGCCCCAACACCGAACCTTGAGGAACACCTGGTAGGGTTAAGCAGCTATAGGATTTTTTTACCAATATGTTGAACGTAACTGACTTCTCCCACTTAGCTACCACTGCAGAAGGGCAACCAATTTACTGTGGAAACCTGTGGTATACAATTTAGACAAAAGAATTCCATGATCAATACAGTCAAATGCCTTGCTAAAGTCCGTGTAAACCACATAAACCTTTCTACCTTTATAAATACTTTCAGTTATCTCCTGTGTGGCACAAATTAGATTTGTATTTATGGAACGGTTAAGCACAAGTCCTTGTAGATTTTCACATATAATCTGTTTAAGTTGTGCATATAATACTTTGTGTAATACCAATTTTAATAGTTTAGCAAAGTTGTCTATAACTGCAATAGGTCGATAATTTACAGTTATTTATTGTATAAGTGTTTCAGATAGCATTATATCTACGCAAGAATATTTAGACGCAAAAGCGAAGCTCGAGCGTATAATTTATTTATTTTAGAACCAAAATCGCTGGAATTTTATCTGATTTCATAAAAAATAATTTGACATTTCGCTGTGACAGCGGCTGCTACCCTAAAAATCATACAAATTATTTCTATTTATTTTCGATTATTTATCTACTCCATTCGCAAGAATTTGTATAGTTGGTGAGAAATGGAAGAAAATGTTTCTGGGATTATCCTAAAAGAAGCTGCAGAAGCAACTCTACAGTTATTGATTGCGAAGTCCAGGGAATATTATGAAAAAGTATTTTCCAAATTGAACGAATGTAATGAAAACCGTTATCATATTTTTTAAATTTGAAGTTTCATCCACGTTGTCGAAGTACTCGATGCTGAGGCTGCAATAAAGGTTTATAGAAGCATAGAAATTGGAAATATAGTAAGCTCACTGTCTGTGTCGAGAGGATACAAAACGAAGAAAGCTAAAGTAACATCTCATAACTTTGTAGACGTTATAGATCATAATATAAACTAATTTGAAAATTAGTATTGTAAAAAACAGGCATTTCGCGAAAATTCATAGTAATTAAAGAAGTATTTTGTATCAGTGCTGTGAGACATGTACAAAATATATGTCTTTTTATCCAATAACGACAGGTCCTTTTAGCGATACAGTAATCAAAAGTGTACTACACAACCTGTTGGAATCAACACTCTGTCGAAAGTCATTTGCTTCATTTTTGAAACTGGCAAGTGCAGAAGCTTATAGCGGCCATTGTATGAGGTGGACCTTAATAACTGTACTGGCTAATACAGGTGCTGACTTCACAACAATTAAACGACATGGTGGGTGGAGAAAGTCCGCTATAGCAGAAAGCTATATCGAGGATTCCATAAGCTGGACATTGCAAGGAAAATCCAAAGCTCTACTGGTACTAGTCCCTCCTTGAAAAACAGACATCTGAAGATTTAACAAGAGCTTCGACAAGCATGCGTTCTGAAACCGATGGCAGCTACAAATTTAATGTTAATGGGAAATAAGTAAAATTTGATAACAGAAATAACAAAATGTTTATAAATATGAATTTTAATGTTAATAATAAATAAATAAGATGTGATTGATTTAAGATTGTATTATTATTTATCTCTCTAGTAGAATAAAGTAATTCTACTAATATTGATAAATTGACTTTATACGGTTCTGAAGCCAAATACTTAATTCTTAATTAATTTTTAATGGTCCATAAAGATTATATTAGGGTATCGTAGATGCCATGCCAAAAAATTGGAAAAAAGTCAATGCCTGGATATAAGACTAATGTAGCTTTTATTTAGTTTAATACGTTAATCCATTGCATTTAGGATTTTTCTATGAACCAATTCGTACAATCCAACGATGGCTTGTATGAATATAATCTCAAAAATCTCCATATTGAGAGTGTAAGGAATATATTGGCAATCCCGGCTAAAATCGTATTTTGAGACGAATTTTGACTCATTTTGAATCTATTACAAAAATACAGGAGGCCAAAAACAACATAGAAGTTTCTTTCGTATATGAAATCGTTCTTTCTGAATACCGTATTGGACTTGAATTTATGTGATATTTTTGTGTAATTTAAGTAAGTTTTCCAACCACTCTTGAGACTGAATACTGGGCGTGGCTTTTTATATGATATCTTTACAAAATTAGAATATTGTCAAATTAATAATTTTCTTCTTGATAGTTTTCTACTTCTATAAATTCATCTATTCTTTGTTGCAGAAATGGGCTCAACCAAGATTGTCCATGACAGTTTTTGTAAACTGGTGTGCAACTTTTCTTACTGTTGTAAAAAGTTGTAAAAGAACTGTGTTGTTTTTGGTCATAATACGGTATCTTTAAACACCCACCCTCAGTCTTTACGATTCAGTTCATTACGCAACCATTTCTGTACCTGAAAATAAACACGAAATAGGTGTTGATGAGCTCTACTGGATGGTAATGAATTAAATTTAACTGGTTTTATCCCATTCGAAGTATGTCAAAAGAAGAATCAGTCCTAGTGAAAAATTCAAATACAGATAAGTCGTGCAATTTTTCATCACTTTTAAATCCAGATTATTGTCTTTATTAAACAGAGTGTGTTCTCGTATATCTTTATGGTGATCAAAGCTTTCGAAGGATAAGTTTTTCGTTCTACCCTCTGGCTGACATTTTACTAAAGATTTATGTAAGATGTCATCAAAAAACTTAGAAATGTTAATGGGGTTAGGAGCATTTAAATTAGGGAGGAGCGTTAGCGGAATCTAAATTGTTCTTTCTAACAGCGCCCTTTTGTTTCCATCTCGTTAAGCATTTTTATAGTAAGAGTAGTGTATATGACTGAGGTTTGACGGAAATAAGTCACGTATAGTTTCATTTTCACCAGTATTTAAGACTTCAAATAAAAATGTTAGCAATTCTAAATTCTTAGCGGAATACAGGTTACAAAAAATTCAACATCCTTGTGCGAGGTTTTGCTACATATATCTTTAGAACCTTGCATTGCCTTTCTAATAGTTTGAGTGTTTTCTAAATTAAATCTTGGTTGTATAGAAGCTTTAATGCAATATTAATTCAGTAAGACAGAAACTTGCACAAACAAAGAAAATTACTAAGCATTAAAATGCAGCATGGAAAAAGTACTTTGTACTGGAAAATTTACACGCCTCTTCTGATACAACCTTTGACAAAATAAAAATTTGCCGAAATATCATACGTGTTCTGGAAGAAATAAAACACCAAACACTTTCACCTTTAACGAAGTTATATTGTATTCTAGCAGTGGAAAATGTAACCTCTAGCGGTTGTTATTTTTTTTTGCAAAGATTTGCTGATCCTTGATTAGCTCCAGTAAAATATCTCCTTACTATTCTATTTTTTCCTTGCACTCAAACGAAGAATTGGTGTTTATTTAAACGAAGAGTATGCTGATTCTTGATCACTGGATATGGGAAGACATATAGCTGCAACAACAATTAATCCTACCTTACCGCCTTTATGTGAAGCACCACGGATAATTTATATACCTATAGAATTCTCGTGTAACCGCGATGCTCGATGAGTGCGGCATTTCAATATTTATATCTTCATTTACTTTTCAAGAAAATTAATAGGCCGGGATCGGCAACGTCTTAGAATCTCGTAAGAGATCCAGGTGCGAACGGAGACTAATGGGCATTACGCTGCGGGATGCTCGTGTATTTATGTGGTGGTCACATAAATCTTCAATTTCGTTTTGGCCTCTTTTAAATAGCGCCGTTGATACGTCTTTAAGTTAATGACCATATTACCGTCAGCACGGCCAAGGCGATGCTGGTGGATTAAATGCACAGAGGTTTGAGCTAGAATAGTCAATTTTTGCCTTGATCATAGTATTTTTCCCGAATTCTGGAAACGTGCTCTTGTTACGCCTCTCCCAAAAGTTAAGTTGCCTTGCAGCATAAAAGATTTGCGACCAGTAATTGTTCTGTCGCTTTTGTCTAAGGTGTTGGAGAAGATAATGATGAATTGATGACGCAGCTTCAACATGCCACCAGATTCAGTTTAGTATGATTTTCGGCAAGATTTTGAGTTGTGGAACAGCTTTGCTTTATGTAACCTATACAGGATGTTTCACGAATGATAATGACCCCGACGAAATTAAAAATGCAACCCAAAATACATTTACAGAGGTAACATAAATAATTGTTCATCGTATTAAAAAATATAAAACGTAGAGAGCTGTATAAATTCGTAAAGTTTGACATAAACTTCAATCATTTGCTTTAAATAAATTCGGTATTGTAAAACAAATTTTATTTTTGAAAAATGTGTATTCACTTGTAATATGTATCATGTAATAAATGCTCAAAATGGCGCCCTCCGCTGTTTTCACAAACTTTAATTCGTGCCCAAAACGATTTAACATGCATTAATATTTCTGGAGTGATGGATCTATATGCATCACGTATTTTATTTTCTAAATGTTCTACCCTTTCAATTGGTGTTTGGTATACTTCCTCTTTTACCATTCCCCACAGCAAAAAATCCAAAGGAGTAAGGTCCGGGCTTCTCGGTGGGCAAGGATTAATTGAACCTCTTCCTATCCATCGGTTAGGCAAAACCAAATCAAGATGATTTCGCACTATTCTATGATAATGCGCAGGTGCCCCATCTTGTTGGAACCATAGATCTTGTCTTACTTGTAAATTTACATCTTGGAGAAGTACCGGTAAAATGTACTGCCGTTTAAACTATCGCGAAAAAAATAAGGCCCAACAATTTGATTCCCCAATATTCCGCACCAGACATTCGTCGAGTAGATAGTTTGAAAATGTTCTTCTCGAATCCAACGTGGATTTTCTTGCGCATAATAATATATGTTATGTTTGTTAACTCCACCATTATTAGAAAATCTTGCTTCATCTGAGAAGCAAATCTCACATTCAAATTTTGGTGTTCCCTAAAAATGTTACAAAGAGCCAGTCTTTTAGGATAATCCGTCTCCTTTAAGACCTGAACCAATTGCAAGTGATAAGGATGAAATTGATTGCCTTTAATTATTCGGTGTACTGAAGACGGGCTAATACCGGTTGCTCTTGAGACTACCCTTTGACTAATATGAGGATTTTCGTCAATCATTTCCAATACTTTAATTTCATTGTCAGGGCCTGCTGCTGTTTTTTCTCTTGACTTTTTCATTGGTGGCCTGTTTGTCCTTAAAGTTAATTCAAGTCTCTTGAACATTGTATCGGCAACAGCTTTTCTATTTGGGAAACGTTGTCTGTATAAATTGGAAGCAGCGGAAGCATTTTTCTTGCATTCGCCATAAATCAAAATCATATCTGTTTTTTTCATCATTTGAATACATTTGGCATTTAATAAATACAGTGACAGGAACTTTAGCGCATAGCCGTCATGGATTTATATTTAAAATAATACCATTACGTAAAATAACTACATTGGCTATGAGAATTTATTTTGGGTTGCATTCTTAATTTCATCAGGGTCATTATCATTCGTAAAACATCCTGTAGTATTTTAAAAACATTAAATGATGACGGCTTATGTCTTTTGATTTTGCCTGACTTCTCCAGAGGGTTAAGAAAATACCTAAAAGGTAAGCCTGTGGACAGTCTGACATAGAGGGTGTTAGAAGTGTATGACGCTCTATATGAATCTGAGTGGTGTAGTGCAGTGGCGGCTCGTCCGGGTTGGCAGGGTCGGCACTGCCGACCCAGAATTTTGATCGAAGAAATTATTTTTTTTTCCGTATTTTTATGTAAATTTTGTTTTTTTATGTTCAGATATCTTGAAACAGTTAGAGCGCATTTTTTTACATTACCATCAAATTAATAATTAGCCAAAATCACATTTTTACGGGTTATCCCGAAAAATTTACGCTACTCGGCAACCGTGACTGGGCCGTGTATGTGTCATCCAAGCCCGTGATCCAAGCGCTGGGTCGGCAGACCGCATCGTATAAGGAAGCAATAGCATCGTTTTCCTATGAGCTGAACAAAGACGCAACCCTGCGCGCATATTGAATCCTGAGGCGAAAATCGAGACTGCAATGCCTGGGGCCGGCAGACAGCATAAAACGTTAAAACGGACTTCATCATTTATTTGAATTATTTCAATTTTTTTTTAATCAACCAATTATAGTTCTGTTTTCTACTGAGTATTACAAATTATCTGATTTACACCCTTTACATGCTTACAGTTTTTTTATAATCATAATTTAATTTTACGTATATATGTTTTTATTGAAGTTATTAAAGGAGGCCCGACATTCATAATCGTCGGATTCCGAAAATTAATTTTGACATGTACATTGAACAACAATTATATATATAGTTCAATACTGAAATCACGAAAAACTACCAGAATGTTCTACGAAATTTTTCATTTTCCCAAGATTATTGTAAGAGCTATCCTCTTAAATAAACAATTTTAAGCATATACCTTCAAACATTTAACAGAATTAATTAAATACATGTTATAAATTTAGTCAATCTGAAATCATTGAAGAATTTCACACAAAAAGAAAATAACAAAATAAGTAAGCGCCAATACCCATATAATCGCTTAATGCTGTCTGCCGGACTTCCGAATACATCTTCGGATTGGGTCGACATATATCGACTTCTCCCCTCCGGTGCAGCACAGGTGCACGCTTAACGTTGAAATTATGTAGCTAGTTGCCAGATTAGGCTATTTGTTACCAAATGAACTATCTTTTTAACTTGCGGCGACATGAAAATTTACAGAAGTAGCAAGTAATAAACAACAACTACGAGTATATACAAAATTATTTACTAATTTATAAATAAATAATATTGACTACCTAGAGTGGACCAAAGTTTTTACTGCCGACCCAATAGAATTTGTCACCAGCCGCCACTGGTGTAGTGCCCAATGATAGTGGTGTGTCAGCGTGAGAGGTTATTTGTGTGAGATATTCATGCGATAGTGGCCGCTGGTTGCTTCGATATCCAACCAGAAGTTTTACATGGCCTAGTAGGAACGCCTGGTCGATAGACTAGGGACTAGGGTTGGCAAACCCGGCTAATCATATACATATTACGGGCTTCTKCCGATTCCAGGAAKTCAGCTTTAGTGCAGTAAGTTTTCTGCCTAACCCTAACGGATCTAATCAAACGTGCTAACCTGGTCCGTCAACCAGAGTTCGATTATGTAGAGCTAACCAATAACGACTAGCTTACAATCATAATCTTACAAATAAACGTCCAACCTTTTTATGCGATAGGCTATATATCTCGCGCAGTTACACACGGCAGCATAAACCAGCTGCAACGACTTAGGCTCATAACAATTCCTCGTCCAGCGCTGATCAAGCTATTCAGGAAAGCTGCTCTACTTTTTACGATTTCACCGGCGGTTAGTAAAAAGGAGCCAATAAAAGTGGTCTCCGCATTTGAAATATTACTTAACATAAAGCATAGCCTCCGCTGCTTTTTGTCTTCTTATATGGAAGTTCGTCTGAAGCGACGATAAATTACACGCCAAAAGAAACTGAGCATTTACATGGGAGAAATAATTTATATGCAGGATAGCGGTAACGGCTTGAAATTTATGATGAACTGGTAGTGTTTTGCCTCGTGTCAGCGGTATTTTTCTTTGTAGTGTCTTGTCCAGTACTTAGAAGGGAATCTATAAGTCAGGCTCTGACACGACACACATGCCTTGCTTTAATGCATCGACGCTAACCATTGGTCGTAGGCTCGTAGGTAGATGCACCTTTGCTCCTATTATACACTTTAGAAGCAGCGCTTAGACGTGTGCGTAACCTCACTATGTTAATGAGCGCTAATTAAAAATTTAAGACACTGTTAAAGTATCATACAAGAAACATGGAGCCATTATTGTAAACAAACAGGTTATAAATTTGCTGTAATAGCTGCCATTAAAGCGTAATCTATTCCCCTATAATATTTTATAGCGTTTTTTAAAACCCGACACAATCTTTATATTGCTCTAGCGCTTTGATGTGACAGTATAATTTGCGCCATTGGAATTGGAGATAGATAGCGTAGGCCAATAAATCGGTATAGAGTTCTAGAATTTCAACCACAATGAATAAATAAAACATTCCTTTGCATATAACTGCGTCGCAATCATCCTACTACAAAGTTGGCGTCGTGTAACCATGTAGCATTTTGTAACTTATTTATTTCGTACACGCTTAAAATTGTTAATGTATACACATTTTACAAATTATATTTGCCAAACACGATGATCCCTTGAAGTGCTATCAAAAGAAGGTTAGAGAAAGGAAGTGGAAGGATGTACTGTCGAGTTTTTGTAATTTTAACAACAAATTCAAATTTTATTCGGGAGTTATTACACATTTTATGCGTTTGGCGTTTGCCATGATCGACGGCATACGGAAATCTCTGGATTTCCCAGTTTTCTTTGGAAAAAAATAACCCTTTTTTTCTCAGATATTACCAGTATACCTTCTTATAAAATTTCATAAAATTCATGTATGCTAGTTCAAATATTTACAAATAAGATAATCATAGTTTGATGCAATGGAACATGTCACTGTAGCGGATTAATGTGCGTATATCAAAATTCAAACACTACGCGAAAAATACGTTTTCCAAAATTCACGGTTCGTTACAAGAAGCAAGCCAGAAGTCGCGTGTAAAAAGTTTAACAGTAACCTAATTGAGTAAGCGTTCTAAAGCGTTGGAGTGCTGTTAAAGACGACCACGGAAGTTGGAGACGTCATACTGCTACTGTCAATACTTTTGCTGATATGGACAAATACCAAAGTCTCAGCCAAAGGAGTTTACGAGAAGAAAATTCTCCCACATCCCCCGTGCAGCCCTGATATGAGTCCTCCAGATTTCGTTCTGTTCCTCCAGTGGAATGGGAAATTTCGTGAAGTCCGATTTATTGGCTTGGAAGGATGAAAGTCCTGCAACAGCATATGCGTCCCGACTGCTGAAACATCTGGATAAAAACGGCGTATTTAACGACTGAAGTTTTAGTAGTTGTTGACCAAGAGTCCCAATAATTTTGTACAGAAATGTAAGGAAGTGGAAGAAACTAATACTAAAAAGCTAATAAAGATATTTAAATGAGATCCACGTGGACTTTTGAGATTAATTACATACATTTTTCGTTGATTCCTATTAATATACATATTCAGTGAGTAGTATTTAGTATGTTTGTTCTTTTAGCTGCTGTGACATTCATTTCTAATGCGTATATAACAATAAATGATATTCCACATCCTGAAGGAGTACAATGAAATGTCCGAAGGGTTGACAGTACTTGCGAAGGTTGATTCCTGATGTACTCAATTAGTTGATTGTTTATCCTAAATATACAATCATAGCGAAAGTTGTTTTAATGTGCTTTTATCTTGCACCTGGAAATCTGGATTTAACACATTACCCTTGTCAGCGTCCTGGTTATCGGCATTTGCCTTAAAATGTTATACCCACTGTCACTTAATAGTTACAATAAACTTGACTTGACAGTTCTCCACAGATTTATTTATTATTAATACGAAGTAGGAGCAGCCAGATAAAGAATTACATATTTCTTCATTAACCTAGGATGCCGTGAATAATCGTGAAAGAAGTTCATTAACATTAAATTCAACCTAAGCATTATATTTTGTTACTATAATAATTTGAWATATTTCCAAATAACATTTTCAACTTTCCTCGTATTGTTAGAGTTGTATTCTTTGCATTTTCCATCGTTGAATCACGTCGGCATTTCCAATGGAATACCTTCGCAACGTAAATATTTCTAATGTTTCGATTTAGTATTCTGAACTTCCCCCATATTGCCAGAATTCTCTTCAAAGTATTTTTCCTTTCGCACCTGCATTTCCAGTGGAATATGCTTCTTGTGGATCACTTTTTACCGCGCCGTCGACAAAAACCGCGAGAGATTAATGCGAATCAGTGTGGTTTCCACGAGCAGTTAGATTCGTATTTGGTAGCATTTGAAACAAATGTGTTGTGAAAATTCGCTGGTCGGTCTATGAACATATTGTGCAACGTTCATCCAAAAGTTTTGGGATTATCCGACCAAGGAATTCTATTTGGACGTTAGAAGCTATTGGTTGTTTCGTTTGAGCTTCGTCCAAGCCGCTTTTGCGGGATTTAAATCACAACGCCACACGTTTCGCTCGATATTGCTTTTGTAAGAACCCTTTGCAGAGGTGAGTGTTATAATCGATTCTTTTTGGCTTTGTTGTAAGACAAATTTGTTACTATAGGGTTCTTTTCACGTTCTTGATTGTGATCGATTGTTCGAATTGCTTTTGTGAACGATTACTTTCCTTGACTGGTTCCTGGAATCTTTGGAGGCCGTTCTATCGAACACGCCAGGGATTCTGGTGGTCATCTTACCAGAACCGAACCAGCTCAGTCCCGAATCGAGGGGTTTTCAACGTCCCCTAGGATTCAACCCACTGCTTGCGTAACAGATAAGTCGACACTAGTTTCTAGTTCAAATAGACGGTTTTATGCAGTTTTGGCGAGATTTTATAACTTAACCTTTCCAACATTTAGATCATAAATTAACTTACTCCAGGTCAACGTCATCCAATCATTGTTTATTAAGATTTCGTTTGATAAAGTACAGTAATTGCAATTTTAATTAATATTACATATTGTTTAAGTGTAAAATACATATACAATTTAATATTATATAACATTTAAATCAGACTTAACTTAATTCGCCAGTTATACATCTCACTTGTTCACTTGTTTTTTTTTATCTCTGAAAGAACCATTTGTAAAGGGAAGAACTTGTAAACGTACGTGTGCACACTAACGGTATTCCATCTCTATCCCTGAAACAAAAGAAAAGGTACATTTATAAAAAATTGTATTTATGTTATCGCGAACGCATACTTACCTTATTAATCCAATAAGCTTTAATTTTTTTTAGGATACTTACCTTGTTATTTTATAGCGTATATTTGATTTAATAATCCTTTTGCATTTTAATATATTAAATTCATTTCTAATTTTGCATTCGCACTTCTGACAATAAATCTTGTGTTGCTTTTGGGTGAAACCGTACGTTTTTTTTTTTATACTCGTCTCTTACAGTTGCGGTTGGACACTTGGGGTGGTGTTTTGGGAATTTTAGGGATGTTTGTTGGTAAATTAGCGACACTTAGGCAGTTCAGCTCTTCTAGTGATTGAATTTCCGCTCAACTTTCTTGGTTTTGTTATTTATAAATATTTTGGAGGTAAATAAACCAAGTGGCGCTCACATTTCTAACGGAATAATTTGGTTAATTTCTTGATAACCCCGACCCATCTCCACAGAGCTAGAGAGGCACTCAATTACCTCCAAATATTCGCGCGGAATCTTTAACCTGGGATCAATTGCGAGAGCTTTTGTTTATTTTTGTTTCGTGAACGTTACGTTAAAATTTTTGTAATTTATTTTTGTTTTACTCATTGCGTGGTTAAGCATGGCGGCTATAGTTAATTCGACAATAAAATGATATTTCTGCCACAAGACATTTTGAACATTCTCCAAACGTTATCCCATAGCTAACGCTAACTTAAAATTTAAAAAAATTGATATTCCCAAAAACCAATACCAAGAACTTACTCAACTCATACTAGTGCATACTTTGATTTTAAACATTAGATTTCTCGTAATAAGGATGTGAGTGTGAAATTTGTTTCAAGTACTTTTGTGATGGGCTGCAAATACCTTTTCGTACAAATTACTAAGATAGTTCTCTCGTAGCTGCTATATCACTCGAATTCCAATTTACTTTTATATCATTATATCGTCAGGCCCAATCATTCTTGCCTTCGCAATTACTCTCGTCCCAAACTCGTCGCTTGGATCCAGACAGATAGGCAAATAAGAAAAGCGACAAAGCCCCTTTATTTACGACAATCGCGGAACGTGAAATAGTATACTGTAAAACTCCGCGCTAAAAAGATAGATGTCTGAACTTGCAACTTGAACCTCGGAGAAAATAAATTTAACTTGGAGATGAATAGCGCAGTGGGCGTCCGGGTTTGGCGAGCTGTCTTCTATCAGGGTTGAGGATTTCTCAATTTGCCACCGCTTATTCATCGCCCGTAAAAAAATGGCTGATGGGGAGTTTCTGAAGCCCTGTCACCGTAAATCATTTGAGGCGCGATTTATGTGTTCTTTAGACTCCATTAATTAACCTCGATTTCGCCTTTGATGCTACAAGGTGCACAGCTATGACGAAGCTTCTTTGCAGGTTGTTTTATCGTCGTKAAGATTGGCGTACCGCTGCTTTTGAAGGCGATTATTGTCATATTGGTAAACTAGAGAACCTATTACATTTATCGTAATTAAGGGTCGCCGTGGCTGTGACATCAGCCGTCAGTTTGAATCCTTTAGTGACGTTTACATTAAGTATAGTGTGGCAAACCTTTATGAATAGTTTCATGCTTGAATAATGAGATCGAATCATCAAAATTAATTCTAAAAACCATTTGGTACCACATTCTGTCTGGAGGATGCAAGAACACCAATCCGTGAAAAGAAGTGGTGGTTTATTATTAAGTTTTAACAGCACCATGGCACTTTCTGATATTACAAGCTACGTGCACTACGAATCTGGCACAATTTCTACCTTTTTAAAGACCAGTAATTGTCCATAATAGAAAACAACGACATTTGTGGGCCAGCATGTAACAGTACTATATGCTGATTTATAAATAGAAGCATGGTAAACTGATGTTTGGGTAAAACAATATGATGTTTTTGTTCGGAATCAAGGTTAGATGCGTTAAATCTGCTCCCAACTCTTATAATTCTATTATCAACAAATCGATTCAAGTTAACGATACTACTCTTTAATGATAAAGAAACATTGCAGTTCTTGGAAAAAACATCTTGACTGTACAATGTTAATCATAAACACAATAATGACCTATTGATCTCTTGTGCACCTAAGGGGACGTTGGTAACAATAAGGTTCCACTAAATCTGCTACTAATGCATGATCTAATATGCTGCTGTTGCATTAGAAAAGCCAAAAGGTATTATTTTTTAATGACACATCCCTGTCTCTGGGTGTATATTGAAAAGCAGTAAGTCCTTACAGAAGCGGTTATGTAATGCTACAGCGTTATACGTAAAGGACCTGAAAAATAATGACCTACAATATTTAAGCATATCGAGTGATGAGGTGAAATGCGCAAGCTGGTGAACACTACTTCTAAATTTCAATTTTTCTCTTAGATACAAAGGAGAATCGGTAAGCATTACTCTATGTACCAGGGAAAGCAACTGTAAGCGGTAGACATTAGACATTTTCAGCCACTTAAGTTCATTGATCTTGGCAGAAACATGATCAAACTTTCTTAGACTCTATATAAAGCGACAACAACTGTTCTGGATCATCTAGTTCTGATTTTGTGTTCTTGAGTTTAAACATGCAAAGAAAACTACTAGACCATAGTTAAGCAATGACAGGACTAGGGTTTCTGCAAGCTTTTTGCGAGTTTTGAAGTTAATTATATCAATGCTACTATATAGCGTCGAAGATTAAACCAAGGTTCTTAACTTCAGAATATATATTGAGGGATACACCTTCAATAGCTATACTCATATGTGATTTAACTAACTGAGATATTACAGCAGGCGCAAAGCATATGACCTTACATTTATGAGCATTTAGTTTAAGATTCTCTTCTATGCTGTATTTAGAGATAGAGTCGAGAACGCAATTAAGCAGTTCGCATGCGGTAGTTGTGTCGCACATCTTAAAGGATATGTACAGTTGGGTGTCATCAGCATATCCTAGGATATTTGAAAATTTAACACGGCAAAATATATTGGAAGTATAGATTAAATATAGAAGGGGTCCCAGTACTGACCCTTGGGGCACACTACTAGTAACAGGCACTTTACCAGAAAGAAGGCCATTAACTCGAACTATTTGGAAGCGGTCTTTGAAGTAAGACACCAAAAATCTACAGTGCGATTGCAGTCCAAAGTAAGGCAATTTGGCACACATTAGCTCATGGTCGATTGTGTCAAACGCTTTAGAAAAATGAAGTAAAACGAGAGCCATGCAGTTGCCTTTATCACGCTCTCTTATAATATCGTCCAGAACTTACAACAATACGGTGGTAGTACTTTGATTTTTCTGAAAACCTGATGGAAACGGTCAAATTATATCATTCTTTAACGCGTAATTGTAAAGTTGCAGAGTACAACTTTCTCAGTAATTTTCACATTTGTAGGTACTAAACTTATGGGACGAAGGTCACTAAAGTTAACCGGATTGTTTATTTTTCGAATGGGAATAGTAAAAAAGTTTTTGCTTGATAATGGGAAGTAACCGCAACGATTAACTATATGTGTGATATGAGGAGCAAGCTTTGGCAAGCAAAAATTGATCATTTTCACAGAAATGTCATCCTCTTCAGGACTAGAAAGCTTAAGTTTACATATTATATTTTTAATATTGTCTATATCAGGAAGTACGGAATACCGAGTCTTCTTTGTAATTAGTTGAAGTATAATGAGTAGTAGTAGGCTTGAGAATACAGAACTAAAGTAATGATTAAAGTCTTTAGGGTTACAAAGGTACAAAGGGATATCTGTACAGTGATTATTTTTAATCCCTAAGTGCTTTATAGTCCTCCAAAACAGACCAGGATCGGGAGACGCTCGGCCGCAGAGATAGATGTAACACTCTATATGTAGAAGCGAATGAACAGCTTTCCTTGTTTATCCACGCGGAACCCATGCTTGTTATCACCAGTTACCAGAAGGGAGCTGTGCTACATCTTGTAAGAGTGATTCGTTTAATCCCATAAATATAGATACCGGATTCAATCCAAACTGCGGCCAAATAAATACTGAATTAATTAAATAAATCATAAAAGTGGCCGATACAAAATATCAAATTAATTATAAGTAATGATGAAGCGGCAACTATAGTTATGTAAAGTAGGGTTCCATAGCGCAATAGAATCTATGCATATCTTACTATTTTTTTAGGAAGTAGCTGACTTAATTGTAAAGAAGTGAAAAATATATACCATATACCGGACAAATATGCGCATCTATCAGCTACGTCCATGTTCGTAAGATTAATACTTCTTTCGTGGTGTGTAGCAGGGACCCACCGCTAAGATCTATTCTTGTAATGATAAATACTCTTTCTACCGAAACAAACCAATATTTATATCTAGACGTGCTCAGCATTGTAGCCTTCAAGTAGCGTTGACAAGTTTATTAATTGCCAAGAAAAATATTCGTTCTAGGCGTACTAGTCACTACTATCACCGCTTACATGAAATCGAACTAATTTTAGATGTTAGAGGAACGTTCAGTTATTCATGTGGTGTTAAAGTTAAAAGGTGTAACCTTGGGCTGGAGCGAAGCACACACAACACCATAAATTAACGTCGTATACTGGCCACAGTTAATCAAGTCTAATGGATTTTTTTAGCTATATGTTTCCAAGATGGCGTGGCAACGCGTATATTCCTAATGGCCTATAATTTTTGTTTTGCCGATCGTTTAATGTAGCATTAACATTTATTTAGTACGCGATTATTAGCTCATGAATAATGTAAGCGTTAATAAAATAAGTTTATTATTACTGTGTCCTAAAATACACCCATAAACTTGGCAAATGCTCGTATTTTATAATAATTAATGTTGGTATTTATCGATGGATTAATAAGTCGTAAATCATTTGTAATTATGGGCACAACACGATCGTTTGGATTAAATTTATTACATCCGCGCATCCTTCTAATATTTTTTACTCTACGCATCCGATATTGCGTGAGTTACAGAAAATATCTTCTCGGAATAGTGCTCTAAAAGGTTCCCCATCACCGTGTGCGTGCAGATGATTGTTCTCGTTTCCACTGTTATTAGCACTTACTAAATTTCGTTAGTCGCGACTTAAGTATTTTATATCTGAAAGAGCGAGGGCAAAAGTCTCCAAAGAGATCTAGCGGGAGCTTGTACAACACTAGGTAGACTAGAATAATTGCACTAGTCGCATATAGCAAATGATTATGGTCTTGGCTTTGATTCTTTATGTTTCTATAGGATTTTTTTAAGAGTGATAGAACATTAAGCTTGAATAAATACCATTGAAATTAACTTTTGAGAAAGATGTGTTTTTATTTGAAAAAGTAGTATAATTCATTAACATTTAAAAACTACTGAAGCTCTCTGCTTCTCTGCGACTGTTACATACATTAGAAGCCCTCGGTAAGCTCGATTACATAATTAAATAACATCTGCTATGGTCAATCTATTGGAATTCCACGACCCTTTAGTTTCGTCCTTGTTTGAACTCTTCAGTTAGGAACACTGAATAAGCAACAATCGCAGAATAGGCTGTTACCGAAGTTTCTAATCCTCCAGCAATCGAACAATGGCGGCGGCAGCTTCAGTGGAGTCGGGCGTGGGCAACTCAAGACGAATCGCAAAAAAAAATTGGGCGCCAAGTAGTTCAAAAAAGGATATATGTATGATCTGATACTAACCCTGAATCTGCGCGGTCAAATGCGTCAGCGAAGAACTACTAAGACCGCTAACGATATGCTGAAAAACAGAATAGACGGCTACGAATCTCAACGAGGATTGGGCGACAACAAAAAAAAAAGGTCGAAATAGAACGAATATAATATAATGGCGAAATCGATACCGTATACCAAATAAATTGAGATTGTATAGAGGCACATTAATATCAACAAATAAACAAGAAAACAAGCTTAACTAACATGCATTCATACACTTCCTCACACACTTGCTACGAACTAAATATTAGTACTAATTTGATCTATTATGAACTCTACAGTTTTTTTTTATATATATATAACATTCTACAAAAAGTTTATCAATGGACGCTCTTGCAAGAGGTGATGGGTTTCTGGAGAGGAACCAATTATTATTAAAGCCTTACCATTGCTGTGATAGCAATCCAAAATTAAGGTTCTCCAGGACCCTCACAAATGACTTACTAAGTATTAATACTAAGCAGTAAACGGTTAATTTCTAATTTATTTAATAACATGGGGTAGTTCTCCTCTTTTCCCCTCTCAATACTATAACCGGTTTAAGCACTAGTTGTTTAATTAAAATGACACAAAGCATGCACAGGAATCACTTTTCCACGCAATCAATCCAATATTTTTCCATCGACCAAGAAATCGCGAACCCATACGTGATGTTAAGTAGCAATAATCAAAATGATACTCATCGGTATGATCTCTGCCGTCCACTTGCTGCTACCAACTGGAACCCGCCTCGAGCACCGGACTGCGCCCCACGGCACTCAATCACGAGACAATGACGCTGACCCTTCCTGATGATGTTTAGAGGTAAAGCCGCTGGCAGTAATTTACCATAAATGGATGGAAACCAATCGAGGGATCGCTGAATGAATGTTTGTCGACGGTGTAGCACATGCGTCGAAGAAACGACAGGAATACTTGCTTGGAAAACTCCAGAATCTCAAACCAGCTTGTGTGCACAAAAAAAAACGCCTAAAAGATAAACAATGCTTAACAACCATTCTTTACAGGGCCGGACGAAAACGAGAAAAAGTTTATTTCCAACTTACCCCCTAATAATGGAGACGTTTTGTTCTACTCAAGAAGAAAATTTCGACCTTCAACAATACGTGAATCGCTTATCCGTCCAATGACGCAACAGTGGTTGAAGTAACACTCTACCAAACTAACAACAACCCTGGTGGCTATGTGCCAAATATCCGTGAAACCGAAAACTCAAACTTTAATGAAGAACCAAATACTTTTAGGCACAATGCCGGCGATCCACTTAGCTTGCCGTGATCTCGAACCAAGAATGTGCTTCACAAGGCAACCTGAGCGCGTTCACGAACTTGAACCCGATAAGATTTTGTGCTACACAAAAAGCAGCGATTGACTATCGGTAAAGAAACTTGGATACAATAGACTGATGAAAAGACAACCTACATTAGTTGTCAAACTAATGTAACAAGGCGTTTAGTTAGCTTTGCAGTCCATACTGGAACAAAAAGCTAACAACTACGTTATTTCTGATAGAAATTAATGATTAAAGTACGAAGTCTATATAGTATCAACGAATAGAACGGAACAGCTAGCATTAGGTAAAGATATTTCCCACAGGGTAATAAATTTCAACGGCGAGAAGTAATTTATCGAATAGACTAATGATATTCAGGGCCCTATATCACACCGCTATATCTGCAAATTATGCAAATGCGCTCAAATATTTGCGGCACAACAGTGAACTTGAAAATAATTTGAATCGCGAGATAGGGATCTTTAATCGGGGGCTTGTTAGATATAAGGGTTAACTTATTGCAGCACATGCTTCCATTTCGTTTTGTGCCGCCTCTTATCGACTAGTCCGGGAAATTTATGACGACGCCCCTGATACGGGTATGATAAATGACTTTCGAGATAGCTTTATTTATTCATCGGGTTCTTGTGCCGGCTCACAGACCAACAGGCGCAAGTGTGGCCGCCCATAAAAAGCGTGATTAGGGTTACACCCCGGAGACAGAGCCGCGGGCCACCACTTATGTAACTTACAAACGTTAGTCATCGCTGCTTGGGTTGGGAAAGCTATAGCCTCACATACAGGCTTGATTGTAAAAGAGAGGACAGATGTCACATTTTACAAACAGTGGCATGCTGCTGCCTTCTGGGGTTCCCTGCATTTTTTACAGCGCCCTCCACTCTAAGAGAATTAAGAAGCATATGGGTATATTTTTTTATTGTTTACAAAACATGAAATGCAAATATTACAAACTCCTATAAACAAATCAATACCACAACAAAAAAAAAATATAAAAGAAGCATCGGTTTGGAATGTAAGGGGTAACAAATGTTCGTTGATTAATAAATAATTAATTGCTGTTAATTAAATAAACATGGGACGTATTTGCATAAGAATACCAGTAAAAACATACCAAAACAAAGAAAATCCAATACACTCCCTCCACCTCGTTCATGACATCCAGAAATTAATCAATCAGTGGCTTTTTGTGGACCAAATGGAGTATTCGTTCACTCAGTAAACACCGGAAACAAACAGAACATTCTTTTACTGTACTAAATTGCACAACCAAATTTAGATAACTCACCGGGGGGCAACGATGCCTCCAGGCTAGTCACAAAGTGTCTCCTTGCCTGGGCCCTCCTCTTCTTATTTCCACCTTTGGCCTAATTTCCTAGGTTATTAAACAAAACAATAGTTTTCAACAACTACTAACTATTCTACCAAGCAGCCGCATCGGCAAGCGATAGCGCATGCATGTGAGATCAACATCGAGGGTCATACACTGCGATGCGTCAAGGGGTTATCCTTAACCCCCCGGGCACACCAGTTGTCGATTTGCGTATCGGGCATTAACTGGACCGACGGTATACCAAATACCATCGGTTCCCCCGTTGCTGGCAGGGCACCCAGATACCAGAATCATACAACAATCTCAAAAACTGTCCCAGTTTGGGAGCAACATAAAAACCTGACGACAGGACTTTCAACAACAAAAATGCTACCCTTTGAATCTCTCAAAGAGACAACAATCAAAATACATTTCAGTACTCACGACTTTAGTACTTTTAATCCGGTAATACTCCAATTGTCCATCAACTCTGGTTCAGCCACAAAACAAAGGAAACAATCATCTCTAAGAATTAACCAACTAACACATTCCAGCACTCCACTCATCCTAATGTCGCGCTGCTCCGAAAAGGGTCTCGCCCAGAGGTTTCTTTCTTGTAAACAAAACATAACTCATCTGAACTGTCGGTGTATTCTCGACTTAATAAACATATAGTCAAAATAATCCTATAATCGAACTTTAAGAACATATGGGTATAAATCAATAACAAAAATAAAATAAACTGGATATTAATAAAAGTAAATCTACTTATTAGAATAGAATTAAACAAGGGAAAAAAATAAGATAATATTTTGTCGGATAGATCGCTGTCACTTGAAAACACTGACAAAAAGTTAATAGTCTGACGTATCGATTACACCTGTAATCTTTGTCAAAGACGAAGAACCTCAAAATTTGCCTGACACAATTTCAAACAAAATTTTGTTTAAACTTTTAGTTACAAGTAAGAAGGTAACTTAAATAATAGTTCTTTTTTATAGTTGTTACATAGAGGAACTGCAAATAAAAGACTAATATTTAGCAACAGAATTTACTACACTCCAGCTTACAAGTCTTCTCTAAAACTGTGTATCTGAAACCTGTTCTCTGCAGTGTACAGATAATGATCATACAAAAAGACACGTACAAAAGCTTTGTTTTTATCAATATCTAACAATAGTTATTTTTGGATGGAGTAAAATAAAAGGTAGGTGATACATATAAGGTTTTAGGGTCGAGTAGATAATTAGAACACAACTGAACGTCCCAGAAGATCCACTATACTGCCTGGTCTACATTGCATCTTACATAAAGTTTTTTTGGTTATGGAGATGGAAGACGAAGTTATTCGGAAGTAGTTGCGCTCTACAATACAATTCACGAAGATCGTGAACCATTTGCTAGATCAACACTTATTAAAAGATTGTAACGTTTTGACGAAACTGGCGGTGTTAAAAATCGTTAAAAACCAGGACGTCCAAAGGTTGCTACGAGTGATGATACGATGATAGATGAAGATTTTAAATTGAATTATGTTTTTTGATGAAGCGACTTTTTGCCTCAATGGTAATGTGAATAGACATAATTTCAGATATTGGTCGATCACAAATCCACATTAGATGGAACAGGTCCACACACAATACCCTCAGAAAGTGAATGTCTGATGTGGTATTATCGGTGAGCACATTATTGGGCCTTTTTCACCGATGGATTCTTTTTATCTATTTTTTTATTAGTTTTCTACGTCGGGTGCAATAAACATGTTTTGAGATGAATTCCGGAATTATCATGTTTTAATTTTTTTTAAATGCCTTGCCAATCGTTTAATTTTATCGTTATTCAAATGGGATTAAAAGGATTATTGTGCCTATCTGCAAAGAGCCAAGAAGGGTGGCAATATACTCCATTTAGTATTTCTGAGTATGACATGCAGAACTCAAAAATGGATGCACCTTACCGATAAAACCAGCAATTCAATAATTAAGATATTGATCATAGAACATCAATGAATTAAAGAAGTTTTATAGAAATAGGAGAATATATTGAAGAATAAGGCTGCTGGACGACAAAGAATGCGAAAGCACAAACTTGTAGGACCAAATTTGATAAAAAATAAGCAATGGCTTACAATCTTTGAAGAATGCAAAGCCACAGTCAATAGAACATGTTATATAGTAACCCACACATTACTACACACTATCAAAATTGCGKAATATATTTGAAAAATAAAAGAGCTGATTTCAAGAAAGACCAAGGGTTGAAAATACAACTTGAACAAACTTCAAAGCTCACCAGAGGCGTACATATTCCAGAAGTAATGAATTGTTACTAACATTTTTTGAAAAGTGGAATGATGCCAAAGGGCATTATGAATAGAAAAGTAATAGCGTTCGGGAACTATTCTCATTTAATTTTCTAAGAATGTGATGGAAGGAAGGAATAATGGAATTTCAGAAAAGTATTATTGGTTGGTTAAACTACTTAACTAAGCTAGTCTCATCGAAATGAGTAACACCTGAATAAAGTAAACGTAATATACGGTCATCAGTTGCCAATGTTTGATTTAGGATGTAAATGGCGGACGAGCAATCGCGCAGTATTAGCCAATAGGCATAACGCATATCTAATTTAATTGATTTAAGCCCAGTTAGCTTATATTTGATGTACACCGCTGAGTATTAACGACGAAGTCCCGTGACACCGAAGTGCCACTGAAAAAACCCATTCAGAACTGTTAGCTATGTTAAATGTGTTTATACATGTCATTTGTTAACAGGCTTGTTGACTATTTGGTGGAAGGCACCGAGTGCTATATGTATTAATATCATTGACGGAGGTATTAAACTACAGTTACACAAACACTGTTTATTTATGGCGATTTAACACCTTCTCGTGTTCCCTTTATGCTTCAGACCGACGGTAAACAAGGTGGCGCCTCCGGTTGAAAAACTATTCATCTATAGCCCATTCCTAAATGAAACCACTCTTAGATCACACTCAGATTGCGTTTATTCTGCTGGAGATGTTAAACAATGTTTGAGTTCTTCTACCACTAACCATTTAAGAAGAAAGCAGCATTCAGGACGTTCCTGGAAACATAAGGATGGTCTTACGCAGAATGTGCGACTTTGCCATAAAAAATTGTTATTGAAGTGTCATTTATTTTCGTTGCGTAGTTTGAGATGTCCACTTGTAACGGAAACGATAAGTGCCTTGCCATTAACTAACGCAGAAAAATCCGTTCACACACTTTACTGACACATTTTTTTATAAATTATTATTACAAATTATTACTATTATAATTGTTTCCGAAATAAGAAAATTCCTTTAAGGAGAGCTAATATTAAAAATACAGGAGTAGATACTTACTTATTCACTATTAGGTTGAGTCATTTCAAGAAAACAAATGTATATACTGTTACTTCAATAAATAAGTATAAATAAAATTCTAATAATAGATAAAAATTTTAATTTTCACGTTGTGTTTGCATGCATTAAACCGGCCCTTTCCAAACTAAAATGATACTCGAGAAGTGGACATCATCTTTGCTGAGAATGGCATTACTATATTGACTTTTGAAGCTTCATTTTGCTACATACTATTTAGTTTTATGGCTCTAAAATAAGTATTATGAATAATTGTTTTTCATACTTGTTTATTACATGTATTATTTCTCGTGTATAGTTGCGAGCAACAATCTACGAGACTCATTATACGAACAGCCGATTACCACTCACAATGTTTTACAAGTATTACCTGAAGCTGCCGTAAATTACAGATGGGTTCGGCACGTTCCACTATTTTGCAGCGGAGTGGGCCGTATCCAAAAATTGGGTTTAGGCTTTTCTGAGAATTTTTTTTCCGTAAACATAAATCAATGAACATTATTTGGTATTATTATTTCAACTACAAATATTCCTCATCTGATAGCTTTCCTTTCCTAATTTAATGAGTAGTAACTATTTTTATAACCATGAATGGTAAACATTCCAATTTCAGTGCGGCAGCCCATACTGTCTAATTTTTGATCGCGGTGTGCAATCGTCCTCTGCCCTGTTTCTTCACAGGTTAAAATTTTCTTTTAATCCCGGAGGGTCATAAACATAGTTTCTACCTGTATATTTTTTTCGAAATATAAGAAATCGGAACTATTCTACTCCTACTATAAACGGTATTGAATGCATATGTGTTTACTTATATTTTAATGTTTTACAGCATATAAGCGTACCAAGTGCAATATTTTTTACACATATGCTTACATTTAGCCACTTATTAAGAGGCGTTTGTGACAAATATATTTTAAATATATATAGATTTATATTTCGAAGAGGACTACACAAAAAAACAATTGTTGGAAATGCTTGGCACAAAAAATTTTTCGAAGAAATTTAAAATTGACATTCTCGCTTTTGAATGTGGGCTCACCGTTCTACGATTACTCCCATATCATTGTATTTTCAATCCCATTGAAATGATATGGGGGCGGTTGAAACAAAGAATTCGACGAGGGAACACCGGTGGAAAATTTAGCAATGAAATGCTGCTAAAATTAAATTAAATTAGACACGAAGCTGAAATAACAAGTGTCGATGCATTGAGAAATTCAGTGCGGCATGTACTGTAAGTATTTTTTTAGTTTTTAACTCTTGTAGTGTGCTTATTAACAAGCTGTAATGAACATAATCGATACCGTGCATAAATTTTATTGTGCACTATTGTAAAATTTTTCTAACAAATGTAAATCATTTTCTACTTACTAATTTGTATGTTTTTATATTAAAATTGTATAAATCCGTTATGGCATGCAAGGGCTTTTATTTTATACATCGGAAAATTTAAACCCAATAAAGTATGACACAAAAATAGATCGCGGGTCGCGCCAGTTAGCATCAAGTCTGCATTAAATAAAATTTATTATAAAAGCTTCTATATATTATTGATTGCTGAATTATCACAACTAACATATTTCAAAAATTTATAGTTGACAAGTTAAAATTATAGCCAACAGGATTTTTTTTGAATACGGTGCATTTAGGAACTTTGAAGCGTGCCACTAATCCCAATAGTTTAAGACGGCCAACTATGAGGTTGTAAAAATCCTCATTTAGATTACAATAGTTTACGACGGCCGACCATCAAGCTGTAAAACCCTCTGCATAAGTCAGTCACATAGATCGTTGCTTGATACTTTACTTACATTAATAAGTTTCATTATATTGGTTAATTGGCAAAGAAGGGTACCCAATATGCTTAATATAAAATTTAATGATTAGACTGGCCTAAACGTTTCTTTTTGCCAGGGTCTATCTGTGGTCGTACTAGTGGCATTGCTACCGAACTACGGCGTCTTTATGACAAACCTTATCCAAATTCATCCAGATTCAAGGTCGGTATCTAGAAGGAGAAAATCTACCACTATATCTCTATCAATATCAGCCGCGATGTAGGAATTAGTGCTATTCTTGATTGGGCAATATAAGCAGCTACTTTATTAAGTGCGTTTGTTTTTTTTTTGCCGCTGAAGATGATGACCTGCGTTTTCCTGCGTACTTTTTACTGATGACGCCAGGTTCACACGATACGCATGTTTGACATAACAAAAATCTCCACACTCTAATGGAATCCGAACATCAGACACGTTTTTCGTCTTTGTTTTATTATACCAAATATCTTTCAGAACAAAAGGGGTGATCTTTTCGCTATTCTATTGGACCAAAGGCAATAAAAATGCTTCCAGCATGTTGGAGTTTATTTTTTTGATTACTGTTAGACCATATTTGCAAAAAAAATTGTCACGTAGATGGGTAGTTAAGAGTTGACCTCTATTTTGATCTGCAAAATCGTCTGATTTAAATCCTTTAGATTTCTTTTTTGTGGATTACGGATTAATAAAAAATGACAACAAATCTGAGTCAAGGAGGGAATTTAGAAAGAGCGCCAATATCCTTCGAAGATGTTGTGCCTCAAAATGGAAGGAGAGCAGTTTGAAGATTTTATGTAACTTTATGTTCTTGCTAGAAGCGTCTATAAACGTAAAACAATATGTTTGAAAAAAGAAATCTTCCATAACTCCAAAATCGTTACTTTGCAGACCTACGTTATTTAAGAGCTACCTGGTTCATACTATTACATTTGCATATAATATAGAAATTCTGGTTTGTATCGGAAAAGAGAATCGATATCATCATAAATTTCTAATTATAACTTTGATCATTCCCCGATCAAAATAAATCACGTTCTGCCCCAGTGCCTTGCATGCCGTTGTCTCTACATGTAAATAGATGGTCCGGCGGCCGGCGTGTAAAAAATTCCAATCACCAGCATGGAATAAAGATTGTCGGTTCAGGTGAATGCACCGGAACGCCCGACGTCATACCAATTAAACTTGAATAATGTAATAGACAGTGCCTGCCAGGCCATATCAGTGGCCGGGACAAGTTTATGGATTATCCGCTTTCATGCTTGTCGGGCTGCAGTAAGAAGTCGGCAAATCAACATAAATAGTTCGCTGAAAGTTATGCGATGTAACAGCTGTCGTATATATCAGCTGTCTCGGGCGTCGCGGTGCCAGCTGACTTATGGTCCATATCCAACTTACACCACACATTTCAGGCGCGCGGAGCCACTCCTAAGTGACGAATCGTCGCTCCTCTTGAATTATGTCTGACACCGAATAACATTTCACCATCAAAGAGGATTGAAACAGATGACTCGCTTCACGCTTTTTATGTGAGTTACTGATTGCGTTACACGGCTACAAATTATCCGGGGGCGCACGGAAATAGATCAAAACGGACTACAAAGAAGATGAATTACGGCGGGGCAACCGAAACCTTGGTGTAGGAATCTGTCACCTTTGGAAGGACGGGTGATTTGGTTGAATTTTTTTGCTATGAAACAACAAACCCGCATCATATTGGCACAGACTTTTCATTTGAAATGATATATGTGAAGGTTCCAGACGTTTCACCTAGTACTGTGGCGGGTATCTTCAGTGCGACCTTGATATCCGCACAAATCAACGGAGCAAAAACTTTGGAAACTGTGTTCCGTTTTCTCAGATTGTTACTATGCCAGATTTCAACTAACAATATCATTTTGGCGTTAGTTAATGCTAAAGCACTTGCCTTTTTCGAAAAAATAGTTCGGAGGTCGGATAGCGAAAAACCCACACTATCTTTTAAGAGCATTGTTTGACTGATTGAACCAGCGTACGGTCAGCATTTCTGCCACTCCAGGATTGAAGGTTGCATGCTGATTGCTAGTATACTATTTAAACTCTGCTTGCTCCTAAGGCTAGGAGGTATAGTCAGGGGTCTCATCTTTGTAGTTGAGATCAAGCGGCAAATCTGGTGCTGCGACCAGTAAGTGACAAGAGGAATCAATGTGGATTTGTGTGTCGCTGGCAACTCATTGAAACTTGTACAAACAGATGGGTGGACCAAGCAGGTATAAGCAAAAATGGATTTTCATCCAAATTATTATAACGGTTTAAATTCTAATGTCCCATATACTGTAGTTCTCAACATGTTTATCAAAGTTTTTGTAATATCTCTTATGGATCGCTTATAAGAAATTACCTAAAATTAAAATAAAGTTTAAATACTCTAGAACATACCGATTTTATTAAAAAAAAATATATGAAGATTTTGCCGTTTACAGCAATTTTAACCTAATTGAATGAAAAGTGGGTTATATATTCGGATCCAGTCCCATTTACCTTTCAGTACTTTACACATTTCGGATATACTTTTTAAATCATACCTCAATTAAAAATTCGCTGAATCCATTTGCGCATTTTCAGAGCGTTTGGAGCTCACATTTAGCCTGCATGTCCACTTCTAGTCTCTCATGGCGCGAAACAATGTTTGTAATTTTTCACATTTCTTCTCATATCTCGGAAACTACAAGCATCTACTAGAAAAACAAAACACATCGATACACTGTTTGTTGACCCTAAAGGCTCTTTAAGAAACAGCATTAAACTGTATGGTTTCTGAAAAGAAATAAAGATTGTCGAAATATTATAACTTCTTGGTACTGTCTTTATTTGCGGCAATATAGGGGCTGAAGGGGCAAAATTTATTCTTGGTAGCAGAATTTCAACAATCGGATCAACTACATAACAAATTTAAAAGGTCGGTCCCCAAACCGTTTGTCTGTTTATATGAGACTTAAATATTTAGTAAAGGTGAAGAAAAGAGATCTTGTCAAGACAACGGTGTGCGTTGTTAACAACAACCAATGAAATGTGGAACAGGAAGCAGGACAGTGTTTGGCAAATGCAAAAAATCAGACGACTATCATTAAAACATGAACGTCGTTTTCTTCGAAAATTGGTTTGAGGTGTCTGTCTTAAAAAAAAAACTCATAGCCGAAGAAAAAATACCCAGCCAACTGGTTTATGGTCAAAAAACGACATATTTCGCTTAATGAATACCAGGTTTCTATACCTGTAGAATTGTAGTAGTTATTGAACCTTAAATTGTATGTTGTGATAATTTTTGTTGGGATTGGGTTCTAAAACATTAAAATACACATGTATGTGATTATTTGTATGAATATAGATGTAAATACCTCAAAATGAGCCCATTTGGTTATAGATGTATAAGTATAATATAATACAATATTATAAAATCCAGCGATGTAAATATTTTTTATAAAATGGTCTCTATGAAAAGTTAGTTAATTGGAAATTTGATGTTTGCCTAACAGAAAGGTGAAAAGTGTTTACATTTATAAATAATTCATGTGAGGATCGATTGGTATATTTTAGATAGGTTTTTTATTTCTGTACGGTTATTAACGCAATTTTCTTCTTTTGTATATGTATCATTTTCAAAATGTTACGCTTGTGCATGTTTGGTTCTGTACATATGAAGGTCGTATTTTGATATTTGAAATCAAGATATAGTTCTCTTTCGTGATTGTTTAAAGCTGTAATTGCGTTATTCGAATATTTCGGACCCTTAATCCTTTCTTGTAGGTATTGTGAGGTTTGACCTATATAAGATTTATTACAGTTATTACATGGAACTTTATAAACTACATGAGTTTTGTAAGAATGGAAATTTTTTATTTTAATGGGGTGTATAGTTTTTTAATTTGGTTTTGACTAGAATGTGCAGTGTTAATTTTATGCTTGTTATAAAATACGTGCTATTTTTTTTCAGAAAGACCATGGATACATGGCAAGGCAACATAATTTTTAATTTCTTTGTTTTTAGGATTTTGAAGAAAGTGGCGAGCCCGAAAAATGTTTGCAGTAAGTTGAGAATTAGCTCATCAATATGGGTATGAAATATTAAAGCATGTTGATTATAGTTTTTTTGGAGGGTTCTATCTAGTAGGATGGTGAAAATACAGGAGTATTTATATTAGGAGTTTATGTTTCGTTGGTGTGGTTTGTTCGAACCACTGCACTATAGTATTTTCGCGTAAGCAAGCTTTTATTATCCTGATTAAGTAGAGGGCTTCGTCCCTAAGCATTTGTGGCACTACCCCCATGGTTTATCATATCAAAAGCMCTCGTAGATCTATGMCCATCAGCTGTATTCTAGTGCCTTCTCTCCATTATTCTTATTATTCTTCGTAATCTTCCACACTTTGTGGATTTGTGGAAAATCGGTACTTGCACTGTAGTATTCGACTCATCTGGTATTTCGTTGGTTAACCACACCGCTTCTAATGTCTTATATACATTTTGTTTTAGACTTATTGGTCCGTATTTTATATCAAGTTGTTGTTGATTTTGTCTTGGCCTGCTGTTTTATTACACTTTACACACAATTATTTCTTCTTCATTTTCTGCGATTAGGCTTACTTTAAGTGCTCTGTTTTCCTCTTCTGGCTTCTTCAGCCAATGCACTATAGGTATATATTTTCTGGAATTGGCAGCATTATTTCTTCTGTAAATATGTAAATGATGAATTACGCAGCAGCCATGGTTCTTCTATAATTTTCGTCGCGCTACATCCCACGCCGTTGTGTCAGTTGCGATATTTCTTCCTGTTAAAATAAATTTCCTCTAATAAGGCTTCATGTGTGAAACTTCATCCGACGTCCCATCCAAAGCTGATTAATCAAAGTGACACGGCGAGAAAAGGAAAAGTCCGCCCGTTCCGCCAAATAATTCCGCTCGCCCGAAAATTAATTCGTTACGGGAAATTTTGACAAACATCTTTTCAGTAAATTAAAAGCCGGGCGCTATCCGAAGTGACAGCGGCAGTTTAACAGCAAGTGAATCTCGTGTTGTCGCCCTCGTCAAATTATTTAAAAAAACGCTATTTTAGTACGTCCGCGTGCAAACGGCGGACGCGAGCTCCCTGCGTCGCGACGGCGGTTTTATAGTTGAGGCAGTTTTAAAAATGCAGAAGCAAGCCGCACACTATGTCACTGTCAGCGTATAATTACCCGTCACAGCGCGAGACAGACACGACATCCGCTGCTTCGGCTGCTTGGGAACAGCCAAACGAGCCGCGACAGGTGAGACTCTTAATAAAATATACGCCATCGTGTCACCAGCAACCAGTTTTACGCAGTGGCGGCTCCTCGCGAGACCCAAACGGATCCGTTCCCCCCTTGATGCCATCATGCCTTTCTTTGAAACGTTTAGCGATATTATTATTAGGGCTGCGTAAAGTATCGATACCCTACCACCTTCTCGTAGTATTCAAGTACCGAAGGTATCGAAGTGTCGAGAGTATTAAAAAGTATCGAAAGCATTCAAAAATGTCTCAAGGATCGAAAGTATCAAATGCATTGAAAATATAGCAGTATTAAAATAACTTAAAGTAGGTTTGACAAAACAATCAAGGCAGATGTTTTTAATTATGTGAAAGATGCGTTTACAAAAGTGACATGTGAAGCACTTGCTACTTTAAGTTAATAAACTCCTGTTTTATGCAGTTTTCCCACATGTTTTCAAATATTATCTAACGTCATCCCGATTCTTAACATTTTCAATTAGCAGCTTAAGCTGCCCCGAAACCGCATCTAATAGCTACATTTCGACCACCAAACAGAATCATATAGATTTGCCTGGAATTATTTTTAATGCATGCAATCTAGACGTCATTGCAATCCTCTCCAAGTCATCATTTATATTCTTCGCCTCAATAGATTGCTGACATAAATCGAAAAAAAAGAATGGGACAAAGAATAGAACCTTGAGGTACAAACTACACTATAATAACTATAACAAATTACACACTATTTACATCTATTTTTTACGAACTACTGCCAGTTCTCTAATTTTGTTACCAACTGACTCACCGATCATCAAAACTCTATTTAGTCTTTAAAGAAAGGGAAAGTAAAACATCACAAAATTTAGGTCGCTTTTTTTAAGTTTCAGTCCCATTTGCTGATCGCCGAATGTAATCGACTTACAAGCACTGACAGTTCATTCTTGTAAAAAATTGTTAATTTAATGCCTCTGAGAAAAGACAATAGTAAGTATTCCCACCAGGCCAGCTCCCTGTTTTCAGTGTACTGGTATACTGATTCTATTCACCCCTATATTACACCCCTTACTCTTCTCAAATGATTCATTTCTACCGCCTGAATCTTCTGATTTTGTGTAAGCGTCCATGTTTCACATCCATAAGATAAAACAGATGGGTATAATGTTTTGTATAGTGTTTTTATGTTTCTCTTTTTGTAAAATTCCTTTTCTTTTCAGTACTGCATTAGTTTCATACTTTTATGTATTCTTGTATTTATTCCAGCTTCCTGACTTTCACCATTCTCTATTTGTGCTCCCAAAAATCAAGAAGATGTAACTCGATCTTTGCATTATCTATCTTTATATGCGTAACTTCAAATTCTCGGATTACCATAACTTTTGCCGTCCTGTTCTTGTAAATTTTTATGTTGTATCGTTCAAGTGCGCTGTGTTATACATTCATACATACATGCACATAATTTGCAAATGCTCCCTCTGATATCATATTCTCTGAAGATTATGCTAATCAACTTCCACCTTCTTGCTGTGTTGCTTACTTTTCTTTACGTCATCCATAAATGTATTAAACTTGCCTTAAATCCTCATATGTTTTAAGGCAATCTGTCTGTCTATTGTTTACTATAACTGCATTAGTATTTCTTGCACATGTTCCTCTCGCTAATCTTATTATTTTGTCGCTAATACATCTAATTTTCAGTATTGTCCAAGCTTATTTTCGATACTCTGTCAAATCCCTTTCCAAATCAATAAAACCTAGCTATACGCTTTTCTTCTCTACGTGTGCTTTTTATATTAGTTGTTTTAGAGTAAATATATGATTTCGTTTTCTAAACCCACTGTGAGATTTTTTATTTCAGTTCTTGTGTATTCGCACGATTCTGATGTAACTCTATCTTTTTCTGGAGCCCTATCATTAATTAATTCATTTTGTGACCTCTTCTTTCTTATGTTGCCTCCACTTCTTCTCTTTCTATTAGTATTTCTAGTTTCTCCTCCACCAGTTTCTATTAGCACAGCATTTCACCTAACCAACATGGATTCTATCAAAAACGTTCTACTCTAACTAACTTAGCGCGGTTTATGCAGTATACTGCAAATATCATGGATAATAAAGGTCAAGTTGATGCAGTGTATACTGAATTCTCGAAGGCCTTCGACAGGGTTGACCATTGTGTTCCACTTAATAAACTAGAGGAACTTGGATTGAGTGATTATCTCGTTCAAATAGTAAATTATATGCTACATATAACGGTTCCTTAGGGGTCTAACTAGGGACCATTGCTGTTTATTTTGTTTATAAATGATCTATCACTTTCGTTAGAATTTAATCATCTGTTTTTTTGCGGATGACCTGACCTGACCTGACCTGACCTGACCTGAAATTATTTTCTGAGGTATCCGGCGAGGATGACTGTTTAGTATTGCAAGGGCAGGTTAACCCTATAGCTAGATGGTGTGCTGTGAATAGATTGCCCCTTAATATTGACAAGTGTAAGGTTTGCACTTTTACCCTTAGAAGGCAAGCTTTAATATTTAATTATACAATTGAAGCAGTGGAGTTGGTACGCTGCTACAGCGTTAAAGATCTTGGTGTGAGTTATGATTGTAAATTATCTTTTACTGGTCATATCTACTCAACGGTGAAAGCTGCCTATAAAGCTCTAGGTTTTATTATTCGCAACTCAGCATCGTTTAATAACATTAGTGTACTGAAATCTTTATATTTTACTTTTGTTCGTTCCAAGTTGGATTACTGCAGTTTGATATGGTACAAAGTACACATAAACCAAACTGAGAAAATTCAGAGACGATTTCTTAAGGTTTTGTCGTATCGAGTAGACAATTATTATCCGCATAGACGATATAATCATACACTCTTGTTGCAAAGATTTGATGTTAGTTCTCTGCAAGCTAGAAGGGTACTCACTAGTTTAGCATTTTTATTTAAATTATTTCATGGCGATGTTGACTGTCCTTTGCTGGTATTATTTAATATAAGAGTACCTAGGCTTGGTTCCCGGGAAGGTGGCACTTTTTATTGTTCAAATGCTAGAACCAATGTGCTTATTAACTCCCCTGTTTTTGTTATGTCGATAAGCTTTGATAGGATATCTGGACATTGTGACATTCATTGTGATAGTTTGAAAAAGCTATTGTCGTTTGTGGTAACCGAGCGGTAGTATATTATATTATAGTGTGTGCTGTGTATCTACTAAAAATGTTGATTTTCTATTTTATCATGTAAATGGAAATTCCTGTTGGGTAATAAATACATTATTATGATTATTTGGGTTCAGATTATCTGGTGCTCTTCAGTTAATTCATATCCTTCCTTATTTTTTATTTTTTGTAATATTTTTCTTTCATACTTGTCTTCAATGTGTAGTAAATGAAACGACGTAATTAAGTGTCGCATACTCAGAATCGTTTCAAGCCAGCCATCAGAACCAAAAGTCGAGGATCTCAAAGCAAGGATATCCTTTTGCGGATGCAACTGTGGTGGCAATCCAAGATTGAATTTTGAATATCTGCAACATCCCCCTTATTATAATTATCATAGTTTTGGTCAACTTAAAGAGGTATTAGTTGGGAAAAAGTTAAACTAATCATGAAGTGGTCCTCACAATTCACTTACAAATATGCAAATCCCGATCAATGTTAGTCAAATTCATTTCGCAGCGCCATACCTTATTAAAACCAAGTCTTCCCCTCCCCTACATATCCTTATTCAGATTAGCCACGACCCGCCTCTGCCTTCCTAATGAAATATGCGCCATCGTGTCACCGGCAACCCGTTTTACGCCACAACGACGCTTACGAATGTTACTTACCGTATCACTTAGCACATTGACGCCCGGGACGCCTTGAGCGCTGCTCTTTACCGCCCTTCGAGTTAGTTGGAAATGGCAGATTTCATAACAGACGGAGCGTGCTATGGATGTCGTACGTGTCTCTGTATTACTTCAAAGCTTGCTGTCAGTGTGGATACGCGATGGTTAGAGCGAGCGACCAAGTCACGGAAATAAATGTTCGGAGACAGCTGACATAGTCAAGTGAGGGAAGATGCGACTTTGAATTGCATTTTTGGAAATAGGATTTTAAGTACTTCCAGAATAATGGCTTTCAGTGTTTCGTTTACTAATAAAAAACCCTAACCTATTAATTGCTTTGATTATGTCCTTCTTTACTTGAGTATTTTCTTGAGTATTTCTCGTAGTTATGAATTTGAAAAATAATTGAACTTCCTGATGGAAAGGGGATTAATGTTCAAAATGGTGGCCTTCAGTATCAATACGTTTGTGAGTACTAGTCAAGACTGATTCCGTACATTGTACCATGTACCAAGGTGCTCAATCAAACCTATGAAAATGTTAATAGGCACAAATGTGTGTAGAGGGGTAAAAATAGCCACCACATTACAGCTAAAAGGGCTGTAAATTTTCTGGTGTAAACGTGTGGTGTGATTTGTCTGCAAAGGGACTCTCTGGGCCTTTCCACCTTGATATTTTGAAGATTTTGTAACTAGAGGAAAATACCTAACAATGCCAATTTTCTAAAATTGAACAATAAATTTTCTGATGCTTCAACGTGTGTATCCATATCTTGAAGCACTCTGCATTTTAACTGATTAAAATCTTCTATTCTGAGCAATAAAAAGGACACCAAATTATCAGTACCTATAGTTCAATAATAAATTAAAGTGAAAATTAGAAAACCCTTTCCGGTTCCAATAAATAATGTGTATGTAGGTGTGTATTATATTTTAAAGAAATATTTCTGAAAACTTATTTGGAATTATAAATAAATTAGAAGAAAAACTGCTTAAAAACATGCATATTTGGTGCATTTTTGTCAAATTTTGTTGTATGTTTTGAGACTTTTTGATGGGTATTTATGAGTATATTTCCACATGCTCAGGTGCCTTGTAATGGTACGCAGTGTCTCTCACTCGTTTACTGTATTCTGCACTTCCATAGTTTGTTTAATTGACTCTATTTCTTGTTCCTTTGATTCCTATCGTTTCCTATTCTGTCCATTCTAGTCTATGCTCTTTTTATCTTATGTAATTCTCTACTATTCTGAAGTAACCAGGTATGCTATCTTCAAATTTCTGTATTTTATTCAAATTGTTCGGTTTATATTTCGTATCGATTTTGGGAATGGGGCATGTTTGCGACGTTCGAGGGGGTAGGTTCTTAAGTGGACGAGAAACAGATGCGCTTCAGTTTCAGTGTGTTACTTCAACTGTTCACAGGTTAGTACTGTTTCGATTTTTAATTTTTATTGTTTGTGTTCCTTTTTCAATCACATTATATAATTAGTTTTAAACAAGCACCATTGTCATCCAATCAATGCAGTTGTTTAACTCAAACTGTTCTGTTAATTAATTAATTAATTAATTAGGATACATGCTGTATTTGGAGTCAACAGTAACATTGCAAGCTATGCTGCTGTTGTAGTCGTCTTTTTTAAAACTATTTATGTCATTTTCTTAACTGTGTTCTCGCACTCTTTGATTCGCTGTATCCACGCAGCAATAGTTGTACGTGATGTTTGAAAGTATGATGTTAGAGCCTTAATGCATGAACTAATATTTTCTCCCGTGCTGGGCAAACATCTGGTAAAAGAAAAACAAAGATTTTTGCACCAAACCATTCAACTGAGTTGCCTCGCGCTTGGGACCTCAGCACCTGCTGACCATAGTCGGCTATGCTAACAAAAAAATCTCTTCAGTTTTTAATCTTGAGAGTGAAAGTGATATCGAACACAGATGTAAAACTGGCAGTTCATTCATTGTTTTAAATAACAATTTTCAGCAGCATAAGCTACAATTTGTTAACCCTCCAAGTTTGATCTTGTTTAGTAATAAATTAGTTGTTTTGTGATTGTTTCATATTATTTATGATTACATCAAATCTCCCTATTTACGTGAGTAACCAGTGCATCGAAGGTACGTTTAATTAAAATAACACAACKTAGGTAAGTACTGGACGATCACATTTTAATCTAAKTCTCTACGAACCTGGGTATGTTACATTACAATTCGCTTTGCAATATATGTAGTAGTCTCCATACTTCTATTTTTTCTCATTCTACCAATGTGTCAGTTTTGCTTATATTTAAAACAAAAATTCCACACATTCCTTTCACTGTGCTCACTAATATTTCCTTAAATTCCATCCAGATTAGTTCTATATCATCTTCATTTATACGCTATTTATTATTTCGATTTTTTTCTTCACGAGCACTTTGTACTTGTTTGCGGTTTCATTTTCAGGTAGTTCAAGCAATTTTATTGCTTCGTTTGTTATAACTCCTGTCTTTACATGTTCGCTGGTTTATTTAATGGTCACTACATATTTCGKAACCTCTGTTTACTCTTACATCTAACAAACCTGATCTACTATTTTTATCAGTTAATATATAATCTATTKCTGATTTCTCTTTCCTTCTTTTAACCTCCCTTGTGTATTTGTGTTATCTTTATGTATTCTCCACTATCATATTGTTCTCTATACATTAATCCGTTAGWCTTTGTCTATTATTGTTCCTTGTTTCTTCTTCGTGTTTACCGACTATCCCTTCATCTTCGCTCGGTCTATACACAATCACTATTGTTATCCTTTCATTTTTTTTTCTATTCTCATTTCTAACTTTAATTTTTTGTTTTACTAATTGCTAGTACGTCTACCTTCGCTTTGTTGAATTTTGCATTAGTTCAGATTCGTTACCGTTTAACACTCGCACGTTCTATGTTGCCAATCTCCAATCTTTACCCTTCTTTTCTTTTCTTAACCTCTTGCTATTACTTATTTCTTGCAAAGTCATCATTATATTTCTATTACCATTCACAAGTGTTAGTTTTTGTTTCGTTTTTATGTTATGCGGTCCCATTTCCATTTATGTACGTCAATGGTATCATATTGTCACTTTTGCATTGTTTGTTCTCCCTGTGCTGAGGTTTCCTCTGATTTTGTCGCTCTTTAAAAATCAAGTCATCCGTAATAAATATTTTCTTGTTTTTCACCATCTTCAACTTTTGTTTATTTTTCATGATTATTCCATTTAGTTTTTTAAGGGATGGGAATTTTGGTGTTACCATAATATGCGTGTTTATTAGCTACCCAATTGCTTTTGCAAGTGCAACTCCTTCCAGTTTTTCCATTTAAAGGCCTGATATAACAATATTGTTTTTCTTAAGGTTTCTCATAGTAGATGATATTTCAATAAGATTCTGTCTCAAAGTACGGTAGGCTAAATATTCCATACTAAAAAAGGATTGATGACCCTATAATGAAGTGAGAGACATAATATTATTACTGTTCATGTGTTCCTGGAAAATACAACCCCTGCGTGGGGCAGAACCCCTATTTCGCTCTTAAAATGTACTATGTAAAATATCGGGGTACGGCGGAGTTCTTATAAAATGGATGTGTACGTCGTAAAACTGTAATAAAATATACGGTGCAATAAAACGTTCACTCGGTGGTGCTATAATTGCACTTAATGAATATTTATCGGCATCTCCCCGGCATGTTGTGTTACATTATACGGGCTATGTGCATGAGCAAGGCCCATAAAGAGTCTCTCCGGCCTACACAACTCATCTACATTCAACTCGCTCACCTCTTGCCATTTACAGACTGCTGTTGCAGTACCAGCGGACATTAAATTATGGCACCACTTTCCGAGAAATAAATGATTTACTGCCACTTATATAGAATCGCGTTTAATTCAAGATGCCTGTCCGGGGATGGTGCGCCGCCATTCCTGAATTGAAATATCAGCATTTACAGGTTACTTATTACACAAACGCACTGTGTTAAAAACGGACGTGCAGTTCGATATTTATTGTTATTGTTCCTGCTACGCTGCAGTGAGGAAGATTTTATGGCGTCGGCATTTGCAAAGATAGTCCATGGTTATTTTATTGAATGTACCCTTGCACTCCTGTTCTTTTGCTTTTGGCCATTGTAMGACGATGCTCTTTGCTATCATAATCTTTATTCTTCATCTCCTAATCAGTATTTTGGATTTTGCTGATATAGCTATTGCCGCTTGTTTTATTTTTTGTAATATCACTTTTTCCTGCTTAGATATATATCTACACTTCGCTTATGTATAGAGAAGTARTTATCCAACTGGGCGTAAATATATGCAGTTCTTTATTAATTCCTACTTTTTAGGACCATTTTCTTCACTTCTTATGTCTTTTTCTGCTTCTATTGCTTCGACCCATGTCWCATTCTTCTTCTTCTTCTTCTTCTTCTTTTTCTTCATCTTCTTCTTCAGTTACATCGCCATCGTCATTCTTACGTTTTTCTTTTCACATTTTTGCCTGCCATAATTTGTTCGTAGGCCTATCTTCGACTAAACTATTTCTGCTGATGTTTTTCTGTTTTTATCATACTCCTTCAACTGCTATTTTTCTCTTCATTCTCGTTATTTTTGTTGACATTTGATGCGTCGTAAATGCATCATTTCTGCTGTCTGCAATGTGCTTTCCAGTCCTATTCTTGAGCGTCCAGCTTTAACTTCAATATGTAAGTATTGGCTTATCAACTCTCTCTTGTTGTGGTACATGGTACCTATTTGTTGCTTATGTATGCCCTGTCAAAGGAGTAACACAACTTTAAACCACTGTTATTTCTATCGTCATTGACCCCACAGACAATTTTATTTTTCTAGTTGCCTATTATCATTGTTTTATTTTTTTATTCGTGTTTACTATATAATTTTGCTTTTTCTTGAATCTTTTTCACCTTTCAGCCTGGATAGATGACTATGTTATCTACAAATGCCCACCCCGAAAAACATAGCGTCGAAATCTTGGCCGTTTTGGGTTATACCATGACCGTTTTAAAAATATGGTTGACATATCGCTCGGCTTTGCAAGGGGCATCATCAGAACATGAATATGACACAGCAACCACATCAGAGGTGAATAAATTCTATAACTTCCTCGTCACTCTGTACCAGTTCTTATCATATGCAAAAATACAACTAAACGAGGACTAATTCCATGATTTTATAATTCATCTTTTGCAATTTGTTGCAATAACCCTTTATATGTTTTTTATACGATTCCAGTATAGGAGGAACAGGCATAAGTTTATTTGTCTGCACAATTATTTTACTAGTCAGGTTGCAGAAATATTCATTACTGTAATCCACCATCTCTCTTTTGTCTTTTTTGTGTCAGATTTTTGGATTATCTTAAGAGTGTATAGAGAACACATTCGTATAAATTATAATATAGTATATTTCTCAACTGTAGGAGAGCCCACATCCAAGAGATCTACAGGATGTTTCACGAATGATAATGACCCTGACGACATTAAAAATGCAACCCAAAATACATTCTCATAACCAATGTTATTTTCAATAATGGTATTACATTAAAAATAAATTGGGAATCCATGACGGCTATGCGCTATAGTGCCTGTCACTGTATTTATTAAAAGTCAAAATGTATTCAAATGATGAAAAAACAGATATGATTTTGATTTATGGTGAATGCAAGAAAAATGCTTCCGCTGCTGCCCGTTTATACAGACAACGTTTTCCAAATAGAAGAGCTCCTGCCGATACAATTTTCAAGAGACTTCAATTAACTTTAAGGACAAACTGGCCACCACTGAAAAAGTCAAGAGGAAGAACAGCAATAGGCCCTGACAATGGAATTAGAGTATTGGAAATGATTGACGAAAATCCTCATATTAGTCAAAGGGTAGTCTCAAGAGCAACCGGTATTAGTCTGTCTTCAGTACACCTAATAATTAAAAGCAATCAATTTTATCCGTATCACTTGCAATTGGTTCAGGCCTTAAAGGAGACAGATTATCCTATCCTAAAAGACTGGCTTTTTGTAACTTTTTTCGGGAACACCAAAATTTGAATGTAAGATTTTATGACATTTGCTTCTCAGATGAAGCAAGGCTTTCTAATAATTGTGGAGTTAACAAACATAACATGCATTATTATGCGCAAGAAAATCCACGTTAGATTCGAGAAGGACATTTTCAAACTATCTACTCGACGAATGTCTGGTGCAGTATATTGAGGAATCAAACTGTCGGGCCTTATTTTTTTCGCGATAATTAAACGGCAACACTTATCTAATTTTTTAAAGGAAAATTTTACCGGTACTTCTCCAAAATGTACATTTACCAGTAAGACAAGATACATGGTTCCAACAAGATGGGGCACCTGCGCATTATCACAGAATAGTGCGAAATCATCTTGATTTGGTTTTGCCTAACCGATGGATAGGAAGAAGTTCAATTAATCCTTGCCCACCGAGAAGCCCAGACCTTACTCCTTTGGATTTTTTTTTCTGTGGGGAATGGTAAAAGAGCAAGTATACCAAACACCAATAATTGAAAGTGTAGAACATTTAGAAAATAAAATACGTGATGCATGTAGATCCATCACAGAAATGTTAATGCATGTTAAAAGATCGTTTTGGGCACGAATTCAAGCTTGTGAAAACAGCGAAAGGCTGTTATCGAATAAACATTTTTCAAAAATGAAGTTTGTTTTGCAATATCGAATTTACTTAAAGCAAATGATTGAAGTTTATGTCAAAATTTACGAATTTATATAGCCCTCTACGTTTTATATTTTTTAAGACGATGGAACAATTATCAATGTAAATGTATTTTAGGTTGCATGTTTAATTTCGTCAGGGTCATTATCATTCGTGAAAGTCCTGTATATTTATGTCTTATATACACAAGGAGTGTGATTACAATAAAAGTTTTCAAATTGTTCCGAAAAGAGAAGTTATTTTTAATTTTATTATCGCCTAGAACTGCGCATTTCAATAATCTTCTACTCCTAGTGTAAAAATCTGTAACTGCTGGAAGTAATGAAATTCTACGGTGTATGCTTCGTTACACTTTAAGCAGCCACAAACCTCTCCGGGCAGAACTCCGTACGTGGCAAGGCGAAAGGTTGAACCACCTTGTCATTTGTCATCTAGATACAGTCACAGTCTGTTAAATACCGCATTCATTAACTTATTTATCACTCTGACGCACTATAAATTTCTCCTTGTAAATTACACTAATCCTTTGATTCTGTATGGTGCTAATGCCCGCGAAAGGTTATTAATCACTGGTGTAATGTAATACGTAATTTGCAATTTACTGTAAATGTGCTATCTCACGTTACAGCTGTAGGCTTTTGTTGAGTTATTCCGACAATTTATTTTTACGTTTTATCAGCATTTGTTATCCCAGAAAGGAGAGAAATTCCTTACCATGCGGGGGAAATAAATGATCTTGTCTAAGCGCGTATTGTGGGCATGAAAATGTCTGTTTGCTGTATAAAAGCCATTCAGACATACAAGATAAGTCTTTTCAGTTCTTAGTTCTTTTCATGAATGCATCCCAACGAGCTACGTCGCAGCGGACCAGTGACTTATTTCGCTGCCATTTATGGTTTTAAACCACAGTCTGTACAGCAGAAGCTCATGTACATTGAGAACTATCAATCAAGAGTCAAAGCAATTGACAGCGTTACGTCTAGATATTTAAGATTGAAAGCCTACAACGGGAGGCTTATATGAAAGTGATTTGTATTTGGCAATAATAATAATAACCGTCTAGGTTTCTCTTCTTTTTGTATACGTTTTGCTAAAAATTTGGCTGTGCGGAAGTGCCAGCCGTCGCAAATTATGCGTTACAAAAAACTGTTGCTACAGCCCGCGATTTCTCTCCTTAAGCAATACCCATAAGTCTGCCCATTAATTATGTTGTCTGTGTTACGTAACATTGTCTAATCTGACTTCGACATATGTCTTGTAAGCGGTACCGATAAGCTGTTTTGTTGTGGACAGAAGCCTGAAAGGACCAAACATAATAATTATGAATATTTTTTATGTCCAGGCTTTAGACATTGATTGATCAGAGCAAAAAAGCACTCACCCAAAGTAAACATGACAAAATAAATATTTAATTACCGTTGTGTGCCAAACAATGATTGAGTGCAAAGCAGGTTTAACCTTCACCTATGTGAAAATAATTTAGCGGCACAGCGGCAGTTTAGATTGATTTTAGTCTCTTTCGGATCTCCGTGTAAAAACTTTTCACTCTTTAGATGCGCGGTTTTTTCACCAATTGTTCATTAGAATAATACAATGACAAACTTACAAATTACCTCTATTTTCTGTTTGGATGACGAAGATTTCAGATTTATATTTTACAAAAACTGCTTGTACAATGTACAGTCCAAGTACTAACATAAATACATATGTTACTTACTTGCAGAAATCTTAACGCCAATATTATACCTATGTGCCAATTTTAAGCTGAGCAACAAGTTTTACTAATAATTAAGAAGATCCATAGAAAATATGCTATGATACGACTAGAAACTGTGTGATCACATTCGTATTCTCTGTTTTCATATGTGCTGACTTCACAATACTCTAATTCTCTTAAAGTAAATTCACTTGTTTATGTGAACTAAAGCTTCGAAATTCGAAAACACTACTCCAGTTTTCAATCGTTTTCTAAAACCAGCTTCAGTATATGTTGTTAGAGCCAAGACTTGGTCACAGTCTTCCTGTTCCTTCAGAAGTGAGTTTTCAATGATAGGTCCTATCCTCTGGTAGAGTAATTTATCTAGTAACTTGTAGCAGACGCTCAAGGGAGCAATGCGTCGGTAACTTCCTGCTACATTTGGAAGTTTCCAAGGCTCTAAGGCAGCAGTCACCTTTGTTTTCTGAAACAAGCTTGGAAGAGTATATGTATCTAAATTCTGGGAAATACAATCAAAACCAGCCACTTTGCGGACTTTCAGAGCACAAATAGCTTGCTTACAATGGGAATAACTGTGACAACTCTACTGAAAGTTCGCACCCTTTTCTGAACTGAAGAAATTTTACCTTCATCTTTTTCAGTTCATCCCTAGATATTTGAACAGAATTGGAGATATTTACCAGTCGAGTTTGATGATGTTTGTTTAATGTGTTTCATTAACGGTTGGTTTTTCCACCAGGTTCCAATTGCTGGGGTGAAGTCCATGCTCTGCATTAGAGTATTCCATTTCTTCTTTTGATATTTATTCAGGGATTCTAGAATCCTATCAGCCAATTCATAGCTGGGGTGTGCTTGATACTGTCTATACAAGGTATCAGCTTCTTTATTCCAATAATGAACGTGGACTTTTCGAATACCTCTTGGATTTGTTCCCTTTACAGCAGCCTTTATTACACTAACACGTCTCTCGTAGTTTTCAGTAGTTGCTGGGATCCATCGAAGATTCATGTCAATTTGAGTAGTGCTTCCTAACCAGTCCGCTTTTTGAAAGTTCAATCGTTGTTTCTAAAGTGATGGCACATTTTTAATCTGCATCCCAACTACTACTAATTGTGGGCGATGTTTGCTTCGTGGAAAGTCATTCAACACTTGCCGTATCACACGAAGAGCATCACAGGAGGAGATGCAGAGGTCTGGTTTGTAGCCACGTCTCCAGTTCATCAGAGCAAGTCCGCTCATGTCGTTGTCACTGTAGCCCCATAAATTATGATGGCTATTGAAGTCACCAATATGCACACAATGATGTTCGTGGCCAAATACTTGTAAATGCTGAGGTCTCCTACTTTAGTTATGATCATCTCAAAACCATTTACAGTTCCTGACTGGAAGTTGGTTGAGTCAGTTGCAGATCCATGAATACTGCTATTTAGAGAATCGATTATGGTGTTACCTCAACATCGTGCCTGTGGAGATCTTGAACATCAACCGCATGGGTCTCTTGAAGAAGTATCAGGTGTGCCTTATTGTCTGGAGCAACGGATTTATCCTTTGATATACCTTCTATATTTAATTGTAGAATTCGAAGACTGCAGTCAATATTAATGTACCGGGGGTAGCCCGTAGACTGAGTATACGGTCTTCTAAGCTCGACTGCTAGTGTAACGTCATGATAATAGATAGGATAGAGCTCAAAACTCGTAAGATTGTCGAAGGTCAAAACGCAATCACCTTTCAGTAACCAAATGTTTTGTAAAAAAACCGCCTAAGCTTAAATTAGCAACGCGAATTTCAATGGAACAAGGAATAGCTCTGACAGCCCGACATCAAACTTATGGTTTACACCCCTCCTCTTTCATCCGAATGCGTAATAAAATCCGTTCCTACGGACATAAATAACCGAAAGCAATATTCGACAGCGGCTTTTCGTCACATTCGGGAAACTGTTTATTTTGCGTATATCGTCGAAATAAAATGTAAAGCGAAATTGACGGATGTAACTAGTTGCCGCGAGAACCCAAAGGCCGGCCGAGGATTGATACGTTGCATAMGTTGGCTGTGTTTATATCCGGGCTGACAGTTGCCTTGCATCAATTTAATGTACGGGCAGGGGAGGGGTCGACGCCCAACACATTCGGCGGTCCCTTTGATCTCGTCAAATGAGGCGCTCTCATGTCGTGTTGTGTTAATGTTATGTCTTGCTCACGCTGGGAATCACTCTGACCGCTACTGAACTCGCCCCTCTCGCGTCAAGTTCGATTGTCGGCTGATCTGGTCTCTGTTTAGCACCTACTTAAATAATTTTGACGAATTAACCCTTTCGAATAGGGAGATCATGTTGCCATTGTCCTGGGTTTTTTACCCACTCCTTAAGCGTCCTTTAAACACATCAACGTGAGCGTGTACGGAAAAAATCTGTACTACAGGAACAGGAGTCGTAGTTGTCTAGTTATTTCACAAAAAAAAAATGTAGAATGTGTATGGCTTATTTATAAAACGAAAAGTTTGAAATAAGGGACACTGGATGGGTGGAATGAGTAGCTCTAAAACTGTCACTGCTGGTTTCAAGCCTGGATAAAAATGAGGAGTTGTGGCGCATACAAGCTCTATGTAAATGACATAGACAAAAGAAACCGCTAATGAATATAGGACGCTGGAAATTTAAGGTTTAAGTACCAAATAATATAAAGTTTTGAAAGAACTACACGCATACAAGGTCAACACTGCGGAGGTGGAGTGGAGTAAGTATAGAGAAATGTCACAATATTATTACACCTGCCTTAAAATATAAATTATAAATTTCAAACTCAACTATGCCCAAAACGTACGTTCTCCCCAAAATCTATAAAACAGGAATCGACCTGCTTTTAAAAGAATACTATAGTGTACCTATAGATGTATCGCTGAACCTCTTTATGCATGTCGCAGAACTGTTAGCAAATTAACAATGAGTTTTTTCGAACAACACGAGAGAACAGCCTCTTCCCCTTTCTGGCACACTTATTTATGGGTCAATTAGAAATAGATTTCAAAATTAAAAACCAGTATTTTCCTCGCGTATGGTTGCATGTTGCATTACGTCGATGATACCTTTTAGGAAACTTAAGTGAAGTGGGAATCTTCGCAAGCATTTTTAGATGTATTTAACGTGTGCAGAAATTTATAACCAATGAGCAGCAACATTCTTATCAACATAAACTTTCTGCTTTGCTTTCTAATTAATAAATTAGTTATTTTTCCATAACCAGGAGCTAACCTTGAAGAAGAACTCAAATATATCAAGAATATTGCAGTTCATAATGCGTACTCTAATAAAACAGTAGAATATTTACTTAGGAATATACAGCATAAGAAACTTTGTCTTTGCCAACTGCTTACCAAAAAACTAAAACCTTTTCGTCTAAAACCGGCTTTTACTGTCAATAATACTATCAAAAATCTTTTAGGAAATCCGAAGGATAAAGTAGATGAAAAAGGCAAAGCAGGCATATACCCAATTAATACAATGAAGTACTTGTAGTCTTAAATTATTGGGCAGACCAGCCGTATTCCATATAAGAGCTAGATTTAAAGAGAATTTAGTTCATTTCAGGTTTGACAGGTTTGATAGGTTAAGTGCTACCCGACATTTAAAGACATATCTCACCCCATACCTTCTAAAAACTTAAAACTAGTTAAAAAAGGAACAAAGATACTTTAATGAATTCAGATTTAGGCCCAATTCCAAGATCCGGTTGTTTGAACTAATTAGATAATGCATTACCTCAATGTTGCCTCCCGAAAAGAATAAATCCTATAAAAATACATATATGGAAAGAATATTGTAGTGAATTACTAGCAGAACACCGAAGAGACTCTCTTGGCAAAGGCGCAAGAAGATTAAGAAGCAGGAATATAAGAGATCACTTTAGAAGAGCTGAAGATGGCCGTACGCAAAAATCAAAAATAGAGCCAGGTGATGTGCCTATTGAGTTATTAAAGCATGCGACAAGAGGCTGTAAAACTTAATTAATTCACAAAAAGGGTGAGAAGAGCGAGTGCAGTAATTACAGAGGTATATGCATAACGTCGTCAGTAAGAAGATTATACGACTTTAGACCCGGAAGATATATTCGAACAATATATTCACACTAAGACTCCTAGCAAAAAAAGGATCCTGACCAAATGAAGAATAGACTTGCAGAAAGCATTTGATTCAGTTCCCTTTCAAAAATTATGGACTCCTCTAAAAGAAGTAGGTATTAATGGAGTATACATTCAGATCCTTGTATCTTTCCGAACAACAAAAGTTATTTTTTAGCTTTGAAAGATCGCTTGAGAAATGAAGGAACAACCCTTCCAAAAGTAGATACTTATTAGGCGGTCTTTAAAATTTCAGTTTTATAATCGTTAAATCATAGTGGTGGGTTATATTTTGCGAACTAAAAACTTTCTAGGCCAACTAAATATCAAGACCCCCACGTATACGTTTTAAGTAAAACTCATAAAAAGATTGACGCAGTGCCGCTCTTGCGGTTGCCAAAAAATGGTGCACATTAGCAACGGTTTGTTATTTGAGCATTCGCCTTAATTCGTTCTCGCTTTGTTATTCGCCTGCATTACTTTCAACTTTATTTCAATAGCTGCGCTGTCGGCTGGTGATGACGGCAGTACTTTTTGGACACTGCCAGTCATCCAAGCGTGACGAAACCGACACGAAAGCCGAAAGCCTTTTACCACGTTGCCCAAATACAAGGCGACAACGGCAAAAAATCCGTAATTGATTACAGACATCAGTCAATCATATTTCGCTAATGTATTTTCCTAACTGTCCCACTTACTAATCGAGTCCTGAGATAAGGAAGTGTGCATCGGCTAAGCGGCACTCAAATAAATTGGCGACATTCCCTTCTTAATCAAAAGTGACGTGTATGCATATGAGTTTTTTATCAGCTCCCGGGATCGCTAAGGCTGAAAGCTAATAACGCATGTAATTAAAAATAATTAATAGCTGCTTTACGTATTATGTCGTGCCAAACTTAATGTTCCCTTCGAGGTGCTGAACGTGACAGGACAAAATTGGCAGCGGCATTCTTTCATTTTACTACTTTACTTTGAATAAATATTGTYGGTGAAAAAGCTGCACACTCTCTTCAGTCATGCGGTAGTCGTCAAGGCATTTCTATCTTCTGAACTGAATATTCGTCCTGCGACTGKTTTCGTCCTTCTTTGGGCTCTTCAGGCAGGAATACTGAATGAATTCGTTGTAGCAGATTGCCATCTTAACAGCGGCTTCAGGTGCTTCTAAAAGTGAGAGCAAATTTATGCTCTCAGCGCTACCTAAACGAAAATTCTGCGCGCTAGACGGACCACTACTGTCGTAGCATTTATGGCCTAGAAAAAAAACATCTAAAAAATTTTATACATTACCAAAGACGTAATTCGAACTTTACTGATAGTTATGCAAATTAAAACCAGGCAAGCAGTACATAAGGTTGGATTGTACAATCCTGTATTGTATACTGCCATAAAATGCACTCAAAATGTATTATTTTTATAAGTATTATTGTTAATGGTTAGTAAATAGGTAAAAAGCACATCGACAACTACTACGTCTCAAATGATATAGGAGTACCTATAGCAACCTTCAGCCGTCGATCGAATCAGCTATGTCCAAGTTACATTTTTATTATCAACTGTATTGTTTCGAAGCTTAAAGCTAGTCTAGGTGAAATCTTGATTTTGAAATTATACTGGTTTTCCTTAAAAAGCACAAACATTTGTTTAACCTTATTTTGGTACTTATCGCAGTTCTAATAACCATCAAACGACGTTATGTATCCTGTACATTCGTTAAAGTCACTTAAAAGCATTCGTTTAACACAACCATCCCATATAAGTTTCAGATTTAGATAGCCAAAGTACTAGAAAGCTTTCATGTTTATACCACCATTCAGACACTCTAAGCCCACATGAGTTCTTGGACGCCTTATCGGTGAGGCCATATGCCACTAATTTATGATAAATACCAGTCGTAAGCAAAACCAGAACTAATTAATATCGAATAAAAGCAAGATCAGAATTTACCTTAATCGCCTTAACAGTCTAATACATATTCTGGAGTTAATTCGACGTCCCACGGGCACATAACTAATGAGCCGGCGGGTCGCGCTTTGCAAGAGATGGAGAAGGAGCTATTTTGTTGCAAGAAATTTCCAGTGTTGTAAGATTTGCAGTTTTAGCCACCTGAAGTAGGATAAAACACAGGTATCAAGTGTATGTGTATCAGTGCAGTCTAGAAAAGTACTCCCTTTTCTATTTAAACGTGTATTGGAGTAGATTGAGCAAAGCGTTATAGAACAAGGTAAGAGTAAAATATATGTCTATGCTGTGCTGTCTGCACCTCAACCAACTGCAGTTGCATGCCAATTTGTCAGGCTACAGGTCACTTTCTTCAGGAAATAGTACCCGTTAAGGAAGCTAGGTGGCTTTGTCATCATGCCAGTGTAATGCTGACAGATGGCATTGCCATCTAAATTCTTACTTATAAGATAGGAGTAATTTTTGCCTAGATTATTATACAAAAAATCCTGAGAACACTACAACCACTGCATCGATACGGCTGAAAAACTGATTATTGAATGAACGGATGTCTTTATTTCTATGGCAATCAGATATATGGCTAGGGTTATTGATTGATTGACTGAGCCAGCGTACAATAGCCATCTGTACCGCTCCCGAACATATGTATCGCCTTGACGATTACGTCTACCCTGGGTTGGAGGGGTGATAGCCTGAGGATTGGAGTGGGGAGGTTTTCAACTAGCGGATGCTCTCCTTAGATGCTTCTGTTCTGATGATGGATTAGTTAGGGGCCGGTCTCTTCCAAGCTACTTCTGAACTTCCATATGTTTTGTCTAGAATGATCTACAGTTTTTTTGCTTATTTTCTTGCAGGCTTTTTTGTGTATGTCTTCAAGACAGTTTCCGTCTTCCAGGATGTTCTATGCCATAACTGTGATTTTTTGTACACTGAAGACACACAGAAGTACTTTGTTCTAACGACAACAACAATGACAATAGCAATATTTACATAAAGGCGTAACAGTATAAAGAGTGTTTTTCGGTWGTTCGATTCCTGTATTTTGTTTAGGTTGCTCATTCATGACGATGCCGACGTTTCCTTGAGTGATTACGTTTGTGTTTCTGGTCTTCCCGGTCTCTKCAAAAATTATCGCGTTTCATAGCGGTTCCTTACCCCTACTTTTTGGTTCTGTTACGAAGATTTCTTCATCCCGTTCTTCTGAGTTTTATTTTGGTCGGAGTTTCTTCCAAATTACTTCTGAATCTCCATTTGTTTTGTATTATATTAATAATGACGATAATGATATCCATTTTAGTCAACGATTGCAAGAAAGCGCTAGCCTGGTTGCTTGTGTAGAAGCTTTTACTAGGTGAAATAGTAGATCGCGTTTTAGAAAAAGGGTTGCCCCTTTATTCGTCCTCCAGGATTTTGTGTACATTTGTGTGATTTCTTGCATGCCTTTGGCTGAATACACAAAAGAACTTTGCTATAACATCAACAACAGTAACAATAGGAACACGAACACAACGGCTTAACACTAGGACACATTATCAATTAAAATCTTAGAATTTGACCTAATTGTTCTTGAGTGATTACGTCTGTGTTTGCGGCTCTATGTGTTCTATGTCTTTCTGGTCTCTAGATAAAACTGAGTCCTCACTCCTTCTTTCTGGTGCCATGATCTCTTATCCCCATTCTGAGCCTTCTTATCCGAGATCGTTTAAGAGTGCTAGCATTCTCCTGAGTAATATTTTGGTTGGAGTTTTTGAACAGTTTCTTCCAAGTTACTTCTGAAGCCCTATTTGTTTTATGTTATACTAATATTGACGATAATGATGTCCACTTCAGACAGTTATTGAAAGGAATAGACTAGGCTGATTACCTGTGTTGAAGTTTTTACTGACTGAATTAGTTGATCGCGTTTTAGAAAAACGTTTGCCCCGACAATACTGAGAAAGTGAATTGTTGTACTACAATTGCCCGCACCAAAACAATATTTTCTTCCATTATTTTACCGACAGGAGCAATGGATAGCAATGTTGGATTACTTTACATCGAGTGGCATCTAACCATTTTTTTCAGCTTAGTGCTGCCGCACTAGAAGGCATGTGCCACTTACATCTTACAACTTTATATTATCTACATTATTAAAATTATCGATTTAGTTTCTTAACATCCTGATTGGCAACAATGTGCAATATAGGACTTTTTACACTCCTCTGCCGCTTAGCACGAGTGGTCCATGTGGAAGCAGACATTGAGGCATTAAGCAGAACTAATTCAGGTAAAACTGCCTGTAAGCTGCTAGACTGGTCACTCCGGGGAGCGGCACGGCATGTTGATAGCCTCTTGTCATTGTTAAGTAGTTTTCTCAATTATAATACATGTCAGACACGTACATTAGTGTTGCTAAATATACGTCGTAACATACGGAATTTATAACCTTCCCGTCTGACGACGCTAACTTATTAACATTATGTTGTTATTGACCATTAACTGATAAATTATTTATGTGGGGGATATAAAGTTAGTCGTGTTTATTGTTATGGTTGTCAAGTGTCACGAGGAAATGTGATAGTGTCCGGCCGGCTGCAGCTGTTCTGTGTTCAACCTGATAGTTATCGACTTGGCATGACATGGATAGAAATAGTCCGTTAAGACGGTGCTCAGATATGCCAGCGTAAATTATTGCTTGGATCTGTGCAACATTTGTCTGCGTTAAGCATATAAATGCGAATTATATGTACCATAAAAAGTGTGCATTTGTTTAATGTGAGTTTTACGTATTCCACTTCGCTATCTTATCCTAGTTAAATCTATATCATATATCCAGAAGTTTTCAATAAGGCATATCCTTTTATTGGTCTGTCTTCACATTTAAAGTTTAATATAATAATGTCTACGCACAAATTTTTTTTATTGGAGACAGCATACTTGTGGCCATTTATCAAAAATTGAGCGTAACAGGTTCAGTTCAATACGGCATGCTCAGGCAGCAGAAACCATGAAGAGTAGAGAAGAATGTCCATCCATTTGGAGTATCACACCCATCCCACTAAAAAAATAATACTACGTTGCTGCTCTCGTGCCATTTTTTGCTGGTTTCAAAACAAAAAAAAGTAATACATTTCTTCCCACATTTTAATTTCTGATAAAGTGTATGCTAATGCATTATTCACATCATTATTGCTATGTTGGTGACAATCCTCTTGTCACAAAGAAAACCCAACGTTTTATGCTTAATAGTGATAGAAAGTCTTCATGTAGAGCATCTTTGTAGATTTGATTTTGTAACGTTTGATATTGTACGCATAATGCCTCAGAGACAACTTCAAATGTATCAAAAACAAACATCACACATCACACCAAAGTACGTCTTTCGTTTGTTCGATAGAAAACTGTAAAATTTATAAACTTAAAAATATAGTAATACTGAGAAATGACCAAAATGGCAAAGAAAGTACTGATAAGCATTCAGTACGGATTTATATTTTAATGGAAAGAGGTTCGACGAAAGGGTCATTGACAAAAATCTTGATCTACTAGGTACTTCTTATTAAAATAATAATGTGAAATCAAGTAAACAAAAAAAATTTTTGATTCGTCAAACTAAGAAAATCTTAAATGCAACACTGGACCATTCTCGTTGTTTATAAAGTTTAAATATCCATGTGAATCATGAGAATCTAAGGCACTTGAAGTCCACTTTCGAGAGAAGCAATCAAATCCTGAGCTTTGACATGCAGTAACAARTATCAAGAAGATACAAGTCAAAAAAACAGAATAACCGAAATTACCACTGAAGGTGCTGCCAGCGAAGAGCAACGAAGCGCTTGAGAAGGAGATTTAGCGCCGGAACATTGTTATAGTGTTAAAGCTTCTGCAGAATTATTAAAAGMACAGCTGCTGATTTAAAGTTTGTGCTAAATTGAATAAAGAATGCAGCACCTTCCTATCGCCAACTTGTGTTACCCTTTAAAGATATTTATATCAACATCTTAGAACACGCWTAGGACAATGTTCGGACGTATACTTTGCAACTCTAATGACTTTTTGAATACCATCGAGGTAAATGATATGCTAAAAATTGATTCGTTTAGTGGGAATACTTGGAGGATCCCATGAGAAAGATGACTGCAATGAAAATGAAGCAACAACAGATGAAGACAATGTTAACTTAGATACAATTGCAGGAAGTAGCCATTTAATATCTTATAGAAATACACCACACTATACATTTGCAGTTTACGCAATTTTTTTCCTAGAATGCTTTTCACATCATATCTTTAATTTGAAGGATAGATACACGTTTGCCAACAAAAAAAAGACAAGAAACTCGGAGAATTTCTAAACCAGCTCGCGTATTAGACTTTTTTGCTCAGGGAAACCTGACCCGCTGGAATATAACTAATGCTAGTTATAACATCAGCGCTACACATATTTATTACAATTATTACACGACAGCTGGTCATACAGACTATAATTTTCTTAACAAACCAAGCAAAAACTCTTTATTCGTGCGGTCGTTACATGTTTATATTACCTTCTCTAATTATATTTCATGGCGTTACAAGCTTCCTTGCATGGTAATTAGCACTCATGCATCGTACATAAAGAGCCATATTATGCACTTTTGCTGCGCTATCTGCAATAAAGGCCAATAAATTACAAGCCGGCTGTCCATTTTCCACAGCGCGCTCAATCTTACGGTGAACGGTCATAAACCGCTTGAATTATTATTTTATTCACCACGCACGTTACCTATACCCGGCGAAGACAAAGATATTGATCAAAAATCTGAAGCGTGCCCTGACAAAAGTGGCATGGAAGCTAACCCTCCCTTAGACATTTCGTGACCATATTTTTGTAAAACGACCCATAATACGTGACAGGTTTAAACCCCAAAAGCTATAATGTTTCACTGGGATATCTTTTATATGTACGCGTACGCCAATTTTTGAGAAGCACCTACGTCGTAAAATAAACTGGTCGCTTGATGTATGTATGTGCGCCTACCGCCTCCCCCGAATAGTGAAGAAAATGGAAACTACGTATCATATTCAGTGTTAGATGGGTCTGAAAATGTGGGCAATATCGTGAAGCTCCTTACCGGCAAATTCACCTCAGTGGCGTCCGCATAGATGTTGTCACTTATTTGTTCGAGTCGTTTTTTTAAGCTTATCACGATTAAAAAAAGTACGGTTTCTTCCATCTAGCGTAAACAGGCCTGAATCTTGATGTTCTTTATAACGATTATGTGGGCACTTCTTGAAAATTTTTATGATTTTATTAAAAACTGGGTGCTATTTGCCCTTGTAACAAATTTATTCAAAGCTGGAGTAGAATTAAGAGGGGTACTGCCGAAACTATCCAGTTTCTTATAATTTTTTTAATCTTTTTCGTATGGCCTATGTCAAGTGGCTGTCACATGTGAGTGCTGTTGGGCGGTAAAAATGAGAGAGATATGTTATCATCCTCAAATCCTCTGATAATGTCAACAGAACGGTAACTTCCTAGATTAGGCTCGTTAGCACCTTTTTCATCATGTCGCCGAAAGTGAACAATTTTTCAAAAATATCTGTATTAAGCCCATTTTGTTAAAACGTGTCCCAGGCGGCCCATTTTTGATCCACTCAGGATACAATGTTTTTCCCTTGAAGATCACATACGCAGCAAGGAATATTCTACTTCCTGTAGGAGCAAATATAATGAATGTGGAAGACTTTGACATAATCATGGTTCTGTAAGGTTATGTTAAACCTCTTTTCTCCAAAGCTTTTTGTTTGTGGGGCCATCTATCCATCAAGGTGGTTTGCTAAAAAATCGGACAAATACCAGCAAAATATAACGTTTTATGTTAGCGTCAGTTTCAAAACCAGCCATTTCAAATGCAATTTTATTTTTAATCCAAAAGTGGCTAAATCCACTGAGCCACCTATTAGTAGGTATTTTCTTATAAATCAAGTACACAAAATGGACGAGCATGCGCTACTTGTTGCCCCTCAAGCAACAGAAAAGGCGGAACAGATTATAACGAAAYGTATTCACAAATTTTTAGTTTCCTAAAAAATTAATCGGGCGGTTTATTTAATGTCTTTTGATTGTTTGATTGCTTCCGAAACTTCCCGATCAAACGACATACTTCAGTAGGTAATGGAGTTTATACAATTTTACTGTTGTTATTGGACCCTGACCATCGTTACTGAAAAAAAAACATGTCCATATATTTTGCTGGAGTAAAACAGGCAGACCTATAGGTTCCAATAAGATTGCTAGTGCGGTGTTTCATATGCTATCTATGATAAAACTTAAAAGCGTGAAAACCATCGGGTCTGATGATCGTGGCGACTAAAATAAAAATAGCACAATGATGTTGCTTCAACAAAACCTTGCAAGAGAACATAGAAGTTTGTGACGAAAAATCCTACCGCCCCCCGAAAGAAATTGCTGATGTAGCTGCCTTGCTACAAGCCCATTATGGGAAAATCACAGATGTGGTTTGCTAAGAGATAGAAGAAAGAAACAAATTTGTTTAGTGTTAGAAACATCCACTATTTCCATTATAAATGTTCAGATAAATATTGTCTGTTGTTCATTATTAGCCACTTTTTTTTATCATGCTTCCAACAAATCATGGTATTTTTACTTCCAATACGCACTTAACAAGGATAAAGTGGATAAACACATACCAGGTGGCAGATGAATCACAAAGTCACAGTACTCTTCAGTTGGTAAATCTTCTTATAACTGTAGGATCAAGAACCAATGACACAACAAACCCTTAAGCTTTGCATACAAGCAAGAGCAGTAACATACAAGGTAAATAATAAATAAAAGTCACATATGACTTTAAATGACGGGCTTTACAAAGACGATTTACTGGGCGGATGATCGAAAATGCAAACGTTTGCACCAGAAAGAATTAAGTGTGGCATATTTGCATCTTTTTTGAAGGCATTCCTAGTAGCGATGAGAAAACTGTCGTGGTCATATTCTTGAAGAATTTCCACGAAATGCCTGTTTTTAATAGTTCTGTAATCTAGCATTTTTAATTTATGCCATGTTGTCTGCATCACAACAGTGTGTGGACAGCTGTTTCTGCTTATAAAGCCTCATCAGCACAGCTATAACCCCAATGCAGACAACATGGTAATGTACGTGGAAGTATATGTGTGGCGACACTGTCATTCGCTGTATCCTGCCCGTTTCCACCCCTGACCCCACGCCCCTGGTGCCAGCCGCGTCCAAAGTAAAACAAATTCCGCGCGCAGCCGATCTCATCGCCGGGACCCCTATAAATTATGCTTTATGGGGGAAATAAAATAAGCTTATTTTCGTGAATGTACGACATCCGTTCTGGCTATCTGCAAGACGCGGCCATTCATTCCGAGCCTCACACTCGTAAAAATGATGTAGTGGCCCGATGTCTCCGAGCCGCTCTTGAATGTCAGCGACTGCCAGCGGCCCATTCAATCTTATTCTTTATATATGTACCCCTTTTAGTACATAAAGCGGGGTCTAGGGAGATGGCGAGGGTCGCGATGATGTAGTGTATTATTGGTTAAGTCGCACGAATGTATACATAAGTGCAAGAGCAACTGTAAGCATGCTGATATTATAACTAAAAAGTCTGTTTGCCTTCAACAGTATAGGCTTTTAGATAAATGCATATGTATATAGTGTGTTTCAATTACTATTGTATCACTCTTTTAAAAAAAATTTATCTATATTTGAGACGTTATCTTCAAAGAAACCTTTTAGCATATAGTTAGGTACTATACAGTGGCGTAACAACGAGAGCTGAAACCATAATTGCGACCGAAGCAGCTCTCTTTAAATAATTATACGTATTTCGTAAAATTACATCAGATGTGATGTCATATTCTTACAGCAATACGAGTATTCTGTCTTTTTCACAACATCTAGTGTAAAAGGTTCCTTATTTTTAATATTTTGTAAAACGTTAATTCCGAAATCCTATCTTCTTTTTGATTTAGAATTTTTCCGTTTCGTATTGCAATTAGGCTTAATTAATTTAACAGTTTTCAGTTTAAGCCAAAATTTTGGTATAGGTGCCTAAATGACACTTTTGTTATTTGGCCCCACAGTATAGAAGAGTTGTGTGGGTTTCTAAATCATTTGAACAGTCAAAATCCTGACATAAAATTTACTATGGACTTAGTTTACCTTTCTCGGATGTCCAAATTTACAGAATAAACACTGGACAGTTAGGACACGAGGTTTACAGAAAACCAACATACACAGACAGATATTTAAATGCCACATCTCACCACCCTCCCTCTCAAAGGAATAGTCGTATAAGAACGTTATTTGTTAGAGCACAAAGGATCTCAGACGAAAGTTCTTTACAAAAAGATATATATCATCTTAAATCAGCGCTAGTGAGAAATGGTTATAACAATAAGAACATTTGGTCAGTTTTTAATAAAAGTGCTCATTCAAATTAAGTAAATTCTCAGCCAGGACAAAGTAAATTGAAGTTGAGTTTGCCTTATGTACAAGGCCTTTGGGAAAAATTAAAGAGGATGCTTAGAAAGCACGATATTTTAGTTATTGATAGTGCATATCATAATTTAGATAAAATTTTAAGTTCTACTAAAGATAAAGTACATTTAGAAAGTGAAGGTGTTTACAAAATTACTTGTTCTTGCGGCAAGTGTTACATAGGTCAAACTAAAAGAAAAGTAGGTACGCGTTTAAAAGAACACATACGTGCTACTAGGCTGCAACAGATAGATAAATCTTCCGTAGCTGAACACCCACATTTGACTAAACACATGATTGACTTTGATAAAACAAACAAATTACATAAAGAAAAATATTATCACAAACGTCTAATAAAAWAAGCTACAGAAATTTGTATGGATAGTAAAAATTTTAATAGGGATTGTGGAAATTATGAGTTAGATGACATTTGAAAGGCTACTTTGTAGTACCAAGTAGTTCGTGTTTATCTAATAGGTAGGTAGTTCCTTTTTCGTCGTTAGGTTCTTTTTTTTATCAGGTCAGCACGTTGTTTCTATGACGTCTCGCTTCCTTGATGATTTGTTTATTTACTTTCAGAATTTTGTTTGAACTTGTATCAGGTAAACTTTGAGGTTCTTCGTCTTTGACAAAGATTACAGGTGTAATCGAAACCTCAGACTAATAACTTTATGTCAGTGTCTTTAAGAGACAGCGATTTTTCTGAGAAATTATTATTTATATTATGGACGCTAAAAGCATTCACCCTCGTAGAATTCATACTGTTACCTTTAATATATGTTTCAGCCTGAATTTTCAATAAAGTGTTTACAAAAACAAATATTGATGGATGTGAACTGTAAAATGAGTCATTAAAATGACTATGAAACGGTTCACATGCATTTGTGATTTTATAAAGCCTTGCTGAAGCTTAGGCCCATATAGTAGATGCAAAAATTGCTTCGTCTGAAGTATAATTTTTAACTAGATACTCACAAAATGAATCTAATCTGTTATCACGAGGCTTTAGTTTCAAAAAGCTCAAAAGCAAAATATCACCGACGGTATCAGAGTCGAGAAAAGTGTTGGCCTCACTTACTAATTCCACTGCTTTTATCTCCGTATTCAGCTGTCAAATCCAAGTTTTGAATTTTTCTCCATTATAATATCTGCGTTAAGCGGAAACGGCATCCCGTAATTTTGTCAAATCCCATACAGCTTTTATGGCTTTATGAATTGCGACTTCATAATCAATAGTGATTTCAAAAGGAGTCAAATCAAAATTTAAACTTTTACAAATATTATTTTTTTTTTTGAAACAATGTACATAATTTTGTCCAAAAGCAAACAAAACACTAAAGGAATATAACGACCAACAAGCAAACCGTGAATTGTAAATCGTTGTTTAGAAAGTTTTATACAATAATATAATGCTCCATTCATATACAACACATAAATGGTGTAAATTGCTTGGGGCACGAAATATTATTAACCCTAAACTACTGCCATTAAAAAGAACGAATTCGCCACTAAACGTTAATGTATTTATTGGTTTTAAGGTTTCGGACACTTCCAGGACACTAAAAGGAAATTTGGGATATTTCTTGCGCCTCGAATATTAAATAGAATTTCTAGCACACCTAGGTCTTGAATCAGAAGTTCATCATGCTCGCGCCTTGGACACACAATTTTTGGAGCTTTTTTACAAATATCTTCCTCTGCTTTTCTTTTTGCTGCTGGACTCATGATGCAAGAAACACTTGTTTCAATCACTGAATCGATAGTGGTACTGTATTTACCAACCCTTCTTTCTTATTTATATTTGCAGATTTTTCTCGAGTGGCCACCCCATAATCCCATAAAGCCCTTTAAAGCGGTATCACCAGGCAAATGTGGGTTTTTCCAAATAAGGGCAATAAACCTGCAGTTGATATTTTTATTAGTTGGGCATAATAATTATAGTTAAACCCCATCGAGGGATTAAGTGTGCCGAGCTGGTATGTGTCCTATGATTTGAAAAACTTCTGAAAAAAAAAGAAAGTGCGGTCAATATTGTTACTTGAAGGTTGCGTTAATAGATCTGTGGTAAATGAACGCCGAAAAGTGAATATAAAAGATCTGTACTAAAGCGTTATGTTTAGACCCATCCATATGCAGATGTGGTGGCACCACCCTACTACACGCTCCTGCTACAATGAACGTCAAGGCCATAAATACTGCTTATGGTAATATATACAAACTTTTATGGGATTATTATATGAAACACCTTTCATATCGGTTTACTGCTTAAGTTATGAGAATACATAAAACGGTGGCTAATATTTTACGGCCCAGTTTAGTGCGTACGCGTAGTTTTGAAGTTTTTATAGATTATTTATTGTGAGTCTGGCTGTAAATCTTGAAAGTCGTTTAATTTTACATCTTTATTAGCATCTGATAAAGCGTGAAAGCGCTGCTGGGAAACAGGTTCTGGTTTAATGGGATTAAAGGCGACTTCGAATTGAAGAGAAAACGACGTTGCTATTGCATTGCAATTAATTAATGCCTGTAAGGTGTCCTGAAGTTCTTAATATTTATGAGCTATTGCGCAGATGTGACTGGTATGGCCAAGAAGAGAGTGTGAAAATCGGAAATCTTATGCCAGTCAACGCTCAGAGTTTACGTTTAGCAAGATTTAATCGTTTTTAGTACTATTTATGTCTCTGAAGGTTTGGTTTATTGTTCAAAATCCTTCTGCTGAATTCCGAATGGAATCGTGAACATGATATTGCATTGGTAGCGCATGGTACCACACAATCACAAATACTAACAAAACAATCAGCATTACACCAACAGCATTAGTCAAAAGTATGGAATAACCGGCTTGTTTCTGTAAATATAAACCCGGCAGTAAAGTGTCCTGGACTGTTGTATATACATGAAGAAAAACAATTTTATATAGCTGTATTTCCAAAAATCAGTTTACACACTTCATGTTTGATGTATGTCTGTACGTTGTTAATAATAATTATATGCGAATATGACATTAACCTTGTCGATTGTTATCGGCCGTACGTATTGGTTGCCCATCGTCGCAAAAAACTGCATTCTTCTGTCAGGATCATTTTCCCTTAGCTCATGGAGAACGGTTTGTAATTTCTTTATTATTCTAACGATTGACTAATGTTACTGTCCAAAGCTAGTTGTGCTTTTGATGTATTAACGTAAAACTGTCATTGCTGAAAAACCCGTCGTTCCTAATAAGTTTCAAATTTAAATCTTAGCCTTTATTGGTTAGACTGCGTCTGTTTTTGGAAATACGTCCGAGCCGAACCAAATTTCAAACAGAAAGAGAATGAAAACGACAGAGTAACGTTGTATCTGGTGTTATTAGAGGGTGGGGATGCCTGGACGACAGAGTGGGGAAATTGAGAAAGTTGGGATAGACGTGTGATGGGCTTCCAGATTGTGGAGAGGTGGTAACCATATTCGAGGTTCAGATTATATGGATGAGTGAAAATTTCTATGGATTGTAAGAATTTTCCGGTTGTAAAAAAGGGGACTTGCTCTAGAACTAAAACATTGTCGATCATGAAGTAATACAGTGAATCTATAATTGCAGACTGTATCTCAGGCACATAACTAACTTTAATGCACTTAAACAAGAAAATACTCCAATCTAATAGCCTAAACTTCCCAAAAAGCTTGTAATACCCAACAGAGGGTTTTTGTGTGCAGAACCAGCAGGGTGAAAGCTCGACCTCGAGCCGGGTGTCTTCGCTTTATAAAGAGGACAGGTTTTATAAGGTTGCATGAATTACAGCGATAAGTGCGTTTAAAGCTACTGCTTGCATTCTGGTCGTTAATCTTTCTGACGTGTATGACATCTTTATGTTACGTATCATGCTGAATTGATTGAAATACGGCTTCATGTTAGCATTTTATCACTGCCGGTTTAACGTTCGCGCTAGGGATTGCATGTCTGTCACGCGGTAACAACGCACGCCGCATGCAGTTTGCATGATTAACAGGTTTCCTGCTAATAATACTTTGCTGTGACTGCTTCATTTTTACCTTGCACTGAAACCATAAATCTTCCGTCTGTGTACATAGGCTACTTTTTTGTGTAACTCTATGAAAAATTGTGTGTCCTAATTTTTTTAAGGTACAGCGATTTGGGCCTTTCGGTCCAGAATGTTTTCTATTTCACTAACACAACTTAAGTTTAATAAGTATAAAGCACACTCATTATTTACTATCTCATTCGCCCCTGTAGACTTTGCCACCCGTGGTTATTGTTCTATTACAGAGGAGTTCCAATAATTTCGTGCTTGAAGAAACTGGTCAGTAGCTACGATGGGCTGCGACGTTGTCAGGTTGTAGGGATTTTTTATGATGTATCCGAAGAGTCAAATCTCATTAAACGGAATCATAATCATTCACCACCTGAAGCTAAACATATAGTTTTGGATGTTTATGAATACATAAAAAATGCAGAGGGATAAGGTGGGGCCATCACAAAAACCAGTAGAATGAAAATATCACAATCAACTATGAGCAATATAGCAGTAAATGGAACTCAGGACAGACAAGTGGTTCGTCCAGGGTTTTCACAGATGATTACGGAAAAATACGAAGCATACACAAATAGTTTTGTACTGGCAATTCAAGAATTAAACAAGAAAATTAAACTGAGCTAAAATTTACTCTCCTTAGCTTACGTAATTTTTTAAGAGAAATGGAGTTTCATCATAAGAAATTTATTAAACGCCAAGTGCTCAAAATGTTCCCCATTCACTTCCTAGCATTTTTCTAATGTTCTTTGTAGCATACTTTGAAGTCAGTTCTGAATTTGTGTCCTGATTTGCCCTTTTAAATCTTCTGCATTATGTGGTCCATCAGCATAAATACTATTTTTCAGACACCCCGACAAGAAAAATCAAGCAGCATCAGATCAGGGGAGCGTGCTGGGCATTCTATCGCTTCGCGCCCAAAGTATCAAGCAACGATCTATGAGACTGACTTATGCAGAGGGTTTTACAGCTTGATGGTCGGCCGTCGCAAACTATTGTATTGTAAATGAGGATAATTTTACAACCTTATGGTCGGCCGTCCTAAACTATTCGGATGAGTGGCACGCTTCAACGTTCCTAAATGGGCCGTATTCAAAAAAATCTTGTTGGCTAAAATTTTAACTTTTCCACTATAAATTTTTGAAATTTGTTAGTTATGACAATTTAGTAATCAATAAAGCATAGAAGCTTTTATAACAAATTTTATTTAATGCAAACCTGATGCTAACTGGCGCGACCGGCTATCTATTTTTATGTGATACTTTATTGGGTTTAAATTTTCCGATGTATAAAATAAAAGCCTTTACATGTCATAACGAATTTATACAAATTTAATATAAAGACATATAAGTAAAAAATTATTTACATTTGTTAGAAAAAATTTACAATAGTGCACAATAAAATGTATACGCGGTATCGATTATGTTCATTACAACTTGTTAATAAGCACATTATAAGAGTCACAAACTAAAAAAAATTACTCGCTATCACTTTCACTGGTAAAATCACGATTAACTTTTATTATTAATTCTTCTACATTATTCGCTCTGTAGCGATTTTCAATGTCCAGTACATGCCGCACTGAATTTCTCCATGCATCGACACTTGTTATTTCAGCTTCGTGTCTAATTTTTAGCGACATTTCATTGCTAAATTTTCCACCGGTGTTCCCTCGTCGAATTCATTGTTACAACTGCGCCCATATCATTTCAGTGGGGTTGAAAATACAATGTTATTAGGGTAATCATAGAATGGTGTGTCCACATTCAGAAGCGAGAATGCCAATTTTAAATTCCTTCGAAAATTTTTTTGTGCCAAGCACTTCCAATAATTGTTTTTTGTGAGGTCCTCTTCGAAATATAAATCTTTTTTTTCTTAAAAACTCTTGAATGGTTGCCTTATTAGTTGTTGTATTTGGAATTTTATCCAGTTGCACCGAATGGTAACTAGCGTTGTCCATTACTATGACGCTGTTTAGTGGCAATTTGGTCAATAAAATGTTTTTGAACCAATTTTCAAACACTTCGGTATTCATATCAGAATAATAATCGTTTTAAAATCAGCAATAATCTGTTTAACCAGTTGTCCTACGAAATGTATTTGTCACAAACGCCTCTTATTAAGTGGCTAAATGTAAGCATATATGTGGTATGACTGAATAAGTAAAAAATATTGCACTTGGTACGCTTATATGCTGTAAAATTTTAAAATATAAGTAAACATATATGCTTTCAATACCGTTTATACTAGGAGTAGAATAGTTCCGATTTCTTCTTATTTCAAAAAAAATATACAGGTTGAAACTACCTTTATGACCCTCCGCATTAAAAGAAAATTTTAACCTGTGAAGAAACAGAGCAGAGGCCGATGGCACACCGCGATCAAAAATTAGAAAGTATGGGCTGCCGCATTGAAATTGGAATGTTTACCATTCATGGTTATAAAAAATAGATACTACTCATTAAATTAGGAAAGAATACGATTTAGTCATACATTAAAAGCTATTAGATGAGAAATATTTGTAGTTCAAATAATAATACCAAATAATGCTCATTGATTTATGTGTACGGAAAAAATTCTAAAAAAGCCTAAACACAATTTTTGGATACGGTCCACTCCGCTGCAAAACAGTGGAACGTGCCGAACCCGTCTGTTATTCACGACAGCTTCAGGTAATACTTGTAAACCATTGTGAGCGGTAATCAGCTGTTCGTATAATGAGTCTCATAGATTGTTGCTTGCAAGTATAAAAGGATATTCAAGCTGCTTTCCTCGCTCGTAGCAACCTTTCGATGTCCTGGTTTTTGACGATTTTTAATACCGCCGGTTTGGTCAAAGCGTTGCAATGTTTTAATATGATTTGATCTAGCAATTGGTTCACGAATTTCATGAATTACATCGTAGAGTGCAACTACTTCCGAATAACTTCGCCTTCTATCTCCATAACCAATCATCATCAAAATTGCAATGCCATCATCATTTTCAGTTAACTGAGGCCTTGCGATTGAAAATAAAGTGAATGAAAGTTATCACCAGTCACGAGGAAAATGGTGACACCTCGAGTTTTTGTTCTTGCTTAGCGATAACGAATGTGGTTTTTATCCCCAAGTTTTTTGCAACACCCCGATCTCGGAAATGAGAGCTGATACGAAGTCGAAAAAATTCCAGAAAATGCATGGAACGACAGTTTTTAGACACAAGCTTCTTTTTGCTCTTATACTTGAAAATATAAAGTACTTGGAAAATAAAATATTTTACTTGAATTTAGCGTTAAATTTCTTTGAGTACATGACGAATAACCATTTTTGTAATTGTGCCCATTTTGATCGTCTTTTTATGCCAAATTATAAGAAGGGCTTGAATGACACAGGAAATGCATATGGTTCTATTAAAAAAAACGCCGTCTCCGACAGCGTTATTTTTTTCAAACTCTTTCATCCGTATTCACGTGACCACGCCTCAGAACAAAAATACCTGTCAAGTTAAACGCGTCTGAACCGCCCCTGTTGCAATCCGCCCTCGTTAATCTAATAAGCCGCAGCAGCACGAGGTTCAAGTAAAAGACCGTCTCAGATCTACGTGGTAATTTTATCAATTTAATACAGTTGCGATGCAGAATCCCGAACGAAGTTCGCCCACGCGGAGATGCGCCGTAATAAATGAGTTTCTTTCTCGCAGTCAGAAGTGATTGATCACGGCAGATAAACAAGGACGCTTTTGATCTTCAGAGCGAGAGGGATGAGCGGAGGTGGAAGAGTGATGAATCGCACGGGGTCGTCATTAATACATGTCAGGTTTCGTATTGGAGCTGCCAGTCAGTTTGGAGTTCCCGTTCTTGTTGAATGTTGCCGCTCCAGGATGTCTCTGGGGTTGTGGGGGAATGTCTTTGCGGTCAGTTCTGTCTCCTCGTGTTATTTCTCGCCCCCTTTAACACGGATAGACGTACTTTGCCGACCAGTGCCACGAGGAATTACGTCCGGCGAACAGATGGATTCGAAGCCGGACGCGAGAGATTGTGGTGATAGCTTTGGATGGTTGGTGTCAAAGATACTCATAAATTATCAGCGTGCAATTAGTAACAACTTCTAGCAGGATAACTATACGCAGTATGTTATAGAAAGAAACGACACACTGAGAAAACAAAATTGTTAATGATAAAAGAAAAATCATATGGTATACAACAAGTTGTGGTAAAATAGGCTCCAGCAATAGCAAATAGCATTTATTACAACAACAAATTTGTAGAAAAATAATACTACAGAATACTATTCCTGTAGTATAAAAGTATTGCTAAGATCCTGGTTAGGAATACCATAACGTTGTTGTAAATATTACCAATAAAGGGATAATGTGTTACATACTTGCATATGATATACATTATCACTACATTTGTAGTAAATACATTTCAATTAAAATTCCACAAACAACCTCATTATGGTTGCGAATAAATGTACTGTTTGTTTGCTATAATAACCAAATAATAAACAATGCTGTTAGTGTTTTTAACTATTGTCACAACATATGTAAGCTGTAACAAACCAAAAGTTTTATTTATACATATGTTTTGAATATCATATTTTACCAGTAGGGATGTATTGGTTGGGAAGTATTGAAAAATAAGACGTAAAACCTGCGTGCATTCATAAGTTTTATTTTATTGATTTACTATACATTGCATAACTCAAAAAGAAGGAAATAATAAACAATATGTATATAACTAAAACTTAGGATAGGCCACTGTGTTACATATCTGCTCTCTAGCTAATGTAAATAAAAAATTAAATAAAGTTACTTGTGCTACATTAATCTGAACCAATATTATTTCAGTTTATGGCAAGAATATTTCAGCGCATTAAAGCCTGGATGGGGCAATGAATTCAGCACTTGCTGAATAGTTAGGAATAATGGCAAAAAATTCAATATACAAGAAGTGTATAATATACACTTACTATAGTTGTTGGTGTTTATTTGTGGAGTCCTTTGGGTGTTAATTTTTCTTATTGTATTTAGTTGTGGGTTCTGGCTCCTTATTTTTATAAATTAAAGACACGTTTTCCAATAATATGACGTTTCGACCTATAATTTAGGTCTTTGTCGAATATTTTTATTTTGAAGATTGACAAATTATTATGAAAATGATAATAATTTGTCAATCTTCAAAATAAAAATATTCGACAAAGACCTAAATTATAGGTCGAAACGTCATATTATTGGAAAACGTGTCTTTAATTTATAAAAATAAGGAGCCAGAACCCACAACTAAATACAATAAGAAAAATATACACTTACACATTACATATTAATCGAGCTTTATTTTCGATATAGTAAGAGAAGCACCAAGATACTATAAAGTATATAATATATATAATAGTATATAATATAATATATACTTTATAGTATTTAGATAACAATAAGCTCTTGCAGAATTTAGAAGACTTCGAGAATTGATAAAAACTGAGGTCAACTACTCCTATAAACGCTTTGTACAGAATACCGAAACCAAAATAAAGACCGATCCGGGCAAATTCTGGTCATTTATTAATAACAAAAAAAAGACATTCCAATATTTCACAGAGCATGTACTACGACGACCAGTGTCTTAATACGCCAGATAATATTCTAAATGCTTTTGCAGATTTCTTTAGCAAACCTTACGCAGAATCATCACATTTGTTAATAAATTCGCCGGTCACACATCCTGCTATTATCTTATTAGAATTCAATGAAAATGAAGTATTAGCTGCGTTAAAGCAAATTAAACCTAAGATGACAACAGGGCCCGATGGCATTCCTGCATTTTTGTTAAAAGACTGTGCACATATATTTGCCCGTCCTTTGATGGTATTGTTCAATCTATGCCTAAGGACCCGTATAATTCCCGACATTTGGAAGTAGTCTAAGGTATGTCAGCTCTACAAAAAGGGTGATTTACGGGACATTACTAATTACAGACCAATTTCTATTATATGCAACTTTAGCAAAGTATTTGAGATACTCCTACATAACTATTTATATCATAATTTATCTAAGTATATTAGTGTACACCAGCACGGCTTCATCAAGGCACGCTCTACTACCACCAATTTGGTTTGTTTTTCACAGTTTGTCGCTGAAGCTTTGGATGGTCATTTGCAGGCCGATCTGATTTATACGGGCTTCTCCAAAGCGTTCGATAAGCTGGATCACAATATTTTGTTAAACAAACTTAATCGCTTCGGCATATCTGATGCTTTGATTGATTTGTTCAAATCTTACCTCCACAATAGAGTTCAATACGTGGCATATAATGGATTCAAGTGCCGCAAGGTTCTGTTTTAGGTCCTTTGTTTTTTATACTGTTTATTAAAGACATAACCGACGTTATAGACGTCAACATTTTACTTTATACAGATGACCTTAAACTTTACACTACCGTACATTCAAGCATCGATTGTATTCGTTTACAAAACAATCTTGACGTACTGAATAACTGGTGTAGATCTAACGGACTGCCTTTGAACATAGCTAAGTGCAACGTTCTATCGTTCACATTAAAATCTGTACCTATAATATATAACTACGGTCTTGAGGGTGTTTCTCTGTCTAGACCTGATACATTTAACGATCTTGGCGTAACTTTCGATAGCAATTTATCTTTTATTCCACACATTCATAAAATGTGTCTTAATGCCAGAAAAACATACGGCTTTATTTCACGTAACAATCGTGATTTCTGCTACAACACATTAAAATTGCTTTTTTACTCATTTATTAGATCTAGATTGGAGTACGCAGCGGTTGTTTGGACCCCTTATTATATGCGACATTGCAAATTATATAGAAAGTGTTCAACGAAAATTTCTAAACTACTAAGTTTTAAACTCGACGGCGTCTTTCCCTCCCGGGGTGTTTGTCACAGCGATCTGCTTGAGAAACATGATATTTCGAGTCTTCAGACTAGAAAAGACCTTCACGCTTTGGTGTTTCTATTCAAAATTGTCAACAATTTACTTGATAGTGCTGAAATTTTGGGTTGTTTAAATTTTGTTGTACCTAGAGTGTCTGCCAGAATATCTCACATATTCTATCTGCCAACTGCCAGAACGAACATAAAAAAGCGTTCATTATTATATAACACGTGTGTTCTATATAATTCTCGGTGTATAAAATTTGATCTTACCCTCTTACCCTCCTGTTGTGTAGTTGGGTGCAAACCTGTACAACAGTGTAATTAAATAAATTTGTTCGAGTATAAATATAGACAGATGCCATCGAAAAACTTATGTGGCATGGTGCACAAAATCGAAATCCGAAAAAGTATTTATAATTTAGTTGGCCAATTGGCGAACGCAGATATTGTAAACATATTTCAAGGACGAAATATTTCCCGTGCAACTATTTACCGAACAATTAAGGAATGTGAGGGAGGAATACCTTGTGTAAACCTGTCAAAAAGCGGAAGGCCTCGGCTTTTGCCTGATATCAGAGCACAAAGATTGAGAAAAAGTGCAAAAGAAAAAGTTGGTGCATCTACACGAAGAGTAGGAGCACGTTATGGAGTTTCACACATGACTGTACATCGGGAAGTTAAGAGAAGTGAAGTGTTATTCAGAAAAAAAAAGAAAATGCCCAAAATATACACCTGTGCAGTTGCAACGAATTCCACGGTGCTGCCGAGCACTAAGGCGTCAACCCTTTGCAAATGACAGAATCATTATTTTGGAGGATGAAAGATATTTCACGTTATCAAACTCTGAGATAAAGGGGAAAGATGGATTCTATACCAAGGATTTCCATGCTGCTCCGGATAATGTAAAATTTAAAAGAAAAGCCAGATTTGAAGATAAAATTCTGGTGTGGTGCAGGTGCTTCGCAGGCATGTGCAGAACATGTTAGAGGAAGCCATTACTGCAGGTCTTTGTATACAAAGATCTTTGTCTAAATTGTTAATATTTATACACGATAATCACAATTATGATGAAATCATATTCTGGCCTGATCTATGCCAGGCAAACTAGAGATTGGTTGGAAACCAATAACATCCCATTTGTAACCAAAATAGATAATCTACCTAATGTTCCCCAAGCACACCCCATCGAAGAATTTTGGTCCTTATTAAGCAGAAAAGTTTATGATAATGGATGGGAGGTAGAAAATGAAGAACAATTGAAAAGGACAATTTTCCAAAAGATTCGCAAAATCGATTTTGCTACCATCCAATCACTTATGACACACTTGCGAACAAAAATACGGCGGATTGAAGATCATGAGCCGCTAGCTGCATTATAATGTACTTTTATTGTTAAGAAATGATGTTTATCATTTACATAGTATAAGTAAAGAGAAAATTTTGAACAAATTGTGTTAATTTGATGTTTGTCTCAAAACTTATATTACATACGTTAAAAGTAAAAAATGTACTTAGTAAGATATGGCACAAAAAACAGGTTGTAGATGCAACCAATTTGGGATGGTTTCTCTTCTCTATTTTAGGCTAAAATCAACTGTGCTTTTAAAATTTAAACCAATCCCACGCCCAAGTGTTGTCATGGTTACTGGGTTGACTTTAGTTAAAATCAACTTTAACAAACAGAACAGGAACCGCCCCTTTGTCTTTACCAGCTACCATAGAATGTAAATTTATTTAAAATTCCCTTTGAATTTGCGCTTACCAAAGGATTTAGGAAATCCGAAAAACGAAGTAAATGAAATGATAGCTTAGCGGCGAACCAGCATCTCGTCTGTGACTCTAACTAACTGGATAACGCGGCATAGACCATCCGGAACCTCATAAGAAGTAGAAGTTCTTGCTCGTTCACCTGGGCATGCTTAGAGTGCTGCGACGCGAATCATCCAAAAAAGCTCTGCACAAAGACGCAAAGCTACGCCGCCTGAAAGACCCAGTTAACAGCGTAACCAGCTGTGAAAGAATAAATACATTTTTGTTAAGTAATTGATTTTTTGGCGACCGAAACGAGTTCATCGCAATAGTATAGAGTCATCGGTTTAATAAGAGAAAAACAAGGGGGAAGCAACCGAGTGTAACTGCGTCATCGGAATCATTAGTGCGAGACGGTTCGAAGGCCGACGTTGACTGACTAAGATGAACAGCGCTGTCATTTCTGATTTGGCTATCAATAACGGGCTGCACATGCCGGGCGGATGATAAACGCTTTGAAAGTTGCTGGTAAGAAGTGAAGTGAGGAACGAATGCGAGCCAGATATCTCGGTCATTAGGGGCTTCCATTTCTGTCATCCATCATCTAGGAGCGGCGCGCACCTTGTTCCTTTTGCATCCGAGAAATGGGCAACGGCATAAATCATTCATTATATCCATTAGAAAACGCCATCGAGCTAATTGTTTCCCAGTTTGCTTTCCTAATTAAAAGTAAAAGAGGTGTTATTCTTGGGCGTGTATGATGAATAACACTGTCGTTTAGATTATTGATATATCCGTGCGTCACTTCATAGTACTTTTACCGAAGTGGTGGTCTAGATTAAATGGAAGCCTCAAAATTTCTACCATCTTCTCATAGGTTCAGTCAGTAAGCTTAATAAGCGGGGAAACGCGGGTTTTCTACTTAGCTTAGAGTTTGAATGAAATCATTTCCTTTAATACTTGCCTCTCTATTTTTGGCTTTTAAAGTAATAACATCCGATATCTTAGTTAAAGTTGCTAGAACTTTAATTTTCGGTTTGATATAAAATTTACACGTATTTCTGTAATCATATCTACGTACATCAAACATATATCAAGAAAAACTTCGTTTTTCTAACTGAAATGGATTCAGTAGGGTTCCTGTTTGTATAGAAAACGTTTCGAACAACTTAGCTAAACTTAGGTTAAATTATCACCTATTATTAAAGACTATTCCTTAAAAATATTTCATCTTTCTAATAATAAAACTTAACCTTTAATGACACATCTAAAATTGAGTTTTGTGATTGCAGCGAGTAGGTAAACATGCAAATATGACGCCATTGTTCCTGGCTCTATTACTGAGATATATTTTATATAAGTTTTTGGTTAAACGCATTTGATTTCAAGAGTTATTAAACCACTTTTCGAAAAGAGCTATCTGTACCGTTCCTGTGGGATATCAAGCTGCAATGTTGCCGATGGTGCTCCAATAGAAGTTCACCCATATTCTAAATTTTGACGGTCATCTCATGTACAAGACTACAACTAGCTTGCTTTGCGCCCTGCATGGTGATAACTTCTTGATGATCCGTAGTTGTCGATATCGATATCGATATAAATAAAGATGATGTTGACATTCAACAAGCTCTAGGACAGTGGAAAAAATATCAAGACTGCTTTGATTAAAGCTCCTTTTATGGGCTTCTAAGATAAGTGGTTTATTTTAGCTCAACCATATCTAATTCTATTTATTCAAGTGTACGTAGGTTTTTTCGCCATTAACTCGGAAATATCCTCAAACCGCTTGTTTCTGGCGTAAATCAATTGTGAAACGTACTCTCTATTATGTGCACAATTTGGAAAAGTATGCCAGGCATGTTGCACCAACCTCTTCATCCAATAAGCTATTAAATCTGGCAACATCAAGCTCGCTTCTTCAGACTTTTCTTTAGATTGACATATGCCTTCTTGGCAGCATTTCCATCTTATTTTAAGAAGAAAAATGACCGAATAGGTACGTCACAAAGTGGACCACATCCTAGGAGACAGTTCAGTGAGAAAAATGTAAGTGCCATATAGATAGAAGTGGTGATTTTTAAGCTACCACTCGTTAGAAGAAGAAAGATGAATAGCAGAACCTTTAGATGGCAAAACAATGACCAAAATAATGGACACATACGTGATGAAATCTTTGAGATATTCCCGGCAGAGAGAGATGGATCACATACTAATAAATGGAATAAAATGGCACTTATTGTTTTAAGTATCGATATTTCATTAAACACTATGAAACTTTCTAAGTTTCGGTACATGCGATATCGATGCTACATAAAAAACAACTGCAAAAAGAAATTCAAAAGTTAAGGTTAAGCATGGCAAGAGGTATAAGAAGCCATCGGTGAAGAATTCCTCAGTTTTTGTATACGATGTACCAGAACTAAGTGATACTGAGGTGCATCAATGATATGATCATAGAAAGCAATCTTTAAATTCATACGATCTTTGAAACACGAGGAGCAATTTTTATTTCCATTCCAGCAACAGAATCTTATGCTGAACTCTACTGAAAAAAAGGAACAAATGTGTGGATTTTGTTAAGACTTTTGATGCCAAGCCCTTTCCACAATCTGCTTGTTTCATTGAGTAAATCAATGGACGCTGTGTGCACTAGATAGTATTCTAAAACAAAACAGTGTATCAAAAACAGTTACATGCAACAATCTATGTAAAAAAAGAAAGAAACACTTCCCTTTCTTTTGCAGCATCTCACATAAGGGTAGGTAACAGATTTTCTTTATTTATTTAGGTCTAACACCCAACGGCCCAAGTGACTAACAATGTGCGGAGAGAAGATAACAATAAAACGATATTAAAATTCACTCAATCTGTGGCAAATCATAATTAGAGCTCGGGAAAGATCCAAAATATATATAAGGTGCATATTTTGAAAAAAAAAGTCATTTTAACAAATAAAATCATTTATTCATTTCTTATCACTTCCAATTAGATTTAAGGGTTAAATGAGAAAACTACCGTTTGATTTTGTCTTATTTTAATTTAATTTTCGTCACTGAAGTGGTTACGAGAAGTGTGTAGTTTAAAGATCATTGATGACAATAATATTTTCTCTACAATTTGCAATTAAAGGGTACAATCCTTTTTATGTCTAATTTTTCAAAAATAAGTAGGTATACATTTCCCAATTACAAATTATAAAGTAAAAATTCAAAACAAGATTTATAATAAAACTTACAGCGTTTTAATTTTTTATTTATTTTACCACATTTTGATTTTTTTTTGTTTTTAGGTAGTGTGTGAAAAGAAATTTCAAGTTGATCAACACTTTGTTGTCCTCAACAGAAGCCACAAGATTTGGTTCAAGAATTCATTACTGCAAACCAAGACACAAGGTGAGGAACGTGGCCAAACTGTGTAGATTTTTTAACAGGTAATTTTGAGGGAATTGAAGATATAATTTGCAATTTCGACATAGGGAGATCTAATGCGGTAAAAAAATGAGTTGATGTTTTCAAGAATCCATTATTCAAACGCCACTTGGCACATATTTAAAATATTTTCGGAAAGATCGCTGTAGCAAACACTGACAAAAGTTATTAGTCTGACGTTTCGATTACTCCTGTAATCTTTCCGAAAACATATTATCTTACATTATGAAAGCTGAAAGCATTCACCCTCGTATTCGTTCTTATAGCATTATCAATTACTACATTGGAACAACGAAATGTTTCGCTATATCAAAGTATCGAAATGATTAATTCATTAATTTAGTTTAGAACCGTCTTTAATAAATAAATTTGAATTTGCTCCATTACATCTTGTGATCTTTTTGCGCCTACAAATTAATCTTAGCGGATAAAAGTTTCAATTTAGACAACTTAGGAAAACACTTGATAATATATTGTTTCGACAATAATAAATGTCGTATGGTTGTAAACAATAATGATTAGCTTTTACAATAAATAATGAAAAATGAAAAATACTTTTTGTTTCCTTGTTTTGTAAGTACTATATGTATATAAAAATGCATAAGAGCTTGATTTAATCCATATTTTGACTGTTTTAAGTGCATATTGCGTGCATATTTTGGGTTTTTAACTGCATATTTGCCGAGCTCTGCTCATAATCATCATGAACTAAGAAGCTTTAGATAATCAGCATACACGAAATTTTGACACTTGAGATTCATCGAGATGTTAATATATATGAAAAAAGCAAAGGTCCTGAGACAGACCCCTGAGGTACCTCCATTGTAACATTAAAGGCGACAGATTGCRGTCGCCCTGTTAAATAAGATGAGAAAAACATGAGGAGTGTATACTGTTAATTAAGCAGCACCGCTGAGACTTCTCCTTTTACGGTTTTGAAGAAGCGCATTTATCCATTGTTTGAAGATCTTTTCCTAGCTGGTAATTTCTTCCACGCTTGCTTAACTAACTGTGACATCTCGACAAAAGAACGGCTTGTATCGGCACCAACCGCAAACCCGAAAAGATTCCAAGTGGATTAAAGTGCCCGAACTGTCAGAGAAATCCTGACGAGTTTTCAGAGCTTTTTGTTACACAGAGCCACCTCCTTTGAAGTGTTATTATTAAATGTGGGACGGACGCTATAGTTGCCCCTCTTGCGGCGGAGGCTGTTTATTCAAACTGATGGAATGAGCAGACTTAGGGCAAACACAGCGCCGAGCTGTTTGACAAGAACGTTAGGAACCTTTCAGCGGGGTTTTGTTAATCAGGCGACAAGCGCCGACAAAGCGTTTACTTTGACCGTTCCAACAGAAGGTAGTGCTTCTGGTCTTACAGGCAATTATCGCCGCTATTCAGGGCCCGCTACGGTATGCGGGCTGCTGCCTCTGTCAATTTGCTCGCTGAAAGAGTCAATATTTGCGTAAAAATTTCCGAGTCTACTTCCCATTATGACCTATTAGGCTGGCGTGGGATTGACTGACATGTTCACTTCGCCCGCGATACATACTCGGAGTATTGTCTATTGCTCCCTGCGAAAATGTGAATGCACTGGCTCAACCGGAGATTGGTAATTATAACTGGAGTACTAAAAGATTTGGCGAGAATTCAGGCATGGCCAGMGATTGCCTATGGACTACGGTTTGATTTTTTAGTCTTTTTTTTGGAAGTGAAATGCAATTGGAAAATTTAACTTACATAACACCTTAATTGAAAATGGTGATAGCGAAAATTACAAATATTATGAGCATGTACTTCCAACACAAACAGATCGATTTGGTAACATTGGGATGTACCTGACCGCAAAATGTTGAATCAGATAGATCATGTAGTAATAAGGACATACAGAGAAGCAGAAATAGCTTTCAATCATAGGCTGGTGCATAGAAAAAGTAAAGGACAACGACAAAGTCTAGCAAGCTATAAAAATTTTAACTGTAGAAATACTACCAAGAAAAAGTAAGATAGTGAACAAGTAACAGCAGCAACCAAACTCTAAAGGAGCAGCTGGTAGATTTATAGAACAAAATTAAGGAAACAGTAAAAAAGGGTTTAGGAAATAAAAAGGGACGTGAGAGAGAGGGCTAGGTCAGGTCAGGTCAATGCAAGAAAAGCAGGCAAAGAAGACAAATAGGCTAGGAAATGATCCAAACAAATTCAGAGCAGGACGGAAAGGCTTAGGGGGAAAAGAAGTTCAAATTTTAAAGGATAGGTTAGGTTATGGCAACCAAAACACGCGATTATTTGGAGGAGAGTAAGAAGTCGTTAAAATATTGCGTTCATTGTGAAAAGATAGTGCTTTTTTGGACTCTATTGTGCCACTAACTATGACCTTAGCTGTGCGCAACAGGCTGGGGCTTCAATATAAAACAGCAAACTAATTTATTGTGAAACACGTGAAAATAGTAAAGTTAAGTCCGCCAAAAACCAAAGTAAGAAAACGCTGTGCAAAAAAATGACTACAAAAATTCAAATTAACAATACTGTTACAAGTAGACAAGACCATATATTTAGAGCAAACTGACCTTGAAGAAATTAAAAGTATAGTAATACAATACACAATTAAATTATTTAACGTTACAGGAGAAAAGCTTGTAAAATTGACAAATGCTGTTTTGGAAAATGGCATATTTCATGAGGAATTAAAAATTGCTAAAATCATTTTGGTATATAAAAAAGGTAAAAAGGATTATACGAACAACTACAAGCCTATTTCAGTACAGTACATTCTATACATTAGTACGGTTTTGAAAAGGAAGGTAATACAACGGGTTCAACAATGGACCTGCTTGAGTACATATACAGCGAGTTTTTGGTCGTGCTACAAAAATCAAAAGGTCACCTTCCCTTTATGTATTGGGTAGGAAATTTCCAGAACACGATTAACAACCTGGGAGATCAAGTGCCCAAGTGAAGTGAAGACACAAAGTGGTGATTAAAATTTAACCTGTCTTCAAGGAAAATGGTCAGTTAAATTTAAAGGAGATCGCATATCTTGCATTGCCTTCTTCCGGGCTGTTTTGCAGCAGCCCAGCGTCTTCTACACTAGCCGTTTCGCTACTCCTCGCTGGTAGCATCTTCAGTGGTATTAGACTCGCTGATTTGACATGAACTGTGGTCATGTGAGTTAAACTACTATCGTGATCACTCACCGTGACAAACATTTGACCGTTCGGCGCGGCTAGTGGTGTCAAGAACAATAATTAGGGTATCGCCGGATATTATAATGGGCATGTGTTGAAAAAGATTGTCCGGTAACATAAAAAAGGCCATTTAATAAAAACGTTCCACGTTTTTCCATTATACAACAGCGAAACCGAGTATCATTACACATGGATCCAAAAAGTGCGGTATTTTTAAATTTGATGCAGATATAATTTCAAATCATTTTGAAACATAGGAAAATGAATTCTGATAAGCGAGTTATTATTGATCCTGACTGCGTTAAAGGAATATCGTACAGACACTCCACAATACGAAGTGAAATCGCAGTGTCCATTTTTCGAAATTCGGAATGCTTTCAAGAAAGGAATAATGAAGAAATTCACACAAAAGATACATTTAATGATTAATTGTGGCTTCCAGTAGAAATAGATTGTCTTAACTTTAGCAATGATCTAACATTTTCAACCAGATGTCGATCTATGAAGATCTAGGACAAAGTAAACGAAAAAGGATAAAGTTTACGCGCTGTAGTAGATTTGTTACGTCAAAACTCGTGGTGGTTGGAACTAGTGCAGGATACTATGTGGAAGAACAGATTCCAGAACTTTTAGCCTGGGGAAGAATCATAATTGCTGTAAAGTGTTAATATCTACTGTTGTTTTGTACAAAATGATGACTCATAATAAGATGTAGTACATTTACTTTACATTTAAAGACCTTATTGTGTGCAAACAAGAAGGAATGGTTTACTTCACGTTTATTCTGCTAGTATAGTAATCGCTATGAAATTCTAAGCTTATGATCCCGGATATACATTTGTTTGCATTTTTTTTTCTTATTACAACAATTACCATTATTCATCCCGCACGGCTTTCGGCACATTTACTGTCGCATGTTGCGGAGACAGCTACCGCCTTGTAACTTCAAAGGTGCCGACGAAGCCGTATTTACCTTTTACTTTTCAACGCTGGCACCATTCGCCCAGTACAAACAAACTCTGAGTATTTCCAGCGGAAAACAAGTAGTTGCAGCTGACGCCCTAAACACATAATAACCGCTTCATAATCGGTTACGGTAGCTTGGCTTCTAACAAATTTCGGAATTTATAACCATTGTGAACACAAAAACAAATAAATAACCTGCCAAGGCGGAGGAGCCAACAAATTTTACTTATGCATTCGAATATAGCCGCTCTTTCCATCTTGGCTGTAAACTTCGTAAATTATTACGAAAAATAAGCTAGCAGCTGAAGTGCTAAAGAGCCAGACAGATTTATGCGCATTGGCAAATAGCATTCCACTTAAAATAAATGGGGCAGCTTTACAAATTACCCTAGGAAACATTTTTCCCATTTAGTCCGTCAGCACAATGCGGAACAAAGGCGGCTGTCGTATGAATTGTGCAATTGGATGCCTTTACAGCGAGAGACGGGGTAGTCGAGAGATGTGGGAAGCCAAATGTCGTCTTCATATGTCACATGCTTTGTTCAATGTATGTCAGCAGAAAGAGAACTGTAGATGCAATTGTACAGGAGATAACAGATATAAGTGATGACCCAATGACTAACAAACATTTATAGACGTCAAAATCTTTTCCACCCTTTAACTTCATTTTTATAAGTTATTAATTATGGATGACGGCAGTCTTACGTTCGCGGAAAACGAACAAGCGTTAGCCGCAATCGCCTTCTCTTTTTTCCCGATTAAACAGCAGTTATTTAGAGGAAACTTTCAAAGAACTAGGCTAAAAACTCCATTTAGAGTAATTTAAGGTTGTTGATACGTCCCATTTTTGATAGATATCAAGTTACGATATGAATGGACATTTGTGATTGTTTGTTATTTAAAAACTGTCACTACAAATCAGCATTCTTCATAATACCTAGTCATTTCTATTAATTCTGTTCTCAAGTTTTATTTGTGCCACTGATGACGCGGAGTGACATGTGGTAGCAACATGATGGCGCCCTATTGTCACAGTACCAATACTGTAGCCGACTTTTTTTAATGAAAGATTTCACGACAGTTGAAGGAGAGGAGGGGTCCTGTTTAAGGCCCAGCGCGCTCACCGGACCTGATTTCGATGGACTATTTTTTGTAGGGCTTTGTTAAAGATACTGTATACAAACAAAAACCCACCATGTCCAAAGATACGAAACTGCGAATAAGGCGGGCTTTTAATGAAATTACTCAAGAGATGATAGCAAATGCAGAACAAACAATTATGAATGGAAGTGAATAGTGCATATAATCACGTAGAATAAATTATAGCGTCCTATTTAGAAAAATCAAGTTACCTATCCATGTTTGAAGTTGTATKCATTGTCAATCTTATATCATGGCAACCTCTCATGAAGAAATAATAAAATGTACACCACAAAATTAAATATTCTCAATTTTCTTAAGCATTGCAAACGTTGAATTTTTCACATAGTGGCAGATGATGTCGAAACGGCTCAAGTCATCTTAAAATTAAAATTATACATTTTAATTTAAAATTATTAAAAACTATTTAGTAAAACCGATGATGAGGGTATGGGTAGCAAAAATAAGTTTACCATTAACTGTAATGCCTGATAATAGATACCGTTTAGAACAATTTTCTAACATCTACACGTACCGAATCATTTGTTGCTGTTTGCTTCGGTTAGTTTAGCAGAGGTTTGTTTGGAAAGTTTATTACCCTTAAACAATGTCCATCAAGTTCATGTTACGCCGTGTGAAGAATTCATTCCAACGAAAAATAAGAATGTATTGAGCTTTATAACGATACAAATTATAACCTGCAACTCTATTGATGTATGTCAGAATTTTTCTACTATATTTTTCTGTGCATTTTAATTTAACAGACCAAATTAAACAAGAAATATCAAATCTGGTCTCTCCATTATCAAATAGTTGACGGTGGTTTATTACATATTCACTGAAATGTGATAGAGATCCAAATTTCTCAATAAGGCTGTATCTTCTTTTAGTTTCAGAGTGTGTAGTACCTCTATCTCATATGATTAATTAATATCTGAGATTTATAATGTTATGTTGTATTGGGTTGACGATAACTAGGTGCTGGTAAAAACTGAAATAATGAACCGTCAACAAATCTGAGTACATAGTCACCTTCGTATACTCCACCTAAATCTATAATTATGATAGCATGTACGTAGCCTCCACGGCCTAGCCTGTCTCCTCAGCCAGGAATAAAGATTTAATTGTGTCTCTAAGGCTCAGTTCAGAGCATTAAACAATTGAGTTATATTGCCTTGAATTTGTAACGTAGCGCATTAGGGATTATTTATTACTCTGCGTTAATTACACTGGCATTTTCATAATAAATATATACTTTAGAGATAATTGGCTTTAATTACGATCAGTTCCCAGCGATAAGAACGGATTGTTAATTGTTACAGTTAGCGGCTTTCAATTAATGCGCGTAGCTAAAATAATGGACTGCCTAATGCACAAGATAGACAACTGCTGAATAATAATGGATCTTGATCAGTAACGGAATGTCATACTCGTAGCTGCAACGTGTAGGAACAAATTTCAGACATTTCAAATAGTGGGTTCAGTCTAAATGAACAAACATCCTGTAAATTGCACCATAATTGCTGAAAATTCTTTGCTATTTGACCAACTTTAAATGCGTGTGCTTTAGCGATCGTTAAACGCATTTGTTCACGTAATGTAATTTGGTTCTTCGTAGTAGTAGTCAGGAGCAGTCTTCCAAAACTGTGAGGGAAGAAGAGGATGATTGAAAATTGATAAATACAGGTGTCGAAAAGTAAGTTTGCAATACAAATTAGGATTGTCACTAACATAGTAAGCAACACCAACTATTTGAACTGAATAGAAACAGAATACAAGTGAGACAGACTGGAATGGATAAAGAAACGAATAAAACATCTGCAATGCAATAAATAGAAGTAAAATACATAGGAAACCACAAAATTTGGAAAAAATTAGGCGTAGAAATACATGAACGTGCACTGAAAAAAGCTATGAGATAAATGGAAAAATACAAAGAAGTCCAATGAAGCTATTATCAAAACGAAAACTGCAAATGTACTGAATATACACTAAGTATGACAGAGAAGTATGAAGAGCAATTATGGATAGGGAAAGAAAAAGTGATGTCAACTATATTTGAAAAATAAATTCTCTGGCAATTAAACGCACCCCAGATTGAATAGCATGTCGTTGCAGAATTTTTTATACCGCTTTTACCAAATTGCAATCAATTTTGACAAGGTCTCCTACTGCAGATCCTCCAAAACAGCCCCAAACCATAACTGACCTTAATCCATGTTTTACTGTGGGTACTATACAAGAATCAGTAAATCTTTGCGTTGGTGTTCTCCGTACAAAAAAAAAGATGTTTTTTTACAGCAAAACCATTCGCACTTAGTACAAATAGAAAAGCAGGTTTATTAAGAAATTAATGAAAAAAATGTTGGTGGGCAAATACTTTTGAGCGGTAGGTATGAATAGGTCACAAATTGCCAAGAAGAAATAGAAAGAGCGGTTAAAACGAAGGGACAGAGAAAGATAGTGGCTAAAACTAAAACATGTGTAGCACTCTGAGGAAAAAGAACGTGAAAAGAGCTTATGAGATCTAATCCATCTTGGCAAAGGACTAATAAAGCATCAATAGAAGTTAACGGATATACCAACAACAATTTGAGTGTTTAACAATTAAAAAAAATACTATAGAAAGTGTAGTGTGCACAGCACATCGCCCTAAATCCCGTTTTCCTATTATTAATACCCCAGGCTGGCACTTCCTATTTGTAAAAGGAATGATAATGTCAACAGAAAATCCAAACAAGCTTCACTTTGACTGACACATCTTTAGTATATTTGACATACATCAATCATTTGAATAATCCTAGATAAGCGGTTTCATGCCGTATACGACAGTGTCCTTGTTTTGTATAATTAAGGATTTCGATTGGCGTACGTGTCCAAAAGTTGTCAGTGTCGTTGGGATTAAGGAGTATTTGCATGGCTAAATAAACGCCTTACATAGATAATCAGGGAATCAATTTTTAAGGTGACTGTGTCTTGCTTTATTCATGCACGGTGCTCATGAATATTTATCAGTTCGAGTGGTTGATCAAAATTAGAAAACGTTATTCAATTAAATTTAATCAGCCGCCCATGTCATGTATAATTTATCGAGCATGTCCGATGAACACGTTTCTACGGTTGAGACATAAATTTTACAAATTCACTGCGTTGTCCGTCGTTTATCAACAAACAGGAGGTGATTTAAAATGGTTGTCCTATAAAGTCGTTCTATAATTAATGCACTACGTTGAAGTTAATTATCACTTCACCTTTCTACACTTCACCTAGCACGTTCTACTTCCTGCATTATAAGGAGGTGAATTATACAAGTGCTATCTTATGCCTTATAGGTGGGCACCGTAGATAATATGTTTAATAAATCGACTGACACCTCTTTTCTAAACGTGTTATATGCGTATGGCGAATAATATACAATTCAGCATATTACAGAAAGAACACCTGAAGAGCACATGATAAAAGCATTATTATTTCTTTGATTGTTGCAAATCGTCATCAGTAGCGTACCGGACAATTTAAAGTACCTACTGTATAAAACATTGGACTCTTAAGGCTGTTCATACGMTTTGGGCCAAGTAAAATTTTTAGAGCGGCAACATAATTAGTCCACGTGGACGTGCCAAAGTCTGTCACTATATTTCAGCTGCACTATTGGTCTGCAAGATAAGTTATGACCCCTAACCTGTCACTCTAGTATTGACAGCATGTTCCACACAGACCAACCGTTTATGAGCACTGTAATTTGTCATTTGAGCAAAAGTTACTTTTTCTGGTGAAACTCTTTTTTTTAATTCAATTGAATTATTTGTAATTAATTTTACACCAAGTAAATTTATTACATTCTTACAACTCTGGCTTGTACCCTTTACCCCCAAGTGAAACTTTTTTGACGAATAAATACTTTTATCAATGTTTTATTATAAAATACAATCAAGACAGATTATGTTTGTGAATATACTTGAAAAAGACAATTACCGTTAATATATTTATACAGTGATGTTTGATAACTATTATGGAGCTAGGATATTAATTAATTTCTATAATGGCAGTGTTATTGAGTGGACTGGCAGCAGAAATTGGTGATTGCAGTGCACAAATAAACCAGAGTTTTTAATTTTAAATCCAGTTAAAGTTTCAATTTTTTTGCCAAGTCTTCATTATCACTGCCCCAACGCATATACTTATTGCCTTTGAAGGGAGAATGAAAAAACTTTTAGCAAGAATGTCATAGGTATTGGGATTCCGGCGAAATACAACACGACCAACATTGGAAGCAGTTAATCTATATGATCGTTCTTAGAACCACCTCGGATTAGCAGATTGACCTATGCTACCTTTTACTATTTCATCAAGTCATGTTGAAGTTTTTGGAAGCAGTTCTCCCATTTGCTGCTCTTTATAATCATCATCGATGGCATCTTTTTCATCAGATTCACTGTTGACTTGGCCATGATCTGAATCGGAACCAACAGACTAATTTTTCTTTTTTCGTGATTGATCATCTGCGAAAAGTCTTCTACAAGCTTTATCTAGCTTCCACTTAGGAATACGGTTGATATTTTTTTTTTGTAAATTTCCCGGGGGTTAGTTTGGCCCTTAAAATTATATCATGTACTTATATCACGAGGATATTATAAAATTGTCCGTACAGTCTCCAGAAATGTAATGTTTGTATTGCCAATGCTTTCAAAACACATAAAATCTATGAGAACTAGCCTAAGCTGGAGCTCCCTCAAGACTTTTAAGAAGGAAATCCTTTTAATTCCGCTCTCACATCCACGCAGATAAATAATCCAGTGGCATCAAACACGCCACGCAGGATCCAGCTACAGCAGTGTAAGGACGTGCCCGGTTGGGTTTTAAAGGAATTACAAGCTTCCTTATATGTTGTGACCGGAGAAACATCTGTCCCCAGATTTATGGCTAGCTGATAGGACATCACATACGTATTTAAGAATAGAATGGCAGAGATCTGATGTATGTTTTCCGTCTAGTAGTTTTCTATGGACTACTAAATCTGCTGTCACCGCAATGAATTGAGGGACATTAGTCTCGTTCCATGCGGTCTTTCACGGCGGGGCAACACCATTCAGCCGGGTTACTTTGGCGGTTCAGATTGTCACACTGATTCTCCTCAGTGCACTCGATTAGCCATTATTGCTGGCGGAGGTTTCCCGTAATCCCCTTGGCGGAAGAATAATGGCACCGCTGCAAATTATTGTGCGCTAAGTAGCTGCCTTTTCAGACACCACAGGTAGCGACGTCCCGGCTCTATGTGCGGTTGTTATCTCAGATTACCGACGTTTTTTACCGCGTCCCTGTGTTGGGTTTCGCCTGACGGAGTACGAACTCTGTTATTTGTTGGGGTTGGGGATGGACCCAACAAAACACGGTTGATAATTGGATGTCACCAGATAAGCGAAGACATGTCTGCAGGCCATCTCACGTTGCAATAAACTTCAATAGGCATTTTGGCTTACTCCTGTTCCTCTACACATATTGTCTAGTAGATGTTTTTGTATTGTAGGGCCAGAAAAAATATTCTGAGAATACAACTTAGTGGTCTATTTAACTTTTCCTAATTTTTACGAGTTAAGGAATATTTCATTAATAAAACTGAGAAATATTTAAAAAAGCATGATCAACAGTTTGAATATTCAATTTAGGCATCACGTTAATTTTGTTTTGTAGTTTTTTATATTTTTTATGGATATATTAAAAACCATTAAACGAGAGATGTCATGCTTGCAACAATAAGAATAGTTTATAAAGAGTCCTATAAAGAGAATTTTCAATTTTACTCAGGTACTTGTGGAGCCTACCAGAGTTCCCGGCACATCAAGCACATTCACTGACCCACTATTTGTTACTAACGTTAATTTTTTGTCTTAATATGGAACCATTTGCGCTGATGGTGTTTCAGATCATAGAATGGTGTTTTGTCAACTTCAGCTTAGTGATACTGTGTGTGAACCGAAAATAGTCCGGTACAGATACTGGGGTCATTTCAGCTATGATGATTTTCTTAATGATTTTCTACAGCTGCCATGGAACATCTTCAAAGTACGCTGTATTGACAGTAAAGTCACCATGCTCATGCACCTTTTGTGTCACGTCGTGTAACCAAAGCAAGGGCGCCATGGCCTACACAACATGTAAAAAATCTAATGAAGCAAAAAGAAATTGCCTTAAAACGATTTAAGCGGTCTCGTTTAGAGAATGATTGGAATTCGTATAAAATAATACGTAACAGAGCTGTTTCAGCTATAAGAAAGTCTAAACGGGATTACCTGAGTTCAGTCAGCAATAATCAACAATCTTATAAAACTTGGAATGCTCCAAAGTCACTCTCTGTATATCAGCCTACTGTGCACTCGGTTCCTGAACATCTGGCTGACCCTGATGAAATTAGTGAATATTTTTGCAATTTTTTTCAAAATGACAGTGATTTGTAATTGATTGAATATTATCAAAATAATAATTTGAAATACAATCTTAACTTTGATTTTGCTCTGGTGTCGATGGATGATGTTCATAGTGCTTTATGTTCAATCACGTCTAAGGCATCTGGGGATGACGGCATGACTCGGGCTATGTTGATATACTGCAGTCCTCACATTGATATCTACATTACGCATATAATTAATTGTTGCATTGAGAAGTCCTATTTCCACTTGCTTGGAAAACTGCAGTAGGATTGCCGTTGCCTAAAAAACCGAACCCTGCTAGTTTATCGGACCTGCGTATTATAAGCATATTACCCGTTGTCTCTAAAATTTATGAATTTGCTCTTAATAATGACCTCATCACCGATAATCAGTGTGGCTTTAGAGAGGGCTTCTAGTACAGCTACAGCTTTAACTTGTGTTGTTGATGACATGATGAGGGTCTAGCGTCGATTTTGGTATTGTTGGATTATTCTAAGGCTTTCGACACTATTAATCACGGATTGATGTGTGCTAAGTTAAGATACTGTGGATTTTCTTCATCGTCAGTTTCTTATCGTAGCAATAGATGTCAAAAATATTTTCCAGTAACCGTTATTCCAATACTTCAAAAATATTAACTGGAGTTCCTCAGGGGTCTAGCCTAGGCTCATTATTGTTTATTATATATACTGCTGATATAATTAGATCTGTGTGTAGGTGTAAGGTTCAAGCACATGCTGATGACACTCAGATTTGAGGACTGCTTAGCTTCATCTATACTTATTAAAGAGGAACTAGATAGAATCAGAACTTTGTCTGAGAAGCATAACTTAAAATTAAACCCGTCTAAATCGCTGGCTATGTGTTTTGGCAATAAAAATGTCAGAAAATATGTATGCGATTCTACGTCGGTAACTCTAGCAGGTGTTAATGTTCCGTTTGTCGATCACACTCGAAATTTGGGTGTCATTATAGATAGTGCACTTCGGTTTAGGGAACATGTTACAAAGCTAATACAACGGGCATTCTCAGCTTTAAGATTGTTATATTCTAGTAGATATTTTCTAAATTTCTTACCAAGGAAACAATTACGTGAAAGTCTTGTATTGTCGCATTTTAACTATTGTGACTTTAATTATGGGTTTTGTTTGGATGCCCACGAGAAAAGTCGTGTGCAGAAAGTACAGAATGCATGTTGCCGATATGTCAATGGTTTGCGTAGACGTGATCATATCACATCGTTTATAAATGACTTAATTTGGTTGAACGTGGATAATCGTAAGAAGTGTCATCTTAACTGTTTTGTTCATAAAATACTTATCATTCCATCTCGTAACTTTAACTTGAAAGGTCGATTAACGTATCACTCAGATATTCACTCTAGAAACACTCGATTTAGCGACAGTTTTGTTGTACTCCACTACCGTACAGCTCTGTTTCGCAGAAACTTCTCTTTCAATGCTGCTAAATTGTACAATGCCTTACCACGTCAGTTCAAACTGTATAATGTTAATTAGTTTAAATATAAATTAAAGGAGTACCTTTTTGTTACTCAAAGTAGATAAAATCTGCTTGCCAAATGGACTTTCTCTTCCTTCTAAGCCTTTTTTTCATTGTGTTTTTTCTTGCATTTCTTGATTTCTTTCCCTCTTTCCGCATTTACGCCCTCTTATAGCTTGGGATGCGTGGTTAAGTAGAATAGCATTTTGCTAGACTTCGTCATGCTTCCCAGTTTACAAATAAAGATTTTTGTTTGGTTTGTATAATTGGGTAGGTTATAGAGTATACGAGCCCAGACTCATAATAGTTCGGCCGGCTGGCATTTTCAATTACATGCTTTAAAAAATTCTGATACCAACACGGACTGTGACAAATTACTGTGAAACTGTTTATACTACATTAAAACACAGACCTTGAACTTACAAAAGCAAACAATTTTATTTCATTTACGTGAACGGCAATAATTACAGAACGAAAAATGTAATTCAACTAACAGGTGATAATAATTCGGCCACATCAACTGATGGGTCATAAGAGTTCAGCCAACATTTAATACTGTGTAACACCACATTTGTTAGCAATAACGGCTTTAATTATGCTAGGCATTGTAGCCACGAGCCTTGCATATTCCTCTGGTAGCGTTTTGTCCCATATAGCCTGCAAGGTGGCTTTTAATTCGTTGACGGTACGCGCTGGAGTTTTACGAAGCTGTTTCTTCATATTATGCCACAAGGTCTCAATTGGTGATAAATCCGGACTGGAAGAGGTCAATTGTAATACCGGTATTTTATGTTCTTGCAACCATGTTTGAACTATTTTTGCCGTATGACACGGCGCTCCATCTTGCTGGAACATAAATTCGCCTTCGGCCGTTTGACAATTCGGGATCGAGGGTAAAAAATTTTCTTCGAGAATGTCTCTGTATTTCTGCGCGTTAACAGTGCCATCAATAATACACAGGCTACCCACACCCCTAGCAGACTTACAACCCCAAACCGTCACAGACCCTGGGAACTTAACTTTTTTTATCAAACAGTCATTGTGGTATGCTTCTGAAGATGTGCGTAAAATTCATTTTCGCGTGTCACCCACACATACCTCAAATTTCGACTCATCACTCCAAATGATACTATTCCATTGCATTTGTGTCCAGTTTTTGTGTTCCCGCGCCCATTTTAGCCTGTTCTTCATCTGTAGTTTGGTCAAAAGGGGTTTTTCTTTTGCCTAGTAGAAAAATGAAATTAAATTATAAGTGCTTGTACTCCAAAAGAAAAAGTAATAATACCTTATAAAATTTGTAACCTATTTTTTTGATACATCTCTTTGTTGTGGATAATGAAACGTCCTTTAAAATGCGAGCCCTCCATAGTATTGTTAGTTCTTTAGCATTGCACCGTCGGTTTGTTCTGATAATTTTACGCAAAGCTTTCTTATCTGCTCCGGTAATTTGACTTGGTCGGCCAGGTTTGTTTTTTTGATGGACCCCGCCAGTTCTTTTGTATAAATTGATAATGTCTTGCACTGTAGAGCGCGGAAGTGAGTGCGAAGCAGATATTTTACGCCCCGAAATGCCCTGGTCGTGGGCTTTACACATAGAAATACGCAAATCTTCACTAACAGGCATGCCACGAGGCATTTTACTTGAAAACTGTTGCAAAATAAAGTATAAGCTACGCTTGACAGATAGTTGTTGATTTATTCCGTATATGTTTTGTTTTGGCAGGCCGCCTCGTGTTTCCATGGCTAATGGGATACATGGCCGAACTCTTATGAGCCGTCAGTTGACGTGGCCGCACTATTATGACCCGTTAGTTGAATTACATTTTTGGTTCTGTAATTATTGCCGTTCACGTAAATGAAATAAAGTTGTTTGCTTTTGTAAGTTCAAGGTATGTGTTTTAATGTAGTATAAACAGTTTTGCAGCAATTTGTCACAGATTGAGTTGGTATCAGAACTTTTTAAAGCATGTAACTGAACATGCGAGCCGGCCGAACTATTACGAGCCTGGGCTCGTATATATTTTATATTTTTATTTTCTTTTTTCTATTACGTTCAAAATAATAATTTTGATTGTATTTAACCCACTGTGTCTAATAAAGTCGTTTATTATTATATTATTTAAATTTGTAATAATGCCTGATCCGATTAATGTTTACTTATCCTACAAAAACGCAACCTCATAGACTTTCAATTGTTCAAGATACCGAAATGACCTGCTTTTTAGAAAAATCGCATTTAGCGTCCATACATACCGTTCGTTTTAAATATCATTTATTTACAAAATCAACTTTAAATTATTCAAGGAATTCAAATATACAATGCCGTACTAGGTGTGTCGTTAAAAACTGTATCTTTATGTCGAAACACTCTCTATATGATATTTTTTAGTTTGTAGTCTCCGCACCGGTGGCAGATTTTCCAAAATTTTATTATTATTTCTATTGGTCCACCCTGTGGAATCACATAAATATAATGCCAAAGGCAACGAGACATCAATCGATAGTGACGGAGTTGTTTTTTCGATAAATATTTGACCTGTCACTCCTGACAAAGGGCTTTTCAGCGGCGTGGAAACAAGAGGACGCCCGTGTCGAAGTGCATTCCCAAAAGGCGCGTCAGCTGCGCTGCCCACCTTTTGCCGTGCGGAACATGAGAAACGATCAACAAGCGAAATATAGTTTTACGTTCGGTTGTTTAGTTTGTCCCGTTGCCGGGTAACACGAGTAGAGGCTGGGAACCCTTCGAGCCGCCTAATTGACAGGGACAAGTCAACCAGCCGGATGTAATGCCGGGCCGGCTGTCATCTCTTGGAGCTCTACTTTTGCTCGTCGCGCCCGAGAGACAGGCCATGAAGAGGGTTCTTCTCGCTGTCACACGGTAGCACATAATAACAGTGATCCGACATCGGCCGGGTTGCGGCAAAGGGAACGTTTTCCTACCGTCCTTATTAATACTTCATCTGGAGGATGAGGTTGACGTGTACGTGCAACCGCAGGCGGCCACTTAGCCTTAAATTGACACTGGTCGCCGCTGTCTTGTTCGCATGTCAAAAGAGAACTGTTTTGAATAATATATTGGTGCTAACGTCGTGTTAGCCGCAGATAAGAGGAGCGACGTCGTTTATCACGCTCTCCGTTTTCTCTTATTGGCTTTGATTTAATACTTCTAGTTACAATGATATGCATACGAGGTGAGCACTGACAGGACAAATAAATGGTAAATGAAGATGTGGAGATTCCGACGCTTCAGTATCATAGATAGGCAAGCTTTTAATTGTCCATGTAATCACTGTTGGAGATAGTATTGATCATATTATGTATATTTATGATTACAGCCAAATAATATTCATTATAAAAGTATGTTTATGAAGACCGGTCTAAAGGAGTTACAATAGCAATGACACACTACTGGAACAGAAAATGTCCTTATATCTAGTTAAATGCCATTTCCATGGGCGTACCAAAGGGTGACAGGTGCCCTTCCCCCCCCTCCTGGACCTGGGTTGCCAACTCTGAGCCCTTCCAATTTTCCATACATTTAGCTGGTTAATTATGCGTGTACACCTAAAAATTGTCTTATTTACAAAATAGTAATTAGAGTAAAATTTGTGGGCTAGTGTAATTTACAATTTTCAACTAGAACTCATATCTGACCCTTGCAAATGACCTTCTGCCATGTGCGTTTTAAAGCTGTACCTGCAACAATCTTGTTGTTACGAATCGTTGTCTTAGGGCGGATATAGCTTTAAAAGACTATCTTGGTCAGGATGAGTCATAACACGATTTTTGCTTAGTTCAGCTCTTCTACCTTTTTCTATAAAGATTGTTCAACTAACTACTGTTATATGGAATCACATCAGAATCTGTCATATGTCTCTAACCTTTGTACCACATTTCCAAATTTACATCACATTTTAACAATTAATACAAAAAACAAAACAAAACTAAAAATATATCCCAACTCACGTTTATGAAAGGCAATTTATTTAATATAAGTTTTAGGAATCCAGTAAAAGCATTATCAGCACGAATTAAAACCCGGTGTGTTGTTAAAAATGCAATTAAATATAATTTCAGTTTATTAAAATGAAGCTTAATTTGGTTAAAATATTAAGTAGTCGGTTAATTTTTGAGAGCAATGCACTGACGATCTAAGGTTGACTTGACGCATAATGCTGAGACACTTGTCATTCCGAGTTTTAGTAATGTTAGTTATCCATAGAGCCTCTTTCATTGGGGGAGTAAAAATTACTACAATTGTATCTTTAGCACCTATACATATGAACGCCCAGCTTTAATTTCTAAAGCTTCTGGTGTGAGAAGTTGAAACTGTACTAAAAGCGCATCGGTTAATGCATTAGTCTTTGATATGTGTTAATTCTGAATCAAAAATCGTGCTCCTATTAGTAGAACTTTTAAGGTAAAATTTATGTTCCTTCGGTACTTCGTACGATATCGTTATACATTATGTGGATCACGGATCTCCCAAATCAACTCATTTTTTGTTAAACGCGAGAGCGATGCAACTGAATGCGCTTCACCTGAGTTCATCAGTAACGGAATTAGTAATAAAGAGGCTTGTATGATCAGTACATAGAAAACATATAAATAATTTGGGTCTTTATTTCACAGAAGATGTTTTAAGTCGCCTTGCAGAAAATCCACGAAGATTATTCATGGAATAAATACTTCATTAATTACTTAAGTACCTATATCTTATAAACATTTATTATTTCTATTTATGTTGAGTTATACTATACAGGACGTTCCTGCTTTGCCCCCCCCCAGACCAAAAGCTGGGTACGCCCATGGCCATTTCATATAGCTTAGCTAACTGAGCAAGGCGTTGCCCTAGAATCTGGAGCCTGGACTCTCTTCAGTGTACCTATAATAAAGCAATAACTGGTACTGAAGACATATCGTTACACCGTACTAATAATTGCATGGAGCATCAAAATTTTGACTATGCTACCCTCTTATTGATGACAAAGGCATACTTACCACTTTAAGACAATTTCTTTTAGCACATTTTTTACAAACCAGTACATGAAAATATAATTGAAACTACCAAAATTTCAGTTTCGTGGTCTGACTTTCAGACCTGTTTACCGTTCGCTGATGTTATCGACTTGGAAGAGGGATGGTGAAGAACGAGAAAAATCAATAGAGGCAGGGATTGGACTTTAAGGAAATACATACCTCATGTATATAAATCGTTACCCGAAAAGTAAAAATGGACTACCCAAAAAGAGAAGTGAGATTTCATTAAAAACATAAAATGTACCACGTTATTATGTTATCTTTCGACTGCTACGACATATTGTATTAAAATTGTATTAAAAGAATTACACAAGAAAATAAAAAAAAAACTGAACCAAATTTAGCAGCTGTAAGAAGAGATTTTCAAGAAAAATGTAGTTTCATTATAACAAAAATTAATCAGTGCCAAGTGCTTATGAAATCTCCACGAATTTCGGAATGGCGAGAAAATCACTTAAACAAAATTTTAAAACTCGAAATTTCGCACAACACCCATGACACTGTGAAAAAAGGTTGGTGCGATAAAAGTCACATGGTAAATGAATAATTATTATACATGCAGAATCTAAATCAGTTTGTGTGGAAGATGCGTTATTTCTATCTGCTAAAAATATGAAGGATTAGTTTGAGAATAAATTGATGTCAAAGCTTCCGGCCACTGCAGTAATTGTATTAGACAATGCGTCTTATCATTAATCATCATGTCTTTAAATAAAGTAGAAATCAAAGGTTTTCTTTTAAAACACGACATATTTTGAGGAATGTTATACAAAGAAACAACTCTTGGAGGCTCTAAAGATAAAATGCTGTGATAAAACATTCCGAATAGATAGTTTGGCTAAAGAGCATGTACACACAGTTTTACGGCTACCATCGTATCAACGAAGTTAAGAGTCATGTAGGGACACAAAATTCTGCACCAAAATTCAGTGGTAGCACCTTACAAACTATCCAGCAAATAGTTTGTCTAACTCTGTGCATCATATGGCAAAAGAAGCAAATTTTATGGTCATTTGCTATAGCAAATTGGCAGAAGCAGGAACAGAATATGACTCCGCAGTAGCGAAAATAGTCTTCTTATAACATCGATGTCCATCAAACAAATAAATGTGTCGAGATTCTAGATAAATTCACCAAACCATTCCTTATATGCTGACTGATCCACTGTGATGTGGTTAACCGACGCCTTTCCTTTCCGCAGCTGTGGCTAATCCTTTACGGTGTCAAAATTTAATTGATATTTATGGCGCACCTAAAGATAAATGACAGGGAACTGTTCCTAACTTACAGCTTCGATGCCAAACTTCTGAGCGGTTTAAATAGTGTAACGTGGGCGATTTGTTCCGTTTAGCCAGGCACTGAAAGCTGATGCAGAACCAAGATTAATTAGTAATGTGACAGCAGCTGCATGACTGCTTTTCGTGATGATGGATCATTTACACTAAGCACGCGTATTACGGGTTGGTAAGGTGAAACAGTAGCTGAAACCTTCTTACAATTTACATGCAACAGCACATGCTACAAGGGCTTTATCCAAACATGCACTGTATAAAAAACATATATTATAGTTACAAACATTTCCACTCCTTTAAAATTCGGTTAAATATCTACCCGACAAGAATAAAACCATTAAATATTTTATACTAACGTTTGCGGAATAGTGCAAAAAGTCTTTGAATCAATCTGTATTTATAATAGTTCGCGGTTGTTTCTAACAGTAAATAGCAAAACTGGAAAGCATGGAATAAAATTGTGTGCTTTATATGACACACAAAACTTTTACTATAATAATCTTTAAATGTATATAGGCAAGGGAGGAAAGGAATTGGAAAAAATTAAGAATTTGGGGTGGTAAAATCTTTGATGGACATTATTTGCTATAGCAGGTGCAGATTTGACACTTGCCGAAGAGTTACTTGTATTGTATTCCCAGTTTCCTAAGGCGATGTGGCCTTAGTAAAAGGTTTTAACTCACAAATGTTTCCCAAAAATTCACTGTCACTAATCCTACTAACCACTACTATAATAATAGCGAAAAAGATCTGTAGAAGATGGTTGCAGTACAGACAGCGCAACATAGAACATTTTAATAGCATGTAATGTTTTTGTTCTTTATATAATTAAGAGTCATGATCGGAAGATGAACAATGGAGTAAAAGAAAGAATAAAAGCAACGCTTACAGGAATTGTAGAGGAGGTGAATTCAGATGAAACAGATCAGTTTGTTACCAAATACAACCGATTAACGTAAAACTCATGAAAAAGGTGCTGATACTAATTCAAAGAAAAACTAAGTCAGAGTAACTCCTGATGGGGCAATGGTAACTAAAATGCGACTGGCAGGAAATTCTGGTGCCCTAACCACTACATGTATGACATCGAAAAGAATAAAATCATACTTGCTTGAAAAGGTTAATGTAATAAAGATTGCTCCAAAACTATGTACCTAAAACTCGTTGTAAAGTAATTTTTTCAAGTTAAAATAGAGTACCCACTTAGTGTACGTTATTGACAAACATGGATTACACACTATAGTCAAGTTAAAATTGAAGCCAGTAATCAAGCGCCAGAACGTACTAATGTTTGTCAGTGAAAGTCAATCTTAGGCTTGGTAAATCATTATGGTAAGCGTAATTAGCTTAACCAGGAAGCAAAGACAGGGCCGGACTGGCCCGGCGGGCAGCCGGGCGCTGTCCCGGTGCGCCCTCCTTTGTGCTTGTGACCTTCAACGTTAAAATTAGTAACGCATTAAGAAACAAGGAATTAGAGTGCTGCGATTAACTTCCTCAAGACCACAGCTCAAGACAGATCTTGATCTTGACGCCCGAACTTACAGCAAAACAGGGCGAAATATCAACAATTGTGCGGTTCCGAATTCAATAGCATGTAAAAAATAGGCTTCTTAGGAATATACCTAATATAGTCATCAAAGGAAATACTTCGACACTCGTGCTTTCTGTTTTATACCCTTAAAAGGTAAAAAAACCGCTTGAATGTCATGATGCCTTACTGATATATGTTATACAAGTTTATAATATAGATATTAATAAAACTTTATTAAAATATAAACATTTTAAGGAATTTGACACATGTAGAAGCCAACAAGACAGAAAAATTTGATACAAAATAATTTACGTTTAGGTTTCGCGTGTACCTAATTCATTTTAGTCATAATATACTCGTCTTACATTTTCTACTCAAAATCTACGCGAATGTGCTTTATCTACGTATTCTACGCGTTTAACGTAAAAAATTGTAATTTACGCGTAAAGGCCCATCACTGCCTAGTTCTTATTTTATATAGTACACAGTTAAATTTTGACAAATTAAAGATGTGTTTAGCCAGCATTATCGTGAGCTAAAAAATGTAAGAAAATCTAATGAGAAACCAATTTCTCACTCAGAAAGGTTAATTCTAATAAATGTTCCAAATATTAAACAGAGGGAATTGTTGGATTACTTTAATAAGTCTTGCACGAAGAATTTAGCGCATGTGAACTAAACGAAAAATATACTTTCAAAATAACGCAAAAAAAGAAAATCTGGCCAAGAATTCCGTATAGAAAACTAACTCTAAAACTACATCTATTTTTCAAAATCCTAGAAAGAAATACTAACTCTACGGCTACGCAACCTAAAGTACAGCAACTACCAACCATCAAACTCAACTAGTCCCTTAGATATTTCTCAGAAACAAGGATGTGATAGTAATTTTGATAGAAGAGATTATGACAACGCTGAAAGTTATAGTACTGATGAGAGTGATAATACTCACGGTGATAATAATGACGGTGATAATGTTACTGCTGGGTATAATAGTGACCCGAAAAAGAGTGTAAGCATAGAAAGTATTGACTATTTTAAGAAACCTGAAACAACTCTTTTGAATTCATTTTATGATTACCATCCTATATAACTGTCGGATAAACTACTTCTATTTTGTGAACGATGACGTATATTTTTTGTGAAGACTAAAGATGGACAAACTTTGAAACGTAATTGGCTTACATACAACGAAAAGGTAAAAGGACTGTTTGGTTCTATATGTCTTGCGTTCAGTACTGGAAATTCAGTTTTTTGTTTTGGATTTGATGACTGGAAATACGTCCACCAAAAGTTCATTTAAAATCTGGATAATCTTTTTTTATTTTTAAAAACGAGAAGAGTGTACATATAAACTATTGTTCAGGCATCAGATTGTTCCAGTGTATAAAGGTTCTTGTTTATTGCAGAGTTTATTTTTGTACTTATACAATAAAATTGCAAAACCAAATGTTTCTTTTTCTTTCAATTAAGAAATGTTTAATATAACAATAAACAATAAATATAATTAAAATTACAAACACTGAGATTTTTCTCTATTTTAATAACACTGCGCCCCAATTTTGTTTCCTATCCCGCGCCCTCCAGTTGCTCCCAGTCCGGCCCTGAGCAAAGGACAACCATAACAAAGGAAGTTTATTGTAAGACATTATTACGTTACCCGTGACGAGCGATTTGCGAGTAAAATAAACGAAGAAGCATGCTTTCGTTCGGCATTGTTCTTTTTCGAAAATTCAATGTGATGTATTTCTAAAATTGTACTCCAAATCGCTCCAGTGAAAGGAAATGACTTCGGATTACAAAGCATACGTCCAGCGAGAAATCTTTTTGATAAATGCAGTACTCGTTGCAAAGACTTGCATGAAACTACGTTCTTTAAACACGGCAACGTGAAGTTGCAGCGCAGAAGGGTGAATAATGCCGTGTTCCGCAATAATAAAGCAGTAAACTGTGTTATTTAGTAAATGTAGCGGGTGCAATCAATCAGTAAGTCAGCAGGGAGTGACGCCACGTCGGCCGAGTAAACCCAGGGCGAGCCGTCCCGACGCGGCTGTCGTGAAATGAATAAGTGCACACACCATACATCACTGTCACGCTGAATATAGATATAAAATAACGATGAATGAACAGCACTGTTGAATGCAGATAAACTTTCCTATTACACACATGTCGGATAATTTATCATTCCAGCTGACAGTGGCCCGGCTATACTAATAATTCACTAATACAATATTGAAGTTACATAATTTGATAGGCAAGTAGGTGCTTTGCCTGTAAATGTAGGGGTTTACATAAACACTATTCAACTATATTGGTCAAATAGGATGGGAAAGCAGCATGAGCGAGTCGACTCATCACTGAAAGTTTCTGGATGGGTGAACTCTTCACTTACCTTCCCAAAGTAGCACCTTTTGTCTGATTATTATTTTATTAGGTATCGAAATTTCTTAAATTTTATTGCACAAAAGCAGGTCCGGTTCTACAATCCAGATATACACCCCTAATACCTTATGCAGGAAATAATTTGCGTTTTACAAAAAGATGATCGCTTGTAATTCCTGCCCTTAGCCCACGTGGAGTAATTTTATATTTTCAACAATCAGTTTATAACGCTGTAAAACACATTTGCCCATACACTACCATACCTGGCTGTGGTTTTCACTTACCTCGAAGCTGGTATAAAAAAAAATCCAACACCTCGCATTCGTTTCCAAGTAACAAGCTAACCACTGAAGATGCCTGTCAGAGTATTGAACGAAACGTTTGGAGACAGGCAACGGCCATGCATGCTAATTGTTCTTCCCCGTAGTTTATTAATTCATACGAACATTTTTTATAAATAGTTCTATACTTACGTATTTTGTTTTACATATTTCTCAAGTAGATCTTAAGATTATGACACAATTTTTTGTACTTATTTTTACATATTACATTCCTTGTCATTAAATCATACGTATTTATACTACCGTACAAAAGAGAATTTTGCGCTTTACTGCTTCTGTAGTAATCATTTCTAATGGTGGTTCCTGTCTTTTCATCAAGATTACGGCATTCCTTAGCACATTTTAATTTTGTAGTTGTTTTTATCATGCTCATCTTTAGGTTGAAAATCAGTTTTACGTGTTCACGGATTTTGATTTTATGTATGTTAAGTACTTCTGTTTGAACATGCAACTGTATGGAAGGTGTGTAATATTTATAACTGAAAATATTTTGAACAGCTTTATCTTGGAGTCGTTGAAGTTTTTGCATCATATTATCAGGTAAATTTCCCCAACATGTAATCAAATATCTTGAGTGAGGGGCAATACTGATATTATTTATGAGTGCAGTACACATTTTTATTGCCCTTATCATCGGTGATATATTTGACACTATGTTTTATATATGTGAACTCCATGTTAGATTGTTTTTATCGTTATACCTAAATATCTATAGCTTTTCACCTCTTTTAATTGTATCTTATTTAATCTTATGCCTATATCTCAATTTATTTATTTTTTGTCTTATTTTGATGTAAAGAATTTTATTTGTATTTATAATTAATGTATTATGGCATAAGCATTTAAAGTATATATCTAAGTCACAGTTAATTTCACATTCTATACGCATCATATCCTTCCCTGACAAAACTAAGACAATATCATCAGAAAACATGAAGTACTTAAACGTTGAAAACTGATCCATTTTGCTCTACGTGGATTGAATCTTGAATTAATTCTTGTAAAATAACTTCACCAAGTTAAATCCATAATATGTATCTAGCTTAGCTAAATAAGTATTCTAACAAAATTCCTATATTTCCAACTGAACGCTTTTCAATTGACCCCTTTCAATTGTCTATTCAATTTAGTTTCATCGTATACTAGTGCAATTTTCCTACCGTTATTACAACCCTGCAATACTGTTTACCTTTCATTTTCAGGCACAGTTGGAACGGCACGGGACCCCTCATAAATCGAACTCTCTCTTTGTGATTTTGCGAATTTCCAGTGCAGGCTTTAACCCGTTTTAAGGCTCGTTTTTTGTTTGTGTAGTATATATTATTCTAGGTAGTTTTTAATCATTTCGTTAATAAGAGGCTTTACATCGATCGTTTTTATTTTGACGTCTCAAAATGAATTGCACGTAATCTTAGATATCACCCCAATGAGTACCTAGCAACGTTGTTTTGTACAAGCAAAGTATGTGTAGTTATAATGAAATTTGTAATCTAACTAGACAACATACATATACAAAAAATCTCGCATTCAGAAATATTTTAATTTTTAACATTCCTGTAATATTTATGTCGTGTGAATATGTTAAATGCTGTGCTAATGCTAACCGAATACTATAAACAATGGATAATAATGTTTTTACATACTTTTAACTATTGGAAACATGCCCGGTTAACATAACTAAATATGCAAATAAAAGACAAGCATTTTAAAAGAAAATAATAATAATATATATCTTTATTATCTAAAGCTCGAAATACAAAGAGAATAATTCCATACATCTATTATATTTTTACAAAAAAGTGTAACAAGTTTACACCGACATAACTTCAATATATTAATTATTATCTTCATCAATACTGTCAAATTAACATATATTATAAAATTTTGAAAATTTGGGGATACATAGCTATTTTGAATTTCAATAACATGCTTAATGCTTAATTTTTTAAGCGTACTCCACACTAATTCACTTCACAAACGCGTAACTGTATGTTCATGTTCTTTCGCTAGTTCATCCACTCGATATTGTTTAGGTATGTTGAGATTTTTCATTATTGTCAAAAAATCTCTTTTTTGCTACTTCTTCATCTGGAATTGTAATTTTATTCTTTTTCCTGTAATGAATTATTACGATTTTTTTGTAACTCATATTGGCGCCTTGTTCATTAGTTTTGAATGATAACTCGCCTTGTCCATGACTATAACAGATCCTGGCGGTAGCCCTGGTAGTAACTGCTGCTGAAACCAAGTTTCAAAAAGTGCAGAGTCCATGTCGCAATGGTAGTCAGCAGACCAATTTTGGATCTGTTTCGCTGACAGTAATAAGCCATTTCCACCCATCCATCACTTCCTCCCGCATGAAGAATTATAATTTTTTTTCCTCTCGAAGGTGATGCTTGCAGAACGAAGTCATTTGTCCCATCTGTCAGACCTTTTTTTATCAAGTCGTGGGTGTCGTACCATGTTTCATGCAAATATACGATATTACGATTTTCTTGGCGGTACCTTCTAATTTCGTTTATATAATCCCATCTCATTCTTTTTAGTTGGGTTGACTCCGTTATAGACAAACGTTGGTTTAATGGACTATAATTAAAACCGATGCTCCTAAAGTATTTTCTGAACCACTCTTCGCAATACCTTATGCCGTATCTTAATTCCAAAAGCCTTAATTTCAGACTTGCAGTAGTTGGAACACTATTTTCCTTATACATTTGGTAAATCACTTTTTTAATTTCTATCCCAAGCTCTTTTGATATATTTGGAAATTTCTTAGAATTGCGTGATTTTCTTGGATTACTTTTGTTTTCAATAATATCTCTACAGTCGTGTTGTTTTAGCGGAGCACTGCACTCTTTTTCATCAAAAAATTGTATACATTTTAATTATTTCTTAGGCATCTTGGGTAAGGTAAAGACGATTCCTCTTGTTTTCTTCAATTTGCACTTGTTATAACGGTAAGCAAATTGCATTACTATACTGCATAAGCAGCGTTTTAGTTAATGTTGTTTTGATAGCATAAAAAAGAAACTTCACAAGCGTCATCTAAATTTACTCCGGAACGACTATAAACATATTAATGCAGCTTGAACACAGAGCTGCAGATCACACAACGAACTATACTCTAAATGACGTATCCGAAACCCCAAATAGTCACCATTTTCCCAAAGTCTTCATCAAATAGGATGATCCTCGTGCTGATGTGTAATCCTTAGGAACGAACATTCCCCACTGTTTCCTTCTCCCCAGCGCGGTCGGTTATTATTAAATATCGTCGGAGTTAAACACAAGTTCTTCCCTTTAATTCCTGGGGGATTTGGAATCCAGCAATCCGCTAAGCGTCGACGAGCTTCTCTCCATTACCGACAACCGCTCTAAACATTCTGTGCACGGCGACTTCATCAAAGCCCTAAGCTCGCGTTGATAACAAGCGGCTAATCCCAGGTCTTCGGCAATGCAATCCCCGGGCACAAATTTATAGCATCTCTGTCCGAGTGCCGGCGGTCTCATCGCCACTGCGTGGCTCCCTCTATTAAGGGACTCGATGTTCCTCAGTTGGAAATGAGAAAAACTTCAAGTACCAGTCAAGAAAAGGCATTTTTTTATGCAGTTGCACGATTGCTTAAGGAATTTTTTCTGTTGTGACTTAAAAAACCGTTTTCCTTTTAATAACACTCAGCTACAGGATGTTTCGTTTTGAGCTGCATCAGATACATAGCTATACTTTTTTTATTCCCAAAAATATATTCTTATTTATATGTCGAGTAACTTCACTCATCCTTAGTCAGTTAGGTAGCTTAACTTTCTATATCTATGTACGAGTATAACATTTATTGTTCAAATATAATCTGACATAAATCCTCGCATTATCTTATTGGAAAATGAAATGACATTCGTTTAATTGTTATTTAAGAAAAATCTGGACCATCAAGATGAATTTTTTCTCATCAGAAAAGATAATTTGAATTAAAAAAATAACGTGATTTAATTCGAAGTTTTTATTGTAAAGTTTTGGTTTACATTTTCCCAATTTCGATTCATATTCTTACAAACAAATTCCAAACGGGCTGTTTTATGATGAAGAAGAAGTCTCGGACATTTTCTTAGTTTTCGGCGTACAATGTCCACTTTTCTTCAGAATCCTCCCTTGAAGCACCAAGCCCGCACTCTTGGGCAATTCTTTTTCCACTTTTGAAAGTGTTACTCGCTGGAGCAACAATTCTTCTTGCAGCTGTAAGCGAAATTTTTTTCTTAGTGTCACTTTTCTTGTTTGTGCCATACTCTTCAGGGTTTCGCAAATAATTGACGAATACTTTACGACACCGGTTAATTCTTTGCGCAATTTTTCGGCGACTAAAGCCTTAATCCCAGAAAGTCAAGATTTTAACTTTTTCCATGTCACTCAGATACCTTCCACGAGGCATTTTCAACACAAAGTAGACAATGACTTCGTAGCAAGATTCTTTTTAAACAATCTATAAGCGAGACGCAGCTCGTCGTCAGTAAAGGCGTTCATGCAGGTCGTATTATGATATGTAAAGGATTTCTTATAGATTTCTTTATCATGTCTAGGTGTTGTTAACATTGACGATCTTCTTATACTTTTAACTGTATGTATGCTACTACGAAGGACTTGTCTTGAATATAGGTATACATGCACCTTCGTGAAAATAACAAGGAAAGTTCATTAAAAGAGCCTGCGGCAAAAGAAGAACAAAGTGGTGAAGAGAAGAGTGAAGAAAATTTTGTAGTTATACGAGTAGTGATGCTAATACTACTACTACACATGTGAGACACCTAACTAACTAAAGAAGAGAGAAATATGCTACAATAATATATAATAGATGAAAATAAGTACAAATTTGCCAAGATATAACGTGTGATATAACAGAAAGAAGTCCCTTTTATTGGTGAATGGTACTCCCGCACACTTCATGTATTGCATTATAAGAAATAATAATGCACCAGTTCCGAAAGTGACGTAATCTTTTTTAACAAAGTCACGAAATCGCCTAGTATTCCTAGACTGCTTTAAGTTGGTAGAGTTATATTTAGAACAATCCCTGGAGGTAACTCAACTATACTTGTAAGTTAATCCATGGGAAAAAAACTGTTTATTAAAAAAATGTGAACAATTGCTCCAAACGCTAAGTCTATACTGAATAATAATACTAATAATAATATACGTCTTTATTTGAAAAAGAAATATTTGTACATGGCGAAACTTAGCCGAAGGCTACTCTTACATTTAACCATGGCACAAATAACTAGCAATCCTAATAAGAATAAAAAAGAAGTATTTACACGCCTAAAGTACTAAAATCTAACAGAAACATAATWTCATCATTGTAACCTAAGTACTAATGTACATTGAGTCACCAAAGGTACTAGGACAACAAGAACACAAAAGCCTCCCAAGAAAAATAAGAAGAAAAGCTGGAAGAAGAAATCATAGTGACAAGAACAGAAAGAAGCAGTAAGCAAGAAAGCACTGTACAGAAGTCCAGCCACAAAAAATTGGGATAGTCCTAAAAAAGCTCCAATGTATAGAAAAGAAAAGAAACTAATACACAAGACGAGGAAATTTCCGGTGGAGTAATATCATCCCATCTAGAGACCCAACAAGCGAATGGATAAGCACATACTAAATCACTCAAAGTATCGACTTACCATCAAGAAGCAGCAACATGAACAGGAATCAAACAATTATTTTAAATTCTAAGATTTTAAGTTCGTAGTGTTCTAGTGCTACGTTCTTGCGTTTACATTGTTATTGTGATTATTGTTACAGTGAAGTAGTTCCGTGTATCTAGCCAAGTGTATATACAAGAAATCACGTAATCGTGGAAAAATCCAGCAAGACCGAAACTACCAAATATACGTTGAGAATATTACCAACCGCAACACAAACATCTCGTAAGACAAATAAGAAGAAAAACTACAAATCACAGACGAACCACATGCTCGGAGGGACCTTGGAAGAAACTATTCAGGAACCACAACCAAAAGTCAGAGAAGGAGAAGAAATCATATCGATAGCAACAGAAAAGAGTAAAATACCATCAACGGTGGAGAGAATCATAGCAAAATCAAACATAACTGAAGAAAAAACAATGGTCAGAAACCGCAAAAGACAAAGAAAACAATAAATAAGCAAGTCCTAAAGTTGTAAACAATCTCAGGCAGCAGCTCGTCCGAGGAAGAACAAGAACAATGCAGCCGAACTAAGCTAACATCCAACACGGATGCTAATAAAAAAGTATCCGCTGGTTGGATGCCCTAAAAACCTCCCCATTCCAGTCCCCATACTCCTGTAACATGCGCTACGTAGGAGCCCACTAGCAACAAGCGTGTAACCCTTCCAACCCAGCGTAGACGTAGCCGGCCCGTCGGTATATCCGGGAGCGGCAGAAATGCCTACCGTACGCTGGTTCAATCAATCAATCAATCAATCAATGTAACCTAAATACTAATGTCTACAGCTTATGTTCACTCAACACTTAAAGAATCCAAAAGTTTAGCGCGGATATACTTAGAAAATCTGGTGACTGATGCGTTCTTCAATTGAGAATTTAAGGGGTTATATAACATTGCAGTAGAATGCCTGATCATAACAAATCTATTGCCAAAACGTGTATTAAATTCATGAGTTCCTACATCTGCGTTGAGTTGAAATTTATCAAAAAGATAGGAAGGACTTTTTGTCAATAACATACGATGAGTGCTTGTTAACTTGCTGTACCTCCACATCCCATCCAGACGCAGCCATCTTAATTCAGAAATTTTTATAGATACATGGTTAAACTTCCTTAAACCACATACAAAACGCGCACAGCCATTCTGGAAACAGAACTGGAAATATGAGTGTCTCACAAAGTTTTTTACAAAATTTAATGTTCAAAATATGTCTATTAGCAAAGAGCAGATTCATTTTACAAAAAGCAGTTTGCGTCAAATGAGCCACATGACTTCTAAAACGAAGCAATTCGTCATAGTGGACACCTAAATTTTTAACACTATCTACAATTCGAATTATGTCAGCGTTTAGTTTCAAGGAAAAGTGTTTTTAATAATTTGTCGGTATTTATTTCTTGCAAAAACCAATGCATAAGGTTTCGATGCATTAATAGTTGAATTACGTTCCCTACAATAGTCAACAATAGCCTTTAAATCCAAGTTAATTTTATTATAGTATTCAAATGAAGAAAGGAGCTGGGTATCATCGGCGTAAGCCTGCAAACTAGAGTACGTGGTGCAGTTCATTATATCCGCAGTGTATATTAAGCAAAGCAAGGGCCCGAGCACGCTACCCTGTGGGACTCCTGACTCAACGAGTTCAGAAGCACAAGACCTAGTACCCATCACAACTTGTTGGTACCTCGCGGTTAAGTAAGTAAGTTAAATTTACTGCGTCTACATTACATCCATAATAACTTAATTTAGCTAAAGGTATTTTATGATTTATTTTATCAAATGCTTTAGAGAAATCCAATAGCACCAACACGTTGACTAGTTCATTGTCCCACTTAGTGATAATAGTATCTGTAAGATTTTGAAGAGCTGTAGCCGTATTTCTTAAAACCCAACTGGTTCGACGAAATAATATTATGAGATAAACAATATTCATGTAGCTGCATATGGATAACACGCTCAAAAACCTTGGATAGTATAGGTAATTTACTTATTGGGCGTAGATCAGTAAAGTCATTGGGTACCTTATGTTTAGGGAGTGGTAATACTTGGGCGAACTTCATGCTTCAGGATAATATCCCGTAATGATGCAAGAGTTGATAATATGACGCAACACTCTTAATGAAATGCCGTCGTATCCAGAAGCATTTGATCTAAAATGATTTATAATGGATAAAATAATTAGTAATAGATGAAGCAAAACGCTATATTTTCATGAACACTTACATGGAACATTATGTCTTACCAATAAGATGTAAGAAGCGTTATGCCAGTAAGCATTGGTCGTCAAAATTGTTGTTATTATTGTTGTAGTTTTCAATCAAAACTTACAGAAGCGTCACCATTATCATTATTTCAAATTAAACGGGAAAATGGCGGTTGATAAATGGGTTACTCGCATCTACACCAAGCGTAAAAGGCTAAATCCTTCAACAAAAAAGAGCTGAGCGCAAGAGATGTCTTTATTACATATTAGATCTACCGAATGGCCAAGCTTACAGGCAATCGGAACTGAGGTCATGTGTTTTTATTATGAATGACCTGACAGAATGTTGGGAAAAGATGTCAGAACTCGGCGCACTGTGATTAATAACTCGCCAGTGGTGCGACTTGCCCGGATAGCCTACATATTAGCAGGCGAACACGGTAATAACCACTCATGCTGTAGATCCATCAATCATGTGCAAATTATACGGCCAAGCCTCACACGTAAGAATTATGGCTGTCATTCCGGTAATTCTACGGCACGCCACAATGGTCGGGMWAGTTGGTAATCAGAAGTTCTTTTTTGAAATGTGTATTAATGATATGCAATTSGTTTAAWTTATAGAGTGAACAATCGACGGTGCTAATTTAGCTGACAATAAAAACGTCACCGTTACAGCAAACATCATTTGTGGATTACGGAGTTGACGGTAAAAAATCTGAAAGCTAAATTGCTCCTTGGAAATTTATTGCGCAATATACGTATAAATACTTTTAGTGTCTGTTTATTTTACTATTTTTGTTAATTGCGCTTCCGCGAACAACATAATTATATTCTTCTACAAACCATATTCACCACTGTACCTATTATTGTTGCACTCCACTGCAACGTATTGTGCCCTCATTACCATCTGAGAGGTATATTATTCTACGAGTATTAACCCTTCTTTTAGGTTACAGTAAAGAGATGCTTGTGCAATCTCTTTAGGTGCCGCAAATTGTACCCCTCTACTACAGGGTTTCCGGGTTGTTAAGTCGTGGTTCAATGTCCTCTTCTGCTCCAGGCGTTTCGCTGCTCGTCGCTGGCGGCATCTACAGCGGTGTAGAATGGGCAAGAACAACACTATACGAATGGATACAAACCAAGAGACATGTACAGGGCAATAAACCCACCATCATAGCGATCAGCGAACGAACCAATACTCCAATAACATGTATACCCCACGTACATAAGACATAGGTGTATAAGACTGTACCAGCTACTAAAGTCAGGCGTGGCATAACATGATTTGAGGAGGAACACAATATCCACTTTGGAGGCATCGAAGTCCTAATAAAAACATCTGGCTACCACAATTTAGGCAGAAGACAGGCTTCCAAAATTGTGCAGCATTTTGACAATATGAATGGAGAATAGGGCCAAATAGAACAGCACCCGGGCACAGTTGCTTCTGTGTCTGTTAAAAGGCGTTTTCAGGAAACAGCCTTAGGGGTACAGAGTCATTCAAAATACCTCCACAATGTTCGTTTTGCACATAATCATTTTGTTCCTAGACCTATCTTCGAAAACCTGCTTCTGAAGCTGAAGTCCCTGCTTTACATATTATTTCAGCACTACGTGTGCTGATCTTTGGATGACCGTATAATTAGCATATTTATCCACTTACGATCCATCTACAAATGGATTTGGACGATTTATTGTCTTTAATACAGGCTTGACCTCGCCAGAATGCATAGTAAAATCTTAATCTTATTGAAGAGAGTGCCTTAGGTATTCCACATTTTCTACTAGCTGCTGAAAGTGATAAAAATTTTCATCTACTTTCCTCTAAAGCATTTTGTACGTTGTCTTCTGAATATGTAAACCTTTCGTATCTTCAAACAGTTTTTTTTTTATGTTATATGTGTAGTTGAAGAAGAAATTCTAGTTCAGCAATAAGACCTCCTTGTATATATTGTCAGTATAGCACTATAGCACCTATCTAGAAACTGACCAACCCTACATGATGGATTTCTGAATCCAATCAACCTCCAACTTGTTTCGAGAGCTCTCTCTCCCGTTTATTCACTTGCCGACGCCTAGTAATTTAATTCACTAAAACCATGTCGTATGTGGGAGAACTCTGGTGCAGATAATGAATGACAGCCGTCAAGCGAACAAATCCCCGGCACTGTTTCGACGCTTGCCACATAATTACGGCAGTCGCCCTCTGGGAAGGCATTACTGGCCTGGAGGAAGGCATTACGCGGGATTGCTCTTGTCAAACACACTTATGTCTAATGTATCGACCGCAAACAGCTGCTGTTGTTCCGTTCTTGTCACTGCAAACCACCCGCAATTAAGTTGCGATGGATTCGGCGAGCCCGAGGCGGACAACTGTGTCGTGGATTTGCAAGAACGCTCTCCGATAAACTTGATCCGATTACGCTCCAAAGGAATGTGAAATTCTTTAAAACCAACGTCGGAAGGGATTAGGAATATTTGTCCGGAATTGTGAGTAACTGAATACTGTCGCATCTTTCAAAGGATTGTACGGCGGCGACGGCGGTCTATGCAGGTCAGGTAGTGGGAACTATAATCAGAAAATGAAGTTTGTTCGAAAACTATATACAGGGTCTCCATAAATTATGGAACCAGCAGGATATTTCAGGTTCTGTTTGACCGATTTTTCTGAAATTGTGCATGGACCTATGGGTAATTGAAATGCATTTTCTGGAATTTTTTTAACTCCCTATCAGCTCGCATTTCAGAAATAAGGGCGTAAGTTGCATTTCTTTAAATGGAAAGGCACACCGTTGAAAAGGATATTTTTTCCTGATTTCAAAAATATATCACACTTGTACAACTTATTGCTTTTGTGTTGAGAAAAAACAAACTTGCGTCTTGCAAAAAAACTTCGGGATAAAAACCATATTCGTTATCGCAAAGTAAGAACAAAAACTCCACGTGTCTCCATTGTCCTCGTGACTGGTGATAATTTTCATTCATTTTGTCATTTGCAAACGCAATTCCTCAGTTAACTGAACATGATCGCCTCGAAATTTTGATGATGATTGGTTATGCAGATAGACGGCGAAGTTATTCGGAAGAAGTTGCACTCTACAATGGAATTCATGAAGATCGTGAACCAATTGCCAGGTCAACAGTTATAAAAACATTGCAACATTTTAACGAAACCGGGGGTGTTAAAAATCGTCAAAAAACTGGATTTCCAAAGGTTGCTACGAGTGAGGAAAGTAGCTTGAATGTCCTTTTACATGTGCAAGAGAATCCCGCGTGTTACGTACAACATTGTGTTGTCACTCACCATATTAGCAGAAAACTTGTTCAGAAAATTTTGAAAAAAGAGATGTTTCATCCGTACAAAATTCACTTACAAGAACTGAGCGAAGATAATTTCGATCGTACGATAGAATTTTGCGAAATCGCTATGAACATGATGAATATTTTAAATTGGATTATGTTTTCTGTTGAAGCGACTTTTTGTCTCAATGGCAATGTGAATAGACATAATGCAGATATTGGTCGGACACAAATCCACATTGTATGGAACAAGTCCACACACAACACTCTTACTAGGTGAATGTCTGGTGTGGTATTATCGGTGACCACATTACTGGGCCTGTTTTTATGGATAGAAATTTGAATGCTCTTGCGCGAACACATTATACCAGAACTTATTCGCCTGTTCCCTAATCGTGAAATTGCCGCACATTTTTCTGAACAGATATAGTTTCAGCAAGATGGTGCACCGTCCCATTTTGAAGTCCACGTTCGTGGATATTTGAATGCGATATTTCCAGACAGATGGATGATCTATTGCCGCTTAATTTTTTCCTGTGGGGACACATAATGCAGAATATTTTAAAAGGACGAATCAGGACAGAAATTCAGAACTTACCTCCAAAAATGCTACAAAGAACATTAGAAAACTTTTACTCAAGGCTGCATTACTGCCAGAAAGTAAAAGGGGAACATTTTGAGCATATTCTGTAATGTAAATCTGAAGAAATACTGCATTTTTGACGGAACCATGGTTTTCTTGTTTACTTTTAGGATACCCTTTTTGCAATAAATTAATCGAACTAGACGAAAATTATTACCAGTCAAGAAAAATGGTAATACTTGGCTCTTTTGTGCATTTTAGCGATAAAGAAAATTGTTTTCATTCTTTTCGTTCTTTGTCAGGCTCAATTATTGTATTTACACTTTTGTCAAAGCAGAAGCAATAAAATGTATAGGTATGACACATTTTTGAAATCAGGAAAAATATCGTTTTCAATGATGTGCCTTTTGACCCCCCTTCCCATTTAAAAAATGCAACTTGCGCCCATATCTCGGAAACAAGAGCTGACACGGAGTTGAAAAAACTCCAGAAAATGCATTTTAATTACTCATAGGCCCATGCACAAATTTCAGAAAAATTGGTCGAATAGAACCTGAAATATCCTGCTGGTTCCATACTTTGTAGCGACCCTGTATGTAGAAAGTATGCCCCCACTGTACCTTGTATGGATATATTGTGTTGTCAATTATACTTCTTGTTATAGTTGTTTCTTTTATCTCTCTTGTTGGTTACATTAATTTACGTTCGCATTTGACGAACAAAAACTTAAAATTCAGGATATGGCTATAGTTCTGCTCCCCAGTTTATTATTATCAGTTCTAATTGTTTCAAACACTCAAACTTTTTAATGTATGTGGTGGACTCGCCAGATATTTTGAGTATGCTGAATATTTCCGTGCCTTGTGTGTAGAATATTCGGTCTCATAATTTGTACATTTTACTGATTCGTATGCAAATTCCCCACTTCTGAGAAGTATTAAATCTTACAATTCATTAAATGGGTTAACTAATGCATTACTTAAAGTTGACATATTTAGTGATTCTGCGCACTGGTTTCGCAGAAACATTTTTAAAGTGTTTCACCAATAGGTTCTTTCTTTTTCCTGTGGTATCATGATAGCTTTCTTATCACGTATTGTTGGAATTATAAATTATTTAGTTTAGGATAAGACATATATATGCTATACTATGCTAATTTTGTCAATTATTGAAAAACCTGTAAGCACTATTTTATGTTCTTCGTGTTTGTGCTTCCTGAATATCAATGAACAAATACGAGGCATGTTTTATAAGTAAGTACCGTTTTGCTATTCCGCCGCCGCAGCGCTACGGTCGGCGTTCCGCGCATGCGCGCTGGTTACCTACATCTCTTGTCTATGCACTGATGCCATTACAGTTTGATTCTTCATTGGATACGTTGTTTACTGAGTGTTTAAGATGCCTCCGACAATCGTGAGTCCCGCCGATTGTGAAGTACGGGCTGTTATACGATTTCTTAGTGCCAAAGGCGTAAAACCGATCGATATTCATCGTAAGAACTGTGAAGTTTACGGACAAAACAGTATGAGTGATGGAATGGTAAGGAAATGGGTGAGAGCATTTAAAGATGGCCGCACAAATGTGCATGATGAAGAACGGAGTGGGCGTCCTTCGGTCGTTAATGAAGATTTGGTGCAGAAAGTGAACGAAAAGGTGAGAGAAAACAGACGCTTTACAATTTCATCATTGTGCGACTGCTTTCCTCAATATTCTCGTATTGTTTTGTATCGCATTGTGACCGAGAACTTGAATTACCGGAAATTGTGTTCACGTTGGGTTCCGAAAATGTTGACGGATTTGCACAAAACCCAACGTTTAGGCAGTGCATTGACTTTCCTTGAGCGGTACCACAATGAAGGTGAAGATTTTTTAGACCAAATTGTTACTGGTGACGAAACATGGGTGGCCTACGTCACACCAGAATCGAAACAACAATCCATGGAATGGCGACATTCATCATCACCCAAAGAAGTGAAGTTTAAGCAAACAATTTCTGCCCGGAAAATCATGTGCACAGTTTTTTGGGACAGAAAAGGAGTATTGCTAGTGGAGTTTCTGCCTCGTAATGAGACAATCAATGCAGCGTCTTATTGTAAGACATTGAACAATTTGCGTCGTACAATCCAGAACAAAAGACGTGGCAAGTTGAGTAAGGGTATCGTTTTGCTGCATGACAATACCCGTCCACATGTGGCTAATCGGACCAAAGATCTCATCAAATCTTTTAAATGGGAAACTCTAGATCATCCTCCATACAGCCCTGATCTGGCGCCCAGCGACTACCATTTGTTCCTGCACTTGAAGAAACACCTGGGTGGTCAGCGTCTTCAAGACGATAACGAAGTCGAAACATTTGTGATACAGTGGTTAACAAGTCAGGCGGCAGAATTTTATGAGGAGGGTATTCAAAAACTGGTGCCACGTTATGACAAGTGCCTCAATATTCACGGAAATTATGTAGAAAAGTAGATTAAGGTACAGGCTTTCATGTAAGATAAAATTATTGCGATATCTTTGCACGTCTTTTTTTTAATTCCAAAACGGTAGTTACTTAAAAAACATGCCTCGTAGTATGACCATACAATTCCTCAAAATGTGTACCCAGACAAGAACCTAGCTAATCAGCCTTGTACATGTGGCGCCTCATGTTGTGTACTAATTGGCGTTTTGCGCAGAAAAACATGGGAACGCGTCATTATTTCGGGAAGATTACAGCAACCTCTAATTCTAATTTGCGAGTGGCTCGGGAACAAAGGTATTAATCTAGAATGCGAGGCGGACAGGCCGAAACAGTAGATGTGTTCACAGAATGTTAGGCTCACGGCGGTCGGCCTGATGAGCACTGGACACGCTAAAGCGTAATTACTATTGAATTACTCTTTCATACACTGACAGCATTATTAATGCCCTGCCTTAATCTTCTCTTTATGTTTACATTATATTAACATTAATTTTAGTTATCCTCTTTTTTCAGGATCCCGCTTCGAACGCCGGAGAGGAAACTTTGTCCTGACTACTATATTAAATTAGTTGCCTTGAGTTACGACCGCCGTCAGATGTTTGACATGGATTGTTCTTTTCCGCCGCCGCTCGATGCCAGGAGATGTATCGGGTTATTCAACACGGGTTTGGATACATTAGTGTTGTGTATGGGTGCAGTTCTTCTGCTGTCATGAAAGTTCGATTTAGAAAATGAATTGTTGTGTGCAAAACACATGATTTACAGTAATTAATGGCCGCACACCAGGTGTTGTTATGTCAATCTCATATTGTAGAACCTATCTGTCGTCAAAATTACAAGACAAAATTTCATGGTAGAAATCAAGAAACAACATAACTCTGCTATCTGCTTGACATTCACGTTTCATTGAATACAAAATGAGAGCGTGAAGTATTTGTACCTAGCTACGAAAGAAGACCCATTGAATTTAAACAATACTCTCTTTTAGCAACGTTTCTTCAAATAACTTACTGGTAGTCTGCAAAATAATTGTCAACAGCATACACTAACTCTTTGTGAGATTCAAATCTTTATCCTGTTTTATTGTTATCGCCAGCAGTCGTTGCCTATACAATTTTTCTTCTTTTATCACATGATAGACACCGTTAGACCAAACATTTGCTGCGATTTTCGCTAAATATACTAACTAAATATAGCCGTAAAACTGCGTGTCCATCTCTTTAGCCAAACTACCATTTCGGAATGCTTTATCAAGACAATTTGTCTTTAGAACCTCCAAGAATTGTTTCTTTGTATAACATTCCTCGAAATATAAGTCACGTTTTAAAAGAAAATCTTTTATTTCTTCTTTATTTGAAGACGTATATGTAATTTTTTCAATCTGAGTAGAAGACACATTATCTGATACAATTACTGCATTGGCCAAAAACTTTGGCAGCATATTATTCTTAAACCAATTTTCAAATACTTCAGCCATTATACTTTCGTGAAAATCTACCTTTGCGTCCTTTATATTTTAAGCAAATAGCAATAATACATCTTCCATCCTTCCATATTCGTTACTCTTATCGCACCAACCTTTTTTCAGTGTCATGGGTGTCGACATATGTATGATTGGTCTATCTTCTCTCGATTTTTTTAAATTTTGTTTAAATTCGTGGAGGTTCCATAAGCACCTAGAGTTTATTAATTTTCTTACAATGAAAATATTTTTCTTAAAAAATTACGTAAGCTCTCCTTACATCAGTTAAGTTTTAGCTCAGTATTATTTTTTATATAATTCTCTAATTGTTAGTAGTAAATTATTTTTGTATGCTTCATAAATCATACGTTGCATTAAATTTGCGTGATCATCTTTGAAAACCCTCGACGAACCAACGTCTTTTCGCACATTTCTGTCCTGAATTCTATTTACAGCTATATTTCTCACAGTTGATTGTGAAATTTTGGTCATTCTACTGGTTTTTGCGATAGTATGACTTCCTTCCTCTGCATTTTTTATATACTCATAAATATTCAAAACTATTTGTTTAGCTGGGGTACACCATTTTCAACATTATTGTCAAAATCAACATCTTCAGCCATTTCGACTTCTTCAACAACCTCTACGTTCATTTCACTTTCTTGTAGGTGGGAAACATCCACCCCATTCCTCGGTATCCATATTTTGATAATAAGTAAGTGCTATAAGAATATTCCAATTTGTTGTGTTTTCCCAAAATTTATTGCTGTTTTAAAGCATACCTTACGCAACCCAAAAAAATGTATGGATTTGAAACTGTTTTGTTGAGAAATTATACAACTACTAATTAGCAACAAACGAAAAGCGCTGAAAAATACAAGAATGTGACTGGTTGACACACCAGAAGAAAATGATTGTTTCTAAATTTCATACAGCACAAGAAGGGATTATAAGAGACTAAATAGGTTCACAGGTAAACATTTTAAAGAATTAAAGCACTTTATACATCTTAATACAGTGCTTCCCGTAGATGTTTTCGTGTTTGATGTTGGCTTAGCGAGGCTGCATCGTTTTCCTCCTTATGTGAGATGCTGTTTAAGGTTGTGTAGAGATCTAGGACCCCTTCATTTATTATTTTCTTGTCTTTTTTAAGTGGCAATTATGATTCATCTGTCCTGTTTAGATTGCTCTTCCGTGATGATGTCTTCGTCCCTTTGGGTGATTTCGTATGCGTCTATGCGTTCGTTTCCTAGAGATGTGGATTAAGTAAAGTTGTTCTACGGGATATTTCTCGTCTGTGTGCGTTAGTATTTTTCTTTCCACGATTTATTACGACCATCATAACTTTTATTGTGTGTGTTGGTTTCCATGTCTTCTTGGTTTCTGCATAGCATTATTACGTTATCGTAATGGTTTATGGCTCCTTCTTTCTCTTGTTGTCGATATGATTTCTTCTCCTTCCCTGATTAGTATTTCGGTCGTGGTTCTTGAATAGTTTCTTCCAAGGTCCTTCTGAGCTTTCATATGTTTGGTCTAGTGTGATTTGCAGCTTTTCTTCTTATTTCTCTTACAGAGTGTTTAGGTTGCTGTTGGTAAAGTTCTCAACGTATATTGGGTAGTTTTCGTCTTGCTGGATGTCTTTGTACCAACATTCCGTGACTTCTTCTATACACTTGTATAAATACCTGGAACTACTTCACTGTAACGACAATAACAATAACAATGTAAACGCAGGAACGTAGCAGTAGAACCCATTACGAACTTAAAGCTTTAGAATTTAAAATAAATGTTTGATATCTGTTTATGTTGCTGTTTCTTGATGACTTCGCTTGCTGCWTCTCTAGATGTGGTGATATTACTCGTCTTGTGTATTAGTTTTTTCTTCTTTTTTATACATTGGAGCTTCTTTAGGACTATCCCAATTTTTTGTGGATAGACTTGTTTCCAACACAAGAACCTAACACTAGAAAACATCATGAGCAGATCTAGGAGTCAAAGCAATTGTTTGGTTGCCAGCATATTCCCTTTTCCTTATTATCTTCTTTCGTTGATTCATAGTTACTGTAAGAGATTTTTTTTGTTTGTTTTTACGACAGAACGTCTAAAAAGACGATATTCGTTTTTATTATTTTGCTGGTTCGTTCTACTTGTTACTACTACGACATGTGTTTGTGTTTTTAAGCTTCCCGAATGCTTTGTGAGTTTTCTAGAGATCTATTATCGCGCTTGAAGCAGGTTGGTATAGTTGCATTTGACCTATTTTAGGACATGTCCGTTTCTCTGCGTTTTGCCCTCATGAACAATAAACAGCTTACTGTGTCCGGTCCAGGTTATTACTAAAAGAAGGATTGCTACTTTGCCACCCGACGACGCAAGATGCAAAATTTTCTAGGATACTACTACATTTATTCTAAAGGAAAAAAAACTGTTTGATTTTGAATTTGGAAATATTGGATATTAGTCAGTTCACAGCGCTCAAAAACACGTCCTCTCGTGGAGAATGCTACTACTCGAGTCCCTAAATATAACAAAAAAAAAACCGAGCAAAAAACATTGCTGAAAAATTTTGAAGCGAAAACACTGTAAAAAAACTTGCTTATTTGGTGCATTTTTTTCCCATTTTGTTGCATATTTTGAGCAGTTTCATGCATATTCATGTGCATATTTCAACATGTTCAGGTGCAATTTATTCCTTGCTTTGATTATTACTATTCTTGTAGAGTTCCCTAACGTCTGCGCTTCACAAAGAAGTACAAACCGTTCCCAAAAACGGAGCTTTGCCCTATTTGTAGCCCAGATCTGAGATTTGCAAGCAATCGTGTTAAAGGCCCATTCGCTCCTTCCATACGTTCAGATTGCGCCAGGAGCCATTCATATTCCGGATGCGGCCGCGTAATTAACCGAATAGAAATAAATAAAGAGTACGTCTGGCGGCGGGGAAGCGTTTATCTGTATCGTGGCTTTGTTGGCTGAAAGGCTACAAATGTAAAGCGCTTATCTCCGGGAGAGCCACTTCCGAGCTCCCGTCGGGACACGCCAGGTCGCCGGGTGAGTAATCGCTCCTGCCACCGGGCTAAGAGAGTGCTGTCTGCTCTTCCGCCGCCGTGTCCGCTGCCCCGTAACCCCGTCAATTCATCTTCCCGGGGCCTTATCTGCCCACCCCCGCTGTCGCCCCGCCTCATCGCTCACGTGTTTACAGATTACGAAAGCCGCTTGACTGAGTGCCATGGGTGCACCGGGAAGGTCGACCTTCCTTCTTGTCATTGTTTTACTGTCTGCTGGGGATGTATGTGAATCTAAGGAAATGGACAGGGATAAACCCCCAAGTAATTAGGAAAAATTATTCAGTACCTTAAAGAAACGACGACATATCCAGCAGCGTTTCGGTTTTATCTAAATTGTCTTCGAGCTATACTATTCTGGAAAAAATCGATCCTTCCACCGGTTTCAAATGGGTCTTCAACACAGTCATTCATTGGAGAAACCGCATAATCATAAAGAACATTTGGTGCATTTTATCCAATCAATGTGATCTCTATAATTTGCCCACTACGTACGGTAAATTCCACTCTTTTGGAATTTCACCTGGCGAATGAGCCTCTTGAGCCCGTTTCAGTTGCAGATGTTAAAGGTTGTTGAGTATCTGTAGAGCCTTTAGTTGGAGTCGCTTTGCCCTGATCATTGATTGAAACCATCTACTGACCTTCGTCTTCTTTTCAGTGTAGGCTCCCTAATTCCCTTTACTCTTGTAACAGCTCAATAAGATGGCAGCTTCATTATCATCAGTATCAGGAAGACGTCCTAAGATTTCCTGGTAGGGATTCACGGCTTGACTTGACTTTCAAGCTGCTTCACTTGATTTTCAAGCTGCTTGGCTTGATTTCAAGTCAATTTGAAAGTCAAGTCAAGCTCAGGTCAAGTAGTTAATACGACAAGTTCCTTGAAAAATCAAACAGGCTTGATACTACATGATTTATTGAAACATAAACAGTGCAACGGCGAAACAGTAAAATAAACATTAATAATATATATAATATAAACAATAAATTATTAAATGAATGCATTAATCAAAATTACTTTTGTTTTAATAATCAATATTACACGCAAAATAATGGCTTTCCAATGGGGTCTCCATTGTCACCACTGCTAACTGAGATATACATAAATAATTTCGAAAAAATCATATTCAAATCAAATAGTATTCTAGCCAATTGCATTCAGTTTTGGGCACGCTATGTGGACGACATATTTTGTATTTGGAGAGGTACAGACCCAAATCTGGATCAATTTTTAAATTACATGAACAGTATTCATGAAAAAAATACAATTTACTATAGAAAAAGAAAACAGCAACAGCATAAACTTTAGACGTCACCATAACAAAAAATTCAGGAAAACTAGATTTTAGCATTTATAGAAAACCAATCACTACCGATACATTAATTCATGCTGAATCTAAACAATCAGTAATTATAAAATTGTCACCTTTTCATAGTTTAATTCACAGACTACTATAGGAATCACACATTATTAAACAACTGGCAATAAGAAATGGGTACGAACCAAAAATGATTGAAAAGATGATCAATATTAAGCAATCAAAACTAATAATGTCACAATTTTACCATTCGCAAAGATCAACTAAAGTTAAAATATGGCAGTCAATAAATTACATAGGCAATGTTAGTGAAAAAATGTCAAGATACATCTCTACTGACAGAAGCAACTTAGCAGCATTGTTAGTAAACAATAAAGATAAGACGGACAAGGGTAACAAAAGTGGTGTATACGAAATTAATTGTGAAGAATGTAATATTAGTTATATAGGTTGCAACCTCTTTATATTACTAGCTATACGCATTGATAAATTGTTCCTTTTGATAAAGGAGGCAATCATGTCATCACCAGGAGTTGGGATGCTAATACTATCTTTAGCGAGGTATCTTTTCAGTTTTCTTTAGTTAGGCTTACTACAGTTTGGTCAAGAGACTCAGTAAATTTTAATACATCCTTGGAAATCATTGGATTCCAAGAAAATTTCCGGAAATCCTCAGAAATCCTAGGAAATCTCCAGAAATTCTCAAATATCGTCGGAAATCAGCAGAAATCCTACTCGCTGTGCACCAAAAATCGTCTATGGTTTATCCATCAGATGGGGAGTATCAAGCCAAGGATGTCGTTGAACATGAGGGATATTTCAGCAGAATTCTACAACTCTATCCAGTGCAGAACAGTTAACTAACTCCTGCTGGAACTTATCAGCTTGTCCAGAGGATCCATTAGAAAAATTTCCCTTTAATGGTCCATCTGAATCTAAATATTCAGTCAGAACGTTTTCCAACGTACCTAAATCTAACATAACCAATTTTCGAAAACGCTATACACGCGGTCTATGGCCGTCTCCGCAATCCTAAACGCATTATGAAGAAGTAGCTGCGACTGCACAGCCCACATGATTAATGCCGGGGAATATTACAGTAAGGTCTTGGCTCAGATGTGCAACGGCCTCCCGGCTTCTCAAACCTTAAAATCTAAATAACGGATTATGGAAATCCGCTGTCATGGCTCACAATACCGTGTAAATCAAGCGGAGGATTGGCATGTGGCGAGGCGCGCCCGACAACTCGACAAAGATTGATCTGCCCGACGCCGGGGCACGATATGTTCGCATTATTCACTGCCAGGGTAGGGCTGCACCCCCGGCGACTTCTGAGCGACTGTAATTTTCACCCGCCACCCGAGCATCTCTTCGTGTAGCTGTGCTGAGATTTTGGATTTTTAGTACTGGAAAACAGAAGTAGTACAACGCAGTGTCAACATTAAGGAAAAGGAAATTTTATGTTGGTTAGTGATGAAATATTTAGAAGCTTCTGTTTAATAAAGTCTTGCTATATACGCTAATTGTTTATAAAAATGGATAGGTTGGCACACCTTTAGAGTACAATAATAATTTTTTTTAGACATAAGGCTGCTCATACGTTTTGGTCCACGTATAAATACGATTATTAAAACTAGTAAAACATAAAGTATGTATATATGTGCTAGTATGTACTTTTGAGAGAAGTCGGTCTAAAATTTAGACTCAAAATCATAAAAAAACTTATTTTTGTGCCTGTAAAGTAATGTAGATAAAGGACTATTACTATTAATAAACTTATAAAGTACAAAAAATTAAAATCTTATAGCGATACTTTCCTTCCCAGAAATTAGTGTTTTATTAAAACAAGTGTAATTGTGCATTAATTATTTATTCAATATATATTTAAACATGTTTTTTTAAAAAGGATATTAATTTCGGCATTATTTTCTGTCCTCAAAGGTTTGTATCTCTCGGTTTTAATCTATAAACATTCCTTTCGGGGTTCAGATGACGAAATAACAGAGCTCTCTATTTGCAATAGCTAGTTGCCCTTGTATCTGATAAAAATATTTATCCGTTCTACGTAGTACAATTTTCCATTTTGAATGGTCATAGGCATATTTAAGTTTCTATTTCTTAATCCAGTTGCATCTTCAGGAGAAAAGTCTTTATTAGAGCTAGGACATTTTATTTCTATAATGGCATTGTCTTGGATTAATCCATCAGGAATGGCAGTAAAAAATTGGTGATTGCAGTGCACAAATAAACCACAACCTTTAATTTAAATCCATTTAAAGTTCCAAAATTTCTTTTTTGCTAAGTCTTAATTAACACTGCCCCAAGACGTATATTAATTGCCTTAGGGAGTATGAACAAACCTAAAATCCTAGCAAGGACGTCATAGTTGTTGGTATTTCGGCGAGATACCATGCATACGATCAAAATTAGAGGCAGTTTATCTATATGATCGTTCTTCGAACCACCTATGGTATGGTATGGTATCTTTTCCTATTTTATCAAGTTCTGTTGAAGTTTTTGCAAACAGTTCTCTCATTTGCCGCTCCTTATAGTCATCATCAATGACATCTCCTTCATCTGATTTACTGTTGACATGGCCATAATTTGAATCGGAACCAGCAGACTTGTTTTTCTTTTTTTGTGGTTGATCATCTGCGAAAGGTTTTCTACAAGCTCTACCTTGTTTCCACCTAGAAATGCGGTTCATATATTTTTTTGTAAWTTTTCCGGGGGTTCGTTTGGCAATTTTTCGATGAGTTATACTATAATAATTTTCATTGCAATTGGAAGACAACGCAGCAACGTTGCTTCGCACACTATAATTACCCTTTCACTTACAAATTTATTTGCAACAGAGTTATAAGTCTCTCCTGCGTTGTTAGTCATGTTTAATAAAAGGCTATGAACATTCTGCGCTAATCTTATAGAGCCTGCCAGTAAATCGCCGAACAAACCACATTCTTCCAAGTCCAAGTAATTTTCACAATTTTTATGAGCACCAAGCCTTGGACATTTAATAAAGGTTCTAGATAATCCTGCTAAATGTTCATCAAACAAAATATCCTCTGGTTTCCTGAAATTTAGGGCTTTCTTTATGCTTCTTCTCATTCGCTCTATCTTAGGTTTCAAACTTTTGCGCAGCTTCACAGGAACAAGCTCATATTTGCCGAACTTAAACGACTTTTTGTCATTTGACGCAATTAGTCCGCATTTTTCAGTTAGCTCCGTTTTACAGTAACCTATTCCTATTGCATCAGCTAGTTCAAATACTATCAAGAGATGCAGTGAAATCTGCTTATTTTGCTTTGTCATTATGTAATGAGGTACGCGATAGTAATGTGGGAAAAAGCAGTCTACTAGCACAGATTATTTGCAATACAATGACAAATTATAAGAGTAATGGCAGGTTTGGGATAAAGAAATGACTGCAATAATTTATTCATTTGAAAATAATGAGTTTTACATGTCTGTATATATTTGAGTCGCTATTGTACATTAAAAAAGAACATATATCAGGCATATTCTACATTTGCTGATACACACCAACGTAACCCAATGGATAAAAATATTAAATAATCTAAGTTATACACTAATTATTTGTTTTAACAAATTACCATAAAATATTTAATAAGAGGAACATTCTACTATTTCCGCCATTATCTCGGAAAATAGTGATATAGTCATAGATAACTAGATGTTCACCAAATTGTTATAATAACTATATGATTTGTTAAGTAAGAAAGATGATCCGTAGTGCTCAAAGTGCAGTTACTTGGTTAATAAATTATAACAAGTAAAACAGTGTCTTACTGCACATCCTTTAATTGTATTAATTAGTACATYTTTCCAGTTAAAAGATGTTGCTCTATTAGGTAAGATATATTTTTCTAACTTCCATCTTTCCAACTTGCATATTGTTAACATCTTTTAGCTAAAGATGAGGGTGGAATTTCTCGAAAGATGTACTAATTAATACAATTAAAGGGTGTGCAGTAAGAGATTGTTTTACTTGTTATAATTTATTATATTTTATCAGATTCTGGCTCATATAAATAAATTTATGCGTATAAACACAATGAAAATTACAAAATAAAATTTTAAAATTAATTTGTAAGATTTCTGCTTTAGAAAAATATGCAACCTTATTTTAAAAGTGATGGTGGAACCTGCATCCCGATATATTGTACTGATAACATGACTTTCGTTCGATAATGCTGCAGTGGTTAAATTTTATGTGAAATTTATCCAAATTGAAATCGTCAGAATCCTTCACATCGTATGTTTGGAAGAATTCACCAAAGATACTGCGTAATAACATTTTGTCTTTCATTGTATACATTTATTTCCGGATGAAGATGGAATACTAAAACACAATGTCTAGTTTCAACACATTTTAAACTATTGATATATCCAACAACAACAAAGTTGCTTTAAGCATCTGAAAATGAAACACCATACGTATAACTCTAATTCAATCTCATTGCTGCTATAATTATTACAGAATCTATATTATCCCAAAATAGTAATACATGTACTATGATTTGCAGTATCAAAAGCTTTCCAGGAATTTTGTATTAGGTTACTTTTCTCCAATAGAACTCACAATTTATCTCTAACATTTAACAAAGCAATGTCGCAAGTAAAACCGTTACGAAAACTGAACTGAACTGAATGAAATAACTTTTGAAAGTGTACTAAGAACAGTGTTACAGGTATTTTACGTATTAATAACCCTTTGTATCATTACGATATAACGATCATCGCTATTATCAGTTTTTATCTTTTATTTTATTTCTGCGTATCAGTTAGATCCATTGTAGTATAAAAATTGCTGCTGAAACATTGTTTAAACACTGCAACGAGCTAAATTCGACGAAGAGAAAGGCGAGTCAATTTTAGCGCTCAGATAATATACAAACATCACGAATATCCTCTATTTTTGGATGAAATATCGGTCGTTGGCAACTTACCTACCACTTTATATTGTCCCACTGAAACTCGAGGAAAGGGATAGAAAAAGAACAATTCCTGCTAAACTAATTTTATTCACGACATCGGCCTCCTCATTATTGCCTATCGATAGCTATAAACCTGGCTATATCTGCAAGGAAGAGGATATCCCGGCTCGTATCTTAGGCCTTTTTTGTATTTGAGGACAGCTACGCTGCATTATTGACCCCGCTATCGCCCAATAAACGGTTATGGCAACATAACTCTAACTCACTTTATACAACTTTTCCAATCTTATCTTTAAACATGACTTCTTTGCCGGGGATTTAGTTAAATTGGAGCTCGCTCCCGGACTTTTATTCCGTTCAGGATCCGCACTGGATATTTGCTGACCATACTCACTCCCCAGTCTGATTGTAACCCAGTTGGAAGCGCGGAAGAATACAGATCGCTGGTTCGCATTTTCCGCATTTTTGAATACTCGAAATGCCCTATGATATTTCTCAGGAAATGTATTTATAATTATCGGATACGAGAAAGCTTCACTGTTAAAAGGTGGTTTTCTAGCTTTGCTTGAAACAACACAAAACCAAAATGTATAATTATATAATCACATACACTGCTTCAAGGAATTAACGCACTGTTGCAAATACCTCTTGCATTATGCGGGTATTTCCCGAAATTATATTTATTGCGGTCATCCGTTTGCTTAGGACCGACCCTAAGAATTGTGGGTTTTTTCTAAACCTTTACCTGTATAGTTTTACAGAGGTTATATAAAGGATTGCAACCGGTGTAGCTAGCTCAATCCGGTATATTTCGCTCAATTCTGTACGTTTCGTTCAATAGTTCTACAGTCACTAAACAGAATACAGTACCGCAAGGTTATGGTCCAATGAGTCAGAGAGAGAGGCATTGATTTTCACTCCAAATATGGCGACGCAACTACTTACTTGTCATTTTTCCTTTGTTTTCTATTCAAAATATGACATTTTTCACTTGTCACTTGTCATCTGATTACTACTAACAGCAACTAACAGTTAATAGGTTCCTGGTTCCTGACTGCTTTTGTGAACTTTGTTTGGCGTAGTCACGTTTAAAATTCTATTAAATGTATCATGCACCTGTTTCTTTTTTCGCGTCGTGGTAAAAGCAAAATTCCCCATTATTGCTGTAGGTATTACTTCGTGTAAAAACAATGTCGCAAAAGGTTATAGACTATTTAAGATTCCTACCAATGCGAAAATTTCACCACTTTCCTTATACCCTACTTACCCCAAAAACAATAGGTTACTTTTGGTAGTTGAGATTCATATGTATGCCAAATTTGAAGTTCATATGTTGTTTTTCGAAAGTTATCGCGTCCACACACAGACAACAAATTTTTTGCTCAAATTTTGTTTTTGGACGTTTTCGAGCATTTAAAGAGATTGAGAAATACAATACTACTCATCTGTTGGATATGGAAGTAATTAACATTGGGAAATTTGAATGTTCCCACCAAACCTTTAACTCCAAATATGGCGGACGTTGCGGTACTGTATTCTATTTAGTGACTGTAAATAGTTCTATATGTTTCACTTAATAGTTTTTGTACGCATTACAACGTAGTTTTCTAATCTAACTTTAGTGAATATGTCCGTGTTTTTCTCTTAACTTCATTACAACAAATACGTGCGAAAGGAGTTATGCCCTTTCATGCCAGTTTGGATAAAATACAACGACTCCAACGACAAGCACTTCGACATGGTCCTTCGAGCCGGATTGGCATCTATATGAAGAAGCTGCCCGCATTTCCACTATTCAGTAAAGGCTACAAGAAAATGTAAGTAGATCCATTTCCTTTCAATTATTTCCTTTGGCATAATTTTCTCGTCATTTTTTTCAACGACTGTGGCTGAATTACGGCACTTAATTCAAAACGTGCATATTCCAAGGGTAAATTAACCCATTTTCAAAATTTCCTCGATACTATCCACGGAAATGAGCCCGATTTAATTTAATTACATATCTGCATGGGAATTGCTTAAAGCCAGATACGAAAATAAACGGTTAATCGTTTTCTCACATGTTCAAGCATCTGCGTGGATACAGCTAATCAAAGAATGCGAGAACACAGTTAAGAAAATGACATAAATAGTTTGAAAAAAAAACTAGACCAGCAACATAACTTGCACTATTGTCGTGGACTACAAATGCAGTATTTATCCTAATTAATTAACAGAACTGTTTGAATTAAACACCTGAGCTGATTTGATGACAATGGTGCTTGTTTAAAACTAATTACAAAATGTGATTGAAAAAACACAAACAATAAAATTAAAAATTGAAACAGTACTAACCTGTGAACAGTTGAAGGAACGCACTGAAACTGAAGCACATCTGTTTCTCGTCCGCTTAATAAGAACGTAGCCCCTCAAAGTCACAAATACGCCCGTTTCCCAAAACGGATACGAAATATAAATTAACCATTTTCAGAGGCAATATGAATAAAATAAAGAAATTTGAATATGGCATACCTGGGTACTTCAAAAGGGTGTAACAATTATAACATTTTTTTAAATAAATTTTTAATCACCCTGTAGAGTTCGACACTGGCAATAAAAATTTGTAGCTTAAATCGATCGTAGCTTTACCTTTTCTTAACAGTCTCTTTTTGATCAACTTAAATTTTCACAAACCAAAGAAAGATATATGCTTTATGTGAGAGGAGCTAAGACTATAATTTAGCAATACAAGATAAACAAGATATACCAAAAAACCATAATAAGCGTGAAGTTTATAACGTGAATACAGATATGAGAGCTGCTAAGAAAAGACCAAAATCTACAAAAACTTGCGTAATATTACAAGAAACGTCTACAATTCATTCTGGACTGTATATACGAGTGCAAGAACATTCAATGACATAGCCTTTACATTAATCCAAATTCTAGAAGGAGTAATCAAAGAGCATAATGACATTATCGATACAATAACTTGGAGAGAATAATGTGTACCTCAGAATAGAAATAGCAACATGGCATTTGTTATCCTATCATTCTTGAACAATCATCCAAATCTGAATGCTTTCAGCATATATAGAATATGTTTTCGGAAGGATCGCTGTCACTATAAAACAAAAAGTTATTAGTCTGACGTTTCGATTACGTCTGTAATCTTTGTCAAAAACGAGAAGCTCAAAATATCGTCTGACACGAGTTCAAACAAATTTTGAAAGCAAATAAATAAATCAACAAGAACGCGAGGCGTCATAGAAACAAGTGTCATCCTGATTAAATTTAAACCTATTGGCGAGAAAGGGACTATACCTACCTACCTACATATATGTATACACGGACAACTTGTTAAAAGATAACTACAAAATAMGCTTCCAAATGTCACTCAATTCATAATTTCCTATTAAAATTATTAGTATCCATAAAGCTTCTGTTATTAGAAATTGMAATAATATTTTTTATGTAAATGTTTTGTTCTGCCAAAGTCAATCATGCATTTAGTCAAATATGATATGAGTGTTCAGCTAGTAAATACTTACCTATCTGTTGCAGCCTAGTAGCACGTATGTGTTCTTTTAAACTTTTAGTTTGACCTATGCAAACACCTTCGCTTTACTTTATCTCTAGAAGAACTTAAATTTTTATCTAAATTATTACACGTGCTATCAACAAGTAAAATATCTTGCTTTTTAAGTACCCTCTTTAATTTTTCCGAAATGTCTTCTACCTCAACTTTAATTTACTTTGTGCTGACTGAGGATTTACTTGATTTGACGAGCAATTTTATTAAAAGTTGACCAAATATTCTTATTGCTATAACCATTTCTCACTAGCGCTGATTTAGAACCATACATTCTTTTCTGTAAAGAACGTTCGTCTGAAATTCGTTGTACTCTAACAAATAACGTGAGATGTGGCATGTAAATATATGTCTGTGTTGGTTGGTTTTCTGCAAACCTTGTGTCATAACTATCCAGTGTTTACTCTGTAAATTTTGATACCCACGGAATGTAAACTACTATTGCTTTCTAATTCCATAGTAAATTTTATGTCAGGATTTTGACTTCTATACCATGGGGCCAACGAACAAAAGTATCATCTACATAGCTCTACCAACATTTTGGCATAAACTGAAAACAACAAATTGGCTACTACAGAACTTAGAGGTGAAGCCTTTACACAAACTGATTTTTGTTCATAAGCCAACTAAAATGTCAGCTTCTGAATTACCTAAACCTTTTATAAAGTCAGTAAAGTCTGAAAAATTCTTGATGAAATTACTGGTTTTTCCTACATAAAGTTTTAAAATTTTGCCAATCTGTAACATGGAGTGCCAATCGTATTATCGACATACTATTCTTTAAATTACGAAAACCTATTCATCATCTGTTTATCAAGTTACTAAAGGCTTTTACCACTCAGCCTCAGCACAAATAATATACTTCCCTTGTATGTTTCAGGAGCGTGTCCTATGTCAGTTGTAGGAACTTGTGATTATGAAACGTAATAAGGTAATTATGATAAATGACTCACTATATGTAAATACGTGAAATGACTTACAACGCCCTTCAAATATAAGCTTTATTGGAATGTGACTTCCTTAACTATAACTACATTTTGTTATTCAAACACGGCATAAGCACTAGAGGTAGCAATTCATCTTCACAATCTCAACATTCTGCATTTAACGGAGCCCAGTACATCGTTCTCCACCATCCACCTGTTTAGCCTATTCGCACAACTACAGGAGAACCTGTTGCCTTCCAGGGACAAGCGTGAAATGCCCTTGATGTTTTCCAGGAATTTTTCAGACAAACACTGCAACATGTTGTCGCTCAAGTCGAGAGTGCCCCTTATTCTCGTGTTGAGGAAGAGATCATCATCCAGCTCGGTGAGTTCGTTGTCTCTCAGGATCAAGTTCGTCAGCATTGGCAGTTCGTCGAAAGCTCCCTTTTCAATGTCTGAAACCTTGTTGTCGCTCAGGTCTAGCGTCTCGAGACTCACTAGGTTCCTGAACATGCCCACACGGATTTCCCTGATTTCGTTCTTGGGCAGAGCCAGCTTTGTGAGCTGAGTTAGGTCGCGGAAAGCGCCATCCTTGATCGTTTCGATTCCGCAGTTCTCTAGCTCGATTTTTCTTACGTGCAGACGGTTTCTGAAGGCTCCGGATTCGATAACAGGGATCAGTTCGTTGGAAATCTTGACTTGCTCGTCGAGGTTAATTTCTTTCGCTAGAGCGACGATCGCCAAAGCGAAGAGCACAAAACTTCTGAGTAAAGACATCTTCGGGGTTTTGCGGTGTCGATGTAGACTGCCAGTGATTGTGTCCAGGGATAATTTATATGTTGTGGCTTGAGATAAAGAAATTTCAATAACAGAGTTCGATAAGGGGGTCATCTATTTAAATTTGTTTTTGTAATTTGGATTGGAAAACAATAAACATTAATTACGGTATTCTGTATGGCCGCTTTAATATTCATCCTGATTATCTTTTGTTGCCAAGGGTACGTGTTTTTCATTGTAATGTCCTTCCAGAAATTTTACAATAACGGCAGGCACTGTAAACAAACATGTTTAGTTCAATTTTTCTAATGAACCGGTATGCAAGATAAGTGAGTGTTGCATACTGTTTGCTTCCCTAAAAGCCTATAATGCAAAAAATGTGAGCTACTGTCTTCTACGTTAGGAGGTGTAAGGTATGTACGTTAAGTAACTATTGTATAAAAACGTTTTAGTCTGACAGATCTTTCGTTCCAATCTATGAAAAGTAAAAGAGATAATAGTGGACATTATTTTCTTTTTTTTTGTTTCTTTTGCACTAAGAATTATATTAGTTATAGTTATAGATGCAGTTGGATTTCTATACACTTCTTTTATTACAAGGTTTGATCTCTACAATTTTAACGTTATTGCAAAAGAAAAGAAACAATAATCCACGTGTTGTTTTAAGTTTGAAAGTATATTGATTCTTTGGATTTTTTCCAATCTTGCATCACAGGTGGCTTTGAATTATTTTGTGCATGTATTTTACTTTCTTMCTCTAAAACAACGTTAAAATAAGATCTGGAGTAATATATGCCGACAAATCCTGCTATACGTATGTGTCAGTAGTTAAATAAAACTGAAAGCAATACTGAAATGTAAAAAAGAAATGATTTATATATAATATATATATATATATATATATATATATATATATATATATATTGATGAACGGTACTTTGTCGCCTCCGGAGCGTTACATGGAAGAGACGTTGTCGCCTCATATATGACGTTGTCGCCTCCGATTTCGGAGGCGACAACGTCTGAGCACGGTTTCGATAACTACATGTGTTCAGGATTCATTTGCCAAAGTTTCAGCCGGAGGCGACAACGCTTATTCCAGTATCTACGTTTATATGCTTTAGTTCCACCGTTCCACCACCGCGCTGGCGTCGCAAAATCTAGGGACGCTCCGTACGTTGTCACCTCCTCTATATATAATGGGCGTTTGCGGGTAAGATGTAACCGTTGTCGCCTCCGAAAATCGACAACACCGCGTCTAATATTCTTTCAGTTTCTGCTATTTGCAGTCCGTGTTAGGACTTCGGGATCTAGGATATAGCTACCCATTTGGGGCAAATGTTGTGCGAACGCGCTTTTGTCTATTCCATGTTTGGCTAATTGCAACCAATTATTCAAGTTGCAAAATTTTAGATCAAGTTTTTTAACGTTTACGTCTAATTTTTTGGAGCTCAACTTTTTCTAGCAGTGCAAAATATAGTACATACTGCATGAAACTGACAATTTTTAGAATGCAGAGAGAGCAAATTTTTCACAATTTTTATTTTGTTGATACAAATGTTACTCAATGACCTGAAATATTTATTTTAAAGTATACACCTTTTAGGCATAAATTGTTTTATTATTTAAAAATGCTGGTACAGACTATTATTATAAGCTGGATACATTCAAGTGATATATCATACAATTTAGTACTTGCAATCATCACTTAGTGTTGTTTTTAAAATTCATTGCGTTCTGTGCTTTTGTAGTGGACACCACACCCTTTTGGAAGCCTTAGTCAACGTACGTGTCGTCATGTCAAGTTTGTTTGTATTATTGCGAAGATGCAATTGCTTCAATAAATCTAAGCTGAGACTCGGAGGTTAAGAATGAAAATTGGTGATCACCATATTCAGCTATAATACTATCATCGTTCCTTTTATTTTACAGAAAACGATATGCAATCATGAAGAACTTAAAATGTCCAGACTTAATAACCAAATTCAAAGTTCAAGGTTGTATGAGTCGAACGACTGTTAGTTGTATCTCTAACTACATAATAAACATTGGAGGAAAATGCGGTAGTTCCTATTATGCATAAACTTTCTAGACAATGTTGTTAACAGTTTGAATATGTATAAATGACAATAACAATATGTCACAACTGAATTTTTGTTCATATTACGCGGTGCGTACAAAAAAATGATACCGATGAAAATGAAAACGTACTTTTGGTCGAACTTCCAGAATTTGTTCTAAACGAAATATGTAAATACTAGCAATGCAGGTTATCTAATAAAAAGCGTAAATGGCGCTAGAAGGAGATGRGGGTTACGTAGAATTTATATTCAACTACTTTCAGACCAATATCAGTAAAATCTGCGGATTCGTCAAATGCTACCTTTATAAATAGTCATTGTTCTCGATCTTCAACTATTTGTTTAATTACAATTTTTGTTTCTTAACTGATGTTTTATTATACAGGCGGGCAGGCTTATGTTTAATTTATTGTTTATTATCACTTAAAGTTGCCTAACGAAKTTTGTTACAGGGGCATTATTKACTTTGTGCATTTAATGGTTAAATATCCATGGTATTATGATTAGTTATAGTGTAATAAAAATGGATTAGCAACTTCTTTCGTGTACCTAAAGTGCTAACTGTTCGCTAATAAAGCAGTATCGAATTGGTTAAAAGTTATTATAACTTAGGGCTTCGCCCAAAATTGCAGTGGARMTTTAAAGGATTTGTCTTTTATAAATACACACCTAACATTTATGATTTGTAGTTACACTATTGAGTTAAAGGTCGAGTATGTAAAATCTGTGTAGATTTATTAGAAATGCACATAGATTGAGTTTAAATATTAAGTCACAATAAATTAATACCATGGCTGCTTATAAAGAGAAAAAAAAAAGAAGCAAAATTACATAGGAATTATTTGGCAACCATCATGTCTTCTATTACGGTACCACATTATATGTAATATACAGTTACCTGAAATGAAGGGTATAAATTAAATTACACAGAAAATTTATATACTTATGCTCATACTCCATTGTGTAAGATGCCACTATTAAATAGTAAATAGCTTAGAAATAAGCTGATGTTTGAATGTGATGTGCTTCACGTGTTTTGGCAGTAGTTCAGAAGATCGTTTTTACATAACGATCATTTTCAAAGAGCATCAGAACTATAATATTACAATGAACTCAGACGTGCAGAATTTTGTCCACTTTTCTTATTGTTATAGGGTTTATAAAATTAGTTGTAAAACTCTAGCCAGGATTTGAAGGTCGACTTTATAATTTCCAATTTCGGCAACTTCGAAGGCTTATGGACGAAGGCATTTCTTTTTACGTATTTACCACGTTTTTTCTAATGTTGCGCTCTTTAATTTTAAAATGTGTCAAAGGGTCTAGTTTTTACCTTTTCTTTCGCAATGTAAAGCTTTAGTGTTGATGTTGATCTAAATAATGAATATTTTTGATGCAATGGTCAGCAAAACCTGTTGTGTCTTTAAGTTTTGCAATAGGTCCACTAATCCTATTTTTGATGGCTCTACCTATTTGTCCCGTGTATACAGTATCACACTGCATGTATGTTAACTGGTAAATTCTGCTTATCTCAAAGTATTGGATTTTGGCTTTTTTTAAATTAAAGGATGTCTACTATATTATTTAACTATTATTATTTAAAGCAAATATTTACTTCTTTGGTAGGTATAATTTGGTTGGGCGAAAATATGTTCTTTATCATTTATGTTTGCATTGTACAGCATTTTATGTATTCTAGCTTTATATTGTTTTTTTTTTGTATTTAGTTTGTACATCATATCCATTGTTAAAGACAAGCTGCTATTGAAATGTTTCCTCTTTAGGTGATATATTTGCCAGTTGGTTTATAAAACTGTAGAACACGGAATGCTTAATTTGTAATGATTGATTTTGGTATGTCAGGATTATCACATCTAACTATGTTGGCATTCTGTAAATTTTCTGTAAAATGACGGCTTACTCCTATTTAGCGTATAGTATGATTCCAAAGTTTTGGGAAAAAACTCATTAGTTGGWTTGAGTGATAAAAATTCCTGTAAGAAAGCAGGTCATGGAAAGAAAATGTCACCCTTTATGTCATCTAAATAAGCAATGCAAAAGTTTTTGATTTCTGCTTTACATAATGTCTTATAAAATTGATCTTCCTCAAGGTATTTATAATCTGGTTTGGCGAATGTCGAAACGAGAGATTGTCAATATTTATCGAAATCAAAACATTAGAATATACCATGTATAAACTTGCCTAAAAACAGTCGGCTCCGGGTTTTCAACGATTTAAGAGAGACAAGACTCATTGACGCAGCTAAACAAAAAATTGMAACGTCACAGCGAAAACTGGCCAAATAAAAACTAGTCTACATAATTTCTCTTAAGTTTTTCGTACTTTATAATGGTTCTATTACATCGTCTGCATACAAGAATTTCTGTGAATTTAGCATGTATATATGAGATATTAATATTGTGAACTGATCCATCTCTGTAGAATTTCATTGTGATAATTAAGCAATAATTCAGTCTTCTCCATTTTATTAAAAATATGATTGTACTAAAATGCTGTCGGACTTAAATAGCGGAGCAGGTACAAAGTTTTAAAAATATAATTTGTTGGAAGCAATTACTAATTTTGGCAGAATGTTTTAATTAGCGTTAAAATTTTGGATCTGTTTTAAATTAATTAACACTTTTGTCATTTAAAATTTTCTATAAGATACTGTCGTAAGATAAAAGCAATAAACAAAATTAAGTTGCTTTTATGAAGCAAAGCTAAATCAGATACTGAAAAAGTAGATCACCTAAAATTCTGATGCAATCTTTGAAAATAGAAGGAAATAAATTGTTCGCATCGAAAGAAACTAGAAATCAAAACTACTAAGTTTGACAGTCAAGTCCAGATCTAAACTCGAAACCTCATGTATAACTAAATTTATACACTTTGCTAATTTGTGACAAAGAGTGTTTACGTACGAAACGCTCTTCACGTATCTTATGAAGACCATAAAATATGCGACTGTAAATTTGATTCTACCGCACATCTAATAAGCCGTTGAATTTGGAATAACATTTGATTGTCTGATCACTTTCAATTAAAACAAAATGTCCATCATTTAGAAGTTTAAGAATACCCTCATTTTTGTCTAAAATAATAAGACGATATCCTGTAGCAGTTTTATAAATAAATAAGGTTTCTCGAAGTCTCTTGTAGTTAATGCCCAAAAGCAACGTAGATGTACCTGAGTGGAAGCGATGTTGTATATTTGGCTCAATTGGAAAAACTAGATGTTGATAAACTTAAGAAAACTTAAAAAAGGCTGAAAATTGCTATATATGTTTTGCATCAAAATAGTGTGAACTCTATATTACCTGAGTATTTTGCGATATTTGTTTATACAGTAGATTTAATAAATTAAAACTGAAAATATTCTTATTCTGGTTATTCGAAGATAAGGAATGATTGAAACTTACCTATAGATTTGGAATGGAACTGGAGGCTGTGCAAACTACGTAACTTATCTTTTAAACTAGAATGAAGAGTTGTTGAACGTGTTGAAACAATACATATATCGCGTAACTACCTAGACTTTAAAGTTGTTTATTTTTATGTGTAGGTTAGGCAGTTGTAGTAAGTCACCAACTTATTATCATTGAAAGTTTAACAAATTCCTTAAAATGGAGCTGAATTTTGTAAACCTCTAAAAATTGCTCTAAAGTTTGAAGGTTGTTTTAATTTCTTTGAAATTCAATCAAATGCTTCCAGCAGTTTTTTAAAACTCTTATACCAGGTACTGACATTGACCATTTAAGGTCGATAGCGCCTTTCCACAAACTTTTTTTTATGAAGTGAGATGGGCTAATCTATTACATACTTTATTTATGCGATATTAATATTGAACGTTAAACATTATTATTGTTTACGTCAGCTTAAAGCCTGGTATAAATGAGGTTTATGTACGGTTTTGCATCAGATACTACGATGTATTATTGTTTTGTATAAAATGGCGCCTTCCACAGATCTTTCTTTATCTTGATGTTTTAGCCATGTATAAAGTTACAAATTGCAACGTAATACGTAAGTACAAATTATGAAGTTACCTAATGCATTCTATATGAAAATCTAATTCTTCATGCTGCGTAAATGTTGTGTACCGATCTGTATAGGTAATTAGGCAAAATAATATTAAGTTTGTGCGTACCCACTATTGGATGTTAGCAGAAAAGTCTAAAAGGCAGAGGCTATTGAACACAAGTATAAATTAATATAATAATAACATTAACAAAGCCTCACCGCTTTTAAATGCGTTTCTTTTATGAAACATGCTTAAATTATTTAATCAGATAGTTAAAGGCAACCCAGTCTTGATTGTGCTTTAATGGACAATATTTATGCAATTGTTCCTCGTGCGTTTTAACCAAATACCAATGAAAACTATTACTCAGTTCATATCTTACAATATTTAACATTTTATGCACAAATAAAAAAAATTAAAACAAGGGAAATGTTAATTTGCGGAAAAGGGAAGAGAAAGGACGGTTAATTGTTTAAAGGTTAAGAAAGCAGAAGTTTACAATTATTTGCATGTTATAAGAACTGAAAAATTGCATCCTTTAGTGATAACGATGTAAACCGATAGTGTAGTAATTAAAATTAAAAAAATAAAGTGCGTTGGTTTATTGCTCTGATTGCGAAAAAAAATTGTTCGTATCATATATTAAATTTATGTTGCCCTAATTGTTAAATTCTACTTTAAAAATATGCCTTTCCGCGAAAAAAAATGCACTATGCAGTAAGTAGCGGTGCAGAAAAGATCAAATTGTTAAGTTAGCAAGTTACAATACTTATATGACCGAAAAAATTTTGCAATTGGGAATATTTTTGTATGCTAATGAACAAATCGCCGGCCATTGTTTGAAAATGTTAATGTTAGTGTTCTTATGATTTTCTTCCTAAAATAAGTTATAAATTATGGGCAAGCAGATATATATTACTTTATCAGTGGATCCATTACTAGTTTTCTGTGTAATTTTTCCCCATCCATCTTTGGAAGCGTCAGCAACAATGTATTGAAATATTAGTTTTTGTCGCTGATAAACGTAAGAGAACAAATTCCGCAAATATAGAAATCCCAGTGAAGTCACTCTTTTACGCGTAGTAGTGGGAGTTGCCTTGTCGTGTGGAATCAGAAACTACCGCACCAACGAGCTTGCAACAGGACTGCATATATAGATTCTATTTTTAAATATTTGGGCAACGGCAGCACGTTGTCTCCTCCGGTCGCCTTGTCGTCTCTCCGGATATGTGGCAACACTACAGGAGGTGATAAGGACCACGCGGTACGCGTATTGTGGAGGCGTCAACTTAGTGGCKATGCTCTTATATAAAATTTTTAAAAACTCAAAAATCTTTTCCCCTCTCTCCGGATTCTAATTCTACACATCCCCCTCAACAAAAATATATATTTACTTTTCTTATATATAGATTGGTTTACCCGGATGCTAGGTAGCCTCGTGCGTATCCGGAGGCGACAGCGTAGGCGTTCATCAATATATATATATATATATATATATATATATATATATATATATATATATAACATAATATGAACCATGTTACATTTTTGTGTAAGTAAAGACGACAGAAATTTGATTAGATATGAAAAATATGCATGGTGTCCTGTATACCAAAAGCCAAGATCTGTTTGTTCCATTGAACTATGCTTGAAAAAAGGACCAGGAGCCTACGTTAGTTTTCTATTTCTTATTGCTTTGCAATTCGAGCTGTTTTTTTCAAGTCTTTTTGCTAAACTATACAATTTTTTAATGGCAATAACTTCTTTATTTTAAATAGAACTCCCCATTTTTTATTTTATAAGTAAATGCGTAATAAATTTCTGTTTCTGAAACAGTTTCAGGGCTACTTCTGAGGAAGACACCGACATGAGTGTCGAAACGTCAGGGTCAAATAAGCAACGTGGGAAGCAACCTGGAAAACAACATGTCATCGATAACAACCACGGAAGCCTTCAAACCAAATCTAGTGCTATCAGTTATCGTAGCTTTTAGTTCTGGGTGTTCAATGAGGCTACTGCTATAATTGTTTAAATTTACTGCGCACGTTGGTAAGTTCTGTAGGCTATGCTGAAGATGGTAACAGTTTATGTGCGACTGAAATTTTATTTTGAAGAGAATCTTCTATATAAGTCTCCGCTACCGTACTACACCGCCACCCCCCATGTCGTTTAATCGCGGTAATATCGGTGCCTGCATCGGCTAACAGAGTGGCGGAAGAACGTCTGTTTATAAGTTTCTGGATGAGACAAATTGAGATAGGTTGCTATTTCTTTTGGCACTTCTTCTTTAATTTGTTGACGCCAACCACTTGCTTAACAAATTTTTTTTGACATACCTAACAAAGAATCTTCCTCTTGTAATAACTGCCGGACGTACCTAAAGCACAGTATTTACAGCATATATTCATGTGATCTGGGCTTGATATCACAAAACGCCTCGGAGTATGAGTTTTCGAATCAGGAATGATTATCAAAATAATTGAATTTTTGTTTTCTACATCATCTGTCGTTATTTTCAGTAGCTCATCTCTTTTCAAAGCTCCACAAAAATCAATAATTAAAATGACCTGAAAAGTTGTTCAGAATTAGATAAGTCAATAGATTTATATTAAATTGAATTTGCTTTTCAAATACGGTATTACTTTCGAAAATTTCCTGATATTTACATATTCTTCAGCATTCTTCAGCATTGAATATACTGACCATAATATCGAAGGTTTAACTTTATTAATTTTATGTTCGAAATATGCCAGTAATGCCGCTTCGAACACTTGTTGAATTTTCTTTTAACTGCACCACGCTTTAAATTCGCTGTAGGCGATCTCGTACTGTCTCCACGATTTTTTGGGGATTAATTGTGAAACAGCACTTTGCTGCGCTTCCAATATTCTCCTGGTAAATGCTCGTCTTCACTTTCCGAGCTCATTTTCAAATAAACACTCTTTCACACCCTTTAGAATATGAATAATTACTTTTTTCTGACAAACAATGTTTATTGTTTATTAGGTTTATATCGTTATGACAGGCAACACCACCGCACCTAAAATGTCTTGATTCAAACAGTAGTTTAAAGGATTTAAAATATAAATTAAATTGTTATACATACAATTATGTATTTTATTGCAGTTTTCCAAAAATATTTTTTGTATCTCGTACGTGAAATGCTTTTCCGTTCTCGAATGTATATTCTTGAACGTAAAACTATCATTCGCGTTTAAGATACAAAAATAGCTATTTTCGTTTAAAGTAACCTTACTTTACGGTCGTAAACATGCTGAGCAGAGGTGTTAAGAATATTTTCAAGCAAAAATTCAAATCTGTTCATGTAATGCATCACCCTAATTACTGTATGTACCCTTAAGCTTACGCTTACGCTTCGTTTATTGCATATTCTTTTGGGCGTACATTGTACCCGACATTTTTGGAGACTTCAACCGAAATAAATCTAGTGTTAAAATAGCCTTTTCTCCTCATTCAGAAGAACCTACCCCTACCCGAACAACCACCTGAGATGAAACAAAGGATGCTTGGAAGCTCTATTCTGGAAGAACGCGTAAATCCAGCCAGCAATAAATAACGCCCCGCTGACTCCGGCGAACTTTGTCGAGCCTCCTCCCGGACATCTGTTCCTTCCCGTGCAAGTCGACCTGGGTGGCGATCGATTTCCAGAAGATTGACCACTCGCTCTCCTTCATTTCCGTCACACCTTTCATATTGCCGGCAATTCTGTCTGCCGCAGAGTCTCCCTGCAGCTCCATATTCCGTGATGTATGGCCAGCACACATTGCAGTAGATGGAACGCAATATGTCCGTTCGAGAAAGGCAATAACCATTAGGTTTCGAGAAAACTGCCCCATTCCGCACGACKCGAACGGCGAATATAGGAAAATTTATAACTGGAGGAGCGCGGGATAAGAGGAACGGGTCACTCTGTTGCTGAAAATCCGGAAGTCTTTGAAACAGGGGAAGGCGATGTAAATCTTGCGAATGGATACAGCTTAATCCGGGACATTAAAATGTTTGCTCGTTAAATACGGGCAAGTTCGGGCCTCATCTTGAGCTCGCTTCGATTTAGCTTGATGGATTCTTCGTTCGAAATGGTGTGCTGGATCGAAATAGGTAACTAATAATTTAGTAAATTATTAATATAGTGCAGTTGTTTCGATATCACATGTTGCTATTTTACACTTACATTTCAAGGGTTCTTCACCACTATTGGGGCAGGCCCATATTCAGACGTCTTTATCTGATTTTTGTCAGTTTAAGTTTGCTATTAATACAGTAGCATATAACTACTACCTTAATAATTGTGCCTTGGAAGCAATTCCGAAGTTATGCTCCTATCGCCGTTAACGGTTCAGCCACGGTAATATTAGATAGAACAGGGTATGACACTAAAGTTAGAGGATTATTTGATAACAAAACATACCAAAAATTATGCCGAGAACTACCTCAAAAATTTCCAAAATTACTAATAATCTTTTCAAAAACTGCAAATCTGTCGAATGAAGAAAAGTCTTTTTTTAACTGTTTCTGATTGCAAGGTATATAAATTGTATGCACAAAATCCATAAAACTAATGTCCCGTTAAGAGGTTTATATAGTTAATACGATTGGCAGTCCTTGTTACAGATTGGCAAATGCTAACTACTTAAAACCTTATGTAAGAAAAACCAGTAAAATTATCAAGAATTCTTCAAACTTTATTGACGGTACAAGAAGTTTATATATTTCAGAAGCTGATATTTTAGTTAGTTTTTACTTGCTTTCTTTATTTACAAAAGTACCCATACCAGAAACGATAGATATCATCAAATCCAAACTTAATAGAGATCTTCTAGGTGACACAATACACAGATTATCTGAGCACTGTTTTAAAATCAACTTATTTCTTCTGAAACGGTAATTTTTATGAACAAATATCAGATCGTGCTATGGATTCACCTCCCAGTTCTATAGTGGCCAATTTAATTATACAAATTTTGAAGAGATAGCGATCTACAGTTTTCAGTTTAGGCCAAAATGTTGCTATTGGTATCTAATTTATCTGAACAGTCAAAATTCTGACATAAAATGTACTATTGATTTAGAAAGTAATAGTAGTTGATCTATTTTGGATATCCAAATTTACAGAGAAAATACTGGACAATTAAGATACCAGATTTGCAGAAAACCAACACACACATCTTACCACCCTTCCACTCAAGATAATGATCTTACTAGCACGTTGTCTCAGACGAAAGTACTTTACAAAAAGAAATATATCATCTTAAATCAGCGCCAGTGAGAACTGGTTATATATTATATATATATTAATATATTTTTTTATATATTTTATGAATTTGTCCAAATATCACTGAAAACTCGTTAATAAGTTTTTCATACTGTCTCTTTAAAGAAAAATTCATCAACTGTCAGCACATGTACGAAGGCTTTTTTCCAAAGGAGATTGCCCAAATTATCCTGAGCAATAATATGTTGTCAAGCAGTTATTTAGAGAAGCTGGTTCCGCTTCCTATATATTATTTGGCTTTTTATCGTTGTACAAATAAAGGAGTAAAATAAAAATACGAAACGTATAATAATTGTGTTACACTAAGAGGGAGAAAATTTGAAATATTTCTATCTGCATGTTTACAAATTTTGAAGCCATTGATACTGCCCACTTTAGGTAACCTCAGGTTGAGACAAATAACTGATAATTTGCCGGGAATTTCCCTGATACAAGAAAAACAAATAAATAAAATAGCCAGTTAAAAATGCTTGATGTAAATAAGGAGATGTTATTTTTGGAAAAACCAACAACCTTTCATAAAAAATAAATGAACTTTGGTGAAAGCAATGGACGTTCTGTAAAATAGTGGATGTTTAATGCAAATCTTTTACCTAACCTTGCGTAGCAAAATGTCCTTCGTAATAACAAGGATAACTTACACTAAGCTAACCATATACCCCCGTCAATATACTACAAGGGTGGAGTAATCGATCTTAAGATTTGTCATTTTATGCATGGTAAACACCAGGGACTTTTGTATATCTTACCATTACTATATATTTTTATAGACCACAGAAAATTTTAATACTTCCGTTCTTGCTGATTGTTACAGCGCAACAGACTAATAGCAAAATTCAAGTACGAATTTTCATATTATACAAAAATAATGAACAAAGGTTGGTGGACTTCTTTTGTCCTTCTGATATCAAAACTCTTTTTTTTAATTAATCGAAATTGTCGTAGTGCTCTCATTGCATCTCCATAACTGTTCAAGACATGAGGATATATATAACTTCATAGAGGCATGTCTCTTTGGATTCCCATTCTGAAGATTTTCACGCCTTGAACTTTAGGCTATCAGGTAGCATAATCTGGAACTGTTTGTACATACCAAATGAAGGAGGATTATGCCGATCTGTCATAATTTATAACTCTATTCCGAGTCGTTAGAGCGTCAAACAAAGAAACAGCCAAGTTCCTTCAAACCAATCGCGATTAATATTAAGCCTGTTCGGCGAAAACATGAAATAAACCAAGTTATCACCCTTAATGCATTCGCAAGTCCAAATACAGAAATCCAAGCTAAAAGCTTAACAATTCTATATAACAATGTTACTACATTATTTGCTTCATCATCATCATCTAAGACTATTTGCTTATCTTGAAATATCCCATTTAGTTTGCACTGGTTTCATTTAAACATTTTTGCATATCTTGTAAATTGTCATAAATATTTTTCGGACCCATATACGTCGTTTGCAGGTTTGCGACACTACCACCTTTTATTCCATGTCCAACATCCTATTGCAAACCACGAGTCTCTCAGATTTACGTCCGAAATCTTTTTATACCGCGGTAACCTCTTTGAGCAAGGAAGTTACACAAGAACCAGCAAGCATCCGCCATATATTTCACGTCAAATGAGGTATTATTACTGCGGCATGGCTTTTGCGAACGTTTTTATGTGTCCACGCTTGGCACTCGCCCATACATCACTATTTTACGGAACCCGTACAGCGACCATTCGCTGTTCATCATGATGGCACAGGCTCGCGGCCAAACCTCTCTTCCCCAGAGGTCAGATGGATAACTCCACAATGGCCTAAGCTTTCCATTTGCGTCAGATTTTTATTTCGGCTTTGTCTCATGTTTATGATTTATAAATGCTGTCGCCGACTACATCACCATAAGAGCTGCGTGACTAGTGTTTCAAGCACCATCACTATCGTGTCTTCTAGCGTAAAACAACGGTACTTTTGAAATTTCTGTAGACAACTTAAAAGAGCAAGGAATGAGAAGTATGTGTAATCTAAATATAAAGATTTACGCGTCAGCAACACGAAAGAAAGTTCTAGATTTCTTTTGTATCTTACTTTAAATGTACACAGCTACTGCAAGAGGTTTTTGTACCATATTTACAAAAAGATATTGCTAATATTATAATATAAACTGGATTGAATCTTACGTATGTTTTAGTTCAGCAAGAAAGTTTTATTTTGGATATGTTTAAAAAGTAGTTTTTTGTCACAACAGTATTATTCTGTTAGGAATATACTTCCCAGAAGTAAAATAACAACAGCATTTTATATACTTTATTCTTTTTACCATTACAGGTAACATAAATACAATAGTATCCAGTTTCTATGGTAACATGACCGCCAATGTTAACACAAAACTAGATCTCTTTCGAAGTCCCCCCTTTCCTTATTGTTGTCGTTGCTGGAGATTTTGATCTTCCTACGCTAACTAGACATTCAACTAACTCAATGAGAAAACAAAAGTTTGCTTGCAATTTACTGGTGAAAGATAACATAGGTGCCATGAACCATGGTAATCCGTAACCTATTAAACGCATTCTTTCACTACTTGGTACTTTTTTCTATTTCTAGTTATATAATATAGCTGAGTTTTTCCACTGCCGTGGTCCCAATAGTACTGTCATCGCAACTTACTTATCCACAAGGTTTCCTTTGGTATCCATACATCTGGTAGCTAGTATATTCCCACTGAAAATCCAGCATTTTACTTTCACATATTTTTAGTTTAGCTGGTACGGTTTTTGAAATACATCTTCTTGCAGCAGGATGATATATATCATGCTAATGATTTGTAGATGTAAAGAAACCGTCAAAGCACAGTATTTTAGTTTAGGGACGACACATACGTGTGTTGAATACGATTATACGACATTATACTATGATAATACAGTACAGTATTATTAAGACTTATTTGTACTATAAAACACTCGGGGAATAGTATTAGAAAACCATCAAGTGCTGTTGGATTTCTATTGAAGTTTGCTGTTACAGTAGTTTCTTTTTTTCGAAGAATGGCTTTCTTAGGTATGATATCATCTCGGAAATCATCTACATTTACGTCCCACAAAAATCTTGTGATTGCTACTGCTACTACCGTCTTCACTATAAGCTATATATTTGATTATAATATTCCATTTGGAAAAAAACTCGAAGGTTAAATTTTTGTTATCATTACTTTCAAATTCTATTCCATAGGTCCCGTTGTCACAATAATTCCCAAGTAATGTTGTAAAAATATAAATGATTGCTTCACAGTATTGCAGATGATGATCCAAAATTATTTTAAAAATGCATTCCACGTAGTCAATAATATTCTACTAATAATATTTATAAAATCGCTAAAAGATAATTTATAAAACAGTTTAACATTAGACGTTGCTTTATCGTTAGCACTTAACTTTGTCGTTGCAAAGGCTACTAGCTTTAAACAAGTCTGGTATGTTTTTTGAAGTTCCACATTAAAAAAAATGCTTTATAATTGTTCTTATCTTTGTACCTTTAGCTATTGGGATAATCAATTTCTGATGCTTACTTTGCATAAACTATTATTTGGATTCTATAACATATTTTATACCTATTATTAAAGCTTTCATAAGTTGCAAACCTATTTTTCATAAAAAAATATCTGTATCCACAAAATTTTGCTGTAAGTACTGTAATAATGTTCTCCACGTCTTGTTTGACTTTGCTTTATGAAAGTTTGCTACATAGTTTTAGAACACAATTGTTTTATGTTATAAAGAATAATATAAATGTCGGCTATAATAGCTTGTACATGCTTTTTGTAAGGGATCATAAAAGGGGAGCTAAAAAGGAAATTAATAATTAAATGAAAACGTTTAGGGAAATGGTTGTCAAATTTGAAACAACGATTGAAAATGACAGCTTTGTAACATCATCTCTTTTGTGCTTCTTTTAGTGTGGTATGTAAATACGTGCAACTTAAACAGATTGGCAGTCGTTACCTTTTAGCATATACCAAATGTTATTTAGTAAGATCTTTAATTGGTAATTTTAATTTGGAAAAATACCAAGTTTTAAACACCTTTTAACGTATAGAACTCTAGGGTGGCTATAGTTATATTACTTTTATCCGATCTAATAGTTAATTATTTCCGGATTATCTCGTATTAATTTTGTTTAAAGTTAGCTCTATGCTTCGAGACCTCAATTTTCAAGTTAAGTTGGTAAAGTAAGCAACGTTTACATAAAATTTCGGTGCTTATATGTCTGTTAGGATTCATGTTTAGTTTACCAGATATGCTTCCCTGTAATAATGGAAGTGGAACATATTTCCTTTAACTCTTTTTATTCACAATTCTAACATTAAGCTTTCATTTTTAATGTCTGGTGATTTATTTTTATTTATTTATTTATTTATGTAGCACACGCAACATCCATACAGTGTATTAAGTGTGGATATTATTTCCAACAATGTCATGGCGGCTTCCAATTTTAAAACGTGGCCGACAAGAACATAAATTTCATGAGGATATTATACCATCTTCCGGTCGACGCTTTAGCCACTTGACAAGATCTAACAGCTGTTAATGCAGTAAATCATACTCCGCTAATCCTTCACGCCAGACTTGTAATTCAAGCGTTAAGCACGTCCCGGAGCCGGGACGGGATCGTTCGTTTCCTTTTTTTGCCCCGGCGATATTAGTTTTCTAGGACCCACGTCGGACACCAGATTGCCATAACAGCCGACCATAAAAATATAGTAAACAGAACGAGTGTTTCGGACTTTCGGCCACATATGTGCAATGGCAGTGAAGGCGGGGTTATGGGGCGATTACAGTTTGGTCGGATTGCTTTTGATGGAAGTAATTACCGAAAGTTTTATGTGTCGGAAGCCAATGCATACGGATATAAAGTTTCAGGTGCAGGAAAGTATACGACTTGTACGGTTGTAAACAAGCGAAGCATCACCCCGCGTATTTCAGTACAGCAATATTCAACCTGCATTCAAACCTGATTAACTTTCCAAATTTGCACTAAATTAAAAGAATCTTCGATTGTTTTTTGGTGCTAGTTGTTATATTCTCAGATTTTTTTAATTACAATCTGATGATCACATCTGGAAGATGATACAATTTCACGTTTTTTTGTACTAAGAATAAACATGTTGCGATCACACCACAAAGTTAGACAAAAAACGTTATGCTACAATCAGTCACAATAACTATCAATTGAATTAATAGGTTGGTACAGCTCCAAACCAACAGCAATATAAATAATAGATGCCCTGGAATAGATGCCGGACGTTGTTATGTAGCACATAGAGGTATATACAGGGTGATTTTTTGAAAACTTCACACCTTAAATAACTTTAAATAGAGGAAAAATTTAAAACTTTGCAAAAACAGGTAAACTTTTGTTTGCAGGGGGACAACTTTTGAGATAAGTTTTTAGTGGATAGCGCTTACCCTCTTAGTGGGGTAGATACCCCTTCAAAAATTTTAAATGAAATTACCCATCTTACGATACATCATTTAAAAGCTTATTACACAAGGAGTCTTGCCATGTAATTAGTTTTACTATTTTTTACCCATTGACGGGGTAGTGGGTCAAAAAGTGCATTGTAGCAAGTGGCTTATAAAATGGAATATTTTGGACTTTTTTTAACAAAATTTATTGTCTTGCAGTTACAATAAAAATTGTCCTTACTTAAGCCTAAAAAAAACTTGTTAATAAATAATTGTTACACCTAAGCAAAATGCCAAAAATACTTAAAATTTTCTTTCGACATTACTTGATATTGCAACTCGACAGTTTATACTGAATTGGCTAAATAATTATCTACTTTGTGTTTCCAATTTTTTGTTTCAACTTTTTGGCTACTTCTTTGGCACGACCATCTTTTTGTTCACATTCCTTTTTATAAATCGCGTGAAATTTTAAAGTGAGAGTCCAAGTGATAATGGTTTATTCAACTGCCGAAAGGGTAGAAATAATTTTTATTTACGGTGCTGAGCATAGCTGTGCTCGTGCGTCAGCAAGGGTGTTTAACGAACGGCACCCCGATAAAAATGTTGACGCTAGGTACATTCTCGATCTCGTGCAGAAATTTCAAGACACTGGATCTGTAGTAAACAAAAAAAAGGCAGGGAATAGAGTCGTTGATGAAATGGCCCAACTTGAAGTACTTGGTCATTTTGCAATGGATCCAACTAGCTCTTTGCGTAACATTTCTACAGCCACTGGACTTTCTTATTCATCTGTAAGGAAAGTTACAAAACTGCACAAATTCCATCCCTATAAGATGAAAACTCTCCAGGAACTCGGCGAAGATGACTTCGATAGAAACTTTTGCGAAATTATGACAGAAAAGATTATAGTAAATCCAAATCTAATAAAAAATATCTGCTTCAGTGATGAATGCACATTTTTTTGAACGGCTCTGTAAATAAACATAACGTCAGGTACTGGAGTGACGAAGATCCTTATATATTTCGAGAAGGTCATACACAAGTTCCTCAGAAGCTGAACGTCTGGGCTGGAATACTTGGCAACGCAATTGTAGGTCCAATTTTCATTGATGGGACGCTAAATGGGGGAATGTATTTAGAATTACTTGATAACGTTATTGATCTTTTAATCACAGAGCAATTAGAAAACCAACGTGACCCTGAAGGAAATCCAATGTTGGATGAATACGAATTGTTTTACCAACATGATGGAGCCCCACCGCATTACGCCATTAATGTGCGAAATTGGTTAAATCATAGATTTCCTCTTCACTGGATTGGTAGGCGTGGAACGATCACCCGATTTGACTGCTTTAGATTTCTTGGGGTCATTTAAAATCTGTGGTTTACAAAACACAACCTACTAGCCTGGACGATCTGTGAGAAAGAATTATTAACGAGTGCAGGAGGATTCCACCTGAATCTTTCCGAAAAGTGCAGCAGGAGTTCGAGAACCGCCTGTATTATTGTATGGAAAGAGGTGGTGCACATTTTGAGAATCTATTGTAAGGATTGAATTTCTATGGTTTTGTTCACACTCTTTTTGGAGTTACAAATAAATAATTTTTCTTCTTCGTGGACATGGACTTTCTAAAACATTACATGTTAAATACTTTAATGTTAATAATAATGTTAAAAGAAAATTTTCAGTATTCTGGGAGTTTTTTTTTAAGTGCCATATTTTTTACAAGATGTTTGTTTAAATTTTGGGTTCTCGTAAGGACAAATTTTATTTCCGCTCTAAAATAAAATATTCAATTTAATAAGCAACCTGTTTCGTAGGCACTATTAATCTATTACCCCGTCAATAAATTAAACGTGGTAAAACTAATTACATGGCCAGACTCTTTGTGAAATAAGCTTTCAAATGATGTATCACAAGATGGATAGTTCCATTTAAAATTTTTAAAGGGGTGTCTACCCTGCTCAGAGAGTAAGCGCTATCCATTAAAAACTTATCTCAAAAGTTGTCCCCCTGCAAACAAAAGTTTACCTTTTTTTGCAAATTTTTAAATTTTTGCTATATTTAAAGTTATTTAAGGTGTGAAGTTTTCAAAAAATGACCCTGTATGTTGTAAAAAACATAGAATCAATCCTATCAAACGCTTTCGACATATTTATATAGATCATATCAACCAGCTGCTGAGTATCCACAGCACTTGAAACAAATTGTGTGAAACAGAGAAGGTTCGAAATATTGGACGTTCTCGTGTCAAATTCATGTTGGACTGGTGATATGCACATCTGCATATGTGCACACAAATTTTTACAAAAAAAAAAACAGATTTTAACAGACAACACTGTTGTTTGTAATAAGAACTATTAGGCTAATCATCCTCCTCAAAAACAGGACAAACAATCTTTCACAAGTAAGCTGAGCACTTGAAGAGGCCCTGTGTATTAATTTACCATTCAGCTTCTTTGCTACCAAGGAAAAATGTCAGGTTTCACAAATGCTGCTAACATTAATATTGATTTGAAACCTTATGTTTTTTGTAACTGCTACCAAACTACAATAAACACGGCCATATAGTACTGAAGGTTGCAGGTCAAGTTACAGTCACGATATTGATGGCTTTATAAGGATTTTCCAACAATTTACGTCTCTATATTTTACCAAAGCTAATAAGTTACAATAATTATTGGAATAGTATGCTTGTGGCAACGTCTACAGTCTACTCCCTTGCATTATGGAAGCTTCCTGTAGTGCAGCTAACATTACTACGACTTAGTTTGTGAGGTCGATTATCTCACAAAACACTACAACTATTACACTACACTTACACTATTATAATATATCAAATAATTCAATAATCGACGGATAACAAGTAAACGTCAAAGCAATAGTTGTGTTCACTTCCCTGAAAGGCGGAAAAATGATTTAATCTATAATATTCATAAGCACCCTCGATGCATTAAACKTTAATAGAAATTCGGTATAAAAACGTTGAACTGTCAAATTGAATTTCGACAAATGACACTGATAAATTAGGTTAGCAGTAAACATTAAATCCCATCCTTGTTGTGCGCTGTCTTCGTCTGGCAACAAATCACAGGTGACACCCTTTACATTCTTCTTAAAATGCTTACTTCTTCTACAGGGTTTCTATAAATGATTCATGCATCGAGGGCTCTTATGGAAGTTATCGATTAAAGGTGAACACAATGACGTATACCAACCAATCAAACGCAAGGGAAATACTGGTTTTTATTTTTGAAATTTAATGTTCCTAATCGACCCATAAATAAGTTTGCCAGAAAGAGGGAGAAAGCGCTTCGCAACCTCAAGATTAAAGTTTTTAATTTGGTCTATAAACTTTATGGAATTCCTAAGACAAAAATCTATTAAAGGTCTCAGATACCTACCAAACTCGTTGGTTAATCATTTTGAAAGCAGGTATGTAGTTATCGTAGACAGCATTTTTAAGTAACCGAACAAAAAAGTCACATGGGTTAAGATAGAAGCATCGTGACGTGCATCAAATGTCCACAAACCGAGAGATGAATTTCGCTGGAAAGAGTACACTTACGGTGTTCATGGACACTGCAACAGTCAGTACTCTATGCTGTTGTTCCCTGCTGAGAATACCCTTAAGAATAACTACAAACTCTTGCAGATGTTAATTTTCAAAATATAGACCAACAATTTCCACATAACCCACCATTGTGAGCCTCTCTTGGGTGGTAAATTGATTTATTACGATGCCCACCCCCCAATTTATAAGGCTTTACCAATCGCTCTTCCAGAAAATGTGTGTAAAGTATCAAGAAACGATTTATGAGACTCATTATACGAACAGTCGATTACCGCTCACAATGGTTTACAAGTATTACCTGAAGCTGTCGTAAATAACAGACGGTTTCCGCACGTTCCACTGTTTTGCAGCGGAGTGGAATTTTTTCCGTACACATAAATCAATGACCATTATTCGGTATTATTATTTGAACTACACATATTTCTCATCTAATAGCTTTTAACGTATGACTAAATCATATTCATTCCTAATTTAATGAGTAGTATCTATTTTTATAACCATCAATGGTAAACATTCCAATTTCAATGCGGCAGCCCATACCTTCTAATTTTTGATCGCGTTGTACAATCGTCCTCTGCTCTGTTTCTTCACAGATTAAAATTTTCTTTTAATCCGGAGGGTCATAAACGTGGTTTCTACCTGTATATGAAAATGGTTTCGTTCCAGAAGAACTGTATCTTCGATGTAAAAACTTAAAAGAAGCAAGCGCCGATTATCATTCTAATATGAATGCGGAAGTGTTTGAAAATTGGTTCCAAACATTTTATTGCCCAAATTGCCACCAAACAGCGTCATAGTAATGGACAACGCTAGTTACTATTCGGAGCAACTGGGTAAAATACCAAATACAACAGCTAATAAGACAAGCATTCAAGAGTTTTTAAGAAAAGAAGATTTATATTTCGAAGAGGACTACACAAAAGAAGAATTGTTGGAAGCGCTTGGCACAAAAAAAATTTCCAAGAAATTTAAAATTGACATTCTCGCTTCTGAATGTGGACACATCATTCTACGATTACCCCCATATCATAGCATTTTCAACCACATTGAAATGATATGGGAGCAGTTGAAACAAAGAATTCGACGACTGAAATAACAAGTGTCGATGCATGGAGAAATTCAGTGCGGCATATACTGGACATTGAAAATCGGTACAGAGCGAATCATGTACAAGAATTAATAATAGAAATTAATCGTGATTTTAGCAGTGAAAGTGGTAGTGAGTATTTTTTTTGTTTGTGACTCTAATAATATGCTTATTAACAAGCTGTAATGAACATAATCGATACCGTGTATAAATTTTATTGTGCACTATTGTAAATCTTTTCTAACAAATGTAAATAATTTTCTACTTACTAATTTGTATGTTTTTATATTGAATTTGTATAAATTCGTTATGACATGCAAAGGCCTTTATTTTATACATCGGAAAATTTAAACCCAATAAAGTATCACATAAAAATAGATCGCGGGTCGCGCCAGTCAGCATAATGGCTGCGTTAAATAAAATTCTATGTTTTATTGATTGCTAAATTATCTCAACTAACAAATTTCAAAAATGTATAGTGGAAAAGTTAAAATTTTAGCTAACAAGATTTTTTTTGAATACGGCCCATTTAGGAACTTTGAAGCGCGCCACTAATCCCAATAGCAGAGTTGGCATGATTAAAACAAAATGTTTAAAACAGAATGTTTTTTTTTTGTTAATGTTTTAAACAGTGTTTTTTGATGACTATTGTGTGTGATTCATTAATTATTACTATTAAGCTCGTTTATCCTCAACAAATAGATAGACAAGATTATTAGCAATTACATATCTACATAATGTCACCCCACATTTGCATTAAAAATGAATTGAATACAAAACCAGACCCAGTTAGAAAATACGTAAATGTTTTTTCAATCTTTGTTGATACAAAAGTGTTAATTTAACTTTAACATTTTTTATATTTAATGAATAGGCAAAGCGCTCTCAGCTATAATTAGCCATCATCAGTGCCTCATTCTGTAAAAAGGAATACAAAAGAATTTATAAACCTCACATTGTCAAAATCGAAATAAGCAATGTTTACTTCAAACAAAAAAGTAGCCTGCATGGCAAAAGCACAAACATGAAATCAATGATCAAATAAAGAATTTAGAATAGGACAGCTAAAATTACAAAAATCATTCAAAATTGTAAAATTACCGTTATCTATAATTTTGTATATTTCAAGAATTTCTAGAAAATTTAATTTTGAGGATTTATTACAAACATGTAAAGAATTTAAATTATTTAAAGAGCCAGTGTGTTTAAATGACAATAAACGATTTGCCAATGAAGAGTTTCTATTAACTATATCAGTATTTTTCATATTATTTCAAGTGTTCATTGCCTCTAATTGAAAAAGATCTTCCGCTTTGACCAAGATAAACAGAKTTACAATCGTTACAAGATAAACTCCCTAATGATTCAAAACTGGAATTTTTTCTTTATTGTGAACAAAATGGTAGTTTTACAATTTTGAATGATTTTTGTAATTTTAGTTGTCCTTTTCTAAATTCTTTATTTGATCATTGATTTCATGTTTGTGCTTTTGGCATGCAGGCTACTTTTTTGTTTGAAGTCAAGATTTCTTGTTTCGATTTTGACAATGTCAGGTTTATAAATTATTTTGTATTCTTTTTTACACAATGAGGGACTGATGATGGCTAATTATAGCTGAAAGCGCTTTGCCTATTCATTAAATATAGTGGATTTGATAGAATTCGGGGAGATTTATTGTAAAAGTAAACATTACTCTTATACCCACTTAGAGGAAAATGGACCAGTTTACATTGTTTAAAAGTCTTAATCTTAACATAACAGAAAAATTTGTATTGCTGGTCTAATACTACAAAACAATAAATAAGACGTTCATTCAACACTTACTAGATAATTATATCTTTAGTACAAAAAAAAAACAAATAGTTTTCAGAACATGGGAATATAAAAAACAATAAACAAAGAATAAAAAAATAACAGCATTTTTTACTTTTTTATTAGTGTAACCATATCTTTTTTGCACTTCTTGCATTAAGCTTACATTCTACCATTTTGCACCTTAATTTTGTCAAAGTTATTCCACACTGCATCGTTCCTACTGCGCCATTGTAACTGTTGAACTTTTAAACAGACAATGTCGGTTTCTATTCTCTTTGTTAAAGTTGATATTGGCTAAAATCAACCCAGTAACCTTAAATTGGGGTATGTGATTGGTCTAGATTTGAAGAACAATGTTGATTCTAGTTTAAAATAGAAAAGAGAAACCGACTCATAATAACTAAAATTGTTGCGTAAACAAAAAAGACAAATGACAACTGATAATCGTAGTCATCTAGGGATTTTTAGACAACTGCTACGCTCCGCGTCATCTGCTCGTATTTATTTTCATTACTATGTATAGTAAATTTGCATGAGAGTTTATGTTTAAAACAGTGTTTAAACGATTTAAACATCTTTAAATTAAAAAAAACTGTTTGTTTTGTTTAATTAAAAAAAACATGTTTTTTTTGCTAACCCTGCCCAATAGTTTAGGACGGCCGACCATAAGGTTGTAACAACCCTCATTTACAATACAATAGTTTACGACGACCAACCATCAAGCTGTAAAACCCTCTGCATAAGTCAGTCTCATAGATCGTTGCTTTGCTATGAAATTATGCTGAGAAGAATTAATCTAGGTGCAAGCTCCCACACGCTCCCATCTATTTTCGAATGTTCAGAGAGAACGCAAATCACTCACACAAAATATGGCTAAACAAATGTCACACGTGCCAATTTGTACGTCTTGGCGTTTCCGAAACGCAAACGACCCGAGGCGACAGTGCGATTAACAATCCAGAAAATGACAGCGGCAGATGTAAGAACAAATATGATGTTTCTCAAGGCAATAAAACTTTCCTGACAGCTTAAATTTAAATATGAAGTGGAACCGTCTGGATGGAAATTGAATGTCAGTGGAATTATGATTCCAGGAAATGGCATGCCCGTGGTAAAAATAAACGAACTGTTTAGGATGTGTCAGGAGCAGGACGAGTTCTGTCTAAAAACGAATTACGTGGGTGTTTCCGACGACAGGTGAAATTAAATATGCACTTGAGGTTTACGTTGCATCTGTGGATAACTGGCTGTCTGCTGGCTGTAAATCTGCGTTGAAAATGAGTATTAAATTTAAAGTCGAGTTACTTTCAGGCTATGCTTTCAATGAGCGAGATTTAAATGGGAACACACAACTACAACATATTTTTGTTAGATAATATACTGCAAGCTTTCCGCATATAACTGTTATACCCATAGGCATTAAAGTAGTTTGATTATTCACAATTTTTAATACTTCTTAGAACTTTATTCCACTAGTGAGATAAAGAAAAATGAAAAATACAATCTAAATCAGTCAAATTTTATTTTTTTAATATTAACATGAACATTTATAATTATAAACATTTTGTTATTTATGTTATCAAATTTTCCTTTTTTTGCTTTAAGCTTGTAGCTGTCATCGGGTTCAGAACGCATGCCTGTCGAAGTTCTAGTTAAATCTGCAGATGCGTCTTCTTGCAAGGAGTAACTAACACCAGCAGAACCTTGGATTTTTCTTGCAATGTTCAGCTTATGAGAAATGGAACCCTCGACATAGCTTTCTACTCTATTTTTTTATTTTATTAATGTGATATCTGATGTGAAGTAAAAAGTGGTGAAGTTGTTTTTGTGTTGATATACCGGTTTCCTGCAGACAGCAGTTGTACTCTAGCATGCAGCCAATAAAGATGTAAATAGTTTGAAACACCCGTGTCTAGTTATTACAATTGGCGACGAGGAAAAAGGAAAATGCCACGACAAGAGCCTGCCAAATCCAACATCGGGGCACTGATTGGCCAACTTCGTGAATTTCAACTTAATTTCTCGGACTGGATTATTTACAAAGCTAGATTGGCCAATTACTTCACTGCTAATGGAATTGATGCTGAAGAAAAAAAGAAGGCCATTCTGCTAAATATGCTAGACGAGGAAACATATAAACTCATCTACAACATCTGTAGCCCTAAAGTACTGGAGGACAAGAACTACCAAGAGTTGCTTAGTCACCTAGATAATCACTTCAAGCCACAGTCAAGTCCATACTGGCAGAGCGATTTAAATTTTACTAGGCGAAGGAGAAAAGCACAGAAAATATCAAAGAATGGGCTGCACGAGTTAGAAGTTTGGCAGTAAGTTGCGAATTTGGTACAGAATTGAATATGTGTTTAGGAGACAGATTTATCTGTGGTTTTGAAAAGGGACCGATATTGGATCGGTTGTTGGAAGAAAAAATTAGTGTCACTTGCAAGGAGTCCGTGGTAGTTGCAGAAAACAAGATTGCAACTCAACAAAATTATCAGATCTCCAGCGATTCAAGTTTGTCACGTATAAAACAAGAACCAGTCTATCAGATGCATAGTAAAAACGTTGGAAAAAGTTATAGTTCCAGAATGCAGGAGCTAAATACCATCAACAACCCTATCATCATGTACGTCAGCAGCCAGAAAAAACAAGTGATACCGTTGCAGATCCTAAAGGACCGGTTTGTCAAATTTGTTGAAAGAGGGGACATTCTGCAGTGAGGTGCTACCACAAAAATGCATGGTGTCATACTTGCAAAGAGAGGGATCACTTAATCAATTGCTGTCCAAAAAGACATCATCAGAATTTTATGGCAGTTGGTGGTGCAGTGTTTCCGGCATCGGCGGGTATCTGTAGCAATAATTTTGAATTAAGCACAGCTGAAGATGAAGTGAATTTATTTTGTATTTCGGGCGTTAAGTCAGATAAAAATTTTTGTTGAGGTCCGCCTCATACAATGGCCGCTATAAGCTTCTGCATTTGCCATATTCAAAAATGAAGGAACTCTTGAATGGACTTTCGACAGAGTGTTGATTCCAACAGGTTGTGAAGTACATTTTTGAATAGTGTATCGTAAGAAGAATCTGTCGTTGGATAAATTCTTTGGGCGTAAGGACATGTATGTTCTGCATGTCTCCACATCATTGATACAGAATTCTTCTTCTATTACTGCGAATTTTCGTGAAATGACCGTCTTCGTATCTAGTATCAAAACAAGCAGACATGCGCCTCTGCCTTCTACATCACTGGTTTTCAAATTCGTTAATCATCAAATATTCTTTATCGCAAGCCTTCGCAGTCTAGTTTCATTTAGATCTGGGTGTAAAAGATCACTTAGTTATTATTCTTTGCATCCTGAGATTGCTTGAAAACCATCTCTGTGTGACCTGGTGAAAACCCATGTAACTTAATTTTGCAAGCTACAATTCATCATTTACGAGGTCGAAGGTTTTACTTTGATCCAACAGTATAAGGACTGTATGTACTATTGGATCAGTCCATAACTGTGGCAATGTCATTAGCCACTCCGTGCAAAGCAGTTGTGGTGCTATGCCCCAAACAAAGCCCGGATTGCACAAATTCGTTAACCTGTTTATACATTATACGTTCCAACAATTTAGAAAATGCCGGCAAAATATTGATAGGACGGAGATCATTATAAAACGAAGGAGACGAGACCTTTGACAGATTTCCACATTTGAGAAAACACACCAACCTCAAAGTAGACGTTAAAGAATATGGTATTACTAAATCTATCATTGTAATATTAATTCCTTCAACGCCATATACATTAAACTTGATTAATTTTGAACTACTATAAATATCGGTGGCCTCAATTATGAAAGGGCTATTATTTAATTTATTCTGCCTGTAAAAATCTAGGGTATCAAGGTCAACCAGCGACCTTCAAGAAAAATTCACTTATTGCCTCAAGGTTTAGCAGATCCTCAGGCAAATTTCCATTTGACGTTACTTTTGGAGGGACATGAAGCTGGCTAAATTTTGCCCAAATTTTTTATTGTTGTTCTTATTCATTGTCACGATACGTTTTATGCAAGCTTGTTTCTTAGATTTATTTGCTAAAATCACATAATTTCTTAAGTCTACATAATATTTTCTAAAGGCAATATGTTTCGTATATTTGATGGTCCTGTTATAATTATTGTTGTGATTATATCAATATTCCTAAATGCGCTGTTGCTTATTTTATGGCAGCTCTATAAATAATTAAAAGCTAAATTTTGCTCAAAACTTTTGTCAAATCCGTTGAATTTTCTTTGCTTTTATACACTGCCATTCTGTCTATGGTTAAGAGATCAAGACGGATACTAAATCCAAGTTGTCTAAAACAAGCTTTCAGTTATTTTTCAATTTTTTAAGGTTAGTTAAACTAATGGTGTAGTAAGTCTTCATATATTTTTTTCTGAAGTAAATTACATTCATTAATTGATAACCTTAATGATACTGAAAAACTTCTTAAGGTTTCCATCTGTATACACCGAACGTGGTTAGAAACAAAAACCTACTGTAGATAAGATCTTTTATTTTGTTACAATCTTTAATGAGTTGACCCAAATTCTTCATGTTATTGCTATAACTCTCTTTCATTTACAAGCACTGCAGGCATGTATGCTTATGCAGGATGCTCGCAATCATGTGCTTAACGTATAGATGGCATGGGGAAGATGAACCTTACAAGAGAGATCTATTAATCGTCTGGAGAGGTGATGGAATCTGTGGAAAACAAAAATTTGATTTTTTTATACCAACTTCCATCGCTTCGCAATTTGACGTTGATTCTGTGGGCTTTCATTGATGCACATTATGGAAATCTTTGAACTACCTACTTCTGACAATGACAATGACAAATCTTGTAAAACAGACAGCCACATTTACAAGTGAACTAGGATGGCGATTGAACATATCTATCAAATTATACAAGAAAGCTTACTCGCATCCGTCGGATGTAGTAACACTTCTTCAACTCACAATGTCTTTATATATCGCACACCTGCCAGTAATCTAGAGAATATCGCGTAAAGCCCGCAACCGCTTTAATTACAGCAATTAATCAAGTCATTAAAGTGTTTCTTAAATTGTAGTGTGCAAGCCATTAAGTACTTACAGCGCTGAGCTACATTAATTTGCAATCGATATGCAATTTATAACATACATCAGCATGAGTAATAACCTACACCAGCATTAATATGCAGCAATAAATTTTATTAATATATCATGTGTCCTATGCCTTTATAAGTAAAATTATAATTTATTACCGCACATTTCTCGACAGGATAATAACAGAAGATTGATTAATTTGCATAGTACACGTCAAAACCGATGGTTATTAACTTGCTCCATATAAGACCGGCAAATTTTTTCCTTCGCGCTTTTGCGCTGGTAATTTACGACGTAAAATTACAGGGAAACTGTGTTTGTGGGGAAAATTACTTTTCTAGCAACAGCCGTTTGTTAAGCGACGACATTTCTATAAATAGTTTACTGTTAATTGCATGTACAGTCGTCGTAAACCCATGAGACTGGTGTAAGGCGCTGTCTTTGAAGTCGAGTGCCGGCCTGACTGATATCAACATCCGCACATCAATCTAATTATACGGCCCGAACAACGGTCTTTGATAAACGAGCCAACTTCTAAACGCCGAATAAATAATGCAACGTAGGTGGTGTGCGGACGTTGCTTGTCAGCAAACTTAGAAATCCTGGAAAATTGTTGTAAAAGGGGGATAGCAGCTACCATTATTACTTTATTACAAGTGTGAAGAGTCTCATCCTCGAGTGTAAGGAGACGTATCAAGTTTGTAAAGGATTTATCGGAAGAGGGCCGAAGAATATAGAAGAAGTCATCGCTTTCTGAGCTAGCCCTTCACTTGAGATCACCACTAAAAATGCCAAGACAGCTCGAGCATGTTGTCACAAAAAAATAAATAGTTGGATACAGAACACATCCAAGGATTTTCTAGGATAACAAAGAGAAGAAGAAAACTTTTCGTGACGCTAATTTATTTGCTGAATAGGTGACCACCGAAGGGCAATCTAAGCCTTAGTACACCCCAGAGTTATATTTTTCTAACATTTACATTTTTTGAAAAGTCATAAAAATAATATATCTGTATGACAACAAGCTAGTCAAATGAAAGATATGAAACTATTTTTTTACTAAGCCAAGACCTAGGTGTATTTGACCCCAGCAGAAGTGTTTCTTTTAAATAAATTTGTACGATTTCTTTTTTGATAAGAGCAGCAACGTACAGCATGTTGTGAAATGATAGTACCAGAAAATGAGTTTACAGCATAAAAACACTTAATTTCCCTTTGTCTTTGAAACAAGTGATACCACGGAGTGAAAAACCGAATTATTTATATTGTGAGGAAAGTATCATACCAAGTTCCAGCTACCCTGGAAATATTTACACGTTTGAAACAATTTTTTTTTTCATCAGCCAATTAGCACCTTCATATGCAAAATTTGGGGAATATTTTGCTTTTATCTGAATTAAGAATGCCTTATCACAATATTACAAGAATAGGCAGAAATTTCATTATTATAGATAAATATTGTGGTGATGGAATTATGCTGCATTATTAAATAAATCAACATTGCCAGTTGGTTCCACATTCATCAAGTATCCTTTAAGACATCGACTTTAAGAACATCGTTTTTTTTCACAATTCGTTACAGCAATATGACCAATGTACCAATGCATCGCAAGAGTAGAGTTAGGCAAGTTTGTTATAGTATACTCCACCACATATTGCTGTACATCAGCACTTTGCCTGTAAGAACACTTACCATATTGTGTATACAGGACACAAGGTATTCTTTTAGTTGACACCGCATTCCGATTTCTTTCGCAGACTCTTCTTTGTTTAACCAGGCACTGCACATTTTAGCCGTCTAGTTCCAAAACCGGCCATCTCCTACTAGAATTTTGTTTCAGGAGGGGTAAAAAAGTTCAACACAAAGATCGTTGAAGGAATAAATTTCACATCACAAGTTTTTTAGAGAGTAGAATTCAAATAACCTATACTTTGAATACATCCATTTGAATCTAAAGCCTTTGCAATTTTTTTAAATTTGGATTTGGTCGCTTTTGGAATAAAATTTTGGATTATACAAACTAGGATGGAGATGGACGGTTAGGAAACAAAATGTCCATTATGCATCTTTTCTTTTTGACCATCTATCACTAGTATAATGAAATAAAAAAAAATCAGGCTATGTTTTTGACTAAATATATAAAAATGCACTCAAACCATGCACAAATCTAAAGAAACAATAGCAGAAGGATCTTACACTCCTTGGTATGCTGCAGCCTACTCCAACGTCTTAAGCACCATTTAAGTTTGTTGGCTCTCTAAAATCTGACAATAAAAAGACAAAGACGGAACATTTTTCCAGTTGGGCCCATAAAGACTCTTTAATAGGTATTCAACATGTAAATTTCAGAGAGCATTTTGTGATATTACTAACGGTTTGATATTTTTAGTTGTTTTACCCCTTTTAAAACACAGATTTCGAATTTACAAAATGTGCTCTACAGTTGACTTCCCCTCTAAGAGTAATATTGATGTATCACTGGTGTCGAAAGCGCCACTTTTAAAACGCTGGAACCACTCACATGTTTTATTGATGAGCATATTCCTTATATGCTTCGCATATCAGTTAATGTCCTTTAGCTGCACTTTTCTTCAAGTTAGAACAAAAAAAGCAGCGCTTCCCGCAGATGTTGGTTTGGTGGTAAAAAAGGTTTACATGGTTGTAGCACAAGGAATGCGTGTTGTTTACACTTCAGTGAAATTACACATACTGATTATTAAAAGAAAATGATTTTCAAACAAGCTTTAACATCAGGTTCCTTTGCTCCTTGCACTTTTTCTATCCTATCAATACATAAGCAAAAAAGTGCAGGCAAACCAAGTCGCACAGAGACAACAAATAACCACGGAAATTACGACGACGACAAAGCGCTGATTTAAAGCGAAAGACTAATGGCTCTCTTCAAGTTACAAGTTTCCGCCCCCACGTAGCCCCGTTAATTCAATTGCACGCCCTGCCACTTGATTAAACGTAACGCGTTAGAAATCGGTATGAGGATGTCTGCCAGCTCCGCCTATATTTCTTCGATTCTTTTAATAAAGGCCCGTAGGATTAATGAGGCGAGCGGGCCGACTGTGCACGCTGCAAATCCTATTGATCATAGTCGAGTTCTTAATTACCTCGCCGAGTCGTCTTAGCCACCCTTCGCGCCCTTGTGCACGTTCTGGCGATTCAGACTCGATTCAAATTGAAATAACTATTTCCTTTTCTCATAAATTATGTCTCCATAACAAGCCTAAAGCGCGAAGCTCGCCGGGACTTTGATAAATGAGCGGGCATTCCATTAAAATAAGTGCCTCAATATATCCCGTACTGATTTATATGTTTATTCGACGAATTAACTTAAAATTGTTTTCCACTGGTGCTTTTAAAATGCTCAACAACTCTGCAGTGCTTGCTTTCTCTCCAACAACTACTTCAGTTCATTCCTAAATGTTCTTCCTAGGAACAGGCTCAACGTTTTTAAAAACATGAAAATCTAGATTGATTTCAGATTGAGTGTATTACTCATTTTCATTCATTGCAGTTGATGGTACTGCTCAAAATAGGAAGATATGTTTACTAGTACTCATTATGATATGTTACCAGATGTCTGCCTACTACTATGTTCCACATCTTCAGGTAACAAGGTGTTTATAATTCTGGTTGTTGGCATTTTTTCGTTTTACGAGGCACATTCGTAAAGTAAGAGCCGTTTCGCTATTAAAAAAGTATACGTCAGAAAAAACTTGTATTCGCACTTCTAGTTTCCTACAAACGTACCTCATTTTTCTACATATTCTAGGCATATTTCATGTACGGTGTCTTATACCTAGGTCCAAGCGTTTTCTACACATTTACACTTTTATGTCGGTTGCAGGCCTATATCTATATAATCAAATAATCAATGTATACTATAAGGCAAGATTAATGATTTAGTTTGGATTTGACTCGTTACTGAAATAGGCCCCTACTTTACCAGAAATTACTCAGATATGAGTGTTCAGTTACGGAAGATTTGTGTATTTGTTGCAGCCTAGTATGTGTTCTTTCAAGAGCGTACCTAGTTTGACCTATGTAATATTTGCCGCAAGAACAAGTAATTTTGTAAACACCTTCACTTTCTAAATTTATTTTATGTAAATTATGATATTTACTATTGACAACTAAAATATCATGCTTTAATTTTTCCGAAAGGCCTTATACATAAGCAAACTCAACTTTAATGTACTTCGTTCTGGCTAAGAATTTACTTAATTTAGACCATCACTTTAATTAAAAATTTACGATATATTCTTATAGCTATAACTGTACGATTTCGCAGTGGAGAGAGATACACATTCCTTTCTAAAAAATCAATATCATTTAAATATACATTGTTTTTTTCCAACTTAAATTTAACAAATTAAAAATTTCAGATTCACTTTGAGCAACGGGCGACCACATGATGGAATTATATTCCAATATGGAGCGATTAAGACAGTTGTAATGTTCTAATGTCCTTAAAATGAAATGTCGTCTTTTCTAACAACCTAACAGTTTTCTACTTTTGCCAATAATAAAATCGTAGTGAATATGAAAAGACAATTTACCATCTAAAGATATTCTTGAATCTTCTGCAACATGCACAACATGTAGAGATTTATTCGTCAGTAAATAAAGGCTAAAGGGGGACTAAAACATATTACTTGAAATTTTTCCACTTTTATTTTCATATCATTAAGATTGCTCCAATTCTCAATTTTCAGTATATCAGACTGTATAGTAGCAATATCATCAAGAGTTTGAATTTTCTTGTACAATTTGAATCATCAGCATGCAGCAAAGAAGGTATGACATATCATCAGAGCACCCATCGTTTACAAAAATATTAAATAAAATAGCGCCTACGATAGAATCCTGTGGCATCCTAGATGTTACAGAATAATCCGAAGACTGAAAACCTTTTATAAAAATGCTATTATCGATATAACTAGATAACCATGAACATAAAGGATCTCTGATACCATACAGATCCAATTTTGTGTTAAATATAAAATGATTAACTGTATCAAAAGCATTTTGAAAGTCAATACCTATAAGCCGTCTTAAAACGCAGCAATAATGTTGGTCTCAACAGATAATATTTTCAAACCCTTTTTTAATTTCGGACGCGACTAAACCTACAAAAATCTTTGAACGAACAAAATACTGATAGTACTTTAATTTATTATATCTTTAATTCCAGAAGTATCAATAAAACTCCCTTACTCTCACAATCAGCGTAATAGATATCACAGAAATCATCAGTGAAGGTATGGCAGCTAGTTATTAACAATGTAAATGGCGGATGGAAATCATTTTTTTTTATTATCATAGTTATAAAACCATAAATCTAGAGTATTGCGTCTGCAGTTATAAATGTAAAATTGGGAGAGATCACATGAAAAGAAGTTATTACAAATTGTAATGGCTTTTTACATGAACATAATATTGCAATAAAGCCCACAAATCCTCAAACACAGTAGTTGTAGATGTTAGATCTTTCTGGATAGCTATTACCACACCACCACCTGTGTTTTTTTTTAAACTAATTAAATGAGTATATCATATATTTCTTGTCAAAAATTTCATAGTCCAGGATATCAGAGTGAAGCCATGTTCCAACTAAAATAATAATATCGTAATCATTATTAACACCAGCAAGATAGCAATATTTTAGATTGAAGGCTTCCGTGGTTGTTGTCGATGACATGTTGTTTTCCGGGCTGGTTCCCACGTTGGTTATTAGAACTTGACGTTTCGACACTCATGTCGGTGTCTTCCTCAGAAGTAGCTCTGCAACTGAAACAGTTTCAGGAAAACAACATGTCAGCAATATTTTAACTTAGTTCTGAGAGAGCGTACATTTTGATTGAAAATACTTGATTTGATTTAATTTTTACAGGTTTTTTTTTCGAAAATTTTCATTATTAACAGCAACATTAGATGGATCTACGGGCTCTTTACGGCGCGAAGGATGTGCTGGTGTTTTCAAGCTTTAAATCACTGTTCAGGAATGATTCAATATCTTTAACGTTCATCTCAAAATCAATATACCCTAAACAAAAGCACTTAATTCTTTCCTATGTTAAAGTGAATGTCTTTTGCTTCGATCCACCAACATAATTTTGTATCCTCTGTGGCTTAAAGGAGCGCTTTCCTCTTGGAATCTTCCAATAATCCAATGCCTAACCTTCCACGTCATTGTTCGAAGGAAAATTAGCAGTTTCAAAGTTTTTAATGATTTAATCGAGATTCTTTTTATTAACTTTACCGATTTTGTCATTATCAACAGTCAATTTTCTTCACTTCTAAAAATATAAGAGAGTTAGGTGCTGGGTGATACTCAAAGGTGGAAATAGGTACTGAATAGTGTATATGAGAAATATACGAGATTGAAACCCGAGGAAACTCTCTCTGGTAACTATTTTTATGAATGAACGGATGGGTTTGGTACTTTTGTTAGTTTTCTTATACAAGTTTAATCGAATTAGTTTACTCCCTGCTGACGCTGTTTGTACCATCTTATGACTCCCGGGAAGAGTCAGCTCCTTATAAATTTTACCACAGACGAGAGGAATTCATTGAATTAGCAAATAATGTTAATAAAATTAATGTCCTAAACGATTTTGGATGATGGCATATCATTGCTTTCCAAACAGGACGATAATTTTACATACGATAAGGCGAACAGAGAATGAGAATGACAAATGGATATTTATGGTAGTCGTAAATCCACTTTACTCGAGCAATATAGTGTTAATGAACTAGGAATATTATTCTTTCCATCATGTGGCTTGAATCAGCTGTGCCTGCAACTTCAAAGCATCAAAGTATTCGTTTGGATTACCAGTAATCTCATCCTCCCAAAGCAGACTCCTCTTCCACAATTATCGGCAACAAAGCAGTAGTCCGAATAATAGACGGTATCTATCGCAGCTGCCCGCAAACAGTAATAATCGTAATCCGTTCACGCCGAGATGACTTGCCGAGCAGTTCAATGGGGACGTTAACTGTTTCCATGTAAAATTAGAGCCGGTTTTCTAATAGGGTCGTGCTTCCTACGGCGACGATGACGTGGTCTTCCTCTTCAGCAGCATGACATCCGTATGTTTTGGACCCATGGTCACATTGTGCACGGCACCCAACCGGCAGAATTGATACGGACCTCCTAGGCGGTACATCATTAGGCTCATCACTAGTCATTGCTGCCAGCTAAAGAAGAATGATCTCCCGCTGGCGATGGTTGCTGCGTTTAATGCCCACCGCTGTAACGGGCATAATAGAGACCACATAGAGGAGCAATAATTTGTCGAATACAAACTTGATTCGGGTATAAGATGTTGCCTAGGAGAGAAACATTGATAAGAATTTTAAAGTAACAAAAAAGTTCACATCTCTTGTGAGCTGTATGTTATTATTGTTTATGTCATTGGTGGCTTTCCTTTATGAGATATGCCTCATTTACGTACATTTTTGCTAGAGTGTACACTGCAAGTTCCTTACAATKTAATGAAAAATTGGAATCCAAAAATTAAGTGGCCCCTATAGCCAAGTGAGTCTTTTGATTGATATAGCCAAACTAGTTAACTAACCAACTGGACTACATTCTGAAAAATTCCCCATTAGATTTGAATTTAACTAGCTGCTCTAATCTATTGGCCAATAATGAATGCCATGCTCCGTTAGGTAACTTGGAGAGTATTAAGTATAAACAGTGCCGAAACACACTACAATGTTTCAAACAAATAATTGCAACCAACTGAATCTATGCAATTACAAAACTTTAACTGATATCCCTGATACCAACTAGATATAATAAAATGAGTTGACAGCTACGGAGAAAATACTAACGATTTTAACACCGACAAAACTATATCTTGAGAAGGTTTTCAAATATTTGTCGACTAATATCAAACTTTCAGAATAGACAATCTTACATAAACTTTCCCTTACTTTTAAATGCAAATATGATAAAATTAAAAAAATTGGCGGTTTCCATTTGGAAAAATTAATTTTTGGCACAGTTCTCAACATTATTTTTTGTAGACCCTGTATTGATGATTATCAAAATATTGTATTTTTTAACAAGGAATCCAATAACGAATGCCCTTACGTTGTAATATGTCATTTTTCTTTCAATTAAGGACCTAAGGTAGGTAGAGCCGAAACTCAAATTCCGCTAGGGTGTGCCACCGGTTGTTTTCATCGTATTTTGATCTAATAGTGGTTTAGACAAACCGTTGGATATTAAGGTCCACCCATCAAGACTACCTGAATTTATTGCGCTCACTTAGTTTGGGTCAATAAATTAACGGAGAATTTCTTGTTTGGGCACAACTTGTCCTGAAGTTCAAAGAGCAAGTAGACTCACTTTGTTTGTAAAATAAGAGTATAACTGTGATGTCCTTCCTATTTCCTAATAAAACGGTTTCTGTAGGCAGGTGAGGTTAAAGGTCATATTGAGATGACGACGCTAGAAACTAAAAGGCCTGAAAGAGTCAACCTGTATTTGAAATGTTACTAGTATTGCATAGATGGTAAATTGATAAAAAATTGATAAAACTGATATCTAATATGCTCAAAGGTATGAAGCAGTGTGGAACTGATTTCAATTATAATTATTCAACGTTTTTCCATAGAAATACAGGTACCATAAGTATACCAATTATAACATATTTAATATATACATATCGAAAAATTGACAATGTAAATAGTCGACTATTTATCAAGATATTGTTAAATTACCGGTGAATATTACTACACACTACTTACAAAAAGTGATGGTAACAATAATGTGACTTATATTAGAAGTACTATACGAACTGGGGCTACCCACCCGGCTTTTATTGCATTGATCCTTGGGCCAAATAAACTGGCATACCGGAACACACCCATAATACTCAAAGTATACAAATATTTGACGCCGATCAAAACAGCAGATTTTCATCCTTTCGGGGACAATCATCGGCAATGTATTAGTAGTTTCTAGGAAGACAATATTATTTCAGTTAGAAAAGGGTTGTAAAGATAAGGTTTATCTACACTGTAGACAAGAAACTATTGTTTTCTTGGATGTAGATGGACACGTATGTGTCGTCATCTGTGCAATTGCAGAAATACTTCTTAATGTTAGGTATCATTGTCAGTTATAATATCACAAGAAAGTGAGAATAAATTGAATATAATTCGACATAACTGTGAGAACTGTTGCTAAATGGCGAGAGTTCGAGAAAAGTTCTGCAGAATTATTTTATAATATATTCCCATTCTCGCGTAGTATTCGATAGATTATTTTTTTTGCTAGTTATAATATGAAGTTTGCTTAATTTTACCATTAATTTCGTCTTATATTCAACATTTTGCGTTTTAATAAATTATTTGCAAGAACGACTACCACATAGAGATAGCCCAAGATGAAAATATAGCAATTGTATGGTACCAGGAATAATCGTTCCACGCACTCCCCGAGAAATTGTGGTATATCTACAATTTATTTATTATATACTATTGAAAAAAGTCATTGTCTTATTTGTTTAGATATTACCACCATTTTTAATAGGACTTAGAACAAAATACCTGCACAATGTAACTATATGATCGCAAATTTCTATTATATTCTCTGTATTGTAAAATTAAAATCACAATTAGCATTCTTATGCAATTTGACGGTACCTTTCATATTTTAGTTCAGTATCTACGAATACTTGGTGAAAAATCACAAAAATGAAGTAGAATGCAATAAAATGCTTATCTTCAACCAATGCAGGAATTTTCCAGGTTGAACAGTTTATTTGCATATTGAGATAGGGTGAAAGACAACTTATGACAGGTAACCGGGTGCAATTTGGGGGCGGATACCTGTAGGGGGGCGGAAACGTTAAAATTTTTAAAACTTAATCTGGACAGTTTATTAGATAAAATTTGTAGTTTGCGTACGGGGCTTCTTATACTTATCTGAATGGCCACGTCGCCATTTTCCCCAAATTTTGCTTTAAAATTGAAATATTGAAGCTTAAAAATTGTTATAAAATAAAAGTCACTTTTTCTGGGTTTGCAAAAACAAATTATAATTTCGGCCTAGATGCATTGTAGAGGATTATTTGTAATACAACATATTAAAAAATTAAGGCAATAGGGCCGAAAATGACTAAGCTGAACGCGTAAAAGTTTTACATGTATACAGCATGGGCAGTACACGGCTACCCAACATCCTTAAGTCAACTGTAGAAACGTTTGAGAATTTCGACCATGTGTATTATCCTTCAAAATGTGGGCAAGATTCCTCAGCGATCGGAATTACCAAAATAGATTAAGACGAAACAATCAGTCGAATAAATTTCTCCGTTTCTTTCCTACCAACTTAATTGGTGTTCGCTGAAAGCCTATTCCTGAACGCTTAATCGAGCTTAATTAATGTGACGGCAAATGTCAACATCCCCGGTAGGCACCCGAAATAAATGAACGACATTTCAGTTCCCGCTGTCCGTCTTGACAGTGAGCTACGAGTGGTCCGCGGCATGTACCGGTCTATTTCACGGTGGAGAACAAGATATAATTATCTGGTGCGCTCGCTTCAAAGGTGTGCTCGAAAGCCCTCATAAATCCTGTTAAGATGCTGTGGCGTATGTGGAGAGAAGAGCTAATTTATAGCCTCAGCGGCGGCGCCGTTAACTGAAATGCTATGTTTTCCTGACGTGCCGCGAGCTTTTCCTGCTAATGCTGCGGGCGATTATTTACGCGGGTTTGAAAGGTTTCGGTCCAGCTGCCTAGCAATGACGCTATCGAATTATAGCCAACGCATATATTTGTATTATACCGTAGTTACTGTCATTTTAGAGTGCAAGATGGGTCATATACTCTTTTTCATGATTTTATTTCAAGATCTGAAAAAGAACCTAATTAATTCGATGCTTAAGAATCCAGCAGTACCTCAATATATTAGCAAAAGGCTAACTCCAAAGGAATCCAAACCCCCTCGTCTATACGGTCTTCCAAACATTCTACTTATAACATCGCGCAAATCTTCCGAAGGACTAAACTGGGAAAACATATTCACATATTACATATTTAATTCTACGTAGAGCAAAAACAAATGCTCGGGTTGCTCACGGCTACTCAGTGGAGGTCGGGGTTTCCACTCAATCACGTTATTACCATAAATATTAATGTCTATTTGATTTGGGCGCCAGGTAGTATTTTTAATCCCGAACTACAAAAGAGGCCTGTCCCACTACCAAGAACAGGGATAATAATCAAGAAAATTAGATATTAAGATGGAAAAAAAGATAACTATATATAAAAGACTACTAGCCACTATGTTGCCCCAATTTGTTACCCCACCACATACGATACAGGAATATTAATAAATTTACACCACAATGATTTCACTTATGTACAGTGTCCTTTATTTGCTGAACAAAGCAAACACGATGCTAACGCGACGCTCCGTTACCACGCCTGGCCAGTAGTAGTACCGCAAGCGATTCAAGATCTCAAAAATTACGCAACAAGGTTCACGAGTGGCGTAGCGTGATCAGATATACAAGTGAGCCAAAACTATACTATATAAATCACGAAAAACAATCTATTTCTACCCTTAATTATATAGAGATGCAAAATTTACAGTTTAACAATACGGTTCTTTTGTTCTATGAACGTTTACAGGTAAGTAATCCAATTTTACAGGTAAGTAAACCAAATTAATGCCTTGATGAGGCCCACAAATTAATCAGTATGTACACCCTCTTTTATTTAGCAGATCGTCGAATATTCCCGGACGATGATGTACTTCGAATCAGGTAACAACCCTCGCAGGTTATCACAAAAGAAAAAGTATGGATAAATCTGACCTGGTTGAAGATATGTCGTGGATACTACGATGCATACGCAATGCCTTCGTGGAATGGCTGCTTGGAGCTACCCTGTCGGACAGAAACCCTAGCACTCGTCTCTACCAGTGGTGGTAGTACCTCGATCACGTCCTGGGGTGGTTTCCAGGATCAGAATTAATGATCTAGCCCGCAAGAATGAATAAATCGACAAATTACCCCGTGAGTAAAACCCTACAGTAATGTAMGTACGCTGGTGTTATGAAAGAAACGAAATCCTTACCTTGCAGCTTGCAGAAAGGGTTGAAAGTTAAAGTGATCAAAATCTTTGTTTCAGCATGTGGTCTGGAATAGGTGAAGTCAGATCCCTAAGTACTAGGTAGAACAGTCGAAAATATTGCACCAGCAAACCCTATCGACTATCCAAACAATGTTGCTGAGGGTAGTTTTATCCTCTGTTGGGTCGTGAAGATATTTCCCAGAAAATTTCACTCTACACCTCGTCAGCGCTATTCACCTTCCAGAAACAATCTGCTTATCTCTCGATAAAACGTACTTGCTTTAGAGCCACACAAACTAAGCTACCTACAGAAAACATCGCAGAATAAAGAAATCTTTCATTCAGAAGATTAATATGCATACTTAGGCACACAGATGGCATATGCTCACCAATTGATGAAATAAATATTTTCAGTATTAAAAGGCTTTTATTTATTCCCAAAAATTTGAACCGTAATACAACATGTTCTCAATTCGAAACACTTTGTAAGTATTCTATCGGAACTCACCCTGTACCTAGGGGACATTCTGGTCAGTTTCAACTTCACATCCTTGTTCTTGTTGATATATCAGCAGACGTAAAAAAGTAATATCTCATTTCAATGTATTTAACACTTCTTGGTCAATTCTACCGAATTTCTGGTACACCTATGGATTCCCCATTGTCACCAGTAGTGGCAAACATATTCATGGTCTTCAGATCAGGTCTTCAGATATAAAACCTAAAATCTGGCTTCGTTATGTCGACGACACTTTTATTATGTGGCCTCACAGCGCTAGCACCTTAAGGCTGTTCATAAGTTTTGCGCCAAGTAAAATTTTTAGGGCGGTAACATAATTAGTCCACGTGGACGTGACAAAGCCTGTCACTATATTGCAGCTGCACTATTGGTCTGCAAGATAAGTTATGACCCCTAACCTGTTACAACTCTAGTATTGACAGCATATTGCACACAGACCAACCGTTTATGAGCACGGTAATTTGTCATTTGGGCAAAAGTTACTTTTTCTTTTGAAACTCTTTTTTTAATTCAATTGAATTACGTGTAATTAATTTTACACCAAGTAAATTTATTACATTCTTACAACTCTAACTTGTACCCTTTACCCCCAAGTGAAACTTTTTTGACGAATAAATGCTTTTATCAAAATTTAAAAAAGTTAAGCAAGTAATGGTATGTTTTATTATAAAATACAATCAAGATAGATTTTGTTTGTGAATATATTTGAAAAACTCAGAAACGTGAATTTTTACTATTAATAATACTAATCGCCGATTTTTATGTACATAAATAGAGAAGCCGGTTAAAATGTAAACTCAAAATCATAAGAAAATTATTTTTGTTTCTGTAAAGTAATGTATAAAAAAGACAATTACCGTTAATATATTTATACAGTAAAGTTTGATAACTCTTATGGAGCTAGGATATTTAATTTCTATAATGACAACGTCATTGATTGGATTGGCAGCAAGAAATTGGTGGTTGCAGTGCACAAATAAACCAGAGTTATTAAAATGCATGTCTATGCTGTACTGTCTACACCTCAACCAACTGCAGATAGTACTATTTCGCTGTCATTACAGCTCATCAGTGTTGTTTAGGTCTAGTGTAGACAACACGGCATAGAACTGGTTTTGCTTATATACCAAAGCAATGGTATGATTAAAGTAAGAAATTAGGATGGCAATGCCATCTGTCAGCATTACACTGACATGATGACAAAGCCACCTAGCTATTAATTTTAAATCCAGTTAAAGTTTCACTTTTTTGCCAAGTCTACATTATCACTGCCCCAACGCATATATTTATTGCCTTTGAAGGGAGAATGAAAAAAACCTTTTGCAAGAATGTCGTAGGTATTGGGATTACGGCGAAATACAACACGACCAACATTGGAAGCAGTTAATCTATATGATCGTTCTTGGCACCACCTCGGATTAGCAGATTGACCTATGCTATCTTTTCTATTTCATCCAGTCCTGTTGAAGTTTTTGGAAGCAGTTCTTCCATTTGCTGCTCTTTATAGTCATCATCGATGACATCTTCTTCATCAGATTCACTGTTGACTTGGCCCTGATCTGAATCGGGACCAACAGACTTGTTTTTCTTTTTTTTGTGTTTGATCATCTGCGAAAAGTCTTCTATAAGCTTTATCTCGTTTCCGCTTAGGAATACGGCTTATATCTTTTTTTGTAAATTTTCCGGGGGTTCGTTTGGCAATTTTTCGATGAATTATTTGTCTCTGTTGCGTTGTTAGTCATGTTTAATAAAAGGTTATGAACATTTTGCACTAATCTTTTAGAGCATGTCAGTTAATCGCCAAGCAAATCACATTCGTCCATCTCGGACATGAAGTTCTCTTCGTTTGGTTTTGGTTCTGTTCAAAAGTAATTTTCACAATTTTTATGATCACCAAATACATGCCTTGGGCAATTTTCAGTGTCTCTAAATAATCCTGCCAATTGTTCATCAAACGAAACATCCTCTATTTTCCTGAAATTTAGGGCTTTCTTTGCTTGCTCCTCTCATTCGCTCTGTTAGATTTCAAACGTTTCCGCAGCTTCACAGGTAAACCTTATTTTTTGTCGAACATAAACGACTTTTTGCCATTTTATGCAATTCTGAGACAATTTCTCAGCAGATGGTTTGTGCATTTGGCTAACTAGTTGTGGTCCGTAAGGTTTTGCGGTCAGAAGTCTGTCGCTGTCCCCTACCAGTTTTACATACTTCAGTCCGTGCATATCAATACTTTGAAACTTTCAGCAATTATATCGGATTTCATTCAAGTAGATATTCCTTTCCAATTTTTTGTGCATCTGTGCCCTGCACTGGGATTATTCTCTGCCTTTGCACAATTGATGCAAAATTTATTTCACTCACCTAATATGTATAGTATGTATATGTTTCCCGCGTTAGGTTTGTACCATATTTCATACTTCTGTCCTGAGGAATCCCCTTACATCTTGTCAAGTGCGGATGATATGTTGACCTCATTCTAACCCAAAAAGACTAAAATTTCAAGATAAGTTTTCTATGCTATAATCGGAACGCGAAAATAATTTTTTTTTGTACATTGAATATACTAACTCCAAAAGTGAAGAAGTTGTAGAAGAGACTGAAATAGACTGGAAGCTCTAATGGTCTCTAATGAAGCAGCCCCGGCCTGACTGTATTAATCAAATTGCAAACTTTTACTGTTTTTGTGGTAGAATAAAAAATAAATAACTGATGTTTTGCTTGAGAAATCATAATGTTCCTCTATTCTGCGATCAATTTGCTTTCTCACTATGTTTAATGTCTAGCTTCAGTTCTTGAATAAGCTGCGTATTCTTTGCTTAGATCTCTTGACAGCTACACGAATAGATGATTTCCGACAGTTTAATATTACGCTTTATCCGCATACCCTACAAGGATTAAGATTTAATACATATAGACAAAGATAGAAAACTTTGCAAACCTTAATATAAATAACAAAATAGTTATTATGGAGGTTGTTATATTGCTTATCACTTTGTTCGGTATTCGAAAGACTTAATACATATCCCTTGCTCGAAGGGAAAGTGAAATAATTAGGGGCATGTGTTCTAAGCGGGCCGTAATAAATAACCTAGGTGATTTTGAGTAATGGGGCATGACGGCTCGCCCATTTCCCGACGTCGAATGCGAGACATTGCCTCCGAAACAATCAATTTGGAAATCACATCCCCTTAAACGTAAATGTTCTCCATTTGTTTTCGTTGAATATAAAAAAGATAAATGTGGCAATTCTGGCGGCCGCTTCTCCCCTCCGGTAATCAATTATGAAATATGCGAAAGTATAAAAATGTATTTTCTTTATGGGGAACGGATTTCCTAGTTTCTTTGAAGACGATTTTATTCCTGATGCACGTAAGCTTATTCGGAATCTATCAATTCGCCTCTGTCAGACCATTTTCTTTGGGTCTTGTTACAAAATCCTCTTACGGCTGCGGCTATGGGTGTAATTTAGATAAACTGCAAATAGGGATATCGGTGGCGAAATGAGAATGGGGCATTTATAACCACAGTGGCTTTGTGTGCGTTTGCCTGCTACCTGCTGGTCATGCAAATTGTCCGCGACGGTAACAGCTCGTAGGCTGTCACAAGGCCTGAAGATTACTAGCCCGTTTACGGTATTGCAGCTAGCTAGGTGTACTATAGGCATATCGACGTAACTGATGCAGTATAAAACGTTTAACTTATAATTTTTTAGATCATTGGCTACGTTTTGGAAAAGTAATTAATATCTTAAACATTTTTTTAAACTAAATCTGTTGTTTATATACTTATATTGTATAAAAATATGAGCTAAAAGCTATAAAAAATAGTTTTATAATGTTACAAATTTAGTTAGTGATACCATTTATCAGCATAAAACTAAGATAATGACAAAACCATCTATCCGCTTTATGAGGGTTATTTTCCAAAAGAAGAAGTTTGTATCTGCATGCGACAACTTGAAAGCAGGGCAAATGGCACTTTTAGTAATCGGCAACAACTAACATAATTTAAAATGTATGTTTATAATATGCCGTCTGTCCCGCAATCGACTACATAGGTCTAGTACAGAATTTTAACTTACATCCAGCCATTAGCTTTGATATCTATATAGGCGTGTAATGACATTAATGTCAATTCTGCTATTACCTTAGATGTTCGTTTCCCCCGTTTTTGTGACAACTGAACCAATTATTTGTCATTCCCACACCATGACATTCTTCTGTTATATTTTGTTGAAATCTCTCACAATTATAAAATAGATTGAACGTTGTTCAAATAAATTTTGCAGAAGATCCCAAAATTCGCCTACATCAATTTTACAATCTGCACCGCAAGTAATATTAACGTTCTCCCCATAAGGTCTATGCTTAGCATTCGCCCAGAGTCTACACCTTGTACTTGTATATTAGACTACATTCGCCTCATTCATAGATATCATCCCATTTTCTTTTGCCAAGTGGATCTTCTTTCCGTTCTTGCTTCTTATGCTCCCAAGTTCCAGTTTTCAAGTTATTTTCATGCTCTTAGCCTTATTCACTTTGCATATTCATCGCGGCTATGTACTTTTAAAAATGTTTTTACGACATTCTAGATAGTTTTGTTTCACATTTTTTTTCTTACAGCCTACTGATTTACTGCTGGGTCATAGTAAGTCCTTATTCATTACTTGTGTATTTTCTTGCATGTTTTCCAATCTTAAAACATTATACTTACAAAATAAATAATCTGCCCTGGTCAGTTCGCTCTCACCCTGCGACTAGTTCCGCCCTGTTGGGGCTCATTAGGCAGGGTAGAGAGCAAACTGACCATGGCAGACCGTCGCCTATAACCGCGGTGGCCGGACTGGTCTAAGGGAGAATAGGAGGGCGATAGCATGATACTTACGTATTTAGCAAAAATCCTATTTACGATTACCACTTTGACATTATCATCAAATATTTGGCTAGAAATGGTTATAAATTTTTAATTTTACATATAAAATACATGTTTCGCACTTGGCAATTTTTAATAATAGGTAATAGACCTAATAGATAATAAGATGCACTCTTTAAGTCTTTGCCTAGCTTTCGACTTTAATTATGTCTGCATCGAGGCTTCTATAAGCATCAATTCAAAACGCAGTAAGCATTACAAATTGCAGAACTAAGATTAACATTTGGCCTACAAATGAGGTTACTCATAAATCTGTGCATCTGTTACATTTTTCAGTCTGGTTGCTTTTTTGGGCGTTATTCACGTAATTTATTCCACAATGCATTTGTTAGTTATTCTACATCCAAATTTGGAGCTGTAAATCAATTAATGTCAGGGGATAATGAATAGTAATGTCCGGAGAAAATGAATAGTAGAGTTTTTTTGAAGTTATTAAATAATAATAAGGTTTATCGTCATCACACTAAGTCGATAAATTGTAGACTCCTTCGTCATTACACAAAGTGTAATGAGATAAAATTGGACACTACAATAATAGTACATAATAAAAGTAATACTTCATTTCAAATACTGAACTTGATCTGTTAAAACAGGGCTTAAAACTTGCAGTAAAACCAAAACATCTTCCTCTATAAGACATAGCGATAATGAAAAAATGATTGTAAATTACAGCCAAGAAAACAAATCGAAAGTGAGAAAAGAGCAGAAAAGGATTTAGAGAAAAAAATACATGAAAAATATCAGAGACAATGTGCAGTTTCATCACAGACAAAGGTTTTAAAAAGTTCAAAATGTAAAAGAGTTGTTTTTATGTAAAAATTGATAAGGGAAATCCATAGTTATCATAAAGAGAGATGGCTGTTTTAATGATGTTATTTCTATGTTAGTAACCGGTCCGTATTATGTAATAAACAAAAATTCGTAAAAAGATCTATAAAAGAGGTCATCGATACTTTGGACCGTAACAATAATCACTATAAATCAAAGTTAAAAAATAGATTGATATGGAAAAGCTATGATTACTAAAAACTAATAAACAAGGTCATTGATGAATACTTAAAATTAATAAAATTGTGCACAGAACAGAACATTTATACCTAATCAAAAATTTGGATTGGCAATGAGAAACCCTCTTTTACTTTTCTTAGCTAACTTTTCTTAACTACCTGGAAAATAACTAAATCATTCAAATTAATTTTCGATATCGTGGTATAGATTTTGTGTTTGTTAATACAATAGACTATATCTTTGAAATAAAATTCATTATATCAGTCAATAAGTCAATTGCATTTCTAGATTTAATAATATCAAGAAAGGATGATAGAATCACGTTTAATATTTAGAGAAAGCCGACACATAGATACAGATAATTTCATCCTTGTCCGCCTTTCAAGTACCTACAACAGCAACTCTGTACCTATCTTTATTTACAATATGTTTAAATGCATTTAGTATTTTAATTTAGCGTTACTTGTTAAGTCACTGTCGGCTGAAATGCTGGCATTTGGCTTTGCTAGAAATAAGTTTGGAAGTAGGATCATAAACGAGTGTGTTACTATTACTAAATATTACTTAAGCTATTTGAACCAGACTTTTTATTATTCATGCTTTCTGTTTTATTTATCTGATATATTTGAAGATTCAATTTTTACTGGCCTTCTGTTCTTTTTTTCTAGAATTCTGACATTTTCCCAATCGATTGTGTGGTGGCTACTTAAAGTACATGCTCTGCTAAAACACATGTATAGCGTTTCCTAGTGATGTTGCTTTCGTTAAGGGTTTATTTACACGAGGGGTCCCACGAGACTTTTATCTCAAATGCCATGTTTCAAACAATAAATAATACATGATGGAAATATTAGTGGTATTTTTGTTTTCAGCTGGCTAACTAACTTGAATATTTCTTCATATTTCTCGCAGCAATTTTTAAGGTTTTGTTATTAAAAGTTCATAAATTAAGCCTGAGATATTGAGGAGAGACTCAAAACGATAGTCTCCATTATTTACATTGCTAAGGTCAGCATTATGATCGTCATCCATGCAACCCTGAAGAACATAAATTTTGTAAAAGCAATATTTACGAGTTAGTAAACACAGTCCATCTAAGTCTCGACCACCTGGGTCAGTATTTTGAATTTATCATTTATTTCTTTATGAAACTTTATCTTCCCGTCTAGCTGGATGGTGATTTGCATGAAGATCCTTTCCACCGCTGAGTCAGCTCCACGACGCGAAGTCCTGCCACCAACATCTCGACTCCCGGTGACCGTGTTCCTCTGATTATTACGATTTACGGCTATATCCAGCCCTGTCGACAAGATATTTAATTAGTGGTTGGATGTAGGCGCGGACACTGCGGTCGGGAGCGGCCAAGTCAACACGCTGATAATTAAGGCAACACGGCATGAGACATTTCGGCTGCCAGGCTGAGTGTGTTGGCTGCATCCCCCTTCGGCCTCCTAGCAGATTTATAGCTGCGAAACGGTCGCAATCAAATTGCCCACATAAATCTTGACCGGCACCTTATTGGTGCGACAACGGTGCGGGATGGGGATTCACCAACCGATCCTCTATATCTGTTTGTGGTCTTGCTAAATTCTATAAATGTGGCTTGCGGTCTGGGAAGGGTCTACCCGCAAACGAACACGACCAGATTTAGCGAATCATGACTAGGTAGATATCTAATTTATCGATCTCTTTTTTGTTTAGAACGCCATTGCGATTAATTTTCGTTGCTGTAATGTATTTTCTAGTGATGAAAGATGTACAGGGTCGCTACAAAGTGTGGAATCAGCAGGATATTTCAGGTTTTGTTCGACCGATTTTTCTGAAATTGTCCATGGGGCTATAGGTAATTGATTGCATTTTCTGGATTTTTTTTCAACTCCGTGACAGCTCTCGTTTTCGAGATACGGGCGCAAGTTGCATTTTTTAAATGAGAAGGGGGGACAAACGGCACATCATTMAAAAGGGTATTTTTTACTGATTTCAAAWATGTATTACACTTGTACAATTTATTCCTTCTGAGCAAGGGCGGATCCAGGGGGGGGGGTCATGGGGGTCATGACCCCCCCTGGGTCTGGGCTGGGTGTAGTACTTTCTATGATGGCGAGTGCCTACATCCACCAACAACACGCACTATTATCCGTTTTAATAAAAAAAATACAACGTAGCAATTTATTCCCAGAGTAACAAGTGGCAACATAATTTATGGGGAAAATTGTATGATAGCGTTGGACAGTTTAGCTGTTTAGAACACGTGACTTTCGAAATGTCGATGGAAGGGTATACATAAAAACAATCTTCTAACGCTCTGTCATAGAAATCCCATTACTTAATACTAATGTCAATCAATAGAGCTGAGACTTTTGATTCGAATCAAATCATTCCTTCAATCGCGTAGATTCGAATCATTCAAATCGTTCATGAATCATTACCAAAAACGAGTTACCGAACTGTAAGACCTTGTTAAAGAGAGTTGTAAAGTGCGTACCGTAACCAGTAACTGTAGCAGTGTTCACTTTTTGATTTTTTTTATTAACTATTGCTTTAACGATAAAAAATAATACCTAACAAATCAGTATGTATAGCAGAATTATAATGGTTATAATATAATGATAATTATTATACCTTTGTTTCAGTGATGGGTATTTACGAGTAATATTTAATTTTCTAAATAAAGCACTATGGCGTAGATTTTTGAGTAGAAAATATAGATGAGTATATTATATGGCTAAAGTCTATTAGGTACATGCTAAAACTAAAATAGTAATTAATTTGTATCTAATTTCTCCGTTTTGTTGATTTTCCATTAGTAGAATACATTGAAATTTTTAAAATTTCATAAAAATTTTTTTGTATATATTAGTAAGTAATCGGGGTAACCAAACGATTTTTCTACTTCTTTGGGACACAAAGATAAACCATATGTTTCGATGTCTTTCCGTCCATGACAACTTGATATCAATCGCCGTTTACATTAGTTGAGAGTACAGTTGCAAACCGCATTATTCTCGTAGAGAACAGGTAAACAAGTCTTACATTCCGCATTTCTCAAACGGCATAACTATGTTGTTCTTAATTGATTTAGGGTTTTTTTGTGCATCATGCATCAACCGTAATTCAAGTTTAAACGATTGATTCATTAGCTGTGAGTCGAATCAAACGAATCAAGGCATGAATTGTTAAAATCGAACGATTCGCTCAAGAACGACCCAACTTTAGCAGTACATTTTAAGTTTCTACGGTTTCCTATGCACGCATTGCCTGCCCGTCGGAAGCCATATTGAATGATGTAATCCTAAAAAGTCTAAAGGAGGTTATATTTTAATCTATCGTGTGTCACGTAGTGCTTTGATATCGTGTTCTTTGTATAAAAGATGACTTGTTTTTGTAAATTTGCTAATAAAAACGAAAGCACAGCTAATAATTAATGAATGTCAACCCTTAGTGCCTTACCTGTGACGATTTTATTTTTTTACCATTGATTGTTTTCACCATTACTAAAATCCGAATTCATTTCTTTAATGAGATAAAAAGCAACACGTGATTGTCAGTTTCATTTGTGCACTCAATGAATTTCTGATTTTTTGAACTGGACTCCGCGTTTAGAGAAACATACCGACTGAAGTGGATTAAAGTCACAATTCGTTTTTCGAGAAGAAAAAACGAAAAATTAATTTTGCTATTTGATTAAAATTATTTAGACTTATAATAATAAAATACTATTTCTTTTTCCATTAGATTATTTCAATAAAATTGTAGCCTCTCCTGACTAGGTGACCCCCCCCCTGGTTTGAAAGCTGGATCCGCCCTTGCGTTCTGAGTTGAGAAAAGTGTAAATACAAAGAACGAAAGGAATGAAAACAATTTTCTTTATCGCTAAACTGGACAAAAAAGCCAGGTATTACCATTTTTCCTTGAATGGTGATAGTTTTCGTCTAGTTCGATCAATTTATTACGAATCGGGTACCCTAAAAGTAAATAAGAAAAACATGATTCCATTGCCGTATTTTTTCAGATTTACATTATGGAATACCAATGGGATCATCCATCTCAAGCAATATAGCACAATTAATAATGGAAGATTTATAAATAACAATAACAAACAAAATAAATTATATAAAACTATATAAAAGATATGTAGATGATCTATTCTTAATAATACCAAAAGACAAAGCAAATGAAATTTTTAATTTGTTTAATAGTTATCATCCAAAATTACAGTTTACCATAGAGACGGAGAAGAAAAACACAATTTTATTAAGATCGCTGTCTATATCTTCGGCAGTAAAATTTGTTTGTTTAGGATTAAATGAATAAGTGATTTGCGTATCATCCGCGTAACAATGCGTCTTACAGAATCTTACCTTATTTAAAAGATCAGCGATATAGATAAGAAACAAGATGAGTTCCAAAACTGAGCCTTGAAAAACACCCGAAGTAATATTTGATAGATCTGAGAGCTTAGCAAATAATTTAACAGATACATATCTATCGCTTAGATAAGACTAAAAAAAGCTAAGGAAGTTCATGTCAAACTATTTTTTTGTAAGCTAATTTAGCGCGCAACAAGCTGTGATCGAGAGTATCGAAAGCTTTCGAAAAGTCTAACAGTACTAGAGAAGTGATGCGACTACAATCTAGGGATGTAATGATGTCATGAATGATGTTGGTTAATGTACTAACAGTAGTATGTTTTTTTTTCTAAAACCTGARTGCGTATCCGATATAACTTTATTATCTATTGCGTAGATATGTATTTACTTCTGGATAAACTTTCCAAGAACCTTCGAAAGAGTAGTTATGATGCTTAACCAAAATTTATTAAAAAGTATGGTATCTCGCCTCCATTAGGTTTCGAAATCCAGAGAATTGATTTCGGTACAGCGTCATAAATAAGCTTTGGTCAAAGACCATGTTTGTCTAGACTTCAAAATGAATACGGACGAAAATGGAAAACGCGATAGTGGAAGATGCAACCCCGAATTTATGTAATATGCATGTAGAAACCCTAAATCGAGGGCTACAGTCGCTTTTAGGAGACACATGACTGACAGACATAAAGCGTGTAGTGAATTTACCCCGTCAAGCCGTCTAGATTTTCGCAACATCAAGCCGCCCCCATAAATATTTCAATCCCACTAAATGTCCAATTCCCCGCAGTGCCGTCGCCGATTTACCAGTCGATACGTGAGCTCGGTTCAAAGTTCCATTTGGGGTTAGGATAAGGAATGCAATTTTCACCTTATCTGGCGCTACCAATATGATCTTCCGTTCGCAGACATGTCTACGTTTATTGAAGCCATTTCCTCCTCGACTCTGGTCGTTACCAAACACTTAATTATGATTAATGCCCGTTCCAGACCGATATTGAGTTCTCCATTTCCATAAAAGCGTATTAATGTCGCAATATCGCGCCTATATACAACGCACTTTAAGAGTATCGTAAACACTAGGAATTTACAGAGCTCCGGGAATGCTCTGAAGGGCGATGCCATCGTCGCCGTTATTCGCCAATAAAACTGGAGTTTGGAAATTATGTTTGCTGGGGGAGAGAGGCATTAGTGATGCTAATGAAACGGAAAACAAATCCATAAATACGCATCACGTCGTTCTTCCATTTAGAATACGACAAATCTGTTTATTAAAGGACACATTTCGATTTATCATTACTTGCAGTAATTGGTTGGAGTTAAAATAGTAGTCGGCAAACAATTGGTTTTAGTGTACCATTCCTTTCTTTTATGGTTCTTATTCTGAAAAAAAATAAAAAAAATTAGGATGAACTAGTCAGCATTTAAAAATATTTATTAAGCAATGTGAACTGGTCTATTTTCACTAAGTGGATATATGTAGTAATGTTTACTTCTACAATAAGTTTTGACGAAGTCTATCAAATCCACTATATTTAATAAATTGACAAAGCGCTTTCAGTTATAATTAGCCATCATCGGTGCCTCATAATTTAAATATACGAATACAACAGAATTTTTAAAACTGACATTGTCAAATTTGAAATAAGCCATCTTGACTTCAAACAAAAAAGTAACCTGCATGCCAAAAGCACAAACATGAATTCAATGATCAAATAAAGAATAGGACAACTAAAATTACAAAAAAAACATTCAAAATTGTACAATTATCGTTATCTAGAATTTTGTATATTTCAAGAATTTCTAGAAAAATTAGTTTTTAGGATTTAAAGAGGCAGTGTGTTTAAATGACAATAAATGATTGGCTAACGAAGCATTTATATTAACTATAACAGTATTTTTATGTTTTTCATATTGTTTCAAGTGTTCATTGCTTCTAATTGAAAAAGATCTTCCGCTTTGACCAATATAAACAGAATTACAATCGTTACAAGAAAAACTATAAACTCCCAAATGATTCAAAACTGGAATTTTGTCTTTATTGCGAACAAAACAGGAAAACACATTGCCTATCGTAGAAAATCCAATACTTATTCCAAGAGAGGAAAACAATTTAGATAAACTAAGTGAAACTGGACCAACAAAACGAAGGGATACCAAATTTTGGGATTTCAAAATAAATGGTGTTAAAAAAAAACTAAGATTTTGTTAAATATTTAAAGTATAATTTTTATAATACATCATTTGGAAAGTGACTATTAAAAGCAATTTGAAGAATTACACCCAGTTCCTTTTCAAAAGCGTTTAAAGAAAGAGGTAATTTAAAAAGTCTGTTAAAAAGAGAATGAAATACGCATATTTTGTGAGTATAAAGGTGAAAAGAAAAGTAATTAATAATGTTATCGGTGCATTTCGGTTTTCTAAAAATTTCGAAATATAGGTATGCAGAAGACTGATTTCGTATAATTAATAAATCTAAAAATGGAATTTGATTATTAATTTCCATATTAACAGAACTTTGCCGAGTTATTACAGCAGTCAATAACGTATATATACCTTTCATCTACCTACCTAGTTAAGTATTAATGATGCCAGGTAAGTGTTAAAATTAATTAATCATTAAATAAATACTAGTGACTATATGTCTCGCTACATTCTTTTATCAATAAACATACACATAAGCAGAAAGCTCCCAAACTATTCTTTAAACAATGTAATTAAATAATATCATTTACCGTCGATGATTGGTCGTCTTTTAACATGAAAGGGATTTACGGAATAACTACACATTTCATAGATAAAAAGTGAAAGCTGCACTTTATTCTTTTAGATTTTGTTCCGGCGCATGGCTAGTACAGTGGTATCTCCATATCAAAGTTATTTATTTACTGCAACGCTATGAATTTAAAAATGATGATGCCAAAAACTAATGTTATAACACGGTGGCACTCAATTTTGAAATGTTTGAGTGGAGCCTAGAAATGAAAAGCGCACTGAATATATTATGGTATATTTGTTTATTTTTGTAGGTTTAGGCTCTTAGTAATTATATTATATCAAATAAGTTTTATCGTTTTATTCGATCTTTTTATTCCGATCTTTTTCAAATATACTATTCACATATAACTGACAAATTAAATTGACATTAAATTAATATGACATTTACAATTTTGATGGCAATACAAAATGTACCTTGGAGCTTGTTCCATCGCTGGAATAATTTGAATAGCAAAAGTTAGAGTAGGAATATTTTTGTGTGTTACGTAGTGTTCGTATGTGTGTTACTGTGTTATAAATAATAGTGTTGTATGTGTTACTCAGTCCCTGTATGTCTGTTCTGTCGTTTACACATGTATTTATATATTATGTGATACTGCAGATCATAAGAAAACCTTAAAGTTACTGGACACGGAATGATACCTGTTAAAGCGAGTACAACCCAATGGAAATAATGATGCTTGCTCGATTTTAAAACAAATAAATGAAAAGATCGCGATCAAATGTTTTGACTACATTGAACATATAAAGAGGGCTACCACATTTGATGTGGGATAACATGTATAGATCGAACTAGACTAACCGTATTCTTCATCTAAATAAATCATTCTATTTTATTGTCCACTACGCTTAGTTTTAAAAATAAAATAATACAGCAATGCTGTTTTAGTTTCCTCCATTACAAGTCGAGAAGGCCGATGTAAATCCTCTTGCCAAACGGTGCGGTAAGAGAACCCTTGATGCCATGACAGAAGGACGTATTTTACGTGTGTGTGCCACTGTCAAATTTGTTAGCACATCGCTTTATACGACAGGCGTAATTAAGATGGAAGAATAATAGCCATTGCCAAAAATATGCCAGAATAGCGTGCCAGAATGAAATATATTCTCCCCAGGAATTGTTTTACAACTTAATTATGAAATGACAGTCGCATGTATAAGTCATACATAACGTATGCGCTATCTTAATTAAAAAAAGTAAGCGAATAATTATGCAAATATGGCGGACTAATAATGACGTGCGTGTGCCGCGCCACGATTCAAAGCCGTTGTTATCTTAATAATTTATTGAAACTGGCGAGATAGCTATCGTTCGCAATAATAACTGCATAGTTTTGTTTAAAACACGGCAGCATTCAGAGACGCAGTCGGTGCAATAAATTACACGGAAACGCGAAACCTTAATTACCATCGTGCCAAAAGGCGAAACGGGGAACATTATGTGTCATATAACGAGCTGTAGTGCAGGTAAGATTCATGCCTTTTCGTCATACATGCTGCACATAACGACTGTTGCTGGCAGCAGTTTCTAAATGTGTTTCTGATGAAATGAACCTCACCTTAGAGGATACCACGTTCTGACTGCACATGTACTTTTAAATATTGTTCTATTAAAAACTTTGGAAGCATGAATAATATTTTTGAATATAGAAGTCTAGTATATAAACAGATATCACTAGCCGACATTTTTAAACTGTTTTTATAATTACGACAAATCTATCCGTTTCAGACCTGTTTATTCTTGAGCTAAACAAGGAAACATCAGCCAAAACTTTCTATCGCGTCTAGATTTTCAGTTACAACAAATTAATTTTGCGCAAAAATTATATATATACAAAAGGCAAAATGCAAATACTAAGGCAATTACCTTCAGATCTAGGTACACTTGCCAAAGACAATGATTTTACCGAGCTAACTTACTATAGTTGACATGACCCCATAGAATTTTTTCATGCCTGCGAAGTAAGCCAAATGAATAGAAGATTTTTTATTACCATTATGCAACAGGGCAGCTTTCAGACTACTTTTTCATGTGCCAATGAACAGTCTCCATTTCTTAGGATTATTTTTAGAACCCAATTCTTCCATTAATCCATTAATGTTTGCAAGCAGAAACAAAAAGAATCAAAAAGTCACAATGTAAGATGCTTATCCTACCTTCAGTTATAATATTTATTTATTATCATTACATCCACAAAGCAGTGCACCAACGCACTGATCCAGTGGAATACATTACATAGCTGTGCGTTCTAACAATAACTACATCTGCAACAGTTGTAAAAGTTTGCCAATTTACATAGATATATCAACAAAAGAAGAACCACATTGCAATAGTTTAAACATTATTTCATTTATATTATAGTGTTATAAACCATTGTGCCTAACTAATCTCTTAAGTCTACTTGCAAATTGCTGCCTTGTCCGTGCATTTTTAACATATAGCGGTAATTTATTATACATTTTTATCCCATTACATATAGGTGATTCCTGACAAGAAGTTGTTCGACGCAAATAATCCCTAATAATGCCTGTATCTCTTAAATTTACGGAATGATGTTCAAATGTGTATTTCAATTGTGTGTTACTTTTTACATATCTTTTTAAGATAAAATGTATTATTTTTGCTTGTTCAATTTTTTTCATTTTCTGTATATTGAAAAATTAACTATATTCGTACACATGCTGAGTGGAAGTTAAATAGCTCATTCCATACAAGTATTTAATAGTTTTATTTTGTACTGTCTGTATTTTATCCAACAGATACTGAGGTGCATTACTCCAGCATACAATCAAATATCGAATGTGAGGTTCAACCAAGCTATGATACAGTACTTTGCGTTGCTGTACCGGAATCATATAGGATGATCTCTTAATGGCACTAGATACAGATGCTAGTTTAGCTATTATGCTAAAAATATGTTTACTCCAATTCATTTTATCATCTATAACTAATCCTAAATAATTATAACTATCAACTTGTCTAATAAATTCATTGTTTATTCTAACATTAATATGAATTGTTGGTTTATTTTTCTGTTTAAAAATCATATATACTGTTTTGGTGGCATTTATCACTAGTTTACTATTGTTCAGCCAATTCACGTATTTTTTAAGGTCTGTATTTATTTTAATTTCTAGTTCATCCCTATCGACACCCCAGTACAGCAACACTGTATCATCAGCATATGTATAGTATCTTGCACTAAGACCTATATAACTTAAACTACGTACATACAATAGATATAACAATGGTCCCAGAACTGATCCCTGGGGTACCCCTATATTTGAAGTTTTTTTATTGCTGTTTTCACCATTGATACATGTGTAATGCACTCGATTAGTAACATATGTTCGTATGAGATCTGCAGCAACACTTCGCAATCCAATTTTTTCCGCATTTTCACAAAGAATATTAATGTCCACTGTGTCAAATGCTTTTTTTAAATCTATAAAAACACCCACCACATACAAATTTTTATTTAGCTTACTTTTCACAGTTATAAAATAATAACCTGACCTGACCATACTTGAGTTTGTTTTAAGCCTGTGGTCATATATTTAAAATTACCTATTGACCATGATCGTTTTGTTATTAAAAACACTGAGATAAGTAAATGGGTCACACTGATAGAAAAACGACACCTCTGGTGTGCTTTTTTACATACAACCAAACAGCTGTCCCTTCGGTAGTCATCCTCAGGGATCGATCATCGTACATGACACATTTCTACAAGCCACAAGACAGCACGACACCGAAGTAGGGAGCTGTCTAATAAAGAATACAGCACATAGCGACACATTTGTAATGGAATCATCCTCGCGTAACAAAACATACTAATCAGGGCCCGTGACAGGGGTAGTGTGCGGAGATGTACGTCAGGTTAACATTTCACCCAGTCCGCGTTGCTGGGGAAAATGGAATTCCGAGACATCTTGTTTATTAATATATCTCTACACAGCCGGCGTCGCCAACGAATTTGGTGATCTCCGTGCAATTTGAATAATTCACATGCGAGTTTCGCTTATGCCTTTTATGTGTACTGCTATTTTTGCGAGATGATGTGTCTCAGAACCGTGTTGCCCTCTAAGGGATGCAGGAAATGTTTCGGAACGATTTCATTGTTGTACGTGGTAGATTAAGATGAATATTGTACGAGGGCATATTTATGTAAAACATATTTCGTTTATACCATTCGAGCCAACCTAATATGACTCTTGATAACATCGATCTACGGTAAAGATGGTTCACCAAAGAACTGGAAAAAGATCAAGGTGACTTGAAAGCTCGGGAAATCTATACACAGTTATTTTAACCAGGTTCTCGTAAAATACCAATGCGTTATCTGTTTCAAAAGCCATTTCCACTGGGAATTTTGTTATAACATGTATTTAGTTTAATTAAAACAGTAGTAAATAATATTTATTATATTAACATTACTTGTAAGTGCGATGTAAGTATCTAGGTTTTTCGATACATTGCAAAAAATGTCAGTAATGTCAAATCTCGCAAAACTAAATCAAGGGAACTTATCTGGCCCCATCAAAAAACTTAAAAATATTTCTAACTACTGGGTTATGTCTGATTAACCGAGAGGTTCCTTATAATTTTATTGTGAATACGTGTATTGTGAATTCTATAAATAATTGATGCAACGCGGGCGACGTTGATTTCTGAATTCTTTGTGCCGCCTTTTTGTAACTGCTGCCAAGCTACAGTATGTACGGCGATAGTAGTTGAAGGTTGCAGATCAATGCCACACCACAATTCCGAAATGTGAGCTTTCTGCCACCTTAAAGTTAATTATCCTACAAAACACTACAAAATATGTTGTAAAATACACACTCCCAGGCATTTTCTCATATTAAAATATATCAAATAATTCAAAAATCGACACCCTGTGCAAAGACACCATATCTTAAACCATCATGTTGGCTATTAATTAAAATGTCAACATTATCTCTCATAGAGCTGCCAGTTTCAATTTCAAACGTCCCACACTCTGGTCGTATGATTTTGCAGCGACATTTCCCGACATGCTGTTTCACCTTCCTTTGTCAGTATTGGTAGGATTTTGTGTACTATATCCAACAAAAAGATTCCTCGATACCTTCTGCAGTTTTATAGGTATATTTATATCTCTTTACTTTAACTGTATACAAATATAGTTGCTCTCCAGCTTTTAGATATTTCATCTACCTATCTTTTGTACATAATGATTTTATTTAAAGCAATTTATAACTTTCTGTTCTTATACCATTCCGAGCTGAACTTTTATTATCTCCCAACATTTGCTTTTTGTCGATCTTCTGGTGGTGAACACTCTTCTTGTACGTTTTAATCTCTTTCTAATCGCAAGACGTTCAAGATGGCACAAATACATACAAATACTGTATAATACATATCTATTTTGGATAATGAATGATTACGGATAGCTCCGCTAAGGATAACGATTTTTACTGTACGTCACGCTGCAAAGACGAATCGCTGTATAGATAGAGGTTCGATATCTGACTGGTAGATGGCGGCAACTTATAGGCATGCGATTTTTACATTGCTCCCTAAGGAGTGTGCTCTAATGTAGAAACTCAGCGGTGTCTACCGGCCAGATAAGAGATAGTTATACTCAAGTTCCTGAGTAATGCAGCGTGAAGAAGCAGAAGGCCAGGAACGCCGACCAGTTGTCACAGTCGGCGATCTTCAACAATGCCCCATTAATTCGGCGTAATGGACCTGCGGAAAGCTGTTCTATTTTAATTTAAAGATCATGGTGCGCCAACGTGGCGGACACGCAGCCCCAGTAACATTTGGCTCTCTCCTGACGTGCCGTGCTGCATCGCGAAGTGCATTGCTCAGATTAGAGCTGCGCTATTCGGGCATAAATCAAAGAGATTTATGCCCCCGGTGGAGCGGCCGTGCCTGTGTACACTCAGGGCGCTGTTATGCAAATAATAATTTCATTATGGCGGCATTAAAAGAACAGCTGTGATGTAAATAAAAGCCAGCGCTGCCGCGGTATTAAGTCCGGCGCAAACGGTTGCATTAAGTGGCTATGAACAACTGAAATATTAACCAGCCTGTCAAATATTTCAACCCGCCTGGGAGGACTTGGAATTCCTTTATGGTTTTTATGGTTAGATATGGGGTAGCGAGTTTTGAGATTGCTCAAGACCTCCGTGACTGTGCTATCGCCTAGTATTAACCCACTCCTTGGGGTGGTCTGTTTGGGAAGCCCTAGTTTCAGCATCTACGATTACTATTACTAAGGTCGCACCGAAGACTTTTGGAAATAATAATATATAGTAAATGAAAAGAAAATATGCCTTTCTTGTTTTTCCAAGCAGCTTCGGATATGCCACTCTGATGTTTCCACTAGACGCTGTTTTTAACCATATGTTAAAAATTAAAAATTCTAACCTGAAGATGTTAATCCAATTTTTTTTCTATGGCCTCCATTCAATCTCTAAAGTACAAATAACAGTCATGTATATGATGACTATATATATATATGACTACGAACAGGATCTATGTCTTCAGTGACTACAGAAACGGGCCACCCCTCTCTAAAGAACCCATTTGTTTGTGTTTTATGCGTATGAGTGCGAATATAATTTGCATAACAGAACGTGCAACCGGTAACACAAACGAGCAGAAGTCTGAGCTACCTACAGTAATTCCAAGCGTGGGAACACTATAGACATAAAAGCGTGCTGTGAAATGTAGTTTTATTAAAACAATTTCTTTAATACAAGCAACATATAAGTAACTTTCTTCTTATTTGCTTTTGTTGATAGCAAGAAGACAAATAGTTGACTCAATTGAGCTTGTTTTCTCTGAATAAGCAAAACTTCACCTTTATTATTAAATACTCAAACTTCTAATAAGAAAAGAAATAATTGTTCTTTCATATGTAGGCTTTCACGGTCGGATTCAAATTGTTCAAAGCATGTATCCGGGCTTATATGCCGTGGTCCATTGGATCTTCCTCTTCCATACGTTTCGTTCTCAGCAGCCGAGGAGGTCGCAACGTTTACGACAACCCACAGAAGATATTCTCCGCAGATGAGGACGAAACGTATGGAAGAGGAGGAAGATCCAATGGACCACGGCATATAAGCCCGGATAGATGCTTTGAACAATTGTTCTTTCGTCTTGAATTATTTATCTTCTTCAATATCCCATCGGAATGTAGGAACAGACACGAATATAGAAAGTGGCACTAAAAAAAATTAAATTAAAAAAAAACATCATCATAGATGCGCACATAGATCTACTAAATATAAGAWCGTCTTCAWATAGCAAACGCTTGATAAATTGAAACAAGTATTCTTTCGTTAATGTGTCAATCTGTGAATTCTGAAGGACCATCAGTGAGGGATAGCTAAACGTACTAGTTATATTTCACGTCTACTTTGAACACCAACACCTAGAAGAAGGAAAATTGATTATACCTTTTGGAACGTTCAGTATGGTGTAAGTAGGTTTTCTTTGAAGATAAAAATATAACGACTGCTCATTAAAAACATATTTAATGTATGGGCAAAGAAAAAGCCAGAAGGGATTAAGTCAAACGATCCAGGGGGATAATCATTTGCTGTATTTCTGCTGATTATTCGGTCACCAGAAGATTTCTTGCATCATCTTGTTAAAAATCGCTCTCTTGTATCATGAGATAGTTGTATGAATGGTGCAACGATTTTCTTTTGATAACGTTCTGAATTTAATGTTCTTGAAAACCAAATAAAACTTGGGTTTTAATATTAGTCTTAATGTGTAAACACTCTACCCTGAAAGAAAATTGGGCCAGTAGTTCCTATTTGCTGATAACTGCCCCCACTCCTACTTTTCCTGATGGAGAGGTGCTTCCACAATTGCTGGGGGATGCTGCCGAAATTCTCATATTTTGTGAGTTCCTGTAGCTCGACAGGTGAAATCAGGCCTCGACCATAAAGAAAGATTTCTCAAGAACTTCTAGGGTAATCTATACCTACTGGCCTTGAACGGATTGGACCCGATATGGGTACAGATGGACATCTTTGAAAAAGTCGATGATGGAGTACGAAAAAGTATCTCGGCTCATTGCCAGTATTTTAAGGACATCTATCATTTCCTAATTATATAAGAGGAAAAAATTGAATCCTGCAACAACGGCAAATTATTAGGTTGGTGCTAAGCGTTGTCGACCTGACTGTAGCAGCGCCTCCTATGATACAGTGCCAAGTGCCGTGCGCCAGGCATGAACAGACGCTCAGCCGGGAAATGTATTGTTGGTGGTCGTCGGTCCTTTGTGATGTCGCTCGACTCATAAAGGGAAATAAATGGCGTCATTAGGAAGGGGCCGTGTCCTTGTATTTTTGCCCGCATTTGTCGGGCCTTGTCGCCCACTTTATCATTGTCGTCGGGGTGTGCGTGATGTGATTTGTCAATGGGTCGCACATCTCATGGGACGCACTGAAAGGGCTTATTATTTTTATTAGCATTGCGACAGCGTCCACTGTGACAAAGACAGCTCGCTTAGCGATGACGTTTAATTGATGACAAGCCAGCATATGAAATGGCACTTTCAACCGAAAAGTCTGATGGAAATTGTTATACATAACTGTTACGTGTCAGTTTGTTTCCAAACCACTGGTGTTTATTGAACTATTGGTCCAATTAATATTGTATTTTATTTTTAAAGGCAGTTTGCAGTTTCGTTCTTCTTCTCTTAACAGCAGATATTATTTAGACCATCCGACTTTTTGTTTGTCTAATGGAGGTTAAGAGTTAACTTGCATATTCTTAGGCTTTGTTAATGATTGATAGTGACAGATCTTACATAAATTGATTACATCTGAACTGTGGCATGGCATTGCCAAAGTCTAGAGAAGGATATTCTTAGAGGAGTTCGTGTAGACGAAGGAAGTATTTGCAAGTACGGCAGATGGGCGTAATTGTCTCGATATAAAGAAGTTAAAGATCGAGGACATTCAAGAAGTTTTCACGGAAAAAGTATTTAGAGATTCTTACGATATGGTGAAGAACAGATTCGGTGGTACTATAAAAACTTAGATTGGAATACTGAAACGAAATAATGAAGGCTTATATGAAGGGAAATGACATTTAACCAGAAGTAACAGCCCCGTATACACCGAGCAAAACTGACGTTCTGAGAGAGAACTAAATACAACCGTGGAAAGTGCTAGGCCTTTGTTATATGGAAAACATCTGCAAAATATTTATAGGCTGAAGCAATCGACACAGCAGTGTATAATTGTTGTATAGAATTATTGTCAGTTCGCAAAAAAATTTAACTGCATTATTTGAAGCCTGGACCGGCAAGAAACCTAGTTACGTACGAACCTTCGGAAGTACAGCTTATGTAATTGTGTCAAATCAGCTACGGAAGAAATTAAATCCGAATATTAGAAAGTTCATTTTGGTTGTATATAATGAAGATTTTATATCAATGAAAATGGATCTGCAAATACTAAAGAAGAAAATGTAACAAAAATAAAAATACTGAAGGCGACCTTAGTAATGGAAATTGTAATGAAAACATGCAATATGAAGATATACAGGAAGTGAGTGAAAAAGAAAGTTATAACCTCAGACCAAGAGGAGACATTAATAAGCCGATGCCGTAGAAGTATAGATGAGCCCCATCCTACGAAAAAGCTATGAGAAGTGTGAATAAAGAAGAGTGGAGAAAAGCAATAGAAAAGAACTGGACGCGAGAATACACATACAGAGGGAATGAAGTTGATCGATTCTAAATGGAGTTTTGAAGTATAACTATCGCCAGGCGGAAAAATTACAATACAAAGCAAGACTGTGTGCTACAGGATATTTACAGATAAAAGGAGTGCAATGTGAAGAGACGCTTTCACCAACAACTCCTTATGACTCCATTCCAGTTTTCCTTGCAATAGCAGCGAAGCATCATTATGAAATTGCTTAGTTTGATGCCAAAACAACTTTTCCTCATGGTGAATTGCAAGAAGAAGTGTATAAGGGGCAACGTATGTATACACAGTAAAAAATTATATGGTGCAAAAATTAAGTGGTTAGCACTTGCTGCATTAATTTTCACACTAAAACTGGTGAAAGCTTGCGCAATTAATCAAACTGTTACTCGTAACTTTACCCCGTGCTGAATCAGTAAATATTTTACACGAATCAAACTTAGAAATATCCCCATCTTATTATTGTTTTACTGTTTACTAACTTTGGTGTTTTACCAAAAACCGTGAAAATTTACACGCAGCCGTGTTATTTTGCACGTGCAGTGTTAACTCCACACGCTTGTGAGTTCTTGTAGGCAATAAAAGACATGCCTGTTGCTGTTTGCAAAATTTGTTCATTTCTTTTCGGATTACCAGGTTAGTCGATCCACAGTTTACGTTCACGCATCATTATGGAAGTGAAAACCATAGTGCCAATAAAATTCACAACAAATAATATCACAAAATGGATTTTAGTGGACACCACTTGCAGTTATATAGACATAAGCAAAGGTAAGTAAGACCTCGTGGATCATATTTATGCGGCCTTCGACTACACCATAAATGTGTTGCGCCATCTTTCTCGTTCATGCTAGGACCGTTTGAACTTGCACTGTTTATTTAAATATAGTTAGGACATAATCACAATGTATTAGTATTAATTGTTCGTTACCTTTCTGATGTGCGTAAATAATATATAGTAGCTTGTATGGTAAACCATAGAAAATAAACTTGTTTAACAAATTATATTTACGTTTTATTGTATTCCATTTTTTACTTGGATCATATTAGAAAAACATCACCAGTTCACGAAAATCGAAGTGCAATTTTCATAGCAGTGACTATTTCGTATACTGTAGGTATGCTAAATGAAATAGATTTTGTGTGCTCTTTTATAACTAATTTATAACTTTTAATAGAAAAAAATGTGTTTTGTTTGTTTAGCATACTGTAATTATGATAGTGAAAATCACCAAATTAGAAGCGGTTAATTTAACCATTTTCAGTGTGGACTTATATAAACCACCTTTGGTGTTAAATTTTATACGTATTTTTTTACTGTGAATCTTAAAAGGCCCTTAAATGGTCTTAAGTAAGCACAACGTTGTTTGAAAATGCAGTTTAGCAAGATTTTTTAGATTTTGAATTTCGACAACGTTTTCATGGCTAAATTTGAAGAGACATTGGTATTTTTAGTTCTTTCTGTGGATGATGGTCTAGTCATGTCTATGACTACTCATCCTGGCCAGTGATGGGCGCGTAGAATACGCCATGTAAATTACGCTATTATCCAAGCGTAAACTATGTAATATTCTATCTTAAAAGTCTACTGTAGAAAATAGCATTGTGTAGACAAACAGAATTCTAGAAATATATAGTTTTTAGTGGTGTTCACATGGGCGTACCCAGCTTTTGGGTTAGGGGGGGGGGGAGCAAAGCAGGAACGTCCTGTACAGTATAATTCAACGTAAATAGAAATAATAAATGTTTATAAGATGTAGGTACTTAAGTAATTAATGAAGTATTTAGTCCATGAAAAATCTTCGTGGATTTTCTGCAAGGCGACTTAAAACATCTTCTGTGAAATAAAGTTCCAATTATTTATATGTTATCTATGTACACTGATCATACACTATTACTAATTCCCGTTATTGATGAACTGAGTTAGGTGAGGCGCATTTAGCTGCATCGTTCTCAGTTTAACAAAAAATGAGTTGATACTTTTATTTGGGAAAATAAAAATCCGTGATCCACATAATGTATAATGATATCATACGAACTACCAAAGGAACATAAAATTCACCTACCTTAAAATTTCAACTAATAGGAGCACGATTTCTAATTCAGAATTAACACATATCAAAGATTAATCCATTAACCGATGCGCTTTTAGTAGTTTCAACTTCTCACACCAGAAGCTTTAGAAATTTAATATGGGAGTTCATAATGTACAGGTGCTAAAGATACAATTGTAGTAATTTTTACTCCACAGGGTAAGAAACTCGATGAATAACTGGCATTATTAAAACTCAGAATGGCAAATGCCTCAGCATTATACGTCTTAGATCGCTAGTGCATTGATCTCAAAAATTAACCGACTACTTAGTATTTTAACCAAATTAAGCTTCAACACCGGGTTTTAATTCGTGCTGATAATGCTTTTACTGGATTCCTAAAACTTATATTAAATAAAATGAGTTTAATTAATTTAATTTAATTAATTGTTAAACTGTAATGTGTATTTAGAAATTTGGTACAAAAGTTAGAGTTATCACCCAATATATGACAGATTCTGATGTGATTCTATATAACAGTAGTTGGTTGAACAATCTTTATAGGAAAAGGTAGAACAGCTGAACTAAGCAGAAATCGTGTTGTCTTTTAAAGCTATATCTGCCCTTTGACAACGATTCGTAACAACAAGAATGTTGTAGTTACAGCTTCAAAACGCACATGTCATCGATTAAGCTTGGAAACCATTTGACAACGACTTATTAGAGAAGGTCATTTGCAAGGATTAAATATGAGTTCTGGATGAATACACTTGCCTATAAATTTTACTGTATTTACAATTTTGAAAATAAGACAACTTTTAGGTGTACACACATAATTAACCAGTTAAATGTGTGGGAAATTCGAAGGGCCCAGACTTGGCAACCCAGGTACGCCTATGAGTGTTCATCATCAGTACCACTCAAAACGCCTCAAATGCCAATAATATTTTGTATTTTATTATTATTTTATATGTATTCTTAATTAAACTAAATACTACTTTGTTGTAATTAAGTTGACTAGATAAATGTTTAAATAACAATAACTTGTTTGGGTATACGTCAATTACAGCCAGAAGACCGGAGTAAGCAGGCTAAGTGTGCTGTCAAAAGCACTTTGGCGCACTTTGGATTTTATTATCTTTATTCTCTATAAACGGAAATAAACGGCCAATTTTATATGCCACCCTTGTTCTTTCACCAAACGTTTTTAATTGCAGGTCAATTTGATTGTCCTATATATGTATACTGAACTAGGTGCATTGATCGAAAGAAGCAAGTAACAAGTGATAATTGATTACAGTAGATGTCTTTCTCTTGAGAAAAATCCACTTGTATATGAAACAAGCTGTTCTAATTTGATAGCATGTGAAAATAGGCTTTTTAAGAATGTACTTAATATAGTCGTGGAAGGAAAACACAAAGCTTTGTCTTTTATGTTCTAAAAAAACTATTATAAAAAACGAAATCGACACATAAAGAAACTAGCAAAACAGCGAAATTAGAAACAAAATGGTTTCCATTCAGGTTTATCGCGTACCTACTTAATAAACTTTAACCATAATATACTCGTCCTGAACTTTCTACTCGAAATCTAAGCTAAAACGCTTTATCTACATTTTCTACGCGTGTAACGTAGAAAATTATAATTTACGCGTAAACGCCCATCACTGATCCTGGCGAAGGTGTCCATAGAATTGGCCTAACGACCACAGCTATCTATATGTATGTTGGCACCAATAAAACACCCTATCCTAAAGAGAGAACCACGACACACACAAAGACAGGGATTGCCACGTTTGAGGGCCCAAATTTTAAACTGCAAAATTGAACTTTTAAATTCTCTTGCCGCATGCATCAATTATACTGAACTATAGCAACGACTGCTGTCACTGCCTCCACGCCGGTTCGAAAAGGGAGTTGTAGTTGTCGGTGGCCTGTACGCTGTGGGGGCATGTAGATTAATGTTAGAGGTTCATTCATTACATTTATCCTTCATCTGGTCCGCACCAGCGCCGATAAATCAACACAGAAAGCGGCACCGCGAGGGCAGATCGCTATAAACTACGAGGCACAAACTCAGATTTACGGCCACTCTCGCGGAAAGTGTTAAAGAATTATGCTCCTCTGTAAATGAGATGTGTCTGCAGCCATACATATACATGTCATCTTGGCGGATATAAATAGGGAAGATGAACGTTTTCTTTTAGGCGCTCGCTTACATCCCTCGGTTCTCTTGACTTGCGAGCGTGAGGGCTATTTTTCTACGTCGTTAGAAGAGTTGGGAGGGTGGCCAAGACGTATGGGCTCATCACTCCGGCGCGCTGTCAGCCGATCTTTCTATCTTGTCGACCCGCTTTACGGAACCGTTCAAGTTTGTGTTTGCCGTTCACACTGATTTACACGATGAAGACAAATGCCGCCTTTCAATGTGCACATTTATCCGCTGGAAATTGGAACGTGTTCCATCATTTTCCCCTTGGCCTTTTTTTTCTTCGGGCGGGCGTGGTTTATTACCTCCTTCGAAATATATTATTTTAAAATATGGCCCGTTTTGCTTCCTTGACTTCGAATTGCATGCATGAATGCTCAGCATCTATCAAGCGCCGCTGAAGCATAAGTGATAAATTGCCGGTCGCAGCATCGTTAATAATGATTTCCCTTGCGATTTTTAAACATAAATTCTGATAACATTATAACGACGTCGACGATGCCGCTGCTGAAATTATTTATCGCGAAACACATTTACCAACCTCACATTAATAATGTCTCACTATGCAATTACGTACCGTGTGACATATTATATATACTTGCAGGTGTAGTCGATGGGTCTGCCTTCTTTTCCTGTCGCTTAAAATTGCGATCGCAAATTGTCGTTGGTCATGCAAGCTATTAGCTGCTAATGCTTTTACTGAACGATTTGTTAGATCTACTTTAAGTTTTATAACACATACCTATATAAAAGGTGTTCACTTTAAAAAGTCACCCGGTCTCTCATGGTTTGTTGACCACCACTAACATAACCAGTTATGTTAATCTCTCGTGGACAATTTTCATTATCCGTGGACAGAAAGCTTCGATATGTCTATTGTTGAACGAAAGCTCTTGAACGAGCTTTGTTTCTTGTCCTAAGTGGAGGAATTCACGAGAAAATCCTAGCTCTCTTTAAGTCATAAGCGACTTGAATGGACTATGTTAATAGTGCTGTTAATACCCGATTGGGTTTTTTTCACGCTTCCTTAGGTACTGAATGTTGGTAGTTTTCCCTCTTAGTCTTATCTTCTGATTTAAGTAAAGGTTTCTGAAGCAATAGTAGGGTGACATCTAGGATCTGCTTTCCTTTAACAGAAGGGATTCCTCTTCAAATGGTTTGGGCTTCAAATGTAGTGATAAAATGCATAGATCAGTCAAACAGCTTCTTTAACAGTATTATTTATTATTGCTCTATTTTGATTAACAAAAAAATTATATTCGCACTTTTTCTTCCAGGCTGCAGGATAAATACAAAAAATAAACATAGAACATGTGTACTGAAGTAGCGCTTCATTCGATGGATTTCAATTAATGTGGTATTTAATGAGCTAACTATTTAATATTAGATTAATGGTAAGCAGAAATAATCGTTTTGATGTAGAAAGTTCGAGTGAGACTTCGATTTTCCCAGTTCGTTCCTTTAGCACAACAACAATTCGTTGTTTTGTCTAGGACTTTGAGCAAGATTTAGTCGGTTCATTGGCAGGCATAAAGGAGGGATGAAGGTCTGCTGGTCTTTTAACTCAAATTCATAACATTTAAACTGTCTGCCCTTCCTTAGTAAACTTGAATGATAAATGAAATGCTACGCCCGTACTTTACTTGACAAGGTTAGTGATGCGATTCAAGATGTGCTGATTAAACTGGACATAAAGAATTTTTTGTTTACAGATTAATTGCTTGGCAATTTGGGCACTCGATTGGTACTTACCATCAATAACGTAAGTGACACATCGCCCTCGTCATGTCAAATTTTTCCGCATATATTCTAATGTATGAACAGTAATTATTGCGCTGATATGAGTTCGGATAATCAAATGAACCTCCCTTTGGACACATTGTATTCGTATCTAAATAGAAACAGATGTGTATAAAATCTTGCTGCCACTAGCTTAATTAACGTCCATTTCGATTTGGTACCGGAGTGCAAGCAAATTAGCAGTGATATTGGCTCTATATTCCTTAGTAACGAAACGTTGTCCACCCAAATTCTTGAAAGGCAACGTAATGTTACACAATAAGCGGTCTTTGTTATTGTTTCCTTTGCTTCATGGTTAAGCAGGAATGCTTTGTCAATGTGAATGATGGTGTGAAGCTTCCAGGTTGGATAGTTATGGTCGATGCCTTCTTCCTTCTCCAGACGTTTCATCTACTACTGTGGCAGGCATCTTTAGTGGTGACGGTAAACACATTAACCGTATAATAATAACTTCTACCTCAATATGTTGTAGTACTTGAGTCAGCACCTACCCCCAAAGGCAGGTAGTGGAACACCTGGTAGTGGCTCGGTTTGAAGTATGTCAAATTGTCACACATACTACAAGTGTTTCGTATACTTGTTTATACTATAAGAAAAGCAAGAGCTTAGTAATGGCTGAAAAATTATTCGTCACCTAGTTATTATATACAGGATGTTTCACGAATGATAATGACCCTTACGAAATTAAAAATGCAACCTAAAATACATTCTCATAGCCAATGTGGTTATTTTACATAATGGGATTACTTTAAAAATAAATTGGGAATCCATGACGGGTATGCGCTATAATTCCTATCACTGTATTTATTAAAAGTCAAAATGTATTAAAATGATGACAAAACTGATATGATTTTGATTTGTGGTGAATGCAAGAAAAATGTTTCCGCTGCTGACCGTTTATACAGATAACGTTTTCCAAATAGAAGAGCTCCTGCCGATACATTTTTAAGAGACTTGAATTAACTTTAAGGACAAACTGGCCACCACTGAAAAAGTCAAGACAAAGAACAGCAACAGGCTCTGACAATGAAATTATAGTATTGGAAATGATTGACGAAAAGTCCTCATATTAGTCAAATGGTAGTCTCAAGAGCAACCGGTATTAGTCTGTCTTCAGTACACCGAATAATTAAAGGCAATCAATTTCATCCGTATCACTTGCAATTGGTTCAGACCTTAAAGGAGACAGATTATCCTAAAAGATTGGCTTTTAGTAACTTTTTTTTCTGGAACACCAAAATTTGAATGTGAGATTTTATGACATTTGCTTCTCAGATGGAGCAAGATTTTCTAATAATGGTGGCGTTAACAAACATAACATGCATTATTATGCGCAAGAAAATCTACGTTGGATTCGAGAAGGACATTTTCAAACTATCTACTCGACGAATGTCTGGTGCGGCATATTGGGGAATCAAATTGTTGGGCCTTCTTTTTTTCGCTATGGTTTAAACGGCAATACAATCGTTTTGGGCACGAATTCAAGTTTGTGAAAACAGCGGACGGCGACATTTTGAGCATTTATTACATTAATCTTATTGAATAAACATTTTTCAAAAATAAAATTTGTTTTACAGTATCGAATTTACTTAAAGCAAATGATTGAAGTTTATGTCAAAATTTACGAATTCATACAGCTCTCTATGTTTTATATTTTTTTAAGACGATGAACAATTATCAATGTTACCTCTGCAAATGTATTTTGGGTTACATTTTTAATTCGTCAGGGTAATTATCATTAGTGAAACATACTGTATAATTAAAGAAAAACAGTTAGACCTCTGTTTGCAGGTCAGGACCATGTTCTGTTCTGTACCCTAATGGTACAGCGGTACAGCTCCCAAAAAGGGATTAAAACCCAAAGTACTGATGGTAACGGTTCAAATTACTGTAATAAAGAAATAACCACAATGTAGGCGGTTCGCGGAAATTTCCTTGAAGCTATAAGGAAAAGGAATTGCGACTTTATAAACTGTTGCCTCTTGAAGTACATTATGGAGAGGAATACATAAAGGAACAATAGGTATTGCGGAACGTTTTATATTATCATGTGCGAAGTTATTAATTGTTACTTAGTTCACAGATGCTATCTCACCTGCCAATTAACTTCACTCGTCCATTGTATTTACAAGTTGGCGGGCGTGTTCTTGGATGATGTACGGCCGGCGAAGCATAATGCGGCCAGCTCCGTACTATATATTTAATAAAATAGCGTGTGTGAGTGTTGCTGAATAATAATGTAATTTGTTGCTGCCAACGGTGACCTCAGGCCCGGAGGCCAACAGATAATCATTAAAGTTTACAGCGAGAGGTTTTCTCCGGCCGCCTACATCACACTCGTAAACCAACGCTGCCGCACAACCATTATTGAACGATATATTGCACGCATAAATCATACATGGGATTTTTATATTCGCACTCTTACCTCCTATGCTATTATCTACGCCCAGCGATTTTCAAAGGACGTATGGCTTGTCTCACCAATTCTGCGGGTGAGAATAAAGGATTATCTTCATAATATCTAGTGATAATAATAAAATTTTACAGCTATTCAGGCAAAATTTAATGAAACAGAGTCTTGCACTGCCCCGGATTCGAACCCGGATCTGTAGGTTTACACCATTACCAGTATAAACTGTAAAACCACTGTCAAAATCAGTCAATCAGCGATAACACGTATAACTTTTCTAGCATTGGTTTCAAAAATACCTTGGGTGAAGTAGCTCTGGACGTTTGGTCGAATTAAGACTGCAAAAATATTTTATTCATTAGGTACAGAAATCTTACTTGTCTCCAAGGTAGGATCATGTACGCTGAAGACAGCAGTGAGTAAGTATATTGACTGCAATATTTCGGGAAGTTATAATACTTCCAATTCTCATCAGCAAAAAATTTAGATAATCTTAGTGTTTGCATCTCATCTGGCATGATTTGGTTATCCCTATTTTAAATCATCTTACTTTCTTATCGATTTCTCTCATTGAACACTGAAGATGTCTCTTCCTTCGTACTGATGAATAGACACTTGTCTAGACTATTGCTGGGCTTTACTGTAAGTATAAAGTGTCTAATTCTGCGACAGGTAATTACTCTTTACAATGATTTACATTTACTAACTATTCTTGCTCCTTTCTTTAACATAATATCGCTGCCCTGTATTATTTGCTACTGTGTCTAACTATTACGGTACGTGTTTCCCAATTCGCTATTTATATTTATTATTTTGAATATAGGTTCAGTATATTTATTTAGTCTTGACCCATTCATGTTTCTCCCACACAATTACTGGTATAAAATTTGCTTTGCCCTTTACTATGGACCATTTGTTTTACACGATTTCGATCCTCTAGGCCTAGCTCATAAGCTTGATCCCTGCTCTTTTGCTCGTTTGTTGTAGGCTTTTATTTACCTAAATATTACCGAAATTTTGCTATTACTACTACTACAACTAGCTCTTTTTACCCTCGAAACGTTACCCGCTTGATAGTCGTTTCTGTGATTACCGCATTCCACCAGGTGAGCTATTTCTTAGTTTTCTTGCATAGTTAAAATTGCAGAAATTAAATAGGAGTTACTCTTTTTCTTGTTTATGTAACCTAAATGCGTTGCTTTGAAAAATAGTTTATCTCTTAGTACTTCCTGAAGTAGTATAATGAAACGCTTATTAACCCAACAGGAAAAACCCAATTACAGGAATAAAAAGTATATTTAAACATAGCAGTGCAATAGTAACAGTACGATATAGACGCAAATCAATCGCATAGCTAATGCAGTATAATACACTATCATAAAATAAGTAATCATGACATAAAGGTAAAACAATACAGAATCCAAAACAAAAACATACCAATTAATATTCAATATCTGCAATCCACCTGCATAAGGATTTTAAACTACCTTTAAAAATATCACAATCTTTAGAAATCCGGTTGAATAGGCGGCACATTAAGAAAATGATGCTCCTATTCAATAAATTAGTTTTAGGAGAAACTGCTGCTGTTTGGAATAGAAGCGAAAGGCAAGGAATTTATTTTAGCTAGAAGTATGGAGTAGTCAACCTTTCTATTCAGAAATTTATATAAGAAACGAACTAGAGGGATATTACATTAAGTTTTTAAGGATAGCACTGAAATCTATTTAGCAGTTCAATATGACTGGTACAACAATATTATATCTATCCTGACTAAAAGCTACAAATTTTAAAGTTGCCTTTGCAAAGACTCAACCTTTTGGCAACGAATTTCACAGATAAGGGTGCCATAATCAACTTAATAACCCTAAAAGCATTCGATATTATATCACTAACATGACCAACAAATTTTAATTTGGTGTCGAAGGTAATGCCCAGGTCTTAGAAGACTTCCGTCCGAACGAGAAGATAGGTTGCTGTAATAGTGTTAGGAAATTAAATCAGTAGTGCGATTATATTAAAAATGTTGATGGATAGACGATTAAGATCACACCGCTATGATATCTGATTTAAAGACCCTCCAAGAAAAATGCAATCTGAAACAGGATTAATTTCACGATAAATTTCAAAATTATTAGTGAATAACAAGTGCTCGCTGGAAACGACACTAGAAGATAGTTTATAAAAAGGTCCCGAATTTGGCCCTTGGGGAACGCCAGAAGTTGGAAAGAATGGCTTGGGGACTATAAATATGGAGGATTTGATCCGGATAGAAGGAACTCGACCTGATGGCTTGTACCGGGTCTGTGACTGAAAGCCTTGAATCCATTTGTTCCTATTCTCTTAGTAAGGAATACTGGATAGGTTTAATGTTGATTAAGAAGTTAATTTTCATTTTATATAAATAGTTTTTCATCATGCTACGACCAGTAGCTCGGAGTTACCCTCTTCTATAAACACCCAGCCTAACCGTGTTACGTTCCATCATGACGACGTGTGCTACCTCGCGCATTATTAAAAAGGCACCAGCATTTACTCAGAAGAGCATAAAGGAGCAAGGCAGACAGACGTGTGTATACGGCACGTATCCCCCGATAATTACACGGCTCTCTCCATCGCGACGTTGCGTGTAATTACATAAGCGGCTGGAGCTGTCACTCATGGTATTCAAATGATCTTAATTAGTCGTCTAGAAGCCCTGTAGGAACCGTCGACAGTCATTACACTGACGGAGCATTACCGGAGTGTCATTAAGGCGAGCACGACACCGGATAATTTCATATAGGATTGCGCATCCATTACGTATGCAAATCGGAAAGTTGATAAAATGTAGATCCAATTTTTGCCGGCTATCAACCGTAATCACGGCGGCGGGCCCACGCCCAACAGACATGTAAACCAGACAGCTAACTGACAGTTAGACTACGAGCCACGGACAGCTGACAGCAATAGCTCGCTATCCCGCCAAAGAGAATATTAGCCTATGTTGATCGTGTCGCAAGGGCTTAATACACATTCGCCTCTTTGAACTGACGTTGATTCTAACCCGGTTTGCATGCAGCGTGCTTCGTTGCTGACTGCGGGGCTTAATTAATCACTTTGAAACATGTATAATTTAAGTGATCTCAACACAACGTACAAAATCAATACGACTGTAATTTTGCATCAATATCGATACTGAGTGTTAGTAAGAAAGTCTTTGCCTTTTTTTCTTAGTTGTTTTCCACTACTTGACATCCTCTGCGAACGTTGAATAAATCCCCTGATTTTTTTGTAAAGAATTCAGCCAGACGTCATCTAAATCCTCATGTCATCTGTCAAAATCACAATGCAAGTAATTTAGTTGTAGCGAATCTGCATATGTCCTTGTTACCCCAATCTCCTTCCTTGTAAACCTCATTTTTTCATTTTCCTAGCTACGTTGTTTGTCCATTACTTTCGTGGTCTTCCTCTTTTGTTTCTTTATGCTGGAGTCCATTTCCATACTCTTTTCGGTATCATCTCGCTCATCATTCGACCTAAGMGACCGTTCCATTTTAATTATTTTTCATTTATACTACCCATAATAGTATTCATAGCTAACATTCTTTCTCTAAGTTCTTAATTTCTCACTTGATCTTGCAGAGCTAAACCGCAACATCTGCTCCAATAAGCCATTTCTGTTTTGAGGTTCTGTCTATGACCCACACCTCTGATTCATAAGTCAACTGGTTCTATTATAGTTTTAAATATATTATTTTCGTGTTTATAGTGAAGTTCTCATTCTACAGGATTCGATGTAATGTTTTCATCTTTGTTTCTCCGGCCTAATATCTGCATTATATCTTTGTCGTCTCTTCCTTCATCACTAATTGTAACTGATAGATAATATTTCACATTTGTGATAGTTCCCGCCCTTTCCTCTTATAACCATATTCTGTGTCTTTTCTGTATTTACGAGGCATGTTTTTTAAGTAAGTACCGTTTTGCGATTCCGCCGCCGCAGCGCTACGGTCGGCGTTCCGCGCATGCGCGCTGGTTACCTACATCTCTTGTCTACGCACTGACGCCATTACAGTTTGATTCTTCATTGTATACGTTGTTTACTGAGTGTTTAAGATGCCTCCGACAATCGTGAGTCCCGCCGATTGTGAAGTACGGGCTGTTATACGATTTCTTAGTGCTAAAGGCGTAAAACCGATCGATATTCATCGTGAGATCTGTGAAGTTTACGGACAAAACATTATGAGTGATGGAATGGTAAGGAAATGGGTGAGAGCATTTAAAGATGGCCTCACAAATGTGCATGATGAAAAACGGAATGGGCCTCCTTCGGTCGTTAATGAAGATTTGGTGCAGAAAGTGAACGAAAAGGTGAGAGAAAACAGATGCTTTACAATTTCATCATTGTGCGACTGCTTTCCTCAATATTCTCGTAGTGTTTTGTATCGCATTGTGACCGAGAACTTGAATTACCGGAAATTGTGTTCACGTTGGGTTCCGAAAACGTTGACGGATTTGCACAAAACCCAACGTTTAGGCAGTGCATTGACTTTCCTTGAGCGGTACCACAATGAAGGTGAAGATTTTTTAGACCAAATTGTTACTGGTGGCCTACGTCACACAAGAATCGAAACAACAATCCATGGAATGGCGACATTAATCGTCACCCAAACAAGTGAAGTTTAAGCAAACAATTTCTGCCCGGAAAATCATGTGCACAGTTTTTTGGGACAGAAAAGGAGTATTGCTAGTGGAGTTTCTGCCTCGTAATGAGACAATCAATGCAGCGMCTTATTGTAAGACATTGAACAATCTGCGTCGTGCAATCCAGAACAAAAGACGTGGCAAGTTGAGTAAGGGTATCGTTTTGCTGCATGACAATGCCCGTCCACATGTGGCTAATCGGACCAAAGATCTCATCAAATCTTTTAAATGGGAAACTCTAGATCATCCTCCATACAGCCCTGATCTGGCGCCCAGCGACTACCATTTGTTCCTGCACTTGAAGAAACACCTGGGTGGTCAGCGTCTTCAAGACGATAACGAAGTCGAAACATTTGTGATACAGTGGTTAACAAGTCAGGCGGCAGAATTTTATTAGGAGGGTATTCAAAAACTGGTGCCACGTTATGACAACTGCCTCAATATTCACGGAAATTATGTAGAAAGGTAGATTAAGGTACAGGCTTTCATGTAGGATAAAATTATTGCGATATCTTTGCACGTCTTTTTTTAATTCCAAAACGGTACTTATGTACTTAAAAAACATGCCTCGTATCTCCAAACCCCATTTATTATACTGTTCTATCAGTTTATTAAGCATGTATGTCATATCTTGTTGGTTTGCTATCACATTTTGGTCACCTGCGAATAGAATACAGTATATTGCACTGCACCTTTTTTTTAAATTGTGCTTTAACGGTTTTTTTTAATTTCCACCGGTGATTTGACTAGAAAATGCTCTGTTTCACATTATGCTCCTCTCCACGATTTACGTCAAAAGTTCTTATGCATAATTTTTGTTTAATAATAATATAATCGAGGATGGCTTTTTATTTTTTGAGTCCATGTGTATTCGTCAAATTCTTTATATTGTATTTTTAACAAGTGCCTTCCAGTTTTTTAAATATTTTTCATCTCATATAATTGCTATTATCACGCTAGCTTTGTCTATTTTCCGTTTGCTTCCTCCATTCCAGAAGAGTATGTACTCATCCGTTAACTATTTCTCACTGAGCACTGCAATGTCGATCTTTTATGTTTGGAGTTTGCCACAATATCTGTCCGAGTTCCGAAGGCTGTGTTTTTACCTTTTTTTACGTAAGACAGAGAGCTGATCTGCCGATACAAATCTCCTTTATCCGGTTGAAATAAACCTTTTTATTTTAGGAAAAACTGTTACTACAGTTATTACAACTATTAGAAGTAGTAATATTTACAGTACATTTACTAAAGTTACTGACATATATCCAACTACATCCACTAGTAGAGAAGGAGAAGTGTACGCCGGAAGCAATGTGCTGTAAACATTTCTCTATATGGCAACCCTATTTTCTCCTGCAGATTGACTTGTTAATTTTCCATTTTCGTAATTCAGCAAAAGTCTATTATGATTTACGAAGGTTAATGCTTTCAGCGTCCATAATATAAGATAATATTTTATTCGAAAAGATCGCTGTCGTTGAAAACACTGACAAAAAGCTATTTGTCTAACGTTTCGATTACATCTGCAATCTTTATCAAAGGCGAAAGCTCAAAATTTGTCTGACACAAGATCAAACAAAATTTGGATTTGTTTGTGTTGGTTACAGTGACAAATAATTTATATACAATTTTTATATATGCATGGAATCTTCTCAAATAATTATGCCACCTCTATCTGAAACGTAATCAATAGTGGTCTTAGTTAATTCGTCATGGCACCAGCCACATATTTCAATACTGCACCCAATTTTTTAAAATTCTGAATATCAATCAGTTTCAGAGCTACTTCTGAGGAAGACACCGACATGAGTGTCGAAACGTCAAGGTCTAATAACCAACGTGGGAACCAGCCCGGAAAACAACATGTCAATATCAATCAACATCGACAATACATACACCCCTCAGAACATACTGAACATTTAGAGATGAATAAGGTTCCTCTGAAAGATAAAATATTGAACTAGACGTTAAGGTGTTCTTTAAACAAACATACTTAATCTTTTTAGCCAAAATAATTACTATTTTCCAAGTGTACCTTTCACGTTATTTTAGTTATTGTCTATACGAAATGGCTCACGTAAATATATTAATCGCCGACTTTCAAATAATAATACCTTTAAACATGTTCGTGGAGTAATCATTGAGTAGTGCTGTTTTTGTATGGTTACCTCGGATAGACCTTTCTTCTTTCTCTAGGATCCCACCCTTAAGAGGGGCATTTACTTGGAGCGATCGGGCAGAAATGTAAATTATGCAACCCATATTACCAGCGGGACATGGGACGTAAGAGGGTAGCCGATAGGTTGACATCGCGCAAAGATCGTACTAGCAACAGACGGGCTAAACTAATATTCGGAAAATTGCTGACTGTAGGGTCTGCATAAAGAAGTAAGCATGATATTAGTAACTTACTATGATATTATACCACGTTATTCAAAATATGGAATAACCCATTTATTTCTGTAAATATGAACTATAAAACATTTCATTCTAACTGCATGATTTCTGTAGGAACTTTTATAACAATATCCTTCCGCCTCCCCATTGCTTCGGCAGACAGTAAATTAATGTGAAAGAGCTTTTAACATTAAACTTGTCCCGTGTAATTACTAATTAGACATACAATCTTAAAAATCCAGTCATATCGGAATAGATCGTAWACCGCTCGATCATTCCCYACAGGATTGTAWCTTATCCTCACTGTTCAGTGTATACCACGCGATGGACCTGGTGGGGATGGGCATTCGCATTCTGCTCTCGTGGCGGACTCGTGCGCAAGGGTTTGCGGTTTTAGATTTTTTGAATGTTTTTACTCATTTATCGCGCTCATGTTTTTAGTAGTGTACAAAGAAATATGTAGCTACAACGTGGAGTTCGAATTTTTCGTTTATGTGCCTTAGTTTTCGAGAAATAGCTCGCCAAAAATACGCATTTTTAAGCAAAATATAACAACAAATATTTACATTACTGTACCGAATTCAGAAAAAACTCGAACTCTACGTTGTAGCTACATCTTTTGTCATTGCCATGTCGAAATTTCATTTCGAAAAAGTTTCGAATAACTCGGTAAAATGTAAAACGGTAGGTGCTTAAAATGACCCGATTCGCTCTAGGTAAACGCCCCTCTTAAAACACTATACTGAATGCGCATGTAAAAAATATTGTTCCTTTCATGACTTTTTAATAATGCGGATACTGAATGATCACGAGAAAATGCATTTACCTGGCGCAACGAAAGTTTTGTTTTGTGGTTTTACTAATAATATTTTTTACGAAACCAAATTTTAAATATCATTGTGTCATGGTGGAAATCTTATTTGTACCAGAATCAATTCCCACATATTTTATAGAACAACGTGAATTGTGGTAGCGTCATATAACTATGAATACATTACCTGCCTTGGAGTTGTTCTTATTTGTATGTGTTGAAAAAATGTTGTAGGTATACTTAAGTACTATACTTTTAATTTGTGTTACAAGAAATTGTTCACCAAGGGAAACACTTGGCTTTTCTATGAAATATGTATTCGTGGCTTTGTTTTATAAGAGCTTCTCTAGAATTGTGTTGTTTCTGATAAACCTTATCGATTTCTGTCATATTTTTTTTGCTTATTTTACCATGGCCAGTAAATTTAGCTGCATCGACCAGTAACAACATAAATGTTAACTAAAGCTCTAGTGGAGTAGATTTTTCATTAATCGAGCAAATGAAGGAATGTATTTGCCCTACCATATAATATTTAGGACGTTTAATTTATTTAATGTAATCTCCTTTAAGAAAATCTTTTACCTTTCAACTATTTTTTTAGATTTGGGAATAAATGGTAGGCTGAAGATGTAGCAGGTAAACAACCAATTCAAATCGAATTTTATCTTTTTTTTGCAATTCCATTAATGACAGCGCAAGAAAACCATACATCTGCCCAGTCAGAGTCATCAAATCTCCTAAGACTTTGACATAACATTTCAATAAATTCAAATGCATGTCTATGCTGTGCTGTCTGCCCCGCAACCAACTGCAGATAGATCTATTTCGCTATCATAATAATGATCAGTGCAGTTTAGGTCTGGTGCAGACAGTAGACATAGAACTGGTTTGCCTATATACAAAAATCATGGTATGATGTAAGTAAGAATTTAGATGGCAATGCCATCTGTCAGCATTGCACTGGCATGATGACAAAGCCACCTAGCTGCCTTAACGCGTACTACTTCCTAAAGGAAGTGGCCTGTAGTCTTGACAACTCGGTGGCCTTGTCATCATGTCAGTGTAATGCTGACAAATTGCAATCTAAATTCTTACTTACTTCAATAAATGTCGATTGGCAAAAATGTAAAGGCCTGTTAGAAATGCTATTCTTAGATAACGCTTCGCGTATGATCTTTCATTATCGTTTAGTAGTAATCAGATTGAGCGAAGGGCTTGAGAAAGACCTTATGAAAGTAAAATAATTGATGTTTTTAACTAAATTTGATGCAGTAATTTTTTCGTAAACTTCTTAACTTTAGTAGGCGTACGAGAATTCGTTTAAGAGCTTCAGCAATAGACATTTCGAAGCATTTTATCCACGATAATAAATGAAATTTGTCTTCAACAACTTACTGAACTAACCGAATTTGATAAATGATATTGACTGATAATGTGGATAATAAGCAACAAATCATAACACTGTTTACAGTTCCTCGTAACCATATAGTAATTTTTTGTTACATTTTGAACAAACAATTTACTCCTCAGTATGGCAGCGCTCGGTGAATGCGCAGCCAACAATAATCTCTAAATTAGTCCATTCAGTAAGTCCTCAACAGCCAATCTCCAATGTATGACGTCCGATTTTCTTCGTCCCGAGAGTCAATTACTTCAAACAATAACATGGAGATCGGAACGTCTCTCACAAAATCTAAGATATAATCGAGGGAAATTAGTTTTGGAGCTGTGCCACGGCGGCACCTCTTTCATGTTGTGTCCGTGTGTCAGGCCTGAATGGACTGCCATATCACGACAGGTAATTGACCATTGTGTACAGTAATACCACGGCGGAAAGGAAGCGCACAATGCGCGTTTATTATCGGTCTCTTTCAGCAGCCGTCACACGGCGTATAGCCACGTCATTGTAACGTCATAAAACACAATGGCGCGGCCCGTAGATGGCGCAAACTGCCTGACAACTTGACAGAATAATTAAGAACCTTACAAAACGACAAAACAAGTCTGTGGCTTAATTCATTATGCACAACTTTACACACATGCGGCTACGAAATCGAGGCGGCTGCGACGCATTCGGTATGGGTGTCAGCCTAATAAGGATTGCGTGGAACTGACTGACTGACTCCCAAGTTGTGTTTTACACAGCCACCAGGTCAGGAAGACAATTTTTTGGGTCAGTACTTAGACTACCATGTGGTGCAAAAAAGGAGAAGCAAGTAATAGAATCATCAAACTCACTCATGGAACTTTTTTATAAAAAAGAATCTGTTCGAAGTTTAAAAAAATGTTTTAGAAGCTTTGCGCAGTATAATTAAGGTATACTGCTGTTCACAGAACTTTAAAATTACGTCATCAATTCAATTCATTGTTGCTAGGTGCCTTGCCAATATTGACGCTAACACTAATAAACTGACAGTCAAAACTGAAATATAAAATGTCATTGCTAACTGTCACTGTCCAGCTTAAACCTACCAACATGCTATTAACGAAATTCAGTCATTCTCTCTGCGTTGCTGTCACGGTATCTTTCGATGGTAATGGAAATACGGCATTAAAGACGTAACTTTAAAACTCTGTGGACAGCGGTATGGGTAATTTACTAATTGTTGTCTTAAAACGACCTAAGTCGTCCTCTCCTTATCCCAAGTTCTGTTTCAGGTACTAATCTTCCGCAAAAGCAAACAGGGCGCGACATTGTGGTAGAGACGCCCCTTTGATCCCGAGATGCCCAGTGCAACGTAATGGTGAATGCCCATTTTCGATTACATGATAGGAACTCACGAATTTAACTCCCAGGATCACTCCAAATATGATCAACGTTCAACACATCAACCTAAAAAATATAATAATAATAAGGTTTTATTTAGGAGTAACATACAGTCATGCATATTGATTCCTATTAAGACAAAGTCTAGCTTTAGCTATTAAACTTTACGTTTAGCAGCAAGAAATAATACATACTTAATCATAACCAATACAATAAATAATACCATTAAACAAAACGATCAAAACAGGCAGCTCAAGGTTTGCTTTACTGCGTTGACAGAATACTATTTTTTATTTCCTTACGAAAAACATTTGAAGACAATCGTCTAATCGCGCCAGGAACAAAGTTGCACGCAACGACTGAATTGTACGAAAAGGATTTGCGAAACGTGGCCAACCGATGGGCAGGTAATGAAAGACTATTAGCGTCGTCTACATTTATATATATTTTGAACTCTCAACCACTTCAGTTCGTTTAATCTAGCAGATACTCGATCATATTTCCTAATACGATATACAAAACGACAGCAACTATTTTGATTTTTTTGCATGCGATCCCTGGTGTATTTGTCTAAGCAACTAAAATACACGGTATTACAGTAATTCATTATTAGCAATACAAGACTCTCACAGAGTTTTTTTAGCTTGAAATTTATAATATTTATGTTATTATACAGCAATTTTAAGGAGCAGTAACATTTTTTCATTAACATGTTCACATGTTGTTTAAATCTCAAATTTTCATCAATAATCAGTCCTAAGCCCTTTACCTGATCGACGATGTCTAACTTTTTGCCAGAAATATATAACTTCAGGTCTGCCTTCACAATAATCCAAACCTTTTATGACAGAAGCAGATAACAGAACACTTTTGTAGATTTAGCTGTACATTATGGTCACTAGAAAATCTTTAAATTTTATTAAGATCGCTGTTTATATATTCGGCAGCAAAGTTTGTTTGTTTAGGATTAAATGAATAAGTGATTAGCTTGTCATCAGCGTAACAATGCGTCTTACAGAATCTTACATTATGTAAAAGATCAGCGGTATAGATAAGAAACAAGATGGGTCCCAAAACTGAGCCCTGAAAAACACTCGAAGTAATATTTAATAGATCTYAGGTCTTAGCACATAKTTGAACAATTTGATATCTATCTCTTAGATAAGATTTAGAAAAGCTAACGGAGTTCATGTCAAACCCATAGTAAGCTAATTTAGCACACAACAAGTTGTGATTGAGAGTACCTATCGAAAGCTTTCGAAAAGACTAACAGAACTAGAGAAGTGGCGCGACCACCATCTAGGGATGTAATGATGTCTTCAATGATGTTGCTTAATGTACGAGGCATGTTTTTTTAAGTAAGTACCGTTTTGCGATTCCGCCGCCGCAGCGCTACGGTCGGCGTTCCGCGCATGCGCGCTGGTTACCTACATCTCTTGTCTACGCACTGACGCCATTACAGTTTTATTCTTGATTGTATACGTTGTTTACTGAGTGTTTAAGATGCCTCCGACAATCGTGAGTCCCGCCAATTGTGAAGTACGGGCTGTTATACGATTTCTTAGTGCTAAAGGCGTAAAACCGATCGATATTCATCGTGAGATCTGTGAAGTTTACGGACAAAACATTATGAGTGATGGGATGGTAAGGAAACGGGTGAGAGCATTTAAAGATGGCCGCACAAATGTGCATGACGAAGAACGGAGTGGGCGTCCTTCGGTCGTTAATAAAGATTTGGTGCAGAAAGTGAACGAAAAGGTGAAAGAAAACAGACGCTTTACAATTTCATCATTGTGCGACTGCCTTCCTCAATATTCTCGTAGTGTTTTGTATCGCATTGTGACCGAGAACTTGAATTACCGGAAATTGTGTTCACGTTGGGTTCCGAAAATGTTGACGGATTTGCACAAAACCTAACCCTTGAGCGGTACCACAATGAAGGTGAAGATTTTTCAGACCAAATTGTTACTGGTGACGAAACATGGGTGGCCTACGTCACACCGAATCGAAACAACAATCCATGGAATGGCGACATTCATCATTACCCAAAAAAGTGAAGTTTAAGCAAACAATTTCTGCCCGGAAAATCATGTGCACAGTTTTTTTAGGACCTAAAAGGAGTATTGCTAGTGAAGTTTCTGCCTCGTAATGAGACAATCAATGCAGCGTCTTATTGTAAGACATTGAACAAACTGCGTCGTGCAATCCAGAACAAAAGACGTGGCAAGTTGAGTAAGGGTATCGTTTTGCTGCATGACAATGCCCGTCCACATGTGGCTAATCGGACCAAAGATCTCATCAATCCTCCATACAGCCCTGATCTGGCGCCCAGCGACTACCATTTGTTCCTGCACTTGAAGGAACACCTGGGTGGTCAGCGTCTTCAAGACGATAACGAAGTCGAAACATTTGTGATACAGTGGTTAAAAAGTCAGGCGGCAGAATTTTATGAGGAGGGTATTCAAAAACTGGTATCACGTTATGACAAGTGCCTCAATATTCACGGAAATTATGTAGAAAAGTAGATTAAGGTACAGGCTTTCATGTAAGATAAAATTATTGCGATATCTTTGCACGTCTTTTTTTAATTCCAAAACGGTACTTACTTAAAAAACATGCCTCGTACTAACAGTACTATGGCCTTTTCTAAAACCTGACTGCATATCAGGTATGATTTTATTATCTATTGCGTAACTATATATTTGCTTCTGGATAAACTTTTCAAGAACCTTCGAAAGAGTAGTTATGATGCTTATTGGCCGTAAGTCACTATACCGCTTTGGAGATCTAATTTTAGGTAAAGGGATCACGACTGTTGTTTTCCACATATCTGGAATATATCCCACCTCTAAACAACAATTAATTACATGCGTTATATGATTGCAAATATGCGGCAAACATAATTTCAACACGTAAGCCTTCACGTTATCACTGCCGTAAGCGTCGGATTTTAGGGAACAAATAATTTGACTAATTTCATCAGGGGTAGCCAACTGAAAACTAAAATAAAGGTCATCATTATGCTTTTTTGCCATATATTTTGTATTTGTAGCCCGACAATTGATTGGAGGTGTAAAAATGGACGTAAAATATTGATTAATTTCATTCACATCAGTCAAATTACTTGGAATATTAATATCTCTGTTATGTTTTATACCCAGTCTTTGTGTTTTCATATGCCTGATTGTATTGTAGGTAAGCAGTTTATTCTCGCAAAGCCTGAAGGGTCAAATTCCGTAAACATTTGTCCAATTTTCTAAAGATCTGTGTTTTTTTAATTTTCTTAATGCCTTGTCTCTGCAACTCATCATAATTTTTAACGTGTTCGTTATCCAAGGTGCATAAGGTTTACTAATACGCACTGTCTTGAAAGGGGCATGTTAATCAAATAGCTCCAATATTTTGCAACTAAGAACTTTCAAATTTATGTTGTTTATGTAAAAGATATCATTCCAGGAAATCTTTTGCAGATCAAGTAAAAGGTCATCATTGAAAATGTTAAAGCTACGGTAAGTAATAAGTTTAGGTGCAGCTTTCTGTGTATCTAATTTTAAGTCACAAAACACCATTTGATGATCTGATATCATGTCGGTATTTATTACTCCAGATCTAGATACGAGATTCATATTCATATTGTGATGCTAAAGTAATGAGAGTAGGCTCACTTATTAACTGTGTAAAGTCATACAATGTAATACAGTCCGCCAAGGAATTATGGTCCACGTCTATGTTACCTAAAAGAGCTATGGTACTATATTGCGGCGTAACGTATGATAAGAGGTCATCTAACAGCCCTGTACATGATTCTATATTATTACAGGGAGCGCGATAACAATTGCACAACAATAAGTTAAGTTCAAATTCATAATGATGCATTTCAAAAATTCTCAAAATTACCCCTCCAATTAAATATGTTCACTGCTTGTGTTTGTTAAGCTCATTTACCTAAAACTAGTGTTTTAGTGTGCAGGTCGGACAGCTTMTGAAAGAATTTGGCCCATCTACTATCCTTGMTTCGGCAGCCTAAAGCTCGCCAGTTCGCATAACTCAGCAGCGGGTTGGTATTTTCGGTGGGGAATTATAAATAAAGGAATGCGCATGTGGCGAAAGACAGGCTATTAGCATTCCATTCGTTAAACCGACAAATGTAAAAAAGGCCGTTTGTTTTTTGCAGCACTCGATAAATCTTGGGGAGAAAACAGGCGAAAGCATTTATACGCCTGCAAATTCCTGAAATGCATGCGATATTGTCCATTTGTTTTACTGTTACTTGATACTTAATAATTAAATTGTTCAGTACTGTAAGCTTTCAGATTTATGAGGGTCGCGTCATATACGGACCGGTCATTCTCAACTAAAATTAAAAAAAAGCGCCAAAGCCCGCATCATTACCTAAGCCACCTCTGAATATACCTATAGATGCAAGGTATAATTTATGATCCATACTGCGGAAATCATTTGCAGCTTTTGACGTGTTATTAATAATTTATACAATTACGTTTGATAAATGGATGTCTTTATCATCCGAAAGGAAATTATGGCTATACTTCACGAAGATAAATGCGTTTGATCTCGCCCCTCAATCTTCGTTTAATAATTTCACTGTCATGTAATAAAAACATTAGGGGATCAATTTGAGCCTGCCATTAATTTTGCTGGTGACAAACGGTTGGGTGTAACAGACGTCTCCAAGTAGGGGTCGCACAGTTGACAGTACATCTAAATATTAAATTTTTCTACGGGTCCAAAAGTACAGATTGGTTTAGCTATATACTTTAGTCAATATTGCGTTGCAATGGAAATGAACAAGCAAATTAGTTAAATTATTGAACAACATTAAATAAAGGCATAGAAAGATTATAAGCAATTGCTTAAGCCAGATTAATAATAAAAAAATGTTTACGGACAGTTATTTCTGCACACATATGGACCATACGCTAGCAGTAGCTTGCTTGCATTTTTACTGAAATTTTTACACATCGTTTGTCCTTTTGAAACATATTATCCAAATTTGATACTGTCATTTAGCATAAATAAGACGGTAATTTCTTAAAATTTAGTGAATTTATTTTGGAAAAATTTAATTTAAATTTGTTCCTGCACGCTGGATACTTCTAATCTAGTAAGCGTATTTCATTAATTTGACAGTCTAATTTACGTTAACGACTTCATAGCCCATGAGCATAATTATGCACAAAATTTTTGAACTTTTTTATTGTGTCAGAAATGTATTCTACGACGTCTACACGAATAAAGCACAATAATGCACATGGTTTTTGTCATGCGCTATGATTGCGTCATCGTATACCTAGTGTCAAATCTGAGTACTACAACAATCGAGCCGCACGTATGACTAAATTTATAAGAATTGTACCGTTATTGACCGTTTATCTTTGATGTTAATTAAATATATTGGGTTTCGGTCTTCTAAATAAAACTCCTTTTATCTATGCCAAGCTTTCGGAGATCATTTGTCTCCTTCTTCTGGGCCTGTAATATTTTATTAAATAACTACAAATAGAGTACAACAAATCACATGAAAATACTTACAACAGAAACGGAATTAGTCTAAGTTGAACAGCATTCTTAACCTCATATAAATAATTCTAAACATATAGGTAATTTTAAATTTTGCTAACTATTAATAATCACAAACAATATTGACAAATATTAATATATCTTTCAAAATTAAAAAACTGACAACCAATAATATGAAATCTAGATAGGACGAGTTTGGAGAGTGCAAGTAGGAAATTATGATGACGAAAATGGTTTAAAATGGAGAAGATAGGTGTAAATTTTAGAAAGATTATGAATATCGCTTCTTTTATTAATACTATGAATTTGTCTATTGATATGGGCCATTTCTAAAAAAAGACGTTTCTTTAAATTTATTTCTTTATCCAAAACTATTAGATCATTAAAATTAAATCTATGGTCAAGTTCATAACAATGGTTAAATATTGAAAATTTAACAAATGTAGTATATTTATTAAATTGTAGTAACTGCGAATCAGTATATATCGGTCAAACTGCGAGACATTTAATTGACAGAGTTAGAGAACACAAAATAGATATAAAAAATAATAAAACAACCTCTGTAATATTTAACCATTGTTATGAACTTGACCATAAATTTAATTTTAATGATGTAATAGTTTTGGATAAAGAAATAAATTTAAAGAAACGTCTTTTTTTAGAAATGGCCCATATCAATAGACAAATTCATAGTATTAATAAAAGAAGCGATATTCATAATCTTTCTAAAATTTGCACCTATCTTCTCCATTTTAAACCATTTTCGTCATCATAATTTCCTACTTGCACTCTCCAAATTTCTCGTCCTATCTAGATTTCATATTATTGGTTGTTAGTTTTTTAATTTTGAAAGATTTATTAATATTTGTCAATATTGTTTGTGATTATTAATAGTTAGCAAAATTTAAAATTACCTATAAGTTTAGAGTTATTTATATGAGGTTAAGAATGCTGTTCAACTTAGACTAATTCCGTTTCTGTTGTAAGTATTTTCATGTGATTTGTTGTACTCTATTTGTAGTTATTTAATAAAATATTACAGGCCCAGAAGATGGAGACAAATGATCTCCGAAAGCTTGGCATAGATAAAAGGAGTTTTATTTAGAAGACCGAAACCCAATATATTTAATTAACAACACTAAATTTATATGCCATTGTCTAATGGTCCCTAAATTATTTATCAGACTCAAACAATATGACTCTGTTATATAGATGGCATAATCTTGCACAATTGGTCAAACCAATTATGACTGAAATAATGCAAATATCATAATAATAATTATTGTTTTATTTTGGATAAAAAATACGACATAAAATATGATCCAGAAAATTTGGGGAATGCAGCAATTTTATTGGATTTGTTGGAAACCTGTTCTGATTTAAACTTGAGCGACGACCATCAAGGGTACGAGGAAAATGATTCCCAGTTTTCACACCAAATGTGGTTCGTGTAGGGGCCGACAAATTTGGCCCAAAACAATTTCATTCTTTACGATGAATGTAAGGTACATTTATGTATAAAAAAAATTTTTGTTATGTACCATAGAAACTAGTATTTATATTTTGTAATTTTTGTAATTTTTTTAATTTTATTAAACTTTTTGTGCACAACTTTTGTTACTTCTTACGTTGGATTTTATTTAATTAAAATGAATGAGATGGTCAAATAATGGTATACTATTACTGGATTAGAAGCACTTGAACTTAAAATAAAAGAGGATGCTTAGAAAACACGATATTTTAGTTGTTGATAGTACATATAATAATGTAGATAAAATTGTTAAGTTCTACTAAAGATGAACTACATTTAGAGAGTGAAGGTGTTTGTAAAATTACTTGTTCTTGTGACAAGTGTTACATAAGTCAAACTAAAAGAAAAGTAGGTACACGTTTGAAAGAACATATACGTGCTACTAGGCTGCAACAGATAGATAAATCTTCCGTAGCTGAACACTCATATTTGACTAAACACATTATTGACTTTGATAAAACAAAAATTTTCCATAGAAAAAAATATTATCACAAACGTCTAATAAAAGAAGCTATAGAAATTTGTAGGAATACTAATAATTTTATTAGAGATTGTGAAAATTATGAGTTAGGTGACATTTGGAAGGCTATTTTTTAGTTATCATTTATCAAGTAGTTCGTGTATATCTAGTAGCTAGGTAGTTCCTTTTTCGTCGTTAGGTCCTTTTTTATCAGATTGGCACGTTGTTTCTATGACGTCCCGCTTCCTTGGTGATTTCTTTATTTACTTTCAAAATTTTGTTTGAACTTGTGTCAGACAAAGATTACAGGTGTAATCGAAACGTCAGACTAATAACTTTTAGTCAGTGTTTTCAAGAGACAGCGATCTTTCCGAGAAATGTTATACTAGTTTTTATTTTTGACTCTACAGCTGCTTGGAGTTATAAGCCCATCTTTAGGGGTACGACTATTGATTATATTTTACAATTTCTAAACTGTATATACCTAGGCCTTAATTATTGAAAGATAAAAAAGTAGGTATATTCTTATACAGTGTTAAAATTGAAAAAAATCGCAAAAAATGAAAATAACCACCCCATTGTACGGGCGTCCCCATCTATACGCAGATCCTTCAAGCAACCAGCGTATCCAAGTTCGCCCTCAAACCACTTCTCCAACAGTTCGCTCTTTCTTTCCCGTTAGGTTTGATCGTTACTCCCCGCGGTGAAGGCACGCGAACCTCACAGTTTCCGCCACTTTGCAAAAACAACGAAGTGGAATCCACTGGCGTGAAGGAAAAGTGCCCGGGGCAAAACATGATGGCAAACGCGAATAGAGCTGAAGTTGGGAACAAACGTGTAACTTCCACTTCACCTAACCGCCAGAAAGGCCCAAGTTACAAGTACGCTCTGTTCAAGACATTTCTGCAAAATACAAAGGCAACGTTATTGCTTTGGAGATGTTAATTATTAATTATTCACGCGTGAGTAAATAAAGCGAATTCGTTCGGCGCGGATTGCAGGCAGTTGGGTTTCAATTAAAATGTCTTTTGCATTACAGTAGCGTCGACCAGGTGCTTCAGACGGGGATCGTGGAAACTGCGGCTCAAAGAAGGCTAATACTTTTGGATATCAGGATGTTATGCAAAACTTGCGGCCGTTTGCAGCTTTTGAAATCACTGAACCGCATTAGCTGCCGGGTAAACGTTTGCTGTTGTCATGAACCGCCCTAAAGAGTTTTGATTTTTTCAAAAACCCTTGGAAAAACAATCKTCCCGGGTTGTCCCGGTACATAAGTCAGCTGAATAAACTGATATCAAAAATTACCGACCTATCGCAGTCATGTCGAATATTGCTAAACTATTTGAATGCATATTGTCAGAAGCCATCTCCTCGCACGTTAAATGCGGTATTGCACCGCATCTGCTAGAGTTTACCCACTTTGTCTTCTCGGCTATGGACAGCTGCTTTCAGGTTGCCGCTATTTATACAGATCTGACCAAAGCCTTTAATCGGGTGCATCATTGTATCCTCCTCAAAAGCTACGTAACTTTGGATTGTGTGAGTCTCTTTGCTATAATTTACTCCGCGATAATAGGAAAGAGTGCAGTATGTTGAGTATCGTGGGGTCAGATTCTACTCTTACCGAGTGACCAGTGGTGTAATTCCGAGCTCATATTTGGGTCCCTTATTGTTTATAACTTTTTACAATGACGTAATTTCCCAACTATCATGTAATGCCTATATATGTATGCGGACGATCTCAAGATCTGTATTGTTGTGCGGAGTACCGATGATTGTTTGGCACTGAAGGGGGACATAGATTCTTGGTAGGCTGATGTGGTCTTAACGGCTTACAGCGTAATGTAAGTAAATGCAAGAAGATAACCTTCTCCAGGGGTATGCATCACATTCGATATTTTTACAACATTGAAGGCACTCCCTTAGATGATTGTCATGAAGCCTCTGACTTGGGTGTGATATTGGATACTGGTCTGACCTTTATTCCCCATATAGTGCATATCTGTGATGTCTCTATGCGACTACTGGGATTTCTATTTTTCAATACCAAAGATTTCTCAAACGTCGAGTGTATAAAGCTTCTCTTTTACTCACTAATAAAATCTAGACTTGAATATTGTGCAACTGTTTGGAAACCTACCCACCAGATTTAAAAATGCCCTCAGAAAGTTCGCTTAATATATATACTTGAAGAAATTCAAAATCCTTCTTAACTCCGTTGGTGAGAACACGCTCAATGTTCGCAGAGCTGTATCCAGTCTGATATGTTTGCAAAAACTCATTGGGGGATGTTTCTACTGAGCCAGATTAGGTTTGCGGTGTCTCGATTAAACAGTAGGTGCTCTTTAACACTTTATTATTCCATGCCCCGTACACACCATCATTTTAATTCCGCTTTGCTGTCTTGTTTTCGTTTATATAATATATCTATTGTTGATTCCAAATTTAATATATTTAGTGCAAACTTTTGTCATGCTAAAGTTAAAAAAGAAATGATAATGCAGTTTCATGCAGATTTTTTATAATATGACTTTATTTTAGTAGTTGTAGTTAAACCCGTCTCTATAATGAATTCTATCCTGTGTGCCACTTCCGTATTTTAAACTTGATTTCTTATCAATGTTAATTATTTCCATATTGTTTTAAATTTAGTGTTGTATCATTGTGTATGCTTCCACTATGGATCGCTCTGGTCCACTGGAAATAAACCTTATTATTATTATCATCAAATAAGCTGACCAAAAGCCTTGTGTTGTAGTTAAACCACATTATAGCTAGGTTTAAAAAAGGGATAAAATACACTTCGTGAATGATTGAAAATTGATACCAGAATATTACCACAAAATCCAAGAAATCACTTCGTCCTAGAAAGAGACATATTTGTTGGAGGGTGGTATCGCCATCCACGATCAATTCTGACAAAATAAGCGTCCTCATTACGGTGATATCCATGCTCAGGTGCTAGCTGAACGACGGAACGACCCAAGTAGCTACAGTACTGAAACTTGTAGGTTTTTCTATATATTTTTCGATTTTTATCATGTCTCATTCTGTAGACCAAAGAACCTGTCTTAAATTTTGTGTTTCAAAAGAAATATCATGTGCTAAGGCGTTCAAAATGTTACAGAAGTCTTATCCGGATTCTTATATGTCGCAAGCCTCTGCCTATAATTGGTATAAATCGTTCAAAGAGGGTCGTACAGAAGTTGAAGATTTGCCTCACGAATGCCGTCCACATACATCGACTAACGACGGAAATTTTGTAAAACTGAAGGAAATGCTACTCGAAAATCGTCGTGTGACTATTACAGAGATAGCTGATGACGTGAGAATATCATTTGGATCAGTGCATACCATTTGACATGATATTCTAGACATGAGACGTGTCTCGTGTCTAAGCACCGCAAGTCTGTCGCTAAAAAAATGCCTGCTATGAGTGATATTGTCATGCATGCAACAAAACTGGTGATGAGACGTGGGTCTATCAAAATGACGTCGAAACCACCCAAAAGATGAGCCGAAACCCAAAAGACCTTGTCAAAGTCGCTCAAAAATCAAGACAATGTTGATTGTTCGATTACCAGAATTCCTTCCGATTGGTTAAACAGCAAATCCTACATAGTATGAGCTAGTTTTACGGAATTTGAGAGAGAACATTTGTCTACTACGGCCTGAATTATGGACGAGCAAAACATGGTTTTTGATCACGATAATGCACCGATTCACGGCTGACTTAACACGCGATTATTTGATCAAAAACAACGTACACGTCATTACGCAAGCTCCGTACTCACCAGATATAGCAACATGTGACTTTTTCCTCGTCCCCAAACCCAAATTACCACTTCGCGGAAAGCATTTTGAAACGATTGAAGCCAAAAAAGTAATTCGAGGAGGGGGCTGAATGCGATTCCAAAATATGTGTGTGAAAAGTGTTATAAGCACTGGAGAAAACGTTGGCATATGTATATTGCATCCGATGGAGGCTATTTTGAAGGAGACAAGATAAATATTGAAATATTAGCTTAAAAATGCTACGTTACATTGATCTTAGTAGTATCATATTACCAGGACGTGCCCCATTCATGTTCTATTAATCACATTATATATTATACTTTCGGAGAGCTCATTTTTCTCTCCTATATGAAAAAATCCTGACACTGATGATGCCATCGAATCTCTTTATGCTGTTGTTTATGAGATCTTCGATCTGTGGGTACCCAAAAAACGTTTTCGCAACTCGAAATATCCTACATGGTTCAAGTTTGATATAAAATCAAATCTCAAAAGTAAAATACAGAAAAAATTGATCAAAGTACAGTAATTTGTATTTTTACAACGAATTTAAGCCTCTGAGAGACTTAATTAAAAACAAATATCCCAGTTTTGTAATGCTTACTTTACTACGACTGAACAAAATATCAAATTCAACCCTGCGGATCTATGGAATATCATAAACTAAAAACGTGGTTCCAGTATAATTCCTAGTACAGTTTAAAACGGGACTTCAGAGTTTGCTGACCAACAGGGGATAGTAAATTCTTTTGCAGAGTACTTTGCTAATTCATACTCGCGTATTATTAGTAGGAAGAGTTTCTCAGGCATAAATAGCAACACATTGGTCTGTGGATTCTCACCAGTTGATGCTGAAAAAGTTGCACATTTGATGACAAAGTTTCCTGCTGGCGATGACCTCATTCTCAATTTTATTATTCGTCGCTGCAGGTACGTATTAGCTCAACCTTTGTCCGTTTTGTTCAATTTAGAAATTATGGCTTCAACATTTCGTTCAAAATAGAAGCGTGCTAGAGTTTGTCTTATCTATAGATGGGAGTTAATTCTCAGATTTCCAAGTACAGGCAAATCTCCATTTTGGTCGAATTTTGCCAAACTCTTTAAATATACCTACTTTATACTCCAGAATTTATAACAACGTAAGAAACTATATTTCTTCCAACCAACATGGATTTGTTTCGGATGGTTTCACAGTCACCAACCTTGCTTCGTTCACCTACTACATTTCTCAAACCATTATTTTTTCGGTTTCTTTTCTAAATCTACACTGCTAATACAGTCATATCTAAGAGATTCTTTCTTTTCGTCAGAATCGTTTTTTCGGGTGTTCCTCAAGGGTCCAATCTTGGACCTATGTCATTTATATTATTTGTAAATGATCTACTGTCTTCCCTTTTTTGCCGAACTCATGTCAAAAAATGCTGTACTGTTTCTTTTACGCGCAGTCACACGCCTCTTGAACTTTTCTATGGCATTAATAATAATGTTCTTTAAAAATAAAGAACTTGTCGTAACTTTTGATTCTGATTTGTCTTTCCTTATGTATTTTCAATCTGTTTGAAGCTCTACTTATAGATCTTTGGGATTTGTAAAGCGAGTTGGTAAAAATTCCTGTGATATCACTTTAAAAAAAAGTTGTTTTATCCTTTTGTTGGCAAAACAAATACAGACGAAGCTCAGAAGAAAGCATCAGAAAGCACTAAACGGTAATTAGAGATCCAATTTTATTTTTCCATTCCCATTCGAACGAAGCTGATGATAAATTAGCAGCGGTGTAAGTTAGCTTCTAGCAATAATTACATGCTGTACCTGCATAAATACACAGCCGGAGTAATTAACAGTAGTGGACTTATTACGCATTAATTAATACCTTTCGCTCATAATAGCCCCGTAAGTAATGAACGTGCATGTTATCGGGGTTATGATATACAGTTTACGTCTGATTTATAGCCGACTTCCTGCCATACATTCTCACACCTAGCATGGAACATGCATTCTAATCAGGTCGTACACTTTAATGATCCTTTTTTGTTCGGTGTTTAACATTGAAGCACTGGGTGCGGGTTGCATTTGCATAACAATAATAAAATGGGGGCATGTGTTTGTGTTGTCGTCCGGGTAAGCTGTCGAAGCCAGCCCTATCTGCCGTGCTTGTAATCAGGATCATGAATTTTCATTGCTTAATACCGTTATCTCCCGCAGACTGACTGGGAATATCAGGGAGTGACATACAAATGTGACGGTTACGTAGGCTTGATGTTTGTGTCCTGGTCTCCTGTCTACGACTAAGCCTATAAAGCAGACTGAATAAGAGGTACAGGATATGAACAAAGACGAAATGCGTTTTAGTTATTAGCATCATCCTATTGAAGACAGCTTTTCGCAAAATTCGCTGAGGTCAAAATTGAAAGGGAAATACATCTTAGTATAATGTGTAGTGTAACTGTTACGGAAGTAGATGGTAAATGGCCAGTGACAAAAACATCCGGGCAATGATGTAGATGGCAACTTTTCCTGGTCAATATAGCTAATGACCAGGCAATGAGGTTATGACCAAAAATGCTTGGAGGATGCTAACATAGGTATCACAATTCACTTATTTTTGACAAAAGTGCGCCGTTGAGATAAATCTTGTACTAGAAAAAATATTCATTAAGTCATGCTTAGGTAAGTAAAGCAATAAAGTGAGAATAAGCGCAACAACAAAGAAACAACTCAAAATTAATCATTAATCAGTATGAACGTACTTGATCGTATTAAGAACAAACACTGCAAAAACTGTAAGAATTCTTTCATTTTTGTAATGCCTTCTTCAGCTCTTCCTTGATTTCAAACCGCACACAATACCAATAGCTACAAAAGTAGAAGAAAAATTCTTTGCCTTTTATATAAATCATGTCTTCCTCGGCAGCGACACCAACAACAAAGGAAGTACAGACAAACTGCCTGACATTCTAGATGACGTGGAAGGTCGTTCTCGTAGACTACGGAAAGGGTTGGACCAATTATGGGGTCCTGTGGCACCCCATTTTCTTGTTTATTCCAATTTAGCATCTGTTCTCTACCTTGCATGTACGCTCTTAATAGACTTATAACTCGTATAGTATAACCTGCAGTCTGAAAATTGTGATTAAAATTCTCTGCTGTTAGGTGTGCTACTGCTTGCCCACTTGTTTTTCTGCCTCCTTTGATTAGATTTTAGACCGTTCTGGATTTGTTTGATGCATTTTCTATTAGTAACGAATTTTTCAATTTAAGTTGCTTCTGTTTTTCAKCAAGAAAGTTTTCTTATWGTTTCTGCAGCCACTACAGAGTTTCTTCCCTCTGTTTGATTTTGCAACAGTTTACAKGGCTTCTAAGGTCTCCTTCATGGCTACAATTTCTGGTGTCATAGTTGTTTTTTTGTTCTGACACAATCCTCTTTTTCACAGAAAAACAACTTTCAAATATTTTAAAATATTGTATGTATATGCTTTATGTGAGCTTTTCTATTTAGATGGTATATTCAATCTATATCCGTTAAACATCGTTTAAAACAGGGGACGTCATCATTGTTAAAGTTTCTCATAGTTACGGTCTTTTTCGTCTTATCTTTTTGTGTGCATTTTTTTAATTTTCATGATCTGGACTAAATGATCTGATAGGAACCAGTTTTGTGTTCTGCAAAAGTAGTTTAATGAACCTTTCTAAAAATGTTGTCTATACATGTTCAATAAAAGCTGTGAGCCATTCCAAGAGCATAGCATTGTCTTTACTTTCTTTAAAGTTGTCTACATAAACATCTCTACTGGGATTCCAAAGTATGACTTAGCTTATCAACGAATGCCTCAAAGTTTACATTGGATGTACGATATATACCCACTGCAATTAAATTACATGTACTGATTTCTAATGCTATTATCTCTGCTGGTTTTTCTTCGGAAAACTCCCTTATTTCCCAAATGTATTTTGTTTTTATAATATTTTTGTCAACATGAAGATATCGCGATCTGCAGTAATAGCTAGAAATGTTGTAGCCTTCTAGTTGTTTTGTTGTCATTAAATTACTTTGCATCAATGCTCTATAACAACCGCTATGTCAATGTTATTTTGTAATATTTCTTGTTTTAATAGATCTACTTTGCTTTGAATTGACTGAACATTGATGTTCAGCAATCTCTATGTCTTTCCTTTAAAAGCTCCCTGTTCTCTGGTATCATTTCCGAAAAAATCTAAATTTTTCGATTATTATGCTTTCAGGCCATATTCCAGGTAGACATTCTTGTCAAAGGATATCCTATACTTGATGGCTCTTCTTATAACCTTCAACAGACACTGTTTCTTTCTTTATTTTAAAAATAATAGATATTTACCTATTAATATACTTACATTTTCATCACTAATGGTAAAAGTATTCGTTTAAGAATCGCCAGCTTTTTTCAGTTCACCCCATGTAAGACTATAGCAATTCTCCTTGCCTTCCTATTTTAGAAAAACCTTTTTGCCTACCGCTGGAGTTTTGCAAACAAACCACGCGAGCAGGTGCACGTCAACGTGACGTCCTGGGAGATTTGGACCTGTAATAATTCACGTTAAATAATGAAATCCTTATTTGGATCAGTCGGTCGCGAGTCGGCAGGCACATCAAAGGAAGCCATCAGTTTCACGTGGAGACGGCATCACCGCAAACGGAAGCGCACGAGAACATTCTCGATCGGCGAAACTGAGAGGTGGACACAGAGGAATCGCGTTAATAATGTACAGCATGGCAATGGTGACGGTTACCCAATACCAATCAACCATTGGCGAATTAAAAGTTAAAGTTAAAGTAACATATAGAAACTTTTTTGGGTTATTCGAAATATCGTCAATACCTATCATAAAATAATAGCATTATAGGTATTGTTACGTATACAGGGTGATTCCTTAAGAATGGGCAATCTCTGAGCTGGAGGTACTACACACCAAAATATGATGATTGAGTTTAACATACCTTATGCAAACGTTGCAGGTTTACGAGATACAGGGTGTTCAAAGTTCAAATTTTAAGCAGTATCGTCTGGAAAATTGGCAACTTTATGTTTTTTGACAAGAGAATTTAATGCTAAATTACAGGAAGTTAGTTACACTCTGTTACTTAAGTAAATTACAACATATATTTTTGCCTAACGAGTTATGGCTAAAATGACTAGAAAATCTAAAAGGAAGTTCCATTTTCAATAAAAAAGGCACTCTCGTTTATTTCATGTAACTCTATTAGTTTTTGAGTTATTTGCATTTTAAACATTTAATGAATATTGTTTGTTGTAAAATTAATTTATTCTTTTAAATTACTATAATGCGGGTAACAACAGTAAAGGCAACAATAACAATCAGTAACAGTAGTAAAAGAAAACTTCAAAGTAAATGCTCAAAAGGACATCCTTACACTTCAATACACTTTGTAAGGCGTAACCTTAAAGATCTTTGAATATTAAATAGCAATTGTCGATTATTTTGATTAATATTAGCAGCTTCTTGAATTTTCTGTCGTAATTCTTCGATGGAATTAATTGTTTCTTTGTAAACCATGTCCTTCATTTCTGACCATAATGAGAAGTCTAGAGGGTTGAAATCTGGACTTCTAGATGGGCAAACAAATTCAGTGCTACGAACAATCCACGATGAGGATAATGTTCATTCCGGTATTGACGTACTGGCATAAAAAAGGTAGCGGTACTCCGTCTTGCACAAACCACATGTTCCGCCTTATGGCTAGTGGTACATCTTCTAGTAGTGTTTCAAAAGAAAAAATAAAAAAACAGATATCACACCACACCAAATATTTCATGCTGAAAATGTCGTTCCTTTAGAGCATGTGAATTTTCGGAGTCCCATAAATGATTGTTTTTCCAATTAAAAACACCTCCCTTAGTAAACGTCGCCAAATCGGTAAAAAGGAGGTTATTAAGAAAATCCTGGTTTTTGGTTTGTTTACCTAGGATAAATTGAGCAAACTGTAGGCGAACTGGTAAATCTTGAGGCAACAAATTTTGGACGGGAGTATAGTGATATGGATGTAGATAATCTTTCTTTAAAATTATCCAGATAGACGATTGGCTTATTATTCCTGTTGCCGCACTTAACCGATGACCACTGATATCTGGATTTTCCGAAATACGAACTAAAGCCTCGTGTTCACCATCGACGTTGATAGTTTTTCTAGCACCATTTAAGCTCTTAGGACGAATGTAGATACGTTTGAACAGTTTGTGATCGGGTTGTATTCGATTTGGGTATAATTCTAAATACCTTCTGGCTGCACCAAGTCCACTATAATTTGACTGAGCAAAACACAAATCACATCACGCATTTCACTGTTAGAAAATTCATTATGACGTGGCATTTTTTTTATTTTAGAATTTTTATTACAAATAATACTAAGTAAATTAGAAAAATACAATAAACACTCTTACTTAGTGACAGTATAATTGTCAAATATTTCTTTACACGAAAAATTGATAAGTGCTGACACAAGCCTGCTTGAAAAAAGGTCAAAGTAATAACAGTGGCTTAAGGGTCTTTACACTGAATGTTTAAAATGCAAATAACTAAAAACCTGATAGAGTTACATGAAATAGACAAGAGTACCTTTTTATTGAAAATGGATTTTCTAGTCATTTTAGCCATAACTCGTCAGACAAAAAAGATACGTAATAATTTACTTAAGTAACAGGGTGTAACTAACGCCCTATATACATAGTGCTAAATTTAGCATTAAATTCGCAATTCTCTTGACAAAAAACATAAAGTTGCCAATTTTGCAAGACGATACTGCTTAGAATTTCTAATTAAAATTTCAAACTTGATACTTTGTACACCTTGTATCTGGTAAACCTGCAACATTTGCATATTTTTGCATATGCAATCACCATATTTTGGTGTGTAGCATTTGGAGTTCGGAGATTGCCCGTTTTTAATGAATCACCCTGTATATTATTATTATATAAATTATTAACACTAAAAAAGTGCATATGTGTTTAACACTTATATAAAGAGTTAGTAAACCATTATAGCACATCAGAGGCAATAAGAAAGGAAATAGGTATAAATATTTAACACCATTGCTAGTATTGTTGTTTAGCTTCACCATAGTACATGTAATAGTGCTGTAGTGCAACTAAAATTTGGGCGAAATCCAGAATCCAGACTGTGTTTTTGGCAATACACCTTGGCTATCTAAGTGCTGCTGAATTTGCTTGACCATTACATTTTCAAAAAGTCTTGACAAACAAGGTAATAGACCTTGCGGTCTAACGTCGTCGTTAGGATTATGAAGGCACAAGGCATATCTATACATTGATTATTTTTCATTCCTATATAGGTTTCGTTAAAAAAATGAACTAAAAGCAAGACTTTATTCAGGACTCGAAGTCCAATTTACATGTTAAGAAATACCGCATTTAACGAATTCTGCAGGAGTTCTTGATGGCGGACGTCAGGAGGCTGCCACAATGGCCCATCATTCATGTGCCCTGCCCTACTGGTCGATGTCGGATGGAGGTAATAAGCAATGTAAATGCTCAACTCGCACGCCCGCTTGCTTGACTTTCAATGCCCATTATTCATTAGTAAAGCAAATTTGACGTGACGGTTCATGCACCTTGATGTGCTGGAGGGCGGGCGTCGAAAAGCTGTCAGCTGGTTTGCAGTTCACGTTTCATCGACTGATTCTTGCGTAACTTCTTCATTAGGCTTGGATTATGCATGGTGCTGAAACCCTCGGAAATGGACAAAGATTATAAGGAATTTAGAGGATCTTTTAGTTGTGCTCGATTAATGCTTCTTGGAAACCATATTGTCATAATTCTATCCGTTACCTGTCAAGTTTCCGTGTATTGTTGTTACATACTGTTTACAGTTTTCACAGATAGTAGATCACTTTATATTCCGTATGCATTACTGGGGCATTCTATGCATGGGATATACTGAGCTTAACGTTGCAACACCTGTATCCTGCGAAAGTTTCTCGTTGGTTTTTCGTGGCTTGATAACTTTAAGGGACACTTAAGTCTTAATTTTCAAACCTAAAATCCTCGCCATAAAATGCAGTTATGATCAAGCTTTATATTCTTCTTCCTTAATCTGCATCGGCGTATACTTGTCTCTACTTTCACATTATACTGGTAGTTATCTTATATCTCTACTGTAAAGTAATCGTACTACTACATAATTTACCTCTCTGCCTTCTGCTTACGTCCAATTGGTGCTGCTTTGCTGTATGTCTTTCCTGAAAATTCATTTGTTTTCATTTGTTTCTTTAATATTCGGCCATTCAGATGTTTTCTAAATCTTAGCTTGTGACGACTATTTATATTTGAAGATAATAAGTGCTCGCTTAAGTCTTAACACCTCAGCAAACAATGTACACAAAATTGTACCTTTTTCTATTTTTTTCCTTATAAATAACCCAAAATTGTGTTTTTAACATCTTGGACAACTGTTGGGCATCGTAACAGGAATAGGATATAATTTATTTTAACCATAATAATCTATTTCTTATGATGAACTGTTGATTTTCACTAAATTCTAAATTTTAAAAGTGTTCTGATTGTCATTGGACAATGTATACAATTTAATTAATAATATAATGTAATCTCTAGCACATAGATTTATAAATTTTTAATAAATTTATTAAAATCGCCTTGTGAACTACATCTTTCATATGACATTGTGCTGAAGTTAATTTGCTAGTTTAAATTTGGAGTATGCATCATATTATTACTGGAAGCTGATTGATAGTATTCGCTCACTTTGTAGCTTAATAAATAATAACATTCGTCATAGTCAATTGTTAATATGCATTTAATTAAAACTTTAATGACCACAATTTTCTTTCATTTGATGTCATTGCTAATTTACGTACTTATAATACCAAATTTGTGAAGCTTTATGCAAGACATTACCTAAATGAAATAGACTTTTGTGCTTATCTTTCCAACCATTAGAATTATATTTAATTGTATCACCTATGAATATTACTGAATTATCTGCAGCAGTATTAAAACCTGGGAAGGGGTTAATTGTATTTCTTACTCTTTCTTCTCTTTTCTTGTGTTACTTGCAATCCATTGAATATGAATTTTTCACTTGAAGAAATGACCGACATGATTTACATACTTGGGTCAAATGACAAAAATTGTTTACTGGCGTCAAGACTGTACAGGGCACGTTAACCAGATAGAAGACAATCATCAAAATGTGCATTTGAAAAACTGATGCAACGCTTTGACCAAACCGGCAAAGTTAGCTACCAGAAAAACGAACGAATAAAACATACTACAAATGAAGAAAACGAATTACATGTCCTTCTTGCCTTACAAGAAGATCCGCATGTAAGTTCACGCCAGTAGGGACTTGGAAATAGGCTGAACTTCTGTTCAGAAAATATTATCTTTCTATTTCGGTTTGCAGAATCTTCTCTTCTAAATACACTTGGATGATGGCTAACTGTTCCTCTTCTTCTTTTTATTTCGAACGGGTAAATAAGGACAAAAGAGAAATATGAGGTTTGATCTGTCCAGGAATACTTCGCTTAGCTCATGCAACCGACAGTCTAGCACTATGATGGTTTATACAAACTCGGAGACTTGACTTATAAGCTAGGTCTGCTTTATATTATAGCCTAAGATTATTTACCCAGATTATTGGGCGGACGTATGAGCTGTATGAGTAGAGCTAAAATCCTTGAAATTTTAAGTATTTTTGTAGAGTGGAAGAAATTCATTTTATTATAGATCACTTGGATTTGTTGCACTGTCACAAAGGMTGTATCTCAGCATGGAAAATGCGCCTTCAGCACGTGTCATACTAGGTGCACCATATTTTTAAACTGTCATTCAATAGTTGAACAAACTGTACATGGCTTGCTATGTCACAATTCGATTACACTAACTTTCCATCTTCGTTTCCTAGATTAAGTATCTCAATTACATAGTGTCTACTGTCAGACTACTACTAATCTAAAGTAGCTTAACAGTAAGTAGCTTGTATTAAAAAGATCAACAAGCGAAGGTTATGTACTGGACATCAAGTTGCTTATCGTTTTGATAAATGAAAATAAAAACCGCAGTCTTGAGCTGAATTCTAGGACCTAACAGGAATTTATTCGTGAATTCCTGCCCTTTAGATAGGGTACGATAAGTAGTTTAAATTGAAGTTGTCCTGGACACTAACATCCTTTTTTTCGCGCAAATTTGTATCTAATTTCTTGGCAAGCAAAAAAAATTATAGAGACAAGATGCTGTTAAAACTAAACAGGTGGAACTGCAGGGTGAAAATAGAACTTATTTGTAATACATGTCGTGCTCTGTTTTTATTGATATCTTGCCAATAAGAGAGGATTATTTTTGTAATGAACTTACGGATATCCCTTTACGATTTCTATGTATTACCGGAATTCCCATTTGACTTATTTTTTACGGATTTTTATTAAATGTAGGTACTACTAATTGTATATAACATATACAGTTATGCGGTATTTATTTTACTTAAAGTGTAGTAAGAATGGCATCAGCCCTCAGAACACAACACGAATTTCTTTTTTTATAGTGGATTGTAGGTCTGATTAAATATTCCGTTTCTGCGGAGCAAAAATCTAGCTCATAGAGCTGGATAGTAGGAAATAAAATAATTTTGATACAAAATGTTTCTTTGGATCACTTGCGCCATCTCCCGCTTTCGGCATCAATTACGTTAAGCCAGAGGTTTGCATCCTTACTAGGTAGAACATTATTGATGTATGTGGACGGCAGTACATTCCACCTACACTAGATGGCAGCTACATACTCTTGGAAAATCTAGTCGGTTTATTTAAACAAGCATGAGCAATTGAACATTTAATTGTAAATACATCAAGGTAAATGTAAGCAATTATCCTGTTTTCTTTTTCTATATGAAAATCAACAAATTTAGATAAGTAAATTTGTCATAGGTGCCAACTACACAAAAGATTACGACTTTTGTTCATATGCAAAAATTTTAGACATAGTAATCGACCTAACATTCATATCAGTAGGTTATTGTTTGATAGTAAATTTGCTTCAATCCAAATAACTTCTTGACCTATAATAATAGTGCTTGGCGTGACATTGGCCCCGAAATACTCAGTATTAGTTGAGTAAGTACAAATGTACGTGTATGTACTTGCCTATTTTAAGACATACCTTCATTGTGTACTGATGTTTTTCTGACGCTAACGCTTATTACTTTATTATGATATACGGTGCAACGCACCTGCTTGTATTTGATAATAAGTGCAAATCAGAAGCATTGTGATACTATAAGTGGGTACTAGTGTACTTACGATATCAAAGCACTTACTACAAATTACACGAAATACGTGATCACGTTTGCGTTATTGTATAATGTTGTTGGAATGACAACAGCTTAAGACGACATGCAGTGCATTTTTATTGTTATGGTTGCTTGTGTCTCAGACCCTAGCGCAAGATACAGGATTTCTGTCTTCCTCGTAAATAAAAAAGCGTATGCCTCTTTAGTCTGTTCTGGCAACATTTGTCGCACTTATTGCCTCTAGACAATTAGCCTTCAACAAACTTTCACAAATATTGCTGGTAATATGTAGTTCAAGAAGTTGTTCGTAATGCCTGAGATCAGAAAGGGCATAGTTTCCTGTTATATTTTCTCTTCACCTTTATTTTATTCTGTACCATAAAGCACTTTACAATTAGTGATTAACTGGCTTTAGGGTTTGAACTAATTTTTATAATTTATAATAATCAAATTACACCTTTCTCCAAAGAGATCAACTTAAATAAACTATGCATACACACTTGAAGATTGCAATATTGTTACTTCTTATGCACATCCCCACCCTTTGACAGCAAAATTAGTAGGTGTAGGTATTTATGCAAAAATAAAATGTAGTTCTCCTTCGCAGAAAATTCTGTAAACTGTATCTGGCACTGTTCATAAGCAGCATGCTATGGTAGTTTCCAAAATAGTACCGAGGTTGTTATTTTGGGCTTCAGATAAAGTCTAGGATGGAAAGAACAAGAGAAAAACAATAAATTTTGKAAGAGAAGTATATTTTAGAAAAAATTACGGAATTTGAATCTGCTTAGCGTATTACTTGGCAAATACAGAAATTAGAGTATGAAATTAAAATAACTGTAAACTGAACCTCAATGACTATATGAGAGACAGACAAACCTGACTCATTCGACATCATTGGCATACAATAAAATGAACACATTAAAATGAACACATTAAAATGAACTCAAAGTGTTTATGTTATAAAACTTATTGCGAAATATTGTTTATCAATTCAATTCTCACTAGTTGTTCAACGTCATTCCAACCAACTTTGCCAATAATATTTTGAAATTGTTTAACCCAAGTCTCAAAAAGTTTTGAAAAATTTAAACTGTTTTATAAATATTATATGTGACTCAATTTTGGAGTATTTAGCAATACCAATAACAGGCAATAAAATGTATTTCAACTACAAATTCATCTTGTTTATTCGGTGACTGGTTTCGAGGTTAAATGATACCTCATCGTCAGACCAAGGCTACAAAATGAAAAGTATAATATATCTACATATAAGATAATCTTCCAAAAAGACTATTAATAAAGTAGGTTCGAAATTTATTTGTGAATTTAGGGTATTTTCTTCAGGGCTTTTGTATGATCTAGTTATCAAAATTTCTAATGCAGTTAATAAGAAGTGACCTTCTTGTTGAATATGTATAATGCCAACATTGTGTTCTGTATCTAAAAGATGGTTTGCAAACATAGATGCTCTTTTATGCTTATACTGAAATTTCTAAGTGTTCTACCTACATATAAACATCTATGACCTTAATGAAGACAGTTTTCTTAAGTAAATCATGTGTTCATCCACACTCATATCTAGAAATGATTTACACCTGAACAAAGCTTGATTATCCTCGCAGATACAAGCGATAACGTACTTCAAAGCCTGAAGGCGTTAGAGACACTTTATTAGAGAATTTATTCCTGAACACAATACCTATGCAGCTGCCTTAAGAACTGCCCTCCCATGTTTTCGCAGACGGCATAAAGTTTTTCAACGGTGTGCTGGAAATAAACTATATTAAATATAAATTCACTATGCATTTTACCGCCCCGTTTTAAAGGTGCGAGTGCTATCTAGTATATAACAATAGACTAATTCTAAGTCGACATATGTTTTCTAGAGTATTGTGCATGAATAAAGAGCTATACCGCTGAAACAGACATCAATTGTACAATGCTATGACATTAAATTTAAGTAACATAATTAATAAATTCTCCTTTGTAGCAAACTATGTAGATTGCATACTTTATTCATTTTTCGAGGTTACTGAAAGGCTTATTTTCGCTGTGTTGTTGTATTTACAATTTTTTATAAGGTGAGTATTACGCATAATTATCTACCGCTTTAATTGAGGAATTGGTAAATAAAATAAATTAGTAATTACGAAAGCACTTATAAGTGGAGGAGAAAGCATTACTGCATCTTCATATAGGACAGCTGGAAAGATAAATGATGAATTTTTAAAATTTTAAACTTTACTTTTGCTCTGCTTTCTAGTACCACGTTACGTAGTGCGAAGGAAAGTGAATTTCATAATTTTCTAGACAGTACGGCACCTCAAATTTATATCATAGTTCTAAAAGCTTTGCGTGAAGGCAATTTTAATTTTGTTTATTTCTAAGCATATTAAAACCATCCAGACATCAAAAACTTTTACACATTTAGTTCCTTATTAAATAGGTGCGAATCTAATCAACAGATAACGTCAGACCTTTTTGGACAAAGTGGAGTATAAGTATATGAAGATACTCCATAAGTGGTTAGTACTTTCAGAAAATTGTATATCAATCTGTCGCGAGATATGGGTGTGAAAAAAGCGTCGAAGAAAAAACCCTTACAGAATGGTTACTCGTTCGATCCAATGGCCGTTACTTGGACCGAAAAGTATAGTGACAGCATAGAGAAGGTCTGGAATAAACTTCCAGATTTTGTTGGAAAATTCATTGCCACGGTTGCCATTATAGTGGTTGGCAGTTCTTTAAAAGGTAAATTGTACACTGTAGATTATTAGTAGATTATTGAATGAAATATGTTTAATAATGCAATTTAGGTAATAATCCAAGAGGTTTTATTTTATACTTTCTGTAATCGTTGCTTGAACACAATGTTTACTTTTAATTTAACATCTTTTTTTTACAACACACAACGCCATAACTAGTTAGTGCATGCTAATGTAATATTTTACTGCATCACCTTTTTAACTTCATTCAGTCACTGAAGATACAAAACTAACACCAAAGCTCAATAGGACGATAATTTCTAAAGTATCAGAGCGAAATCTTTTGATTTTGCTATACATATGCTATAATAAATCTAAAAGGAAACCTTTACATATGTACCTTATTTGKTAAACAATCGACTGTTAAAAGACTTAAAATAACATTTGGAATATAAGGTATAGACACATTCAGCTTAGGAAAAGTAGGCAATTAGATATTGGCTAATCTAKATCTTGATAAATGTTGCAGTTTTGCTATAATTTTAATTTCTATAAATCTGCGTAGCATCCTTTAATGTACAATGTGCTAAGAATTTTAATAAACATACACAATGTTCTTTTATACTTAAATCAACATGTGAAACTGACTTTTATTATAATGGAAATAACGCAAGCTGTTTTGATACGATTACATACAATGAGCACCTGCGTATAGATTCATGTAGGTCACACATAATTGTTAGTGGCATTATATGCAAGCATCCATTTCTGCAATAGACAACAATAGTGTTTGAAACAATGATACCTTTTATACGTGAAAACAATATGGCACTATGCTGCCACTTGTAGGACGAATACATGCTGTTTTTCAGGGATAAATCTCAAATATACAGGCTGTTATAAATTAATAGGCCATCCCGTTGGCATAAAATATGAGGAGACCTTGCTTATGGCATATTTCATATGGAAGTTTCGTTTTCGGTACACTTACTGGGTGTCTTTGAAACTTCCACGTTTTTGATAACTTAATTGAAATGTGGTGTGGATATTTTTCATTGGTGAAAATTTTATAGCTAATGGATCGATCTTATGGTACCTTTTTTTAATAGGCAGATTAGAGGAAGCTGACATACACCAAAAAAGCATTGCTTGATATGTAACAACTGGTTAAGCTATCAAAGTGGCAAGTTATCAAGCCTTTATAAAGATGTATGTTTAAGGTGAATCGTGTATCTGCTCACCACGGACGGACAGTGCTGAAAATTAAATTAGAAAGAATTGGAAAAAGCGTCTGCTGCAATACAGTAATATGTCAAAATTATGTAACTTCCGTCACTGATTCTTTTTATTAAGGTTTCCTAGCGGTACACTTACCGAATCAGTTAGAAAAAGTAGTTGATATGTTGGGTACAATATCGTTTTCCAAGAGCTGGATAGATAATATATTTGCCGCTCATTTGGCGGACATAAAACTAATATATTCAAAACGTTGTTTGGGATTTGGTGGATGGTCTATGGGATTTTATAACGGCGTTTATTAAAATGCGCTGTATGCCCGGCTCTAGAATCATGACAGTGCATAGTAATGAACAGAGCGGAGCTAAACGGACATCATCATCTGTTTGTATGCATACTTTAGTGTAAGCTGTTTTGATGGTGATGTTTGGAATATTCATTGGGCCAATGAAATTATCAAAAGTTTTCGAATTACCGTGACGGCTAAAATGACTTAGTTCCGTCCTGCACGTGTTCAACAATTAGCAACGAACTGTACTGTGACTGAGTTAAATATATTCGTATTCGTTTTGTGAGCAAAATAATATTATGGCTATTAGTTCTCCCAAACGTACTTCATCTGCGAACAGTAAATCACATGATACTGTTAGTTAATAGAGTAGGTACAGTGTTGTAGTGTCATGATTAGATTTATTTACTTTTGGTTATAACGATAATGATTGGAAATGAAGCGTCTATATCTACACACTATACAGGTAAAAGCGGGATCTATGCTTTATGTAAATGCTATGTTTACCTACGCCCTAAACCTTAGATTAACAATTTGTTTTTGGTTCCAATCAAGGAAAACGACACTTCATCATGAAACACAAGCGTTGCATTTACGCCTATTAATTGCTACCGTTACACACGTTATTCAGAATTATGTGCTAAATGTTTACTTTACATTCTATAACTCCTTATTGCTCTCGTTTACAGCTATACTTAAATACAATACTTTTTATCTTAAAGCACAAACAAGTGAATGTACTGGTTTACTTGATTATTATAATCATAGCGACATAGCGAAATACGCTGTTTCCATTTACTGTTTTCAACTATTGGGGTTTATAACACCTTATTACATCATAGATAACTAAATAAAATTAGTATTTTTATATATTTTGTTCAGACACAACAAACATATACAGTAGTTTAACCTTTAACTCCATATCCACCTATTTTTCATAGTCCTAAAGTCGCTAATGGATCATGATATATTCCAAAGCCTAAAGGTCATTGAATATTAAGTTTAGATTCTCAACATTCCCTACAATATACTTACTTATTTGCATCAGGTTCTGCTGTTCCTATTCGAAGCGTGAACCATTTTATTTTCATTTTAAAATAAACAACAAATTAATGGTTACAAGCTAATAATGTAAATTAATTCAGATTTAAGGAAAAGTACATAGAGAGTGTCTGCAGGTTATCTTATTATCATATCCCTTTCGCTACTACGTTGTTATCCATGTTTCTTGGCCACCTTTTTTGACAGTTGTTGAAAGTTATCTCTTCTGATATCGGTGAAAATGTCATCAAGCAGAACTGTTCTTAAAGAAAAACAGCAGGAGTACCCCCTCCTTCAAAAATACCTAAAAAGCTGATTTTTAACTACAAATCTATAGACCATTTATGAAAATCAGGGTTGGCATGATTAAAACAACATGTTTAAAACACAATGTTTTAAACTTGTTAAAACAGCGCTTTTATTTAAAACCTTGTTTTAAACAAATAATTAAATCATTTGTTTTGAACAGTGTTTTTTAACTACTATTGTATGTGATTCATTAATTATTACTATTAGGCTCGCTTACCCTCCACAAATAGATAAACAGGATTATTAGTAATGACATATCTACATAATGTCACCTTACATTTGCATAAAAAAGAATTTAATTCAAAGCCAGGCCCAGTTTTTTTATCGATACAATAGTTATAGAATATAATAATAAACTTAAAATTTTTTCTGTAGCTATAAATTACAAACATTTTAAAACAACAAATAAAAATCTTAACCTTATCATAACATAAAAGTTTGTATTTCTGGTCCAATACAACAAAACAAAAAGTAAAACGTTCATTCAACCCTTACTAGATAATTATATATTTAGCATAACAGAACAAATAGTTATCAGAACTTGGGAATATAAAAAATAGTAAACAAGAAATAAAATATTTTTACTAGTGCAAGCATATCTTTTTTGCACTTCTTGCATCGAGCTCGCATTGTACTATTTTGCACCTTAATTTTGTCGAAGTAATTCCACCCTGCATTATTTCTCCTACTGGTCATTAATTATTGTTGAACTTTAAACTTTAAACATACAAGGTCGGTTCCTATTCTCTTTGTTAAAGTTGATATTAGCTAAAATCCACCCATTAACCAGTATGTGATTAGTTTGGATTTTAAGAACAGAGTTGATTTTTGCTTAAAATAGAAAAGAAAAACCGGCTCATAATACTAAAATTGTCACGTAAACGCCGTACACATCGAATACAAATGACAAATGTCAACGGGCAATCGTAGTCACCTAGGGATTTTTAGATAACTGCTACGCTTTGAGTCATGTACTCGTATTTATTTTCACTAATACACATGTTTAAAACAGTGTTTAAAACGTTTTAAACATGTTTTTAACTAAGTAAGAAAAAAACACGTTTTAAAACAATTTAAACATGATTAAATTAAAAAAAAAACTGTTTGTTTTGTTTAATTTAAAAAAAACCGTGTTTTTTGCCAACCCTGATGAAAATGGATATTGGTTGAACAACTTCTTTAATCTTTTACAAAAAAATTTTTGCTGGACAGTAATAATGTGTACATAGGGCAGACAGCAGCACGCAWTTTTAAAAAACCTTATCTATTTAAATAAATACTGCCATCTAACATCATTCCTTGATTACTACTTTGGGTTCAGATTATTATCTATTTTATCTAGTTAGAACATTTTGTGACACATGCAGTTATTGCTATAATATTGGTTAGAAATTACAAAATTATAAATTTGCAATAAAGGTACCAAACTGGATGTGTTAGAATTATTACAAACTACGAATCGTTCTAAGATACCAAATATTATGTAGTAAGCCTCGTACAATTATTTGGTTTTTCTCATTTTTGTAAAATATGACTGCGCGGCTATGACCAAAAGGTCAAAATATTTGTGTTTATTTGTAAGTTTGTTTTTACGGCAAATAGGTATAAGGTATTAAGAATGTGTTTAACTGTTTGAAAATAGAGTACTACATGGTACAGGTCGAAAGGATAGGAAAGTTTTTAGTAAATGAACGAGAGGCTCATAAAAGTGCGACCCGAAAACCAGAAATATTAAGAAAAGGTCTTTTTTATATTAATTCGCTACACCTATTTAAGCATAACTTGAGCTCACACATTTCTTTTGCAACAAAATTAGCATAATGATGATCGTGGACAAGTGATATCGCCGATGTGCTCCAATGATTTTTAAACAAAAAATATGCATACCTCATCTTTATTTACTCCTTAAGTTCTTAATTATATTATGGTTGTGAAGATACCGGTAGGTATTAACAACTCTATGAAGTATAGAATAGATAACGATTTTAAAATATTACCAACTTCGTCAGCATTCTTTCCTTCTGATGATTCTCCATAAAAAAACAGAACGATAGTGATGACCGTAAATTGAAATAGACATTCAAGGTCATTTAAAACTTGCAAGAAAAAATTGTGGTGTACCCACTTACAAAATAATCTAGGCAAAAAAAGAACCCGCTCAGACATAACAGTTTTTGCTCCTTTACACTAGATCATTATCGCAATGACATTAAAGTCATTAGAAGAGGAACACCTGCGGAGCAAAGGTAGCTGTACACAAACAAGATACATAAGAGTCTACTTACTACAGCTTCGTAGATAATCGTCTATCGCCCATATGTCCCTTAGTTTCGCAATTAAGTGCAGCTGCATCCATTCTCGGGCAGCAGCTCTATCAGAAAACCATTCTTCCGGATACGTCCCCAGGCAATTTGCTTTTACTGTCGAAATCAAATGTGGATCTCAAAGTGAACTGAATGCCGGAGCTGAAAAGGTTCTCCTTAACAGGAACGTATACGCTGAAATAAAATTTTGTTTCAGGAGAGTGGATCGCAATAGCCGTGCATATTGCCAAGCAATACGGATATGTCGGCGAAAGAGCAATTTCAAACAACGCCACATTCAAGTGGTCCGAGATATCCTTGGAATCTCTCAGATTACAAAACCTGGAGTACTACTGGATAGGTTCATGTGCCGTGTCCTACGGCATGTATATTATTATAGGAGGATTCTTGCACGTATGTACCGATTTTTCGTTACCCCGTATCTCAAGMTTTAGTTTGAACAGCTGGATGTACTCGATTTACGGCGTTATCGAAGCAAAAATGGTGGTATCTGTCGAAACCGTATTTTGCTGCTACAACATCGTTCTCAAGTATGACGAATTTAAGCATTATACCATCGACCTATTATATTAAGATTTTGATTGGGTGATAACACAGATAACATAGCGATGCACAGTCCGAATTTTAAAACTCCATTTGAGGAGTCTAAATATTCTTAATTTTGCAGAAGATCATAAGAGCTTGTAAATTGGATAATGTGTCACCTTTGTATGATGTATTGCTGATAAAATATGTGATCACATGCTATAGCCATGTCATGAAATAATTATAGCTTTCCAAATATCACCCAATTCAGAATTTCCACATTTCCTATTAAAACTATTAGTATTCCTACAAATTTTTATAGCTTCTTTTATTACATGAGTGTTCAGCTGCGGAAGATTTATCCATCTGTTGCAACCCAGTAGCACGTATGTTGCTGCAAAAACAAGTAATTTTGTAAACAAAAAATTATAATACGTACTATCAAGAAGTAAACTATCATGTTTCCTAAGTATCCTCCTTAATTTTTCCGAAAGGTTTTATATACAAGGCAAAATCAACTTTAATTTACCTTGTCTTGGCTGAGAATTTACTAGCGCTGATTTAAGATGATCAATTACTTCTTGTAAAGAACTTTCGTCTGAGATTCATTGTGCTCCATAAGAAAMAGGTTGATTTTAAAGAGTATTCAGATAGTCTGGCTATTGTGTCGCCTAGGGGATCTATATTAAGTTTGGATTTGATAATATCTATCGTTTCAAGTATGCATACTTTAGTAAATAAAGAAACCACGTCAAAACTAGTTGAAGTGTCTTCTTCTGAAATACCTAAACCTTCTGAAGAATTCCTGATGAAATTACTAGTTTTTCCTACATAAGGTCTTAAATAGTTAGCACAATATTTTACCAATCTGTAACAAGGACTGCCAGTCATACCGACCGTAGTTCTTAACGGGACATTAGTTTAATGGATTCTGGGCAAATTATACAATTTAGGTGCCTTGCAATCGGAAACAATTAAAAAAGACTTCTGCTCATTCGAATGATTGGAAGTTTTGATAAGATCATTAGTAATCACGAAAATTTTTGAGGTAGAATCTCGGGATAATTGTTTACGTTTCCCCATCTAATAATTCTCTAACTGTAGTCTCACAATCTTTCTATCTAAAATTAATGTGGCTGAATCTTTATCTGCTCTAGTAACTATAATGGACTTATCTGCATTCAAATCCTTAAGAGTTTTCATTTCTTCAGATGTCACATTAGGTTTGGGCGTACATCCATCCTAATCATATTCGCTTGGTCTTTTGAGAGCAGTCCTATATAAGATGCCACAGACGCCATCCTCTCCACTTTTGTAATTGTCTGTGACGTAACAGCAAAGTTCATCCCCTTCGCTAAAATAATTATTGTAGCATCTAAGACCCTCTCTTTTGACAGGTTTATCGTAGTGTGTTTAATGGTATTGAATTTCTCAAATTTAAATACGTTATGTCCCTTGGCCTTGTTAAAGTGATGTTTGCATACTTTTTGTGTAAACCTTCCTTGAAATCTTCATAAAAAAGTTTCACAATTTGCCATGATGCCTACGTGTGTTGTGTATGCGTTCCCTAATTAAGCGAAATTAGTTTGAAGCATAAGTTTGTTTGACTTGTGTGTGTTTGTGTTGTTTTAATACTAAGAAAATTTGGTACAATCTTTTTACCTCTGCACCGTTTCAAAAATACTAATCGGTTGATGAAGCCCCTTTTCTTCAATCAAACCCCTTCTAGTCTTCTACAATTCCTAAGTAGGTTGATTAGCAACAAAAAACTGGAAACAGGGCACTTTAGAAGTTAACATTGGAGATGGGTCGCTTTGGAAAGGGTTACTTTCTGATAATACGTTACTACTTTAAATACCATCATTGCAATTTCTGTTGAAGCGTCACAAATATGCGAAAGAATTGTAGTACTTCAAAAAGGTGTATCTAACTGCTAGGTTGGTATCCTTTTCAGCATATCTATACAGCTGCATTTCCTAATCGTCATGTCCTTGATTATTTTTTATTTATTGAGGTCACGGTTATAGCCCTTTCGACACCTAGATTTTATTTATACCTGGATTCACCACCGCTTTTTGAAGTCTTGGTTACAATCACCCTCTTCATTTTGGAAAAGTTATGGCCTTCAGATGCCCTATTGAGGGTTGGCCGCTATGGCAGCTCGAATTTCGGCGGCAAATGGCCGGGGTTCTGAGATCTTATTTTATTTATATTTTGATTAATAGAAATTTGCAACCAACACAATTATTTTTAAGGAAAAAGGGCGCCACCAGCTTTTAAATTTAAAATTTTTAGATTTTAAATTAAAATTAAATTTTGAAAAAAAGGCCCAAAACTGGAAATGCCTAGTTTTTAATAAAACGACTATTGGAGGGGAATTATCTCTATTAAAACTTTGTTCAATTTAAGTTTCTTCAAGTACAATATATAATAAATTTATGATTTAAATTATCACTGAACTTAGGTTTAACGGAATCGAATTTAACAATAGTAAGAGCGAGGCCTTGCTTCATTTCACATGCGTTTTGAAAAATGTATAGAATTTATTAATGAAGATGTTACGTGTAAAAGTTTTTTAATGCAGTTTTTGAAAATCCAAAAAAAAATATTGTAATAGTACACTTAGCTGTCTACGCCAGCGGCCAAGGATGGTCCGTGTTCCGCCATATTAGTTGAAGTTATCACAGTCCCCTTCAAAAGGTTGTAACGGCTTTCCCTTTTCGGGTAGGTACACATTAGCTGGTCCAAAAATTTGGCTGCTCAACGAATTTGATTCGCCTATTTGACGGTAGTACCTATGTCTGCAGTTCCCACCTTAGAACCCTAACGAAATTATGAAATTGGCGTTAGTAAATAAAAGATAAAATTTAGACAATACCTCGTTCTTATTGAGGGTTACTTCTGTTTCGGCTTCAAAACAAGGCTGGTGTGCACAGATCTCAAATGCACCGCTGAATTTAAATTAAAAGGTAAGTATTTACACGAAGCTAGCCCACTCGTTAAGCGGTTCTTCTAGAATGCCTTCGTACGCGATGGAGTGCTAAATTTTATCGGGCAACAAAAAAACTGTTGAAGGATTTTCTCGCGATAATTATACTAAATGTTGTGCATTTGATTGAGTTTTAAGAATTTTAATAAGAATTCCCGCGTACTACCGTTTTGATTAATAGATGTTATAAGAGAAGGAAAAACACGTTACAAAGTGTCATTGACCTGGAGGTTTAATAATATGTTTACCACTTTCATTTTCAACGTGGTATGTGTATACATACATATGTGGTGGCGACATCGTTATCTACAAGAAATTAGACGATATCGAGAAGGAAATAGACAAATACTTTATTTAGACGAGACTTTATTTGATACGAATAAATCCGAACATGAAACAGTCCAAAAGGGATTTGCTGAGGGTTCTAATGGTAAAAGCACATGAATTTTGCATGCCGGTAGTGAAAATAGATTTGTGCCTAATGCCTAACACCTAGATGTAAAATGCTAGCTAGCTAGGTAGGTAGCTCGTAAATGCGGAAATTTTTAGCAATGAAACATTGCTATGATTCGAGAAACATTTGATTTAACAACTGCGGGTGCTTGGAAAAAATCTACTCGTAATAAAGATAGAAGATGAATATAGGAAGAATATTGTTAAACACCTAATTATAGATCTAAAAACTGACAGTGATATTGATAGTACATACTCAAAGTTTTGTATTTATTTCCATGTTTACGGTGCAGGTGTTTATAAAAGCAAATTTCATTATAAAATAGTTGGGTAGCGGTAATTCCGGGAGCAAACGTGGTTGACTAAAAAGCGGCCCACAAAGCAATCTCTTTTGAGTAGATTTTTCCCGGAGAATTCCCTTTGAATAGGCCAACACAAAGAAATCTAATTTACTGAAGTCGACCTGTAGGACAACGTGCTAAAACCTTACACAAACAGAAGCTTGCAAACAAACTGTCACTCCGCACAGGCGGTGCTCTTCGATGTTTCCGAGTTTCATTCAGTGCTGCTGGCTGAATTAGGCCATCTATTAAAACACACAACACAGATGTCCCCGTGTTTACCCTTTTTCTTAGTCATCTCGCTTCACCCGCTAATCTTCAAGGATTAATCTTGTCTGTTTGCCTGTCGCAGGGAACTGTTTGCGCCGCATTTGGTACCAGAAATTAAATAAAAGACCCATGCTCTTTTGGTAGATCTCTCCGGTTCCGCTCCGGATTTATTACTATGTTCATATCATTGAATTCGTAACTCATTATACAAAATTAAATTCTTATTACACAAAGAATAACAGAATAACAGATCATGGATTTATTGGGATAGAATTATAAGAAAGCTTAGGGAACTTGACCTTCATGGTGAGCTGTTTGATCATAAGAATGAAAACGAGATTGAAACAGCAGATCAATTAATAACTGTAATTCTAATATCACTAAATAAATTCATACCAGAAGAGCAAGAACAAAAATTGGTGAAATCCAGAAATTAGAGATATGATGAGTAAAAGGGACAGTAGTTTTAAAGAAGCGGTAGCAACAGAACTGGGAAATGATTGACAAGACAAGTAGTAAAAGAAATACGAAACAAGAAGAAATAATACTATCACAATAAAGTAAATAAAGTAGGCGCAGAACAAAAAAATTTATGAAAGGCATTGAATGAACTAGTAGGAGCGGTGTAACAAAAAACCACTAAAACTAGAGTTAACAATAGAATACTGACCAATGAAAAAGATATTGCGGAGCAAATAAACTAATATTTTATACACAGGATCCAATAAATATTGGACAAAATCAGACAAACAAAATCTCTGCGGCAAATACAATTGATACAATATAATGGCAAGAACTGCGAAAGTTGGTAACAGAACTACCCAATAAGAATGGCAGCACTGAAGCTGACTTTTGAAGTAATGGGCGATAGATTCCTGTATGTCATTAATACCTCCTTAGAGCAGGGTTACTTTCTACAAAGCTGGGAAACCTCTACAATTACACCAGTTCAAAGAAAGCAAATACAATAGAAATTAACGAATTTAGACCTATAAATATGTTACCCACATATAAAGACCTACTGGAGTTTATAGTGAAGAAACAACTGGCAGATTTTCTATAAGTAAACATCATATTAAGTGAATGGTAAACTGATTTTCGGGACTAGCAGTTGTGTGAATCTATAATACAGTCATTAATAATCTGCTCGAAAAGTGCTATGAAAAATAACAAAAAAAAATGTTGTTTCTGGACTGGAGCCTTTACTGTTTGTCTTATATATATTAGCAATATTGTACGGAGAATGAGAATGTGTAAAATATAGCTATTTGCAGATGACACGGTAATATACTTTGTCGGTGATGATGTCAGTAACATTAGAAATGTTCTGCAATTGGAAATAAGAGGTTTATGTGAGTGGTTGGGTAACCATAATATATATAAAAACATAAATAAATCTAATGGTATGTATTTAAAAAAAGTAGATTTAGAAAACAATGCCTTAAGTGGTAAAAATTAAAAAAAATGTTTCAGAAATTTAATATCTAAGTGATGTCTTGGATTCAATATTAAATCTCAAAGGTCATGCTAGTTATGTATAATTAGTTGAATAGGCAAGAAATTAGAAAATGAAATTGTATAAAACACTTGTTCTACCACATATTGATTACTGCGGATTTATACTGTCGATGCTTAACCAGAGAGAACTTGATGGGCTTCAAAAGCAGCAGAATAAACTAATGCTTGTCGTACTGGGCTGTGATATTTTTGTTAGTGTACGAACTGTGTTAAATACTTTAAAGATTATGAATATCAAACAAAGAATCCGCTACATTACCTTGACTTTTATTAATAAAATGGCAAACATAAAGCACATAAGAGATATACATTCATATAATACTCGTCCTGATCAAAATTATTACATTCAATTTGGTAGAACAGCTTATGGCCAGAACCAAATTATTAGCAATAGTTTGCGCTTATTTATCAATCAACCATTAGGTACTAGAAATGTAGGCAGTTTAAAAAATTTAAAAAGTTATTCATGATTTGTGATGTATTTATGTTAGCATTATTGCTATTAAACAAACATTATTATAACGGGGTACAGTGGTTACAAGTCAATTTGTTGGTTTCAGCAACACTTTTATCGATATCTTTGTCGAAGAAAAATATGAAGGAATGTTGCCCGAGCTTTTTAAAACTGCGTGGACATGACAAAATCATTAAGAAGGCCTAAATATATTTATATGGACCACAGGTATTTCTTGGTTATGTTTTCCTATTGCAAATGTTTAAAACCAAATTATAATAAATTTTTTGCACTTGAATACGGATCATCATCAAATAATAAATTATCACATCCACACCTATACGTTTTCAAGTACCTGTATTTATAAGGACGGTAGTTGAACTTTGTAACATTACGATAACCGCATACATTATAGAATGAAATGAACTTATTTGGAAAATGTAATAATAAATATAAATAGCGGGCAAAGAAGATCCGCATACATTATAGAATGAAATGAACTTATTTGGAAAATGTAATAATAAATATAAATAGCGGGCAAAGAAGATTTAATAAATTCTTGCTCGCTACAAGCTTTTAACTTTATGATGCAAAAACCCATAACGCTATTCTTTAGCGATAAGTTAAAAAAAAGTGTCATGCTAGAAGGTACTAGGAAGGCATAAATTGCCATTTATAGTTACTCGCGTTGTACATAAAAGGGGTTGTTGATTGATGAATGCCAAAATGGATGTGAGTTGTTGCTTACTGAATATAATAATGTCAGTATCGTTTATCGAAATTCGGTTTGTCAATTCCATTAGCTACTAAGTGTTCTACCGCTGAAGACAAATTCTTTTCATCACATTTTTTGCGGCAAAAATATATTTTCGTCTGTACACTAACGCATGCGCTTAGTTGGCGTTATAAGTTGTCCGTGTCAATTATTCAGTCTACAAATTGAATCGACTGTGAAGATAATAATAAGTAAAAAGTAAACATGACATCACTTGCTTTTCAAATTTTGAAGTTAGTTGCGACTGTTTTACATTTTGAGAGAACGCCATTACCGTAAAAAAATCATTACCTGGCGAATATTTTAGACGTGGACTGTGTCTGGTTTTGAAACAGAATAGAATTAATATGCGTGTTTAATCAATTTGTAAATTTAATAACCAACACCCTAAAGATTTTCAAGGAACTTATGTAAGCCTTAGTGGGTACGCTGTCAATGCCACTTATATTGGTCATATTACCAAAAGCTTCATCCGTATCGAGCGCGTCTTGCAATATTTCATGGTTTCCTCGGCTATATATTACAACACGGTGCATATTGCCGTCAAGATAGAACATAAACGGAGAAAGGTGCAAAACGGCCCTTTATGTCTACGCGTAAAAATTTGTTGTGTCGGAAACGTGGGGATGGCTGGGTCGTAAACTTTTAAGACCTATTCTTTTGCATGGGTAATCGGACAGCGGCATTTTTTGTTTTAGTGGTACTTCTACGTTCGCCAGCGCGACAAAGCGGAAGAATGGAAGTGCCAGCCCCACAAATGGCTCTCCCCAGAACTGGAAAGACACGAAATTATGTTGGGGTCCACGACGTTATTGCTGAATTCGACACTTGCCGCCGTCATCGCCTGCTATGTGGCCAATGATGGCGAGTGGAGCTCGGTGTACTACCGTTACGATCTTTACGGATGGTGGTGGTTCCTGTTGCAATTTCCGCTGGTGTTCATTTATCAGGTAGGTATTCGATAAGTATAAGCTTGCAATGTACGAGTAATGGAACCGAAACTCAAATTACAAAAGAGCGATGTACCTTCGAGCCATACGTCTGTGTTAGCTAATATACTAAGCAGCACCATTCCACAGTTATTTCACATTCTGTGATAAAATTGATGTTTGTAGTGTTTGGCGCTATCTAGAAAATCTTTGAATCGAAAGCAAGGAATAACCTACTTTTATCAAACGCAACACTGGTACATTCTTCTGAAATTTCGAAACATATATGAATGCCAATATTTACTAATTAAAAACAGACCAGAAGTATTCTGCAAATGTGGTTTTGATCGTCCGTAAAGGTTCATAAAAGTAATGTTTAGATAGATTTGAATGAGATCTGTGAGCATGGACCGTACTCAATTTTAACATGAATACAAATTATTTATTCAAAAAGATTTACCCGCAATCAACTTTTAATTGTTTTAAGAAAATAATATGCATAAAAAACTATAATTCCTGGAAACGCACTCTCTAAAATATTCTCCTGTGAACCTGTTTATTTAATCTCTTCTAATCCCTTCTTGTGCTGTGTCAAATTTATTTTCTTTTTTTCTGTCAACTATTCGATTTTTTGTGTTTTCCCGTGTTTTTCGTTTCTTGCATAATTTCTCATCAATTCTGGTCAGGTGTGTCTGTTGGTCCTCCTCGATTTTTCCAGGGCGTTTGATACTCCCTCCGTTTCATCTGTCGTACGCTGTGGGGTTCCTCGAGGGTCAATCTTAGGACCGCTACTATTTACCCCGTATACATCTGTTGTCGTCCATGCTGTAAAATTCGGTGAATGTCATTTCTATGCAGATGATACACAAATTCTGTACTCTTTTAGTAGCTATTATCAGATTTAAATAAACTGTACTCTGAATCCGCTGCGCACTCGTTGACCATAAATCCTATGAACAGCGATGTAGCAGCTAGTTTAAACATAAAAATACAAAATTAGTGCATACAGCTCGCAGCGTCTGCACGTAATTTAGGTCTTATCCTTTATAATCAATTACGTTTTAAAACCCATGTGAACTCCGTTTTAGGAAGATCTTACAATAACCTAAAGATAATTTAAAATCTTCGTCAGCACAAGTCAAAAAATTTATCTGTGTGATACGTTAGTTTTATCACCATTTAATTACGTAATTCTGTTTATGGTGCATGCACAGACAGCTCCGAATGTAGAAGAATACAGGCTGTACAAAATTCTTTCTTACGCCTAATTTTCAGTATTAGAAAAAAAACATATTACCCACAAGCTAAAAGTAATACAGTGGTTAAATATGGCGACAAGAAGGGTATTTCACTCTCTTTGCTTATATCATAAGACTGTACAAAACAATCTCTCTTTGCTTATATCATAAGACTGTACAAAACAATGCCATACCTTTACTAAAAAATGAAATTCAGGACGGATGTACATAATGAGAATGTTCATCGAAAGGATATATTATCGATTCCTTTCCACAGACACAGTTTCTTCAAAATGTCCTTCTCTTATAATATCTCTATTTTATATAACTCCGTTCCTTATAATCTAAAATCTAAAACAATTAGTTGCTTTAAAGCTGCCCACAACAAGTCTTTACTTGCCACCTCCTTCTGGGGTCGTACTTGTTGCTTGCTCTTGCACGTTATCCTTGCTTTTCGTTACTTCACATTTATGAGCTTTCTTTTCCAATTTAGGTATTGCCCTTCTATTTTGTCTTTCCCTCTTTTACTTAATTTGCAATAGTTACTGCCTTGTTGAATGACGAATATATTATCTTACGGTTGAGTGGAAGAGCAGATGCCGACATCCTGATCGGTATCATTGTTATTATTAGAACAGTTCATTGCAAGACTATACATTTTATTTGCGTTACGTAAATGCAAATCTAGTGTTTTTGATATACATCCTTTCTGGTAACGTAGTTCTTTACTTCAGTTATTACTAGGTGCATTTTTTCGAAATCACTATATTTTAACTAAATAATTCTTCTTCATTAGTGTTTCGTACATCCTTTGTGTCAATATTTTTACTTTCTGTCGGTATCGTTCGTCTGTATGACGTTCATTACTGTCTTTTGTACATGCCCTTTCATCCCATTCTTTCTAATGGCACTGACTGCTTGACTAACTATAACAGGATCGAGGCCTGAGTCTGACCGTGTATACAAATCTAATAACATATCTCTGTGTTATACTGCCTTTAGGTACTGTACTTGTTTGCTAGCTCTATCGTTGCTTACGGGCATTTTTGCACCCGTTTTGCGTTAAAATCCATTATGATTACTTTCTTACCATATAACGATATAAGACCGTACAAAAATTTTTACTATATCACCAGTACTGTTTCGTTCACCAGTTGCTTCGAAATTTTAAGTCGTCATTTAACATGCCGCGGAACAAAAAAAAGGTCAAAAAACTTCACACGAAGACTTAATGATAATTAATCGTATGCACGTAAGCTAATGTGTTAGAAGTTGACAATGCTTTCCTCGAACTCGATCATTTCACATAATTGTGATTTCAGACATAGTGGCGTGATTAGATTAGATTAGAACTTGCTATCAGTACATTTTCTGGTTGTTCACCTTGTTATGTTTTGTCTTTTTTTAATTTTTGATAAGTGATTACTGCGGGGTCGATTTTTAATATTTGAGGAGTAGAATTCCTTTTTGTAGTCATAGTCCTTCACAGCAGTAAACGCAAATAATTTTCTATTTGGGTACTAGTCGGAACTTTGAACAGAAGTTGATTGACATTGACTAAATATAAATTGAAGCAACTCGTAATGATGTGCCATCTAAATATATATAAATATTATTTAGATTTCCTTAGTAAACAGAGCAACTGATTACATTCATGTTTCATGTTTTTCAGGACTATGCGACATACTGGCTGCATCGAATATACCACACACCTTGGTTATACAAGAAGTTCCACAAACTACACCACAAATACAAGCAACCAACAGCATTCTCTGTAACCGCTATCCACCCAGTAGAATCTGTACACATCCAGGTTACTCTATGTTTACCGTTATTCTTGCTTCCAATACACTGGCGTAAGTATCGAAGTAGTAGCTCTTTTCCCCTCTAGTCGAAGTTAGTAGTTGCTTTTTTACTGGAACTGACATTGACCAGTGCAGGGCTAAACTTAAGCGAACTTACCAAGAAGTCGTGTTAAAAAATAAGAAAACAATATTCCTGTTTTGTGGAATATAACATTAACGATTTAACCACGCTGAGACATTTTATGATTACTTACTAGCAAAAGAAAATACGGCAGCTCGGTATGTAGCGGTTAAGTTATGATTATACCGAAAAAATGTAATTGCGTTTATCGATTCGACAATGAAACTAATGCGTCCTGTTTCAGTGCCATTCTACGTTGTCGTAATGTACAGCTACTACCACGGTTTAATCGATCACTCTGGAATTAACTTCAAAGCTCAATGGTGGCAACCCTGGCAACCTGACGCCATTTTCCATGACAACCATCACCAGTATTTTCACGTTAACTTCGGATTCAACATTTCCCTCTGGGATAAGGTAAGAAACTTTAAAAACTGATCCATATTACTGAGTTTGGATTTCTTGAATTTATTCTTGTAAAATAAGCCTCGCCACTATATTTTACTATTAGGTAAAGCGTTTTCGGCTAATAAGCCATCATCAAGTACCAAATTACAAAAGTAAAAAAAAATTATAACGTCCAAATAATGAAAAGAATCTAGAAATATGAACTAGCAGTCTTGACTAAGAATAGAAAGCAACTTTCAAACGAGCAGCATAAAGAATATCGTTCAAATAAAACAAACTGAATTTGCAAGAATCATGTAGAATTGTCCAATATTGGTCATTTAAAATTTAGTATATATAAATGACTTGCTAAAGAAGAACTTGAAGTTCCAATGTTACAAAGACGATACAAAAATGGTAATGGTACAGTTCGACAAGAAAAAGTAAGACAGTAGTATCGAAACCGCAATCCTCTAGTTTTAATACACTCTTTAAGTGCTGGTTTACTGAAAATTTCAAGAGTAAGGGAATGAAGAATAGCGGTTGCGCAAAATTAATAAATCTAAAAACGGATCCCCTCAGCATTTTCTGTTCAAGTTCCCTTTTAATACCATCACTTGTGAAACCAAAAGGTTAAAATTTGGTTCCTCCTTAAGTTTACTCGTCACAGTTTATCTTTATAAAATATATGTCGGCGTCAAGTCCGCCCTTGGTCCACGCCACTGTAAAATCTCCGCCTATGATTAGTTCTAACCGAATAAGTTGTTTTATTTATCTAAAAGTCTTGTTTGAATTTATATAATACTGCGAACGTAGAGGGTTGAATATCCCACTTCTGATGTCGGAATATAGGGGCGGTTATGAACGTAAACCCAGTAAGTCCCCCAATAATCATCCGTGTTCTGGGGGGTTTTCCTTAAGAAATATCTATTTGTACCGTGGTGCTTCAACCTTAAGGAATTTTATGTAGTTCCTATAAAGATTGCTTGCTTAAATAATAATTTCATACATATGTACTAGTTGATACTGAGGATGCCTTACAACCCATAAAATGAACTTGGCTAGGTTTCTTTACCAAGAAATAATTCAAAAAATCCACGTACAGCAAATGGATCAGTCAGTTTTCAGCTCATTATTATTGTACGTTACTCGTAAGCAGAGAAAAATAATTTTGTATGTATATTTTGTGCCTTTAAAGCTATGAATTCGTTATCTTCCCGCAACAAAAGCCTTCTTTATTACACAATTTTCCAGGTTTTATTAAGAACCTCCCTAATATTATGTTGCAGCTGCACGGAACTTACCGCCAGAAGGACCGGGTTTACAGGGAAGACATCTTTTACGGCAAGGGAAAATCGCTGAACGAAGTGAGTCCTGATGAACTGCACGCCGACATGGAGGAACGGCTTTCCGAAAACCCGCTGGCCTATCGTGAGAACCAGTTGGTGTACAAACTGACGAGGGCGGACCTGGCGAGCTCATCTCCGAGGAGGAAAAAGAAAAACAAAGGAGTTAATTAGCGTGCGGTTTTTCGCTTTTATGGACGCCTTAAAGTTTATTTCGCGATCTGTAAGGCACCGCAAAAATCGCGCGGAGCGCTAGCACGTGCGGAGCTTTCTACGCGGTTATCAATAACAATTTAGTGTATCCCGAGGGATTCCAGCGACGTTACCAYCCATAGCACCGATCTCAATGAAATCGATAGMTTTCAAACTTTACTGTCACATTTTATGAACCATAAAGCTACACCGATGTGCAAAGAGGAACATTCTGTATGGTTATCTGGTCTAGCTATCGTCGTTGTTAAAGCCTGACATGCAACATATCTCATATTACAGGTGCCTTTACAGTGCTTTTACGGCAACTGCAAGATAAAATGAAATGACATTATATATACCTCTCTCATCAGCTGTGACTTTTTCACTGCGGAACTTAATTAGTCAAAGAACACCGCAACAATAAAGCAACTTCATTTGCTGAAATGTAGTTTTACTGTACCTATTCAAACCAGAAGCAGATGGCTACACTAAGATGCACGTCTTTCTGATAATACCCAGAAGGTAATAAGCATTTTATGTTCTTGTATTAATTTTTGGGCCACACCTATTGATTAAAGTTTGGCTGAAGTTTGGTTTCAAGTTACAGAAGTAACAAAAATATGCTAAGCAAAGAAGATGCTCAAAAGAATCAATAGTAGAATAAATTATCAAACTAGATATACGTAAGGGCACCGGATCGGACGGCATTCCTGGCATATTTATCAAAACGTGCGATGAGATCCTTGCTGAACTACTTAGTATTATATTCAATAAGTCTTTGAAAGAAGGGGTGTTCCCAAGCAAATGGAAACAAGCAAACATTGTCCCCATCTATAAATCAGGAGATCAGACTAAAGTAACCAACTATCGTCCCATATCGCTCTTGTCAATTTTTGGTAAAATTTTTGAAAACTGTGTTACTGATGAATTATTCTTTAATATTAAACAACACATAGATGAACGTCAGCATGGTTTTTTCCGTGGAAGGTCGACAGTAACTAATCTCGTTACTTCTGTTCAACATCTGTCAGAAAGCATGGATAAAGGAGCTCAAGTGGATGCCGTGTATACCGACTTTTCCAAAGCGTTCGATAAAGTTCACCATGCCTCCCTTCTTATTAAATTGGAGAATTTGGGTGTGCATGGTAATCTGCTAAGGTGGCTAAAATCGTACTTATGTAATAGCAGCCAAGTTGTAACAATAAAAAACTCAGTATCATCTTCAGTACCTGTAACATCCGGTGTACCGCAGGGCTCTCATCTAGGTCCTCTGCTATTTCTTATTTTCATTAATGATATTGGTAATTTTATTCAACACTCAAATTATCTACTGTACGCAGACGATATGAAAATTTACAGAGAAATAACTAAATTACATGATGCACTGCTTTTGCAAATTGATTTAAATAACTTATACTTATACTGTACCAGAAATTATTTATATCTAAACCTAGACAAGTGCTATCACATCACTTTCACGAGAAATAGGCTGTCGGTCCCCACTAAATGTGCAATAAACAACCACACCCTCAACTCTATTAATAAAATAAAGGACCTGGGCGTCATTGTGGACAGCAAACTAAGATTTGAATTGCACGTTGAAGAAATAATACAGGGCTCGCTCAGAAACTTAGGTTTTATTTTTAGAACCACAACTAAATTTACCAATATAAAATCATTTAAAATTCTCTATGATACCTTGGTGCGCAGCCATCTAGAGTATGCCAGTGTCGTCTGGAATCCGTTGTATTACAAATACATTAACGGAATTGAACGCGTACAAAAAAAAATCATTGGTAAGCTTAATTATAAGTTTAACAGGGATCTCCACACATTGACTTACGAATATAACTTAAAAAAGTACAATATGACAAGCTTAAGCAAACGACGCGAGAATTTTGATATTATCTTTCTGTACAAGGTAGTTAACTCATTGTTGTCAACGTCTTTAATTAGTCACGTATATATTAATACTCCTCTATACCCTCTTAGGACTAAAAATACATTTCATGTTTACACTTGTAAGACAAGTCACTGCCAAAATTCACCGTTATATCGTGTAATTTACACTTATAACTCGGCTTATACTCATCTCGATATTTTTTCACTATCATTAACATCTCTTAAAAAGATCTTGAAAGAACCATAACTATAATTGCTAAACTGTTAAAAATAACATTTCAGATGTAACTTTTCAATCACAACTCCTCTCACCCCTAATTACTTCATTGAAATACGCTATCTAGTGCTTTCCTGCTTTTGGATTCTCTGAATCTGTTGGAAAGTCAATGTAATAAATAAAATAAAAAATAAAATAAAGATTTAAACGACTCTAGCGGCTGATCTTGCAGTGTAGTTCAAAGCACCCACGCCAGTGTCATGTAAAAAATTCACGATTTGATGCAAGTACAATAACTAACCAGTGCCCTATTGTACCCCTCCCCACCTACAACCGCCAAAACAAGTAGTTATAGCTAAAAACAATAATAAAAATCAAAATAAAAATCTGCCCTGGTCATTCCACTCTGCCCCTACGACTAGTTTCGCCCTCTTGGAGCTCATCAAGTATAGGGATACACAGTAAGTTGACCAAAACTAACCGTTGCCTTAACCGCGGCGCGGAGTGGTTATTTAAGAGAGATCACACTGAATGCATTTGCTCTCTCAAATAACAAAAATAATTTTTGTTAGATCGCAATGAAATAAGATTAATAGCTATAAAAACCAATGCGTGCAGTGATACGGAAGTAGCCTTAAAACTGTGTGTCCATGTTCTTTAGACAAATCAGTTCGGAATATTTTATCAAAACATTTTGTGTTTACAGCCTTTAAGAGTTGTTTCTTCTCCCTAAAATATAAAACACGTTTAAAAAAAATCTTTGATTTCTTGTTTATTTCAAGACGTATTTGGAATATTTTCAATCTAAGCAGAATGATAAGACGCATTTTGTGCTACAGATAGCCTAAGAAATGGTATCGAATTTGATTTTTGCTTGATTCCATTGACTACTTCCGGCCAATAACTAAGTTAGAAATAAAAAAGCGTACCCGTTCATTGCATTGTTTACAGTATAGAACAAAGAAATGAAGTAATAAAAGGCTACTACAAAAATAATTTTTATGCCTGCTAAACTATATTCAAACAAAAACAAGACTATGGGTGTCATATCTAAATGACGCTGCCGAAGTGCCCTGGCGATCTTTGAGAAAAACTGCTCAAGAATATGACGTCTCAAAGAATAGTGTCGATCGGATTATCGAAAACCGTCAGTATAATACATACCTACAAGACAAAACTATTCTAAAAATTAAGAGACCTTCACAGTTTTACGAATATTTTACTGAGCGTTTGAGTAATGATCCATGCTTACCAGGTTCGTTATTTCTTTTGTATAATTGACAATATCATTTCTGTTATTCTCTTGTCTGGTAATAAATTCTTATTATTATTATTACATGACAACATTTATTTATCTGATGAGAATGCGTTTTTGTTGAACGATGAAGTAAACAGGCATAATTGTTGTTATTGGACTACACATACTTTCTATGAAAATAATTTCCAAACGCTTTAAAAGCTGAACTTTTGGACAGCTAGTAGTTACCTATATAATTAGTAGAAGTGACAATAACTGGTATAGTAAAGTGAACGTAGCAGACAAAAGTCAAAGAATTTTGCGGAACTTGCATACGTAGTATGTTTCAGCAGGGTTTCGGTAACAAAATGAAACGTTTCATCTAAGACAATAATTAGGGAACTAGTTTGTAAGCTAAGTGTGAAGCGCTTAACTATCCAAGTAAGCACCTTACCTGTCTTGAACAGGAACATGCTTAGAGTTTGCGATTGTTTCAACACGGTTGGGATTAAATCTGAACTGAAAGCCCAAATGGGGGCTGAGTTGGTGGCATGAAAATGATATTTCAAAATCATTCAACTTCATTTTGATGCTATATTTCAGCGATCATTATTGTGACCATGATTAACAGTCGTTATGCAACTGAAATTATAGTATTATAATGCTAATAAACACTAAAATTAATAAAAATAATAATGAATATTAAAGTAAATAGTGAAAGAACATTAATTTGCGGTTGCTGAAAAATTCTGTAGAAAGTAAGACCAAAATAGCTAAGATTATTTGAATAAAGTTTCAAATTTTTTAGAAAATAGAGATTTTGAAATGGTTGAAAACGACAATACAATTAAATTTAACAACAAATTAAAAGAACTTTTAGACAAAGTAGAACCAACTTTAAAATTTTTAATTGCAATAAATCGCACCTTTTATGTATGAACCCTTTAACACCAAGACTTTATGGACTTCCAAAAAGACACAAAGATGGTTGTCCTATCAGACCAGTTGTCTGTTACATAAATTCCCCATGTTACAAATTGGCAAAATGGTTAAATTTGATTCTTCGTGAAGTTTTAAACTTCGAAAATTTATTTGCTGTTAAAAATACACTGGATCTGACCAACAAACTTAAAAATATCAAAATTCCTAAAGATTGCTTCCTTGTTTCTTTTGATGTAAACAATTTATTTCCTTCTATTCCTCCAAAAGACTGTTTAAAAATTTTAAGTAACCTACTTAATCAAAATTGTAATTTATCTTTATTACATAAAAATAATTTGCTTTCGTTAACGGAGTTTGTGTTAAATCAAATTTTTTTCTGTTTCAATAATAAAATTTTTATAAAAATTGGGTTTAGCTATGGGTTCTTCCCTTAGTTCTTTTTTAGCTGAACTTTTTATGAATAATTTAGAAAAAGGTATTTTCAAAACCATTTGCTTCTCTCCTCACATTAAATTCTGGTACCGTTATGTAGATGATGTTTTGTGTCTTTTTACAGGTAATTCTTTTGATCAAAATAACTTTCTTACTTTTATAAATTCTTTACACACTTCTATAAAATTCAGCTCTGAAACAGAATTAATAATGAAATTTCCTTTTCAGATTTATTAATTTCACGTAACGAATTTTCTTCTTAACTTTCTTTTGAAATTTTTAGAAAATCTACTTGTACAGACAATGTTATTTCTTATTTTTCTTTACACCCTTATGCACACAAAATGGCTGTTTTTCATTCACTTTTTAATCGACTTTTTAAATTACCTCTGTCATTAAATGCTTTCGAAAAAGAATTGGGTGTAATACTACAAATTGCTTTCAATAACAATTTTCCTAATTATTTAATAGAAAAACTTTATTTTAAGTATTTGTCAAAATTTAAATTTTCTTTCTGTACGACTTATTTGGATGAAAAAGTTAAGGTTTGGTTTTCTCTTAAGTTTGCTGGTCAAGTCTCAGTTAGCCTATCTAAATTATTTTCTTCTAATGGAATAAATATTGCTTTTTCTACCGTAGGCAGTGTGTTTTCCCGTTTTGTCCGTAATAAAGACCAAATTTCAGTTTTAAATAATTCAGGCGATTATAGTTTTTCATGTAATGATTACAATTCAGTTTATATTGGACAAACCGGAAGATCCTTTTTAACTAGAGGTAAAGAACATTTGAAACAATTTGAAAAGTATTAAAATACAGATATTGTTACAACAAATTCTTCGTTAGCCAACCATTTATTAGTAAATAAACACACTGCCAAGCTAGACAATCTAAATTCATTACATTTGTGTAGTAAATCATCTAAATTAAATTATTTGGAAATTTTAGAGATTTATAAAATTATTAACGAACAAAATTTTACTGTTCTAAATGATTTTTGTAATTTCAATTGTCCCATTCTAAATTCTTTGTTTGATATAAATTAATGTTTCGTTTGAGTTACTGGCATGTGGGTTGCATTTCAGTTTGTAGTCAAGTTTGCTTGTTTCTGATTTTTTACTTTGTCAATCTGTTAGTTTCCTTTTATAAATAATTTTTGTACTGACGATGGCTAACATGTAGCCGAAAGCGCTTTACAATTGTAAAAATAAAGTGGAAGTTCACTTTAAGAATTATTTTCTTTAGAAGAATTAATTAATAACTCCACTCAGAGCAGATGGATCAGTTTTCAATTTTTAAGATAATTCTTTAACCTGGCTTGACGAAGAATGTCGAACAGTATTTACAGGATGTTTGAAAAAATACAATTGTATTTTAATTCTACATTTCTATTATACCGAAACCAGAATAATATCATTTATTAATGTACGACCCTCACGACCCAAATTGTTGGGTTAACGCCCTTAATTTGGCCTGCACCGCTCAAACAACAAGCGCCTGTCAAACTGCAGAACTGCAGCTCCAGTCCATCTGCAAACGGAAATGTCGTGACAGCGCGTCAATTGTCCAATCACGAACCATATTTATACGTCAAGCCGAGCTCCCTCTAAATGCACGTTAACGTAAAACTTGCCCCCCATCGCGTGACCAGCTATTTATTGATTTTCTTTGTTACGTATCAATTCGGGCAACGGCGGCACAGCAACACATCATTAAGTAGATGATATCCTGAGATGAGTCGGTTCGCGGAGAAGCTTCTGGAAGTTGATATTGCTGAGGATAATGTCTTCATTTGTTTGCTGTCTGGATGGTGGTGGTCACTGATGTAATTCGCAGAACCATGTTTTGTACACTAAATTATTGCAATTATTTAAATTAAAGTAAAATATTGATGACTAAACATAAGGGAAGCTTGTTTTATTCGTTACCAATCTTGACAAGAATTATGTGAATGGCGTAAAGTTTTAATAAAATTTGACAAAACTCACAATGAATGTTAACGCTTCTCATGTAGGTAAAAAAGTTTAGGAATTAAGATTATCTATTCAATAACATTAAAGCAACAAATGTCTAAATATGTACTCATTCTTTCTGGTGTTGCCGCTAAGATTTTTTCGCTCCAACTGAAGCCTTATTGTTCCAAGTAGTTTATGAGGCTGGGATTCTTTTGAGATGTATTTTTGCGGTAGACCTTAAATATTTCTTCCAAGCTGTTGATAGTGTGATTTACAGATTTTCCTTTAATTTTTCTTACCCGATTTATGTGTTATTGCTGGACAACATTATCCCCATATATTATATCTATTTCGTGAGCCAATGTGCTCCGTAGGTGGTTTCTTTACCACAATTGTGTAACCTCTTGTATACACTTGAGCAGATACACGGAACTACTTCACTATAACGACGATAACAATAACAGCCACAACACAATCACAAGAATGCAACCCTAGAACACATTATTAATGAAAATTTCAGAATTAAGTATGATTGTTTAACGCGACGCTAATCTTGGGGCATAAGCGTATCGTAATATCGCCTGTTTATGATAAAAAAGCCTAAAAAAAGATATACTGTATACTTTTGATTTGCCTGCAGCTTTGTTTAGTTCACAGATTCAGCTTTATGCTGATGACGCTCAGCTGTATCTTCCTTGTATCGCAGGAGATGTTGATAATGCAATAGCTGCTATTAATTATGATTTAAATTTGTTTTCCAAGTGGTGCAGAAAACATGGTCTAAAGCTTAATCCTAAAAAAATTTATTGCTATGTGCATTGGTAATCAGCATTGCAGTGACCTCGTGTGTTCAAATTATAGTGTTACTATTGATGGAACTGTGCTTGATTGGGTAGACTCTGCTAAAAATTTGGGTGTCGTCTTTGATAGAGGTTTGTGTTTTAACAAACATTGCCAAGAAGTGTACAAAATATGTCTTTTTAAATTAAAAACCATGTACAGCTTAAGGGACATCTTGGATGATAATGTAAAGTTAAAATTAGTAAAGGCATTAATTTATCCTCATGTAGATTATTGTTCTCAAGTWTACTATCATTTTATGCCCAAGTACAATCAATTAAAAATCCAACGTGTCCAAAATGCTTGTATAAGATATGTGTCTAGGGTTCCATTCAGAGAGCACATCACTCCATATTTGATTCGTTTGAATGAACCAAATATGAATCTCAGAATGGAATACCTATATAGCGTACTATTGTATAAGATTTATACTAATAGGGTACCTTCTTGTCTAACAGATATTCTTGTGAGACGCGCTCAAATTCATGATGTCAATGTTAGATATAACTCTTTTACCGTGCCTCAACATCGCACATCAAAATTTCAGGGTAGTTATGGTTACATAGCTCCTACATTATTGAATAAAATTCTTGATATCGTAGAGCTGCCACTGGCGACGTTCAGTCGACGTCTTAGGCATCGTTTTTTTCAGTAATTTGCAATTGGATTGATTTGTATGCTAGTTTTTTATATAACGCGTTTCATGTATATTTATTTTTGTAAACGGGGGAGTGGTAGAATGACTGACGTCAAATCTCCTACCTTTTGTGTACATTATTTTGCACAATAAATAACTTTATTATTATTATTATTATTATTATTATTATTATTATTATTATTATTATTATTATTATTATTATTATTATTATTATTATACTATTTCTGTCAGTACATGGAATGAAGGCAATGTGTAACGAATGATTTATTAGTTTTTCAGTTTTCACTTATATCTCAGTATTATTTGGAGGTGTAGGGGTTTATATCAATATAATGTTTCATATATCTAAATTTGCTTGCTCTATTTACAAAGCCAATTAGTCGCTTGGATACACCGGATAATTAAAGAATTCATTTCCACAGCTTATTATTACAATTAACGGAAGAGGAGTGGTACGTTATCCCTTAGGATACAACATCAAACATAGTGAGTTCTATCGTAGAATATTATGTTCCATATTATTAAGGCGAACTAAAGTGAAGGCCAATACTTGTTGCTAGGTGGCAACGCCTACTTCTGGAAAATCTTATTTACTTTATATTACATTAATTTAAGCTTATGTTCACAACTTTCTGTTTAATAACGGGGGAAGAAAGATCACTAAGGCTGAAATTTATTATTAGCCGACCTTTCAAGCAACAAAGGTAGTCCCTTAAGTAGAACGCAACAATCGCGCTGAAGTAATCTATTGTAAGTTCTTCTATTGCTTTGTTATATTAAAATGATCATGGAAACATGTAAGTTAACCAAATACTCCAAAACAGATGAATGATGGCGAGCGGTGGGATAAGCGCGTTGGCGCCAACCTCAGATCGTGCCGACCATCGTTTTTTTGGTTTGCACGCAAAGCGGTGTTTGGGAAAAAGATATACAGGAAACAGTATTATTGCGTAAATAAGTAAACAAAATAACGTAGGTAGTACAAAAAATGGAAACCTAAAAATGATGTCAATAATACAATACGCATACATGTGAGTTGTCAAATTACTCTCGGAACCAAAAAACGAATGAAAAAGAAAACATACTTAGAAGAAACAATAAGACTGTACAATAAAGATAACTAATTACTAAGTACAAACAAGAGAAACAAAAATAATAAAACACATTCGAGTGGGTTGTCAAGTTACCACCAGAAATTGAAGGCAAATGAAAAAGAAAACCAGCGAAACAACATTATACAATAAAGAGAATTAATACATAGGTACATATGCACTATCTAATCACTATCACAGTCGCTGTCACTATTAGCTTATAAGTTAATAATTAGAGGTTCCACTTTACTGAGACTATCAACAAACACTTCACGCTCCATATATTTGTCCTCTACTTTAATCACGTGGCCACAGCGTTTCTTCCAATCTTCGGGTGTTATCTTGTTGAATTCTTCTTCGGCTGTCATCCTCGCGACATCCAATTTGAACGTTACATTTCTTGCATCAACGTTTTGTTTTACTGTGGCCCAAATTAACTCGATGGGATTCAAATCCGGGTTGTAGGGTGGTAAGCGTAAAACGATATGTCCATGACTTCGTAACAAGTTGACAAACTTGTAAGTTATATGGCGTTTGTTGTTATTATTAACAATTTCGTACAGTTTTGGTTTCAAACTGTTTGGATGGAAATTAATGTTACGATCCGTAAGCCATCGCACCATATCTGCTATCTTGGAATTCGACGACGGTGCTGGATTGGTTTGCACATTATGGTACGGCGCATTATCAATAACAATGACCGAATTCCTTGGCAAATTGGGGATTAACATGTTTTCCAGCCACTTCCCGTAATTACCAGAATTCATTTCTGAATGGTAATCACCACTTTTTGTTCCCGACTTGAACATCAATAGGCATCCAGGTAAGAACCCCTTTTCCCATCCTGCGTATATGCAGGTAAGTTTCGTCCATATACTATAATTGGTGTATTCTGACTCCGAAAATATTTTATTCTCTCGAATAAATTCGAATTCGAAGTGATCTGATGTCGTGCCTTTCGTTTAGCACGTTTCGATTATTTTGAGTTCTCGGTCACCTGAATCCCATGTTGTGCAATAAATTCCTCAAAGTCCCGTTCGATTCATGCCAATCCAAGTCAGTTCGTATCTTCTGGTTTAATTGTGCTACTGTCACACGATTTCCTCAGGTCTTATGAAATTGGTGCACAATATGACGCAAATCAGTCTTCTTGTATTCCGGAAAATCGGCAGTCAGGCTACTCTTCCTCGGTCTCTTCTTTCCAAGAGTACTGAACTGAGGTTTTTCATTATTGTCCGATGCACTGCAATCACCTTCACGAACAATCCTCTCAATAGTTATGACAGAGATTCCCGTAGCAATAGATGTCTTAGATTTAATACTTTCAAGACTATCTGAGGCACCGCTTTCATTTTTAAAATAATAAAACACACGGTTGACTTCGCAAGTTTTTTTTTGCCGTCCGACATCGTGCACAATTGGGTATTTCAGTGAAGTAAAAATTACGGAATTCAATGTAGTTTCGTTAGTAATTGTAACATAGGTAGCGTTAAGCGCCAAAACTTTTAAAAATGTTCAACTACGGTGCACTTGGCAACACTGTTTGAGCGAAAGTCAGTCTMMGAAAAACCTAACCTAGATTATTATGATTGGTGATGCTTACGAAGTTAAGAAGTGTAAGGTTAAGTTGGATAAAAAAAAACAGTTTAAAAATACATCGTATCGTTTGATTGCGAGGCCCAAAGTTGAACTATTTTAAAGCGCTCTCCAAGGGATGTGACGACTTAACTGAAAAAGCTGTACGTGATGTTGTTATTTACTCCGATTGTTGTTTATCCCTCTCTTTTTAACACGGTACAAGTAGATTGTTCACTTATGAGGTCACAACTGAATTCTTTAATTTTTATTAAATAATATCTCAAGTTATACGCAATATTGAAAGAAATAAAAAAACAGGTCACTCTTATTTCAATTGGATCGTTCGGAATGTATAATTAAAAAAAAACGCATGAAATACCCAATTTTCAGGCACGACACAACTACGCGCGACCAATAATCTGTTTTGCAGTAGATTACATTTGTTTTTGCGTATTCATACTGAATGTCTAGAATTGCATAAGTCAAAATCCCAAGCTTTCGTTCTCCCCTGAAGTCGAAACGAACATGCATCATGCGTGGCGGTGGAAAGCAACGCGCTTATTCTCCTTTGAGGCTTGCATCTGCTTGTCCCTAAATAATGCATAATTGGCATAACTCTTCGGTTCGGCTCGTTTGTGAGGCGATGCGTGACACTCCGGCGCTCAAAATGCCCTCCCCACGGGACCTGTTACGGGCTTCCACAGGATGCCTATTGACCTTTTACAGCATCCTCCGTCGGCTATATTTCACGAAGCGCAGTTTTCATATAATGAAGGTGTTTACATGCGGACCGCTGCCTTCATTCGAGCGCTTGATAATTAGGCAACCGCCAAATGCGATTCAAAATCTCTTCATTATCGGGAAACTAGAGTGCAATTACTAAACGAGCCTGGCTTAATTCGGGCTTAGCATGGTCTGAATCTAGGCTGGCGTCGTTACGACATTTTCTCTAATTGCGCTGTAATTAATAATGCGACGTTTTATGGGAATTCTGGGTAAGTAATTTGCTATCCAGTGATCAGTCCATATACAGAAGAGCTAATGAATAACATAAATGGATCCAATACTCATTAAAAACCCTATTGTAAAAACGATTTTAATCAAATAGGCATTCATATTCAATTGATTAGCAAATACATCAGCAACTCATATCTTGACCTAATTCTCGCTTTCAAATATTGCATATGAGCTACATTTTCCCATCTGACCTAATAATTTATCTCAATGTTTTATTGAAGTCCAGGTCATTTTAGTTTAACAATCTCACTAACAAAAATATTTAAAAACAAAAATAATTTCTACAGTATTAAAGGATAACATCGAATATGCTCTACCAGCGTATTATCTACATACAGAAAAAATATCCTTCAGAATGGCTAGCATAAATGAAGATCTGAAAATCTGGGTTATAATAGCAACTGATCAAAGTGCACTACTGGATGCAAAGTATTCAAGGGGGTGCTAAATTTGTAATGAACATTGCTTGATGGTCAAAAAAATTGATGTAAGAAAACGAATTAAGGAAAGGAGACAAAAGAAGGAACAGACAAATGTCCAGCGACAGAAACATGGGAGGCAATTTTAAAAGACAAAGAAAGCATAAAAATGAGCTTAGTGAAACAATATCTTGACAAACAGAGCAATGGGGAATTACCTAAACTATAAGTAAAGAACATCAGCAACAAAAGATGCATCTTGTAAAATAACATAAGACGAAACTTATGTTAGCTTCAGAAACGCCATTGTACATCTAGTAAAAATAACAAGTATTGAGAGATACAAGAAAGGGAACGGCCAAATATTGACAATGACAATGTAAATGAACCCTTACACTAGCCAACACAAAGCTCATACATGTATTCATAAATATACAGCACATTGAAACAATTAAGAAAAAAGAAAGTAGGTACCAAGACTAAAAAATATAAGAACAAAGAAATAGACAACGTATTAAACAGACCTAACAATACCTTGAGGAATTGATGAAAAGAGCAGAATGAAGCTGAAATGCAAATATTAATTAGATAAAACCCTGAAAGAGGGTGAAATAACTGAGAAATGTTGAAGTGTATTGGTAACAGCGGCAAAGAAATTTACAGAATTAATAAGCGTAATTATACAAAAATAACAAGATACCAGAACTATGCCAATATACAAAACTGAAAATGGGAAAATACTAAGAAAAATATACAGACCAAATCCAAAAAACACTGGAAGATTTATAGTAAGGGTTCACAACAAGAGAATTGCATAATAACTTAATATTTACAATATGGCAAATGCAAGAAAAATTTAGCCGAAGAAAATAAAACAATGCACATTTGCTTTTGCTAATTACAAAAGGCTTTTGATAGAATAAAGAGAAGTAACGTTTGGAGGTGCCAAGAAAGGGAGTAGTAAGAAAAGAATTTATAGAAACCCTTAAAGTCATGCGTAAAAATCATAAAATATAAGTAAAGGTGCATAATTTACAAAGTATAAAAATGTGCATAAGCTACTGGGAGGAAATGTAACAACTACACTTTTCAAATGATGTAAAGAGCTAAAGAAGATAAATACGGAAATGGACACACAAAGAAATACTATGGTAATCAGAAATAGAAGACACACTACACCATTAAGCTGGAGAGAAAATTACTGGACCAAATAGAAAACTATAATCACCTAATCATGATCAACTAATGCATTGTACAAGATTTATAATATACTACTGCACCAACTAATTGTTTTAAGAAAAATATGGAATAAACACATGGAAAATATGAACTTCACACATTGAAGTCGAAGTAATAGGAATTTGCTTTAGAAACTTGTTACTACAACACAACCTTCACATCAGATACCAAATATTTTTCCAAATGTTATTGCTTTTAGACAGCCTAGATCTACTCGATCTTCTTATAATGACGTCAATAAAAGCTAAACTTACTACTTATTGCTCTGTAGAATTAAATTTAACGTACCAACGCTACGGGAGTTGTTATTTCTTAATAAATATCTAGATATTATTCTGTACTTAATTGGCGCGTTATTGGTCTAATTATTGATCTAATTATATGCCTACAAACTTATTTAGTCAATAGGGTTAGAAGATGAAACATTACCTATTTATTTTTCCAATGTTTTATTCAGACAAAATAATAAAGTTAGGTTACACAGCAACTCCTGGCAAATTGTAGGTGTCGGGTTTAGAAATAACTATATATAGGCACAAAATACTATAATATTTATTTGTGTGTAGTGTATTTATAGAGTATAATTCCTTCCACTGTTAGAAGGTTTCCGACAGATAATCTTTTATGAACTTCGGTCATATATTATGACTAGCAACTGTACTGAATAATGTACCAATGGGGTTATTTTGGAGATGCAGTTACGTAATTGGAGGTCAAATTTCCTTGGAGTGTATTAATGGCCATCCATATACATCATTTAGTGGTATTGCTTGCAGGTTGTATGATCACAACATGACGGTGTGACATATTTCTTAAACGCGATCATACTAAGCTAAAGACAGCCCAAAGCTTTTTATTTGTTCACTTTCGAAACGGTTAAATTAATTACAGGTCCAATATCATCTATACCTATAGTAAGATGCATAAATTCTAAAGGCGAATACAATCTATAATTAATTAATCATATCTTTAACTCAGGGTGAAGACTAATAATATACCGTAATCATTGTATACGTTCCACTAGCAGCTGACGAAATTAGCATGGTAACTTGGTATTATTTCTTTAGGAAACAACACATCCTTCTTTGCTTGTTGTTAACACTATTAGTTTTAATTAATGGCATTTGCCTACCAATAATTGTGACAAAAGATTGTTCAATGGGTATACATTCCAATATATTTCGAAAGTTATTTATATCGACTTTGATTGGAAATGTACTCGTGTTCTTTAGGTATGTTACAACAACCCGTGATCCAGCTAGAGCTTCTTCAACTATTTGTTCAGTTTCTTCTTAAATAGCTGCAACCACTTTAACACAATCTTGCATTTTTGCTTAAAGATTTGTTTTTAATCATTCCAACTAAATTATTTTATGTAAACTACAGAGGATGAATGTTTTGTACGAAAAATACAGTATGTGCTTTATTCAGAACACGACCTAACATATCTTTATATCATCTCTTAAACCTTTGTTTAGTCGTAAATCATGCCTTAGCGGCGTATAAGAAATACATACTTGCCGCATCTGATTTACCAATGATAAATTCTCATAAGGCGAGTTTAGCTCCAAAAAAGCCATTTTCCGCAAATTAAGACAGAAATGTGGCGGTGGCATTGCGTCCATAACTCCCACCCACCTTGAAAGAAAACGCTGCGCTTTATAAAGTTATTGTGACGGAACCCCAAAGACCTAGTTTGGGTTAAATTTTCTTTATGGGCATAATCCCATTCCCTTCACTAAATAATTAGCGGGGGTAAATTATGCATACCTTCCGAGAACGGAGGGTGACCTCACCCAGAAAACTTCTCTCTTAAAGTTGCAGCTCCAAAGGATATAAGAACGATTGGTCTTATTAGATCTGCCGTAATCACTCAGAAAATTTCAGTGTGTGAATTATTCAGCGACGTGATTTAGTGGGAAGACGTCAGCTGCGTCCAGTTGCGGAGCTGACGAAATTTGCTTTCACATGCATAAGTTAGTTATCACAGTATTGAATGCAATTGCATCGGCTGTGATATTCTGTTACGCTATTATTATTAATACATCATGGAGGGAAATTTAATGAATACGCTGCTAGTTGTTTCTACTAATTCATGATAATAGTGCKACCTAAAAGTTAGKGATTCAAATTCGTAAGTTTCGGCCAGCGAATCAATTTGTTGGTTAATTAATTATAGATATACATCAAAGATACAAAGGCTGCAAAAGAAGGCTGTACTGAMACACTGCAATAATCACGAGTCAAAATAAAAAAAATAGAAAACGAACTTTCATGTCAATTAGGTGGCTTGGAAACAAGCTGATTGAGCGCATGCGCTTTGTCTCACTTGATTTATCAGATAACTCTGAAGCAGTGGCGGCTCGTGACAAATTCTGTTGGGTCGGCAGTAAAAACTTTGGTCCACTCTAGTTGGTTAATATTATTTATTTATAAATTAGTAAATAATTTTGTATATACTCGTAGTTGTTGTTGTTTATTACTTGCTACTTCTGTAAATTTTCATATCGCCGCAAGTTAAAAAGATGGTTCATTTGGTAACAAATAGCCTAATCTGGCAACTAGCTTCATAATTTCAACGTTAAGCGTACATCTGTACTGCTCCGGAGAGGCGAAGCCGATATATATCGAGCCCAATCCAAAGAMGTATTCGGAAGTCCGGCAGACAGCATTCAGCGATTATATGGGTATTGGCGCTTATTTATTTTGTTATTTTCTTTTTGTGTGAAATTCTTCAATGATTTCAGATTGACTAAATTTATAACATGTATTTAATTAATTCTGTTAAATGTTTGAAGGTATCTGCTTAAAATTGTTTATTTAAGAGGATAGCTCTTACAATAATCTTGGGAAAATGAAAAATTTCGTAGAACATTCGGGTAGTTTTTCGTGATTTCAGTATTGAACTATATACCGGGTGATTTTTTGAAAACTTCACACCTTAAATAACTTTAAATAGAGGAAAAATTTAAAATTTTGCAAGAACAGGTAAACTTTTGTTTGCAGGGATAAGTTTTTAATGGATAGCGCTTACCCTCTTAGCGGGGTAGATACCCCTTCAAAAATTTTAAATGGAACTACCTATCTTACGAAACATCATTTAAAAGCTTATTACACAAGGAGTCTTGCCATATAATTAGTTTTACTATTTTTTACCCATTGACGGGGTAGTGGGTCAAAAAGTGCATTGTAGCAAGTGGCTTATAAAATGGAATATTTTGGACTTTTTTTTAACAAAATTTATTGTCTTGCAGTTACAATAAAAATTGTCCTTACTTAAGCCTAAAAATACTTGTTAAAAATAATTGTTACACCTAAGCAAAATGCCAAAAATACTTAAAATTTTCTTTCGACATTACTTGATATTGCAACTCGACAGTTTATACTGAATTGGCTAAATAATTTCTATGGTTTTGTTCACACTGTTTTTGGAGTTACAAATAAATAATTTTTCTTTTTCGTGGGCATGGACTTTCTAAAAAATTGCATGATAAATACTTTAATGCTAATAATAATGTTAAAAGAAAATTTTCAGTATTCTGGGAGTTTTTTTAGGTGTCATATTTTTTACAAGTTGTTTGTTTAAATTTTGGGTTCTCGTAAGAACAAATTTTATTTCCGCTCTAAAATAAAATACATTTTGTTGAAAAGAGTCCAAAATATTCAATTTAATAAGCAACGTGTTTCGTAGGCACTATTAATCTATTACCCCGTCAATAAGTTAAACGTGGTAAAACTAATTACATGGCCAGACTCTTTGTGAAATAAGCTTTCAAATGATGTATCACAAGATGGATAGTTCCATTTAAAATTTTTAAAGGGATGTCTACCCTGCTCAGAGAGTAATCGCTATCCATTAAAAACTTATCTCAAAAGTTGTCCCCCTGCAAACAAAAGTTTACCTGTTTTTGCAAATTTTTAAATTTTTGCTATATTTAAAGTTATTTAAGGTGTGAAGTTTTCAAAAAATCACCCGGTATATAATTGTTGTTCAATGTACATGTCAAAATTAATTTTCGGAATCCGACGATTATGAATGCCGGGACTCCTTTATTAACTTCAATAAAAACATATATACGTAAAATTGAATTATGATTATAAAGAAACTGTAAGCATGTACAGGGTGTCAATCAGATAATTTGTAATACTTAGTAGAAAACAGAACTATAATTGGTTGATTAAAAAGAAACTTGAAATAATTGAAATAAATGATGAAGTCCGTTTTAACGTTTTATGCTGTCTGCCGGACCCAAGCATTGCGGAGTCTCGATTTTCGCCTCAGCCTCAATATGCGCGCAGGGTTGCGTCTTTGTTTAGCTCAAAGGAAAACTATGCTATTGCTTTCTTATACGATGCGGTCTGCCGACCCAGCGCTTTGATGACAAACACATACACGGCCCAGCCACGGTTGCCGAGTAGCATAAATATTTTGGGATAACCCGTAACAATGTGATTTTGGCTAATTATTAATTTGATGTTAACATCAAAAATAATTTCTTCGATCTAAATTCTGGGTCGGCAGTGCCGACCCTGCCGACCCAGACGAGCCGCCACTACTCTGAAGATCGTTTCGACCATCCGGTCATTGTCAAACAGATAAAGACAAACAACTTTTCTGGACTTAACTCAGGTTCTACAGGCCAGTTGCAGAAAGATGGCACTAGCAATTTAAAATCTCCAGAACACTTGATATCAAACGAAAAAAAGTACAAATTAAGAATAATGAACCCCGAGCTCCAATTCTATATGGCCTTCCAAAAATTCACAAAAATGGAATATCTTTGAGACCGGTTGTTTCTTACGTTAATGCTCCATCATATAAATTATGCAAATTCGTCAACAACATTTTAACACAATCAATTGAATGCCAATCCAAATACAGCGTGAAGAATTCCGTAGAACGAGGTAAAAGAATTATCAATACCAAATAACGCTATTCTTTTTTTAACGCTATTTTCCTAAATAAACTTTTAACAATCCTCAAAAATAAAATAGAAAACTGCCACCTATCAAACACAGTAAAAACTGAACTACTGAATATTGTGGAAATTTGCATAGATCAAAGTTATTTTACGTTCGATGACACATTCTACAAGCAAGACGATGGTCTGCCAATGGGTTCACCTTTGTCTCCAGTCTTGGCCGAAATTTTCATGTCAAATTTCCAAGAGAAGCTTTTTGCAAAGAAAATGAATGACTAGATATGCTGATGATATTTTTCGTATTTGGACGGGAACTGACAGGCAGTTGGATGTATTCTTAAAATTCTTAAATTCAATAAAAAAAAAAGATTCAATTTACCGTAGAAAGGAAGCAATTCTTCATTTTCTGGACTTATCGATGTCGGTTAAAAATAGTAAAATTGACTTTGAAATTTATAGAAATCCAATATAGTCAGATGTTATAACTCCGGCCTGCTCAAATCAGTCATTACAGATTAAGCATTCCGTGTTTTACGGTTTAATAAACAGACTAATAAATATACCACTTAAAAATAGTTTTTAAAAAGAATTGACAACAATTAAACAAATAGCCTTTAACAATGGATATGACGCAGAAATTGTGGACCAAATACTTAAAAAGCAATATAAAGTTAGAATACAAAGAATGCTGTATAATGCTAACATCAATGAAAAAGAACATAATTTCGCCGCAGTAAGTAATATCAAAGGAGTTAGTGTTTGTGTTAAAAATAGGCTGAATAGGTTCGGAATAAAAGCAGTAAGGTTAATAAGTGCAATCTGGGAGGTCTTGTAGTTAACAATAAGCCAAAATCCAACAAATTGAACAACTACGGCATTTACCAAGTAAAATGCATACAATGTGACATGATATGCATAGGACAATCAGATAGAGCTATTAAAAACAGAATTAAAGAACATGCTGCGAATATAAATTCAAACAAAAGCACAACACGTTTTGCTGACCATTGCATAAAAATAACCATTGCTTAGATGAAAACGACGTCAAAGTTTTACATTGCGAAAGGAAAGGCTAAAAACTGAACCTTTTAGAACTTTTGGAAATTAAAAAAGCTCAGCATCAGAAAAAACATTTGGCAAATAGAAATTCCCACGTCCAGTAGGCCTTCGATATTGCCGAAATTATAAAGTCGGCCTTCAAAACCCAAGCGAGAGAATTTTACAACTGTACTTTAAAACCCCTGTAAAAAAGGGGACGTAACCAATATTCTGCATATCTGAGTTTAGTATAACGCTGTTATCTCTTTGACAATGACCGTATGGTTGAAACGATCGTCAGAGTTATCTGATAAGTCAAGTGAGACAAAGCATATACGTTAAATCAGCTTGTTTTCAAGCTACTTAATTGATTCAGGATGTTTCACAGTGAATGCACCTTTGAATCCATTCAACATATTCGAACTTTCGTGTGTCACGTGTATATAGGGACAAAAAATGAGTAAAGCACATTTAAGATGTATATGGAGGACCCAAAGATAAGTAACATAAAAATAGTGTGTCAAAAGTCAGTTGCAGTTTGTTTATGTGAATGTCTGTCAGCTGCAAGGACCTTAGAGTAAGTATAGTATTAGATGGTGAAAGCAACCTTGGAGATACCTTTATTTCTTAAAATACTGTGGGGATTGAATTTTGATATAGGAAAAGGAACTTTAGTTGTACAAATTACACCGGGACAACGCCTACCTACGCAGTCCCGACTATCAAAAATTACACGCCCGAATTATCCCTTATTGGCATATTAAAGGATAATCGCAGGGGTCTGCCCAACACACAGCACTAAAATGGGACATCGTACCCTGGAGGAACCGTCTTCGTGATCACGGAAACCTCGGCGCCACTTGCGTTTTGACCTGTTGTATGTATTGTGATGTTTGTATTTTAGCGTAGTAGACTTTGTATAATTTGCTCTAGTACCGCTGGAGCTTATATTGGACAACGCCTCCCAGAATGCAGTGAGAATCACTAAGTCAGGTGTGCTACCGCCCTCTCTTGGTGTCAGCTTCTAAACTACCATATAAAATTAGGTGTTGTAGCCTGTGAGATGAGAAATTAGTTTTAAAAGTGACAAAAAAGGCGTTTTTGCAAATAATTACCACTGAAACCTTGATCCGTCAAGGACTATATAGCTTTTCTGTAGGAAAGATATCGAAAACTACGAACTGCAAAAACTTATCTTAAGCATATCTCTAACTTTGAATAGAACTCAAGACAAAATTACATTCGAATCTTTGATGTATGTTGAGTTTTAAAGAAAAAGAAAACAGAATATGCTCTGATTATTACATGCGAGATTAGAAGCCCTTGCTCCTGTATATGAAGGCGATATAAAGTCAGTCCTATGGAAAAAATGTCAACGATAGTTTTCGAGCTACAAAATTCAAAGAGGTTTTTTGTGCCAAGCAAGTTCTTATTGATGTGATCAGCAGAAAGAGTATGTGATCAATCTGAAAGTAAGTAAATACACTCAGACTGTTCATCCACACAACCACCATATAAATTCCTCGAATATAATATTGATGTACTCGTTAAATTATTTAAATATTCAATTTCTGTTGAAAATTCATATGTATATTTTCATATCAGTTAACGAACATTTATAAATTATGTTAAGCAAAACTTCTGCGTCATCAACTGCAAGACTACAAGTATATGTTAGGAAGGAGAGCTTTTTGCTTAAGTATCAATTACTTAAGGACTGCCCCGAATCCATTCAAGCAACGCTTATCAAGACCATTAAGTAATATAAAGTTTATTACTTTCTCGGCGATATAAAAAAGACCTCTGATATTAAGGTGTTTTGTGCATTGGTAGCATGAGCAGTTACTTATCTCGAACTTGAATGTGTGACCGAAATGTTAATTTTTTAATAGATATTTAGGTTTACCAAATTTGAGGATTCTAAAGAATAGACAACACATGTGGCTAAATCGCCTTTCTCTTCGCCTTAAATTGAGAATGAAGCATTTTGTACAAGCTGTAAACGAGCACGATTTTGCTCCATTGGTACATGACTACGCACAATATTTCAATGATTCAAAGAAATACCAATACCATGCAGCATGACAATCAGAAGTTTATGGTTGATTCTATGAAACGCCTTCGTATAATCTAATAAAATAAGTGCAGTTAACAGACCTTCATCAGTTTCAGTTCTAGATGGTTAATAGTTAAGACAGTTGTAGAGAAGCTGTGGAGTTATTTTCACATACACTGGGCTTCAAAAGTATTGACTGGTACCCCGGAGTGATGGGCGGGGCCTCACCGCTTGACACCTTTAGGATTAACAACCAAGGGTCTAGTGGTGCGGTTCCTATTTTTAATTTTACTTACCTACATCTTAGGTGACAAAGCGATGATCGGAAGTTTAAATTTTCAACTGATGTCCAAGTTTCCCAAACTTCTACTGTGGTAATAGATTAAATTATTTTCCACAAACATTTGCTAGTATATATGATCTAACTGTTTTTAAAATTCAATTGCGAAAAAAGCAAAAAAAAGTCATTTTGTGCAGAAACCTAACGGCTTATCGTCCTTAGGGTGAAGACTCAGAATTAATTCTGTAAAATTATAGAAATTGTTAAATTTATTGTATTGTTCGATTCAAACAACAAAATCTGTTTATTTTAATTGAAGATTAACCGTTAAAGTTTAAAATTATGGAAGCTTCCACAAAAAAAGGAATACAAATATCCATGGGTAAATTATGATACGAAGAACTGATTATCAATTAGTGAATTTCCGTCAATTAAGAAACGCTGAAAATCTTAATTTGCAGAAAACATTAGAATCTTACCAATTGATAATAATATACAAGCGCCAACTATTTTCTTTTTAAATTAAATCTGCATTTAAAACACCGATTGTTTCCCTAAAATTATGCTATTTTATGAAAATAGTTTAAATGTGTTTGTTTAATCTGATATATGCTTTCACGAAATAAAAGTCAAAAAGTTTTGTACAGCCTTATGTATTTAAAATATTTTTCTATCTGCAGGTTCACACTTTTTAAAATGTTTTTAGTATCTTGCTCTTGTCGTAAATAACTTATTATAGTTTTTAAACTGGGATCGAACGAGAATTACTGATAAAATGATTATATCTTTAAATATTCGCCCTTTATAAATAGTTTTCCTACGGGCGGACGGTTAGGTAAATGGTAAGATATTAAATCTTAGAAAGCACCTGATATGTAAATTTGGGAAATCTTATGCAGGTTCCGCTTTAGTTCTTTGTATCTGTCCCTATCAGGTAATGAAATGGTTTACTTATCAAGGGAAGTAAAATAAATTAAAATTTTGTAAATTCCAGAGGACAGAATGGAATTGTATTTCATCACGAAGACATTAAAACGTATTTCGCCGATTTTAGTGCGGTAATTTAAATTATATAATTAATAGTTCTATGTAAAAAAAGGTAACAAATAATAATAATAACAACTGACTAACAAACATATTCCACCTCAGCTTTCGTAATAAATAAAACATGTGTTTTACGTCAATATCAATCTATTTCCACATAATTGCATATATTTGGAAGATTTGTGTTTTATTAATGGTTATCTATCGTATGAGTGCATTAGAAAACTTTTTATCATCACAAAAATGTTTAATCTCGAAAACGAAGTTCGAGTGCCTAATCCTTTCAAACGAATAAACCGAGATTAATATATAAATGCAATACAACATTTTATCCACTATCGCCACTTATAACTAGTAAGAAACCAAAATTACGCAGAATTAAAAAATAATTTGACATGAGTTTCTTCTGAAATGTCAGTCAAATTTTAATGTTTGTGTAAAACTCAAGACAGATACATTGCAAGTAAAACTAGTGAACCTGTCATTAGAAATCCACCTAAAGGATAAGTTAATGTGAATGTGTTAACAAGCAAAGTTAAATTCTGCAACATATTCTAATAACATAATTTAATGAGTGTATTACAACATGGATTTCGATACAAATCCGTGTTTTAATTAACTACATTAAAGCACGGATTCTGCAACTGGACGCAGACGCAGAATGCATCATCATCACCGGTAGAATCGTTTATTATTATGAGTATTTAACACTTGAACTCCCTTTTACCTCGTCAGCCATTTTCTATAATTAATTATAGGTAATTGAGTTTAACTGACTGTGTAAATGTTGCTAAAGCATTTTAGTATCGTTTCCGTAAAAAATGGGTTAGTCAGTCATTGTTTATGTTATAAATAGGGGTGTGCGATTCGGCCATTGACGAATTTTAACATTTTAAATCGACTTTTATTAAGAATACTTTGCTTTTTACAATAAATTGCTCAAAATGTATTCAGTTTCAGAGCTACTTCTGAGGAAGACACCGACATGAGTGTCGAAACGTCAAGGTCTAATAACCAACGTGGGAACCAGCCCGGAAAACAGCATGTCATCGACAACAACCACGGAAGCCTTCAAACCAACTAAATCATATATTACTGGCATACTAGCAAATGTTTGTTGAACATAGTTTAATCACCACTAGTAGAAGTTTGGGAAACGTAGACATCAGTTGAAAAATAAACTTCCGATCATCGCTTTGTCTCGTAAGATGTAGATAAGCAAAATTAGAAATACGAGCCGCACCACTAGGCCCTTGGGTCTTAACCTAAAGATGTCAAGCAGTGAGGGCCCGCCCATCACTACGGGGTACCAGTCAATACTTTTGTAGCCCAGTGTACAATATTATACGCTTCAACCTGGTTTTTGATTTGCTTGTATAAAATAAGTAAATCAGATTGTTGGGGGGTGCGACTCTTTGGAAAAACAAAAGCTGCTTTCCACTGTTCTGGATATACATTGCTTTCAATTACGGTGTTCATTATATGAGCCAAATACGTCAATATGTATGGACAACACAAACGAAGCATCATCATGACCTACAGCCTGTGACTTGACTTTATATTGCTAGTGCGTAGATCTTATAAAAATGGTATAACTTCCCTTTGTACGAGATCTATATGACCTTATCCAAAGAATTCCCGCACGTTTTTTGCCTCGTGGTCTTTCTCTACAAAGTATGCTCGAAACGCTCGTACACCACCAGACATTTCAGCATGTCAGGTGGGTTGGGCTTTGTAGCATCCATCCTGTGCGTCATATCGCATTTCCAGCTAGAGCTTTGTTTAAATTCGCGTTGGATTGAAATTCTGTAAATGCGTATTGCGCGGCTGCATTTATGCAATGCGGCGATACATAAAATGGGTTTTACAGTCGAATGCAGTCGCGGCAGATTTTCGAACGTGAAAAATGCAGGTGCCTCACTCGGCGGCCGCCTTTTTTTGTTTCCCAATCAACAATGGGCGGAATGTGCGATAAAACCGGAAAGTTGGCCACTTTGTCATGGATTTAACAAGCCCTCAAATTCCTTTGAATGTCAAATAGTTAATGCCCATCGAGAGCGGTACTGAACTTCGCAGTTAAATCAAATTTTAACACTCGAACAATTCCAAATATATTTTGCCGCCACGGAAGCAAAAATATCCGGTCCGCACTGAAATCCTCTAACAGCGCCCATTGGGAAGGGCCGTAATTTATTGGACATATTGTTTGATTCGTTTTATGATACCTCGTGGTCTTTTTTGTTTATTGCGCCAACTACATATCACTGACGATGGGTTTCGCTGTCAGAAAACCAATAATAGCAAAGACCAATTCACACCGTCGGTTATCGAGCTGCATGAGAGGATTTAAAACAAAGCATAATTCCGTTAGACTGATTATTAAAAAAAACGTTAGGGAATACATGACCAATGTCAAAAGACGGTATTAGGTAGTGTAGAAAAAGCACCTATTTGTAAATTAGGTTAGAAACCAACCAAATTTTAATGTGTAAATCAGGTTTCTGGGGCTGGAATAATGATTTTTGTTGGTTTTTGGGCCTTTGGAGTATACAAATCTATGGTTAGTGAAGGTCTGCTATTAAGAAAGTGCCATTTTTGAGAGGAGACGTCACCTTGTAAATGTGGTAGCGTCAAAATCGTCGCAGATACAAAATAAATGTGGTTTCTCTAAATAACTTTTTAAATACCACAAATAGTCTAAATGTAGTTCTGAAAATAAATGTTAAGTTGCCAAAGATTTTTAGCTGTATAACAAAATGTAAGACGAGAGCTGTTAGAACTGCGTCAGAAAAATTTCATGCTGAGAGAGAAAATTCGTTAATGTGAACGATTTTCGCCTGAAAGGGGAGAGGCAAATCAAAAATTTCTTCTAGTGGATAATTTAGCATAAATAGAAACATGCACTTAATCTCTGTGAATTTCCTGTAACGCGACTCAAATCATCTTCTACAATCCAAATTATTTATATATTTTCTCCGAACACTGATCATACAAAAGTCGTTTATTTCTTCTTCAGTATTCGTTGGTCTCATTAAGTTGATAAGTAGCACATTCAACAGAATGTGTTAAAAAACGATGCACTGACACATATCATTTAGAAAAATGACACTGATGAGCTATAATGACAGCGAAATAGATCTAATTGTATTTGGTTGCAGTGCAGACGGTATATCATACACCTGCATTTTTAATTTTAATAATTTTTACACTGCAGGAAAAGAGACAAAGGAATGATAAAATAATTTAATAAAACAATAACTACAACTGTAAAAATTTAAATAATTATAGTTCCTAAAATTGCGCCTTTCTCTAAAATGGCCGACATATCGTATTATTAACGTTATAAACCAATTAAAAAATAACATATTATTGGATAAATACAAACACATACTGATCAAATGCGATTGGTCCAATAAAAATCTAAATGATGTAAGGAAAGGTAAATATGTATTTTAACAGCTAAACTGCCATCTTCAATAGAATTATGCCACTTTTTTGAAAAATTTGGTTGCTTTTATGTTTTAACCGCAGGATATTCTCCTCGCCAAATTTCGCGACCAGCCAAATCCAGCAAAACATTTCAGAAATCGCTTACTTTTACTGAAGATGACATCTTAACTGTTGAATAACTTATTTAGTTAATTAAACCACACTCTACTAGCTATTTATTCTTTATTTGGTCCAATAACGTGTTATACTTGCATGAACACAAATTATGTAAAACTTGCTAGCAATCTGATTGTGGAGCTTTTAAACCAACTTACCATTTAAATTTTAAAGGTATTGATATTTACCGTTTCGCTCTCTTGCGGTGGATTAAGACGATAACAAAACTCCTAGTTCTTATCTTTTTCTAGCTTCTAGAATAAACCAATTCGCAGATACCGCCAATGACCACCCTTAACCTGACACTCGGTATAATTTACTATCATCGAGCTACGTGAAAATAGCTAACTATAGAAATATATAGTTACGCAATAGATAATAAAATTATATCGGATAGGTCAGGTTTTAGAAAAGGCCATAGTATATTAAACAAGATCATTGATGACATGATAACATCCCTAGATAGTGGTCGCGCCACTTCTCTAATTAATTTAGACTTTTCGAAAGATTTCGATACTCTCGATTACAACTTGCTGTGTGCTGAATTGCTAAATTAGCTTACTATGGGTTTGACATGAACTTCGTAAGTTTCTTTAAGTCTTATCCAAGCGATAGATATCAAATTGTTAAATTATGTGCTAAGACCTCAGAGCTATCAAATATTACTTCGGGTGTTTTTCAGGGCTCAGTTTTGGGACCCATCTTGTTTCTTATTTATACCGCTGATCTTTCACATAATGTAAGATTCTGTAAGACACATTGCTACGCGGATGACACAGAAATCACTTATTCATTTAATCCTAAAGAAACAAATTTTGCTGCCGAAGAAATAAAATTGAAAGATTTTCTAGAGAAGATAATTTACAGCTAAATCCACAAAAGTGTTCTGTTATCTGCTTCTGTCATAAAAGGTATAGGACTATTGTGAAGGCAGACCTGAAGTTACATATTTCTGGCAAAAAGTTATAAATCGTCGATCAGGTAAAGAGCTTAGGACTGATTATTGACGAAAGTTTGAGATTTAAAAAACATATATGAACATGTTAATGAAAAAATGTTACTGCTCCATAAAACTGCTGTATAATAACATAAATATTGTAAACCTCATGCAAGCTGAGAAAAAAACTCTGTAAGAGTCTKGTATTACCAGTGATGTGGGTCGGTCAGATGACCACATCATTTTAGCTGTCATGACGTCGACCACGGTCAGGTCACATTCGAAAATGACCGTCTGGTCATTTTGCACATAACCTTAAAAAAAACGTGTTGAGTTTTGTTGTGTACGACGTGCATTCTACGACACAAACGTAAGTAAAATAGTAAATACCACAATCTTCAGTTAAAACTACCATTAATTATTTCTTAATTTACAATAGTTTAAAGCTTAAGGTGTATGTATAATGCATTTTGTTTTCCAGTTTCCGGTTTTTGAAGTTAAGTTTAAGGGTTTAAAAAGGTCCGGGAGATCAGAAATTACATACACATGTGCATGTGCAAGGTGCTGCATATACGTCATCATCAACACATACTTTCAAAGCTCCTGTTGTAATAGGTGATGACCATGACTTTAACCCCAATCCTCTTAAACAAAATTCAGAACAAATGCAAACCGAATTGGGATCGGAAAAAGGAACTTAGACAGAGACGGAATCCGAAACTGAAGATGAAAATTTGGGAAGAAACCTCGAGTTTCAGACCCAAGAAGCTTCAGACTGAAGAAAGACTTTTTAAATACAATGTGATTATAAAGAATAATTTTATTTTTTTACTTTCTAATTTTGCGATTTCTTCTTGATTTTAAAAAAAATTCTGATTGTTTCTTTAATTTTTTTACCTTCTAATTAGCTTTTTTCCTGTTGCCTGTGCTGATTTGTATATAGTGTCCTTCTATAGTAAGTTTAACAGAACGGGAACTGCCCTCGTATAATTAAATAAGTGAGGTATTATCGAATTATCAAAGATTATGAATTTGACCAAAATGATGGTCATATGACGGTCATTTGTCATGGTGTTAAAAATGACCGTCATTTTACAACTCTGAGTATTACCAATAATGAATTATTGTAATATCGTGTATTATAGTTGCTTAGACAAATACATCAGGGATCGCATGCAAAAACTTCAGAATAGTTGCTGTCGTTTTGTGTATCGTATTAGAAAATATGATCCAGTATCTGCTAGATTTAATGAAGTGAAGTGATTGAGAGTTCAAAATATTTTCAAATATAACATAATAACGTTTGTCCATATTGTGCTGCTTACCCCCTCTCCACCCTACCTGCGTAACAAACTGTTTTATAGACGTGATCTCCATAACATAAATGTACTCCACGTTAATAGTCTTTCGTTACCTCCCCATCGGTTGGCCACGTTTCGCAAATCCTTTTCGTACAATTCAGTCGTTGCGTACAACTTTGTTCCTGGCGCGATTACACGATTGTCTTCAAATGTTTTTGTAAGAAAATAAAAAATATTCTTTTGTCAACGCAGCAAAGCAAACCTTGAGCTTATTGTTCTGATTGTTTTGTTTGTTGCTATTATTTATTGCATTGATTATGGTTAAGCATGTATTATTTCTTGCTGCTAAAGGTTAAGTTGAATAGTTAAGCTGTATGTTATTCCTAAATAAAACCTTATTACTATTATTATTATAAGTGCTTGCTTTTTCATCATATAATGTTCCATTTTCTAAGATGGAAGGTTTTATTAAATCAAGACCTTAAACATTACGACGGAAGCTCATTACAATTATGGGCTGCTTTACAATAAAATTAATCTGATGGCTGCCAGATGAATATGTGACTTCTGGAATTGGGAGAGTTGTTAAGTAACAATTACACCATTCGTATGTTGCTTCTGAGGAATATTCATAAAAGCAGTTCTACTTTGAAGTCAAAGCCAGATTGTCGAATTTTAGAATCCGTTGTTCGGCGGTGTAGTCCATTACAATATTGCAAATGCTTCATGTGCTCCAGCCGTCTGTCTATCCGGTCTGCAGCTTATCTCGTCTGCTCGTACTTTGTTCAAAAAGCATGGAACATAGTTTGCCCCCACAGAATACAGCTGTTACAGTTAATTACTCCACGGAATGAGATAAATGTTGGATATTGCTTGCTCAGTCACTAGGAGTAAATCACTGCACTGACATGATTTAGGATGCACAAGAGGAACGAGTTTTCAACTTCAATTTGATTTACTTATACATTTTCTTGAGCCAAGGAAACCGTTTTTGGGTGTCATGCAATTTTAAAGTGCAGTACAACTTCTGACGATGAAGACTGAATATAATTTTGATTTAGTTAGAGTTTCGCTAAATAAATTCGTTTTAATTTAAATATAATTTATGAATCCAGTTTTTGCTAATTCAAACAAGAATAACTCATTCTTTCTAGGTACATAATTAAAAATTCTTTTTAATAATCGGTATCTACTGCTGTTAGTTTCTGGGATATAGGTGATCACAGTGTGTGACCCGTTTTTTCCATACATCTATTTATACGTTCGTACTACGTTTTCCCAAATACAGTTCTATAGGTATTTATTAACCTTTATGTACATCAAAGTGAAGGTTATGGACTGCCACTTTGTATGTAAATCCAACACAGTTTAGTATTAATATTTCAGTGCACATCTAATTTGTGCAAGGGCAGCGCGGCGGTTCTGCATTTCCCATTATCCGGAAAGGCTTTGTTAATATATCTCTGCAATGTTTGCCGGCAAACAGAAGTATATATTACGGAAAATATTTGGACTACATCAAAGCATCCTGTTTATCCGCAAGACTCGGTTGTTCCCTGCAATTTCGCCTCGACGTTCTAAAATTTGCATTCGGATGCCCTTCAATGCGCGGCTTATTGCATAATTGCACATCGTTCTTCGAGTGCTGCACCGCACAACTTCTTCCACCCCCACAGACTAAAATTACTTACCTCCAACAGATTTAAGGTGTGCTGGTAAGAACCCTTCCTTAAAAGGAATTCAATTTCAGCCCCTGCACAAATTCGTTTTACTATTTTCAACGGGAAAGGTTTCCTAAATGAGTTTTTAAATAGGTAGCAATGTTCTCCGCTCGGAATTTAATCGTAAATAACACAAAAAGCCACTTTGCATTCAGGGATAGAAAACAAATATTCCATTTCGTCTGTGGATATAGTAGGCGGGCGAAATGCGTGTTTTATCAGAGAAAACTCATCTGGTTTGCTGACTCGCGTAGTGGTTAAGGAATGCAGACAAGTTACCTTCGGTTTTTATACAATACCGTAATTTATTAGAAAATTTGTTTCAAATCATAAACATATTCACATTTCAGACTCCGATATTTAATTTAAAACGACTGAATTGAGAAAGTGCATGTAGCTGCTTTTAGACAGCTGATCAAAAGTAAGCAAATTCATAGTGCCATTGTTGCTATTCCTTATTTCTAGATAAAATGCTGTTTCTTACACCTTTACAAGCGTATTGCTATCAAAGTATTTGTTTTGTATCCAAATGCATTAATATTGGCAAGTAATATTTTGAAAGCTTCTTTCGCAGTATTTACAAAAGATTTTCAATTTTAGTATTGAGCTGGTTTCAGGAATAGAAAAGATTACATTCGAGGATCCAGTTTCTTAGGCCCCTCCTTCCTCAAGCATTTCTAAACAAAGCAAATATTAGGTATAAAGTATCGCCTGCTCTGGTCACCCTTGGGATCCCACGATTCGAGTTTCCTTCCTGTTTGGATAGGGACATAGAACAGCTGTTTTGGGTACGATAATTGTTGACTTAAAATAGACCACAGATGATTAACATCTAGTTTTTGGGGATCTGTCACTTTTGTTTGTTACAGAAAAAATAAAAACATGAGAAAAAGAGAAAAATAGTTGATTAAACCAATTCCTTTCATTACGTTATTATTAAATTAACCGCTTCCTAGTCAAGTTTAGGAAAGATTGGATTTAGATTTTATGGGTTCATTCTTAAAAAAAGGTTCTGTCCGTTAGAACGTTGGAACTGTAACGGTGATAGTTTATGAAAATGCCAAAGCTCTTTGTTCTGAAGGGTTTAACTATATTAACTTCATCTACTTACTATCCGCTAAAGAACTCTCTAAAAACGCTTTGGATAATACTGATAAGCTAAACAATTCTTTGTTTGATTATCGTAGTGTGTTATTGCACTGGAGCATTAATGTTTGGATAGAAATCGCGTTCATATTTTGAGACAATGTTGCCAGGGGCGCCGACTCCATGGGTACCCACGACCAAATAGACATCGTTCCACAGCTTGATTAAAATATGTAACTGTTTTACATTACGTGGTTTTGAATGGTTGAATTTATTAAGTTAGAACGTCTACAGTGCTGCTGGATTTTTGTATATCTGATTTTTTATTTATTGCATTGATATTTGGGTTTTGTTAACCATTTCAAATATTGATCTCTTGTTTGTATTACTTTTTTGATCCAAAATTTTGACATTATTCCAGTTAATATGATGTGCATTGTTGATTACTAGTATGTGTTCTGTAAGTGAGCATCTATCCCTTTGTTTAGTTATATCACTTTTGTGGAGGACCAATCTATTACTATTAACCTTCCATTGTGATGTCTGTCCTATGTATACTTACCTCCACAATCCCCACATTCCAAACAATATATAACATTTGCTTGATATTTTGCAGGTATTTTTGATTTTAGTGTTGTGAGTAGGGCTTAGCCACTCTTTTTGTTCTTAATTGCAATTTTTATGTTTTCATTTTTAAATCCAGTAATGTTTCGTAGGGATGCATACCTTCTATGTTCTAATTTTTGTAGGTAATTGTCAACCATATGATCATGATTTACCCTGCCCCACGTTACCCTGCATACCACCGTTATTCACCGTTAGCGTGTTTGTGTTACATGAGGTGTTGATAAATCATTAGTAGAATACAAGATTTTAGTTATTATCGTTTGCGGGTATGAATTGTGTATTAATAAGTATTTTAACATTTCTAAAATTTTCTCAATAAATTGTGAATGTCATATTTTAATGATTTTATGTTTCATCTGTTTTGCAAAGTTTATTTTAATTCGTGTCGAATGATCTGACAAGTGGTTTATGTACCTCCCCGATGAAGTTGGTTCCGGTACCAGTTCAGTATTATTATATTATTTTTTCGTATGACTTTGGTGTCCAAAAGGGTACTCCATATTCTACCTCTCGTTGTGTAGTGAATTTTATATACTGATCATAAGCGTTGAACACATTTTCTATTCATAAAAAAGTTTGTTGATGACTTAATAATGCTGGTACCACCAAAGACCTAGAACAAATCTAGCATTTTTGTACTTATCCCTTTTTCCCTCTTATGTATCTTTCTATTTATATCACAAATATTTCTGTCCTATTGCATATGTACCTATTGAGTTCTATTGGACGGATTCATAGATACGGTTTTCACAATTATGTTAGCATGAGCACCCACAGGGTTTTCTAAAAGCCGGCGCTCCTGCATGTTGCAACCTTCGGATTCTTATAGAAATGTAAACAGAATAAGCAAGCAAAATAGATTTTTGGGATTTTGTAAAAGTAACTGTAAAGGATTATCACAATTCTCTACAATATACATGTCCCATGGACTAAAGGTGTCGTTTTCAAAACTATAAATAAAAAACTTACCTTCGGATATGTAAATGATGATCTKTGCCGTGAGTATTATTGTAWCGAAATGAATTGAAGAGGTTTTGTTTTTATTCTGAAATGACACTCGTCATATATTCTAATGCTATTTATTTATGTACAAATTTATATTTATAGCTCCTTTTTCACTTGCCGGCTCATCGAGGGATGAAAACTGCTGCAAAGCTGCAAAGTTACACCGCCTATAATTAAATTGCAAGACTAAATTAAATTGACACTGGAGGATCAATTGTTCAACGTGCAACCCCTTTGCGAAGGTTTTCTAATTTTTTAAGTAATTACTTTCCTGTTATTTATTCGCTCCTTGGGTAACTCGAGCTCTGAATAATAGGATGCAATGGGCTTAAGTTCCGGAACGTTTATTGTACCGGCTAACCTATCTTCCTTCAGTTTCAGGTTGTACGAAACTTAATGGTTTTTATCGGGTTTTTTGTTTGATCGGGAATTGCGTTAATATGCATTCAAAACCGGTCATACTAAATATATATAAAATTCTTTGAAAGTATTAGCTGTGAAGAAAGCCGTTTAGATTGCAATAAATTCATAATACACTCAGCGGCACAAAAAACAATCCAGACGTATTTTTTAATATATTTGTTTCTGTTGGAAAAATGTATGAAACTGTTTAACAAAAAGAAATAAAAAAGAGAAACAAGCAGATCCTGTTTAAACTCGTTTTCTTTTATATTTTTTAACCGCATCGTTTTAACTGTATCGCTCATTCTAAACGTTTAGATCAAAGCACCTCTGGATCGATCTCTAGATAGAAAGCATTCGTTAGGCATTTGTCAATTACCTACTGCCATACTGACAAACAGCTGAAAAACATTGCTAAAATGGTTTTGAGTGCAACAGACTTAGCGAGAGCAATTGCTTTAATTCAAGACGGGCGATCTCAGTATTATTCGGCTAGAGTATTGGGGGTTTAGAGATGTAGTGTTCAGCGAGCATTAAATTCAGAGAAACAGGAGCATACACAAGAAAAGTTGGGTCGGGCAGAAGAAGATGTACATTACCCACCAAGATGATCACTTTATGACGTTAAGAGTGTTGCGTAACAGGGACAGTACTGCAATTGGGGTGAGGAATGAATTGGAGGAGGTGATAGGAATAGCTGCAGGTGAAAGAACTGTAAGAAGAAGGTTGAGGAGTATTGATTAAGTGCAAGAAGACCAGCAAACGGTCTAGAATTAACCTAGTTGAACGACTTCGCTTCGCCAGAGAACATCGCAACTGGCGTATTGAGGATTGGAGGAAAGTTCTTTTTAGCGATGAATCCAGATTTTGTCTCCGATCACCAGATGGTCGTCAGCGAGTATGAAGACGAACCGGAGAAAGATTTGCGCAATGCCATATCGTTCCAAGGCTTGGCTATGAAGGTGGCACGATAATGGTGTGGGGAGGTATTGGTGTTGAAGCTCGAACGGAATTAGTGGTGGTTCATGGAAACAGACTGAATTCGGATAGGTACATTCGCAATATTTTGGAGCCCCATGTTGTTGCTTTTGCCCCATTTGTCGACGATAACTTTTGGTGTATGAAAGATAACGCCCGTCCTCCCGTTGCACGCATAGTAAATGACTACCTGGCTGGGGTGGGCATCCCACGCATTATATGCCCAGCAAGAAGCCCGATAGAGCACGTCTGGGATATGCTTTGAAGAAAGATCAGAGCTCATATTCCCGCCGCTGCAAATTTGGCAGCACTCGGGGAAACACTAGTACGAGAATAGAAAAACCTTGATCAGAGCAGTGGCAGCTCGTCCGGGTCGGCAGGGTCGGCACTGCAGACACAGAATTTTGACCGAAAAAAATTATTTTTTTTCGTATTTTTATGTATATTTTGTTTTCTTATGTTCAGATATCTTGAAACAGTTGGAGCGTATTTTTTTACATTACCATCAAAATAATAATTAGCCAAAATCACATTTTTACGGGTTATCCCGAAAAATTTACGCTACTCGGCAACCGTAGCTGGGCCGTGTATGTGTTTGTCATCCAAGCGCGTGATCCAAGCGCTGGGTCGGCAGACTGCATCGTATAAGGAAGCAATAGCATCGTTTTCCTATGAGCTGAACAAAGACGCAACCCTGCGCGCATGTTGAGAGACTCCGCAATGCTTGGGTCTGGCAGACAGCATAAAACGTTAAAACGGACTTCATCATTTATTTCAATTATTTCAAGTTTTTTTTAATCAACCAATTATAGTTCTGTTTTCTACTGAGTATTACAAATTATCTGATTGACACCCTTTACATGCTTACAGCTTTTTATAATCATAATTTAATTTTACGTATATATATTTTTATTGAAGTTAATAAAGGAGGCCCGGCATTCATAATCGTCGGATTCCGAAAAGCAATTTTAATATGTACATTGAACAACAATTATATATATAGTTCAATACTGAAATCACGAAAACCTACCCGAATGTTCTACGAAATTTTTCATTTTCCCAAGATTATTGTAAGAGCTATCCTCTTAAATAAACAATTTTAAGCAGATACCTTCAAACATTTAACAAAATTAATTAAATACATGTTATAAATTTAGTCAATCTGAAATCATTGAAGAATTTCACACAAAAAGAAAATAACAAAATAAGTAAGCGCCAATAGCCATATAATCGCTTAATGCTGTCTGCCGGACTTCCGAATACATCTTCGGATTGGGCTCGACATAAACCGGCTTTTCTTCTCCAGTGCAGTACAGGTGCACGCTTAGCGTTGAAATTATGAAGCTAGTTGCCAGATTAGGCTATTTGTTACCAAATGAACTATTTTTTTAACTTGCGGCGATATGAAAATTTACAGAAGTAGCAAGTAATAAACAACAACAACTACGAGTATATACAAAATTATTTACTAATTTATAAATAAATAATATTGACCAACTAGAGTGGACCAAAGTTTTTACTGCCGACCCAATAGAATTGGTCACGAGCCGCCATTGGATAAGGGAAGCATTTGGAACCTCTTTGAGGGGATGCCAAGACGCATAGAAGTCGTAATCCGAGCTCGAGGAGGCAACACACAATATTAGTTTTCTGAATTTGTTCTGTTCGATTCTTCTTTTACCTATGTTCCTCATGTTGTTCTGTTGTTTTTTTATTTAGTTTGTCTCTGTTGCTTAATTAAGTTCAGTATAAATCTTCATGATGGTGTTTAATTTATGAAAAACATAGGTAATTTTCATCAGAAATATAAAACTTAATTATGTTTCTTAAAAACAAATGATTACCTAATACAACAAATTGTTTGGCACAAAAAGCGCATGGATCGTTTCTTTGCCGCTGAGTGTAGTTATAGTTGTAGAAAGAGATCTATTGTATCAAATATTTATTTTATTTTTGTCATTTTACTACATAGAGATTTGAAGTGCGATCCACTTGAAATATTTACTTTCTGCGGTGTAGTTGAAAATGTCGGTGTCTATTACCAAATTGTGGCGAGGCCTGGAGCTGTGAATGGTTGGAATACCGATAAATTTCCACATAAGTCGGTTTCATAGATCTTTTCCTATAACTACACCGTGTGATGCACTTTTTTTCTAATTGTAACTGTTACGTAGCAATGGATCAACATATGACAGGCTACTGATCAAAATATTTTTCTGTAACAGCAAGAATACTTGGATTTCAGTCCAGTTAGGGTTAGGCAGGTGTGCCTTTGCAGCTATAGATGTAAACAGTGCACTGGAAAGGGCTGCAATTCGAAAATACCAGAACTATTAAAATCACGATACAGAACCTGGACCACTCTGTATAATCGCCTGCATTCAGTGGAAGCCTATTTAATTCAAACCTTTTTGGCTATTTCACATTCATGCAGTGATATATTGTTATCCTATGGCAGCCGGATTCAACCAGTTCACGTATTTTCGGATCACTCCCAGCAGACACAACGTATGCCCTCGACGTTACACGTTCAATTCCTTTTATACATCCACATCTTGACCAGAACGACATGTCGAACACAGTTTACAAAAATAAAACAAAGCACAGTAAACTAACACCGTATATACAACGCGCTGATACGATCTTGGCCGTCCCCGATGGAGCGAAGGGAAAAAACTCCTCCGAACTGGTGGATTCGCCACTGGAGTCGCCCGGGCTGCTGCGGAGCCTTAAATCTAAATAAATTCTTGTTATTGGCACCAAACCGTGTTGTAGCTGGCATGCAGCGAATTTAAGCACGGGTCATGCGATATACGACATAAAAAAGGACGAGTCGCCCGATTTATAAATTTTCAAATGTCTACGGCAACGGTGTTTACCTCTTTCCTTTGTTGTTCCTGGATCGAATATTTCGTTGTTCGTCAGGTCTGTGCTGGGTTCCTTGGGCCGTCCACGTTGTTTGGGAGCTTCTATAGTTAGCCGTGATCAAATTGATTTTAATACCTTAATGGGACAATTCACTGTAGATCTTACCTTTTTCTGCATGATTACTAGCCGGGAGGCTGGTAGTAGTTATAACCTTGATCGTGGTGGATGGAGATGGGATATCTGAAAATTATTGATGTTGTTTAACGTGGACGAGTGTATAATGAGGAAATGATGATTAAAATGATTAAAAACATATGTGTTTCTTGTCCAAGTTGATGGCCCTATTTGTTTCTAAAATACAAAAACATTTTAGTTGCCTGAGTGTGTATATTCATATACTAGTACGTCAATTTTAATAAAAAACGATTGGTTGTATCGAATAAAGATAAATTCTGACAACCTAATTTTTCCTTAATATAGAAATGTGTTTGACTTTTAAGCAAAAATGCCACTAAAAATTAAATACAACGCTAACACCTTCAACTAGCGAATCACTGACAACCTGTCCATAAAGACTCACTTTCGTAGTCACCCACAGGACAGTAATAATTTACATATATCTGCCACTAATGGATCATTTGATAGACAACAAGATAGCAATGCTTGTTGCTTTTAGATATGTATACCTAATCGCTGATGGCCAGCAGTGGTGGCATATCTCGAAAATTATCAGTTGAGAGAAATGACGAATTCAGGGATCCGCACATCTAATTAAACTCCTATTAGTTTTTATACTATAAATTTTTTCTCTGCGATGCGTCACTAGTGATAATGAGAATAGTTATTGTGTATGTAAATAAAAGCCAATGACCGTTAGCAGAAAGGCAACTTGCTATCTGTGTAGCCCCTCGCTGTTTTTTCCGTTTTAGTAAAAATCGCGATTAATTCATTGTCTCCCTTGATTTTGTCATACTCGTTTTAGAATGTAGCCGAACTATATTGGGCTTATCACCCCAAAAGAGTTAACATTCACTCCTACTAATGCTCCATGACCTGTAAGGACGTGTTGCAAATACATATAAACGTCAACAGTTATATTATAACGTTCTTATTATCCTTAGTAACTCAGATAATCAAAATGAGCACAGAAAATAAACGTAAAATCCGCAACACTTAGCTGGTGACTAACATATTGGTCTTGTTTTCCAACAAAAGTGATACTCTGTTTGATTAAGAAACAGCAAGGTATGTTTTCCGAGCTCAAACAATCCTTTAAGCTTCGCCTTACAACAAAGGAGATCTTTCCTTTTTTTCTTGAAATTTTCTGAAAATAGCTGGGTATCGTATTCTGTGATATGAAAGTTCAATAATCAACTCATTTTGTCAGTATTAGTTTCTTTAGATGTTGTAATGCAATATCGTTATGCATTATAACTTAAAAAAAGTTTTTTTTAATCATCTAGCTCATTGTTAACTTTTTACATTTGTAGAACCTGATCAAGTGATCGCAATGAGAGAATTCTGTTGGACCTGGAAGAGTGTATCTACACAAGTAAAACATATATATCATTTGCCACAAAACAGCATTGTATCACTACCGGTAGTTGGCTGTGTTGAGGGGAGAATATCTCATAAAACTGTATTACGGGCAATATTGTTGAACACCAAAAATGTGGAATTATAAGTTTTATAAGTATATGTGATAGCGTACTTTTTGTATTTTGGCATTTATCATTTACATTTGTTACGATATCCAGGCGTATGCTTAGCTTTTCTAGTGATTAATTCTCATTAAATCACTCAATCGCAATTCAACACTGCGAAAAAATAAAATAAATATACGAAGCTTGATTCTTGTGTTTTGCAACTATTGCTGTCGAAGAGTAAAATTTTCTATTGGATATGATTCTCGTTTGTAATACCTATAAGTAAATAAAAATCTTCTTCAAATGTTAATGAGGTATGTGGCAAATTTTACGAAATCCTTTACAGTACTTTTGCACGAAATATAAAGACGTCTACTCTTACGCATTTCTGGAAGAGATCCTTTGTACGTCCAATATTTAAAAAAGGGTGACTCCAATAATATTTCTAAATGTAGACTGGTTTCTTTTCTTCACAATTTTGCACATATATTTCAAACGCCTTTTTATCAATAGTTGCATGAAAGTGCCAAGAGCACAATTTTTATGCATCAACATGGTTTTATGCGTAAATGATCGACTGCATCTAAGCTCCAAAAAGCTTTCGATCAAGTTGACCATTTCGTTCTGTTAGGTAAGATGGAGTAGTATGGCTTTTCTTCTTCACTCATAAATTTATTTCAGTCATACCTGCAAAATCGTCAGCTTAACGTTAAATACTTCATATGGTGCAACGTACAATTTTTTTTATCGAAAACTTTTACTATACCTCTGCTTGCCTGACTTCAGATTTAACTGCGTTAATCACATACGTTCCAAAGCTTCAATGCGAAACTACGTTGATTTAAATTCATTTTCATCTCCTGCGCGATAGAGCAACGGGTTATTGAGAGCACTGCATCTGTAGATATATCTAGTTTAAAGCGAACGTTAAGGTCAATTAGGCATCTACAGGGACATCCGCTGACTGCGAAATGAGCTTGAGCTTATTTGAAACTTTCCTTTATTTTAAATACTTCATCGGGAAGCTGGGCTTTTAGAAGGATTATTACTTGAAACTTTGCTCGATTCTGAATTATTTTCTGAACTTATTATTCAAGCGAGTTGAGTTGGCCAGCAGGGACTTCTGGAATTTTGCACTGCAGGCGCTTTCCGCATCATTTCACATCTCCATCCAATGAGTAACAATAGTATAAAGTACAAAGGCGTTGCTCTAGTTTAGAGGTAGCCGTGGCAGCTTATGGTGGCTTATGAAGCCTCTTGGCGTTATACGTTCTTGCAGTTTCTTCGTACGCATGGGCGCGCTATACGCTAGAAAAGTTTTCAACGTTATTGTTTAGTTTTACTACCTTCCTTTCTCATAATTATATAACGAAGACCATAGTTTATACCGAGTACACAGGCTTTTTCTAACACGATATGATCAAAATAGTACGTAGAAGATTACAACTACCCTTAACCCTTAACGATGCCGAAACAAATAATAACAATAAATTAATTTCAGAAGTATCCACTCGGAAGTTGAGAGAAAATTATAGTAAACTGCTGATCGAGTTAGAGTTGTGCCAGACAATAAAGGAKGACGTGGAAGTATTTTTTCAGACKTTATCTAKGTAGGTGGGATTGCCCTTACCTTTTACTGCAGTGTAGAACTCAAATTAATTTAAGCTTTATAACATATCATCATTATACATAATGAGGAGCCGTCAAGAACCACATAGCTATAGAGTTTTAAGTGTGGTTGGCACAATCAGCAGATTACGGGGTAAAATATTACAGAAAAAGCTAACGAACAAGTTGCAAGAGTTCTTTTTTAGCTATCGAGAAAGAAGATGCACCGTTCAACCTACGGGAATAAATCCGTTTTATAATGTTTCGAAGAAAAGTTCTTTAATTTACAGAATGCAGAAGGTTGTATTGATCTGGTAAAAGCCAAGTGTGTAACAGGTTGGAGATCATCTTCAATTAATGAAAAATGCTCTGTGGAATAGAAAATTGTCACAAGAAAAAAAGAATTTTTGATTTGACTATATCAAAGCACATTTTAAGACCTACTACCGAAAAAAAGTATTTGTTAGCAGCTATATGTACTGCGCTGTTATTTATTGCACATCTAAAAATTTTACTTATTTGCCGACGATCAAACTGTGTCAGCAGTAAAATGAATTCGAATGAAATTTATGCTCAAGGCTGTACACAGAATATGAAATTCAAGAGTATCTTATTGTAACAAAGTTGTGTATGTAACAAAACGGCTTTAGCTTTAACAATATAGCTTACGAACAAATCTTTGGCACTTTATGGGTAATAGATAATAATATAAATAGATTGTAAAATAGCATAAAAGATTCAGGTGTTTTCCCGAAGGTTTGTTACCGGTATGTTAACGATATACTAGCGATAGTTAGTAGGTACCTAATGATTTTGATTCAGATAACTCCTTGGAAGTTTTAACTAAAGGGTATCCCTCTATTAATTTTACAGTGGAAAACATCAAACAGTTACTAGAGGCGGTGTTTAACAGCTTTTTTTATAACCTTTTTATTGTCCCCTCTCACAAGAAAATTTTGAAAAAGAGCTTCTAAAAACATTTTACATCGGACAGGTGAATGGCTGCAGCAAAAATGTCTTCAGCAGGATTTATAATCGGTTTAAAAATAAATATTGAAATAAAATAAAGACATCCACTTTAACATCTTACGTTGTAAAAAAATACCAGTAACATGAAATACGTAAAACTAACTTAGATACTATCCTGCATAGGAACACATGCTCTTGAATTTGTTTCAGAAATTTAATATACGACCTGTTCTTTCCCTGAAAAATAACTTAAACAACCAAGGTAAATCCGGGAATGACAAAACCAAATCCGGAGTTTATGGAATAAGCTCTGAGCTTTGTGATACGTTGTAGGTCAAATGCGTAGGAGCCTGGATCAACGATTATATGAACATAAATTATACACAAGACATCTTGAGACCGAAAAATTACCTAAACGCTGTTTCTGGACATATCCTATAAAAGGTATTCGACATAACAAAAACATAACATAAAAAAATCGTCTCTATAATTTCTCAGTTTGGTTTATGTTTATTTGATAATGAGGATCAAAATGCAGTATTCCAACTTGGAACGAACAAAAGTGAAATACAAAGATTTCAATACACTAATATTATTAAACGATACTGAGTTGCGAATAATAAAACCTAGAGCTTTATAGACAGCTTTTACCGTTGAGTCTATGTGACCAGTAAAAGATAATTTACAATCATAACTCACACCAAGATCTTTAGCGCTGTAGCAGCGCATCAACTCGACTGCTTCKATTGTATAATTAAATATTAAAGCTTGCCTTGTAAGGGTGAAAGTGTAAACCTTACACTTGTCAATATTAAGAGGCAATCTATTCACAGCACACAATTTCGCTACACGGTTAACCTGCCCTTGCAATACTAAACAGTCATCCGCGCCGGATACCTCAGAGAATAATTTCAGGTCATCGGCAAAAAAAACCAGATGATTAGATTCTAACGAAAGTGATAGATCATTTATAAACAAAATAAACAGCAATGGCCCCAAGTTAGTCCCCTGAGGAACTCCGGAGGTTGCTAAAAAGTTGTATGATTTAAAACCGTTATATGTAACATATAATTTACGTTGAGTGAGATATCATTTCACTAGTTGAACGAGATAATCACTCAATCCAAACCGCTCTAGTTTATTAAGTAGAAGACAATGGTCCACCCTGTTGAAGGCCTTCGAGAAGTCAGTATACACTGCATCAACTTGACCTTTATTACCTATAATATTTGAAGTAGACTGCATAAACTGCGCTGTTAGTTACAGTAGAACGTTCTGGATAGAATCCATGTTGGTTAGGTGAAATGCAATGCTTAATTCATTAAAAATTATATTGTGCGATAACATCTCGAAGACCTTCGCAAAATTTTTTGGGGCGATAATTTTTTAGGTCAGAGGGATTACCGCTCTTTAAAACAGGACACACTCTTGTAGCTTTCCAAATATCGGGAAATGAAGCAGCAGACGATATAAGATTAAACAAATACCTTAAAAGTGAGATAAGAACCCTCGAACAATCTTAAATTAGAAAGCTAGGTATCTGATCATCTCCACAGGTATATATAAGCCTTGGCTTTCATTAAATTGGAACCATTTATATTGCCGGCAGTAAAGACATCAGATAAAAATTTAGCGAAACCATTGACTATCTGGCGTGGATCATCAATTTTTTCATCATTCAAGAAACATTCGTTAGAAATTCTCGAACGCCATTTCTTATTTTGAACAAAAGCCCAAAAACCTTTGGGATCATGACTAAAATTTGTTTGGATTTTATTAATGTAATCATCTTAAGCCTGTGACATTTATATTTTTAGTTCACTGCGTAAAGGTTTAAATTCATTAAAGTCATAAATGCTTCTCAAATTTCTTCTTCAAAATGATGTAAAGCTTTTAAGGAGTAGTGTTAGCTACAATTTAGATATATTGGAAGCCATTTATATGAAGAAGCATACGAATAGGCTTCAAGAGGTAGTTTTAAATTAGTCGAGCTAATTAGAGAAATTTCATGCTGTTATTTTTTAATGTGTTGTTGTGGGTGTATATTATGATATTTGTCGATATTTATAAATAAATCTTACTGCGTTACTCATGATTTATTTTAGCGCCAATGAAAATCTATTGATGTGAATGCACCCATATTCGGTTTCTGTCGTTTGAACTTATCACTTTGTTACTGCTGAAGATGGTCCGTGTGGAAGCGATATGTACATTCGGTGTCTAATTAAATAGAACGTGAAGTATTGCTGTTAATTTGTGTATTGTAGTGCATATAACTTCCTAATAGGAAACATAATCAACCTGGCTCAAAAGCTCCTTCATTATAAGTGAAATTGAAGGTTTGCGCTTCTTTTATACGTGGGCCATTCGCGCAACAAGTAGGTAGATCCGTGGAAATGGATAAGTATTCTCTAACACATCTGCATATTCAAAAGCCCCCTCTGTCCCAAATAGGCTTTATCATGTAGACGACGAGGGTGGATTTGAAATCGGTAGCGACGATCCAGGTACCATCAATCTAAAAAAGCGATTCGGCGAAATCAGAAGTGATTTTTCGCGGCGCATTGTGAGAATCCCGCGCTCTCGCCTCCAAATAACCTGAATTATCTGTCATCCAGCAGCACCTTTTCACTTCGTCAAGTACATCTGTCAGGCCAACAGCGTCGAGCTACTTACCCCTTTTTAGCGCTGCACTTATTTCAGCCTTTCAGCCCGCCAGCGGTCTGTTCTCACGTGCGCTTCCCCCCGGAATCGATAATGCGGTTTTAACAGTCAGCAGTCGTTATTTGTTTTGCCGGTTCGCATTCTCTTCTAGAGCTACCGGCGCGGACTCCGAACTGACCTCAGATTGAAAAAGCCATTGTGCGGATGGGAACCCGCTTCGTTTCCCATTTCATTGTACGGAAAACAGGGAGCGTGCCATGGTCGTTAATGAACAAGGAACAGGCTATGCTGAGAGTGAAAGTTTAATCCGGACCTTGCGCTTTTGGTTGCTGCTGGAGGAGAGAATTTGCAGCGCCTACGCTGTTACAGCTTTTGAAAAACACCAAGATAGAGTTTATTTCAGCTGCCAAAGTAACGGAACATAAAGGCTGCGGAGGCTTCCCACGCCGAAAGGCGACGTACTTTGTATTCAAACGTTTCGTTTGATGCAATAATACAGCTTTAGCGCAGACATATTATACGAATATAATTTGCGTCTCAACTTATAGTGAAAAGACAGGTTTCTTTTCTCTTACTGGTCCGGTCAAGTTAGCCAGAAAACTAGAGATACATTTGCATAAATTCAAACCAGCTGAAAATTTACATGAACGTGTTAAGGATACCATTATAATGAAATTGACATAAGTCTCCCTCGATCCCACGTGTGCTAAAAAGCATCAAAGCTCGCAAAACTGAACTTCTTTATTTTATTATATACAAAATATATGTACAAAAATTGTCTTTACATCATTTTTCCTAAGATATATGACTTTCTCTTGCTGATATTTCTCCAATATTTAATACAGTTATTTTTATTTCAGTGGATTACTTCCACATTTTTTCGAGCTTTATTTCTTTAATATTTATGTACAATATAAAATGACTAAACATATATCTTTGATAATCAAGCGTTGTAAAAAATGAAAAAGTCTAAAGTAATTATAATACTTTATTTACCTAAGATTTACTATTTCTGAGAAAAAGCTATCCTAAAATTTGCTAAAGCTGTATTCTCTATAATAATATACACACGTTTCCACGCCATCTACGAGGTAGTGTATGTGACAGGTCTTCTTATTCAACTTCTTCTTTTCTTCCTCCATCTTCTTCTTCTTCATCTTCGAGAGTCAACACAAATTGTTGTACCAGCGATACATCAGCAAGGGTGTGTAAACAAAAAAAACCGTACAAATGCAATAGGTTTATTCTTTAAACTACTGGTTAGCAAACCTGACCTGACCAAAGATAGCATTTACAAAAGGATTAATTATTTTAAAACATAATCCGATCACTTTTGTCGTATACCTTTTGTTTTAGTAGGGCCTGAAATCTCTCAATCGGTCTCAACTGAGCTACATTAGGAACATTATCTACACGCGGAATATATTTTATATGTTCTTGGTGAAACGTTTCAATTGTTTGAGTGCCATATTGAGCTGTTCCCATCTCTGGCCAAAAAATATATTTGCCGTCATTATGAAACTTGTCTGCTCCTAACGCTTTCATTGGCATACGCATTTTGATTGACACTTAGTCCTGAAGACACTCTATATGGAGTGGACCTTTCGCTTCCTTGGGCACATCGTTACCCTCCTTAAAATAGTGGGTGTTGTTTCCCGCTGCATTACTGCCGTCTAGTGTGAAGTAGGACTCATCGTCGATGATAACAAATTTGTTGTTAGAAGGGTTCAAATGAGTTCCCGGCAATTTTCGCAGTTTACTTCTTTGCCCTTCTAACTGGTTGGCTATATTAGGGTGCAGATATTCGTTTTCTAATAGGCACGTTTATTGCTTTAAGAATATTTCTCACATATGAGTGTGGCAATTTAAATTTTCGACCTAGTTTTATTAACGACTGTCCGACCTTACCAACATCTTCTGACTCCAGCGTTTTTTTCTCTTTTCGATCATTTTTGAGGTTTTCTTCTATTTTTCGGCGATTACACTTCTCATGCTTTTCACACAGTGTTTGTTGTGGGATCCCCACTTCATAAAAAGTTTCGCAGTGAAACATTTTCCTTGTTAAATGTGTTACATGTAAAATTCATTCTGCTTCACGAAATTATGTGAGCTTTGAAATAACTCAAACTGACACGAGAAATGTTCAACCTTAAAACCGTAATGACAGGTTTTCACAGCCTATTATGTTTTAATAGAAATCATAAAAAGATACGTACGGGTTTTTTGTTTACACACCCATAGTTTCGTCGTTGATATAAGGATCTTCTTCTGTTGGAGATTCAACACTTGAAAATGATTGCCTTGACAACTGATGGTGCATGTTGGTGAACAAAGTCAGCCTAATTTTTTGCCGCCACATTTCGAATTATATCCCATTTTTATTATTTTTTTGGAACTCCACATACAGACCAGAGCAGAGATCGTATCTTTAAAAGCTTGAGGGCTCGTAATTAAATTTATTTATATTATGCGTCCAATGATGTACATTAGTCATACGTATATATCATGAAGAAATCATCAGAAATAGTGCATGATCTACAGTTTTTGTCTGGGCTATTATTATGATAAAATTAACGGTTTCCAAAAATACCATTTTTGCAAACTTTGACCTTGAATACACATGGGCTAGATGAGGACACAATTTCTTTATAATGGTTGGAATTTATGCAAGATCCCTAGGTATATTGGTCAGCATCAGCCTGATAACTATAACAACTTGAAAGTGAGGTATGGATTACCTTAGATTTTAACTACAGAGCACTGTATCAAGCACTGATGATAACTACTATTAGCTGAAAGCGCTTTGCCTATTATATATTTTTAAATAAAGTGGATACAGTTAGATTTTGTGCAGTTGGATCGTTATAAAAGTAACATCACTAAATATCCATTTCGAGGAATGGATCAGTCTACAATATTTAATGCAGGCATACCATTATACTAAGGCTTTCTTACGGAACGAGGAAATAGCCAACTAACAATTGTTAACTTAAGAGATTACAGGCTTTGTTACTCCAGTTTCTCTTGAAGAAAGCACAGGGGTAACTATATTTACTTGCATATTTTAATTAATACATCGTTCTAGTGTATAAACTTAGGTTAAATAATATTCATAACATTTTAAACGCTTGATTATACAAATAGATCTGTCCCTMTGATCTTTGACKTACTCGTAAATCAGTCTACTCAACTAACATTCGTTATTCGAMCTTTCGGATGTCAGCGTTACTGGCGCCTCATAATAAAGGAAAAGGGAGTGTAAACGTGATACTTACGGTAAAGCTTTATTGTACCGTCCGTCTCACCTAGCGAATTTTTCGATACGCATTTGTAGGAGCCGTAGTCTGACAGCCCTACAGACTTTATTGTCAACTTCATGTGGACCTTATAGGCATTGTCAACAATGGTCGGCTCATATTTCGCACCTGAAACCAATACATACTAATAAAGGTATATTATTTCAAGGTTAATCAACTTGCTATTATACGAAATTGTGTTTAACACAATTCTATACAAGTATTGGGAAGTAACCACATTTAGAACAAATAAAACTTACTAGTCCATTAACTTAATTATATCTACAGTCTCCGTTACTTAAAAATAATTACAATGATAGCACCAATTTAATTAATCATATAAGATTTATATTGTAAGAAGCTCAAATAAACACGGAAGCTAAGTTACCGTAAAAAAACAAGAAATGAACATATCTGTTGCTATTTTATGCCCCGGTCATTATTTTAGCCAGAGAGAAAAAATAAGTACTTTGCTGCAAAATGTGAATGAATTACTTGTGCTTAATAAGTGACTCAAAATGTAATAACAGTAACTGAAACACAGAGAGAACTCAATTCTGATTTATTTATTCCTAATTTAATGGAGATTTATCGCTGTGGTCATATTTTAGTTTCAGATGCTGGCAATGGATGCTTTAAGCATATAAACTAGGCAAATCTGATTAAAGTTAATAACATAATTTACTTTTATTTCACATAAAAATTGCCGTAAAATATCATAACAACCTAAGCTTTGGCTATATTAAGCCTTATTTTGTATTTCAATTGCAGTCAGTAAGATGATTATAATGATAGGATTTTAATGAATTGAGAACAATAACAAATGATGGGTTTAAAATTACGTAGAAATTTGAGTAAAACTAGGTATAAAACGACTATAAATTATAAATATAATAAATATAACTTGTATATTTGGTTTAACTGAGTTTTAGGTATTTTTTGATGACCAAGTTGTTTCCTCATTTTGAGTTTTGATAATGTTAGTTATCCTTCGAGTCTTTTTTCCTGGGGCGTAAAAATTACTACAATTTTATCTTTACCAGCTATACCTATTCTCTCCTTGCTTAAATTCCTAAAGCTTTTAGTGTGAGAAATTGAAACTATAGTAAAAGCACATCCGTTAATTTTTTAATCTTTGATATGTGCTAGATATCACCTAACTGAGATTATCAATAATTGAATTAGGAATAAAGGGGCCTTGTATGATCAGTGTACATAGAAAGCATAAATAATTTCACAGAAGATGTTTTAATAAGTATAAGCACCTCATTAATTACTTAAATAACTAACCTGATATTTATGTTGAATTGTACACAAGAGGAAATTCCTGCTTTTCCCCCTAAAACCACAAGCTCGGTACGATCATGAGCTCCATGTTTCAGCGTTTTTCGAATTCTTAAAAATTTTGAAAATGGATTATTTCAACGACTTTAATTTGTTTAAAAAATCGTGTAACATCACAGTGCAAGGCTACTCACATGTGTTCACCAAACATAGCGTTGAACTAAACCAAACGTCAGAAGTAAGTCGGTAGTTAAAGCAACTTTATAGGCTCTGGGAGTTATAAACCTAAATGTAATACCCATTTGAAAGATGTTTCGTTTAGATGCAACTAGTAAATAATCTACATCGGTGCGCCAAACTTGTTTTTGACGGCACGATTGCCCCGTAAACATGCCCGGAACTCAAGTTTAGGCAATACGTCATAAAGTTAAGGCCTGATTCGCTCGGTGTATCGGTACACGCCTATAAAAATAAAATTTTTAGGGATACATCCAAGTTATAAATCAGGCGTTAAAAGATTCCAAGTTTGGTGGAGTTTTAAGGGTATGAGCTGACTGAATGATTGCCTTGTAATGGTCCAGGACCTTAGAAGATTGCCCGACGGACGCGATATGAATTCGCAATTTTGCAAAGCGCTTTTGATTCTTAGTGCTCTTCCGCTGCTAGCGAATGAATTGTTCATTAGCAAGTGGGTACAATCACAGGAACGCCTGAAATATTCATGGCGACGCGTGCCCCAAGTCAATTTGTGCCCGAGTGTCTCCAAAATGCGCTTTTTATTTACCAATTCGGCGCTGGGACGAGCGTACTTTATTGCTGATGGGCTCGAAGATTCTCTTATGTTATTCGTTGTCGAACCGATTTTTATGCACATATATCAGGGAAAATTACCGTCAATTTTTGACTTGTTGTGCAGGTTTATGGGCCGAGATAAGGGTCGTTACAAATCGTGAACGTCGCGCTCATTTGAGAACACTTCTTGCTGTTTTATGTCTCTAGTGTCCTTGTTGACGAATTTTGTATCTCCCTCCGGTCATATAAATACGCCTACAAGGCATTAGCAATATTATAATGTTTCTCTTATAGCAGGCAGTCTGTATATTTGTACCCGAGAAGCAGTACTAAAACAATTATTATTTTTATAACCAACAACGAGCGAAAAACACAGTAAGGCAATTTTGCAGAACCACTGCGAATTGGGAAATGAAGTAGACCGGAGCTTTCGGCAGTCCAACAAACCTGTAAGACTCTGTTCTCTCTGTTGTCATGACGTCAAACTACCCGGCAAGCTATGTGACCAAAGCCAACCTGCAACCTAATTATGTCCTAAGAAAATATGTACAAAGAGCTTGTATTCCTGGAAATGCACCGGCAAACTTTCTCTAAAATATTTATCTGTGAACCTACCGAACCTATTTAAAAACTATACATTTTATTTGCGTTACGTAAGATAGGTTTTAAAATAGCAATAAAATTATACAAATTGAAATATTATAAAAATGTGGAATGGGGTGATGTTTCTCACCCTCAAGAAAATTTAAAAAAAAATAAATTAAAAAGTCTAATGGCAGAAGATGTTTTTGACAATTATGTTGAAAATGATGTACCCGAAGAGTCAAATCTCATTAAACAGAATCATAATCATTTACCCACCAAAAGCTAAACAATTAGTTTTGAATGTTTATGAATACATCAAAAATGTAGAGGGAGAAAGTGGAGCTATCTCAAAAGTTAGCAGAATGACCAAAATTTCAACTATGAGAAATATAGTTGTAAATAAAACTCAGGACAGAAAAGTGCAAAAAGATGTTGGATTGTAGATGATTTTCAAAGATGATCGCGCAAATTGTCTACGATGTATGACTTATGAGGCATACAACAATAATTTTGTATTGAGTTAAAACTGAAGTTAAAAAATAACTACTGTAAGGAGAGTTTACATAAATTAATAATAAGAAAATTAATAAACGCCAATACTTCGCTTTAACAAAGTTATGTCTTAACGCTTATGTCCGGATTCAATGCAACGCCACGCGACGGCAGATTTGTCAGTATCTCCATATCTGGTGTTTGTTATATCGTATGCCCAAACTTCGTTGAGTTTGTCCTACACACATTTTGTCACATTCACTGCGAGAAATTTTGTATGTACCAGCTGTTAAATTGGTTGCGTAAAAGATATTTTAGAGTGTGATTATTTGAAAACGCGGAAAGTAAATTAAAATTTTTGAACACATCTTCTATACCATATTGCCAAGATGAATGAGAGACTTTCACATATTCCAAAAACCATTTAAAAAACAACTTTGTATATAAACGTTAACTCCGTTTCATAAATATCTTTCGATAAGGATAAGTAAAGTCTGTAAAACAAACTGTTAAATACTGAATGTTTGTATTTATAAAAGGTATGAGATAACTCGCGTATCTAAACGTTAATGCGTGTATTTTTTCTGTATATATCAAACTCAAAATGCCCGTCATATATAGAGACTGTTAAATCGAGAAGCGGTATTTTTTTGTTATTTTCTTCTACAACCGTAAATTACGCATATGGGTGCTGGCTATTTACTAAATTTTAAAAGACGACTTCAAAAATATCATCTGAACCACAACTTAGGATAATCAATTCCTAAATATTTCAAAGAGTTTTCAAGTTTATTCACAAATATATTGGCTAAAAAAGGCGATAACGGGTTACCCATGGATGAGCTAAAAGTCTGTTTGTAAATACATTAGTTATAGGCTAATATATTTGACTGTTTGTTTGTGCAGTATGGAATTTTAAACCAAAAGTTCTTCCAGAAAAGTTATTACTTCATCAATGGGAACACTAGGAAATAAAGCAACTACGTCAAAAAGACTAACATTTAATTTATGAAGTAGGTCAATGGAGCTGCTGATTGACATATCTACCCCAACAGAAAGGCTAGATAATTGTCTTACTAACCATTTATGTACTTATTTTGTAGGTAGGTGCGTCGATATTTGAGGTCAAAGGTCTATAGGAATAATTGTCGTCATCTTTATGAATTTTGGCACAGTATTCATTATTAGTTACTTCTCTTATATAGGAATTTAACGGATCTTTATCGTAAGGTATAGGTATAAGGACCTATCAAGTACAGTCTCTGCGCTCCCTTTATCCATTTTCACGTATACACAGCCTTTTTCTTTTGAAACTTAGATGAGCTCCTCCTCCTTGTCGTGTACGATCATTTCGTCTCTCTCTTCTCGATGTCTTTCTCCACGTGGTGTGTAAAGTTGTCCCCTTCATTCGAGGCTAACAAAGCTATGTCGATTAGCGATTTTTTCCTTTGAATAGCACCGTGTTTTAAGCCCTTGTGTAATAATCTTTACTCTTCGATGGATAACTGCCAGGAGCTTTTCTATATGTGATGGATCCAACAAATCTGTGCCATTTCGACCACGCTTGGAGTCCGCAACTAAAGATTAGACGTATAAGGATGAAGAAGACGAATTGTTCAATGGAAAATCTATCTCGGTTTTTATTTTGGATAGTGTTAAATCTATTTGATGAAAAAAACGTCTGATGTCTTGATCTTCGTTATTCGCTATATTTTCGAAATTATTAATATCGTCTCTACAAAAAAATCGCACGGCCAAAACTAACTCACATAGAATTATGAAACGTCTATAGAGCTTCGACATCGTCTTCTGTTTTTTTTTCACTGGCATCTTCATGTGCTCAATACCACCATGATTATTTCCCCTCCATTTGGATAGTGAAGAAAGCTAATGGGGTATAAGACACTTTTCTGGAAAAATATGTTTTGTGAAGCTAAAGGTATGCTAATGCTAATTCCAAAATATTTCTTTCGTCTGTGGAGTTTTAATGCCCTAAAAAAATTATTGTAAATTGGCGGGAGACAACGCCCCTTTTTAAACGCGGCCAGTACATACGTCATCATGACGTATGTACTGGTCGAACGTTTGACAACAGAGAAAGGCAATCAGCTGACGGACATGCCCGTAACCAATGACAAATGACAGCATGACAGTGAAAGACGAAAGTGCACGTGTTTGTGTTTGGTTATGTATAGTACTCGCAGATTTTGCTATTTGTTATTTGATGTTGTGATCAATACGCGGTAAGCTGCTCGAATCAGTCTTTATGCTTCCTGATGATATTTTGCCTACAAACTGAGAAATGGTATTAATACACCCAGTTTTCGACAACTCTAAAGTACCCATTAGTTTAGGTTATGTTTACATAAACATATGATCATGTAAATAAACTTGGCAAGGACATACAATGATGCCAAGTGTGCAACAGACTGAATACGATTGGCTGGAAAGAAGCGCGAATTCGGCAAGTCATTGAAACCAGGACGAACGGACCCTTCAGATTTGTAATTGTTATAAACTATTCGTATGTAATTTTTTTAAATAACTGATGGTTGTATTAGGATAGTAGAGCAAAATGGAAACATTGTAAGTGATTGTCTTGTTCGGTTTCAATAGTTGTCTTATACCCCATTGTAGATTGAGCAATCTGTTTGTAAATTAAAAAAATATACAGACGTAATCAATATTGGACTGGTTATTTGCAAGATTTGGAAGTCGAAATCGCATACTATGATGCTTATAGTAACTTTATATAGGTCAATATAGATTCTCATCTTTAGGATTCAGGTGGTAAGGGTTGACTACAGCTTGAGTTACCTTTAAAAATGAAGAAAAAATTAATAGAAGAAGCTAGAGGGTATCTGGGTTAATCATATGAAATAAATGATGTAGTACTTAGCTGCGGCAGTAAAACAGACAGGATACAAAGAGACACCACTGCAGTACTTCTTGTTTTAACCATATGACCAGGTACACAGCAAAAGAATGGCTCAACACTTGACACCTTTTTAAGCTGACGCCGCGGTGCTATCTACATCGCCGGGCACAAGAAAAACAAGCGTTTCTGACAAAAATATTCGATGCCTTTCCAGACAGTAGCTTGTAATTTCGTAAGAAGCAGTGGGGCTTATTGTTCGGCGGAATTGAATGGTACAGATAAGCCGAAACAGGCGAGAGATACTGCCACAAGTTCCTTAATAGTTTGCGGCATTAGCAGGCACGTTGTTTTTGCACCCCGCCAGACGTGCGCGCGGGTTATCAGGCTGTTGGCGAAGTTTATGTTAGATTTTGCTCGGAATCTACAGCTCATGCATGCTCCTGTTGCAACTGTTGCTTCGCGGAACGGGATGACGCAGTGCATAATAGTGTGCTGGTATCCATTTGCCGGGGTGGAAATMGAGTTCGAGCTCGAAGGAAATAGTCAGCGTTGCGTTGCAACACGACCCAGTTGGCTGGCATAAGGATCAGTTTACTTGAGAAGGCGTCAAATGTTATCAATACGATAAGTATAAGAGTTATAAATATGGATTAGGATGAGCAAATTTGGTGTCAGTACATAAGAAAATAGGCATCCTTCAGTTTAAAAAGCTAAATATATAATATGTAGATCTGGCTTTATATATCCCCCACCGGCCGATAAAATTGCTATAAAAGTTGAAGATATGATTAGATGCTATTTCCACCACCTCATCTTTGGCTCACGATATTTTTTGGGGCACTTTTTGATGAAGTTAATGGCATTAAACTCTTGTATTGTTACAGCAAGGGTTCACAAAAGGTTACTACTGAAATCATTGCAAATTTAGAGGCCCTCCGCACTTGTCCGGACTACTCTCTTAATGACAACGCTACTTACCAGGCTACTTTTCTGCGCGCTTTTATATGCGCAACAACGCGACCAATTTTCAATACAATATAAAAATAGGAGGGAGCTACTGTTCTCTTCACTATATACGAACTACCCACATTCTGTCTTTCGAACCTCCAATGCTTATTTCTTTTTATAACATTCCTTTTTTATTTGTATGCAACGAATTGATTAAAAAAACTCCTAAGTAAAGGTATAGTAATACAACTCTCTTAACGTTATTATATCTTTCATCTCGAACAGCAGACGGCCCCTCACAAGTTACCGCAAATAACCGAATTACCATAAATTTAGGTCCGATTTTTGGAAGATAGTTAAGCAGGGTCGGATTATTTAAAGTTCACTACCGGTCAAACCAAAACTAGCATTCAGTCTTAGTGTTTCTGTGCGCGAGACAAGAGAAGCGAAAAATGTCCCGTCCTTGGGAAAAAGCTGCTCCAAGTACCGCTCAGAATGAAGTTGCTGACGCTGATATGTAAGTGCAAATTGAAGAAAACAAGAGGAATCGTCGTTACCTTACCCAAGATGCCAAAGAAATCATTAAAAATGTATACAATTTTTTGAAAAAAAAAAGAATGCAGTGCTCCGTTAAAAGAGACAAGTAAAATGGTTGGTGTCTCCTACACGACTGTGAGAGATATTAATGAAAATAAAGGCAATTCAATAAAATCACGCAATTCGGAGAAATTTCTAAATATATTAAAAGAGCTTGGGATAGAAATTAAAAAAGTGATTTACCAAATGTATCGGGAAAATGAAGTTCCAACTACGGCAAGTCTGAAATTAAAACTTTTGGAATTAGGATATGACATAAGTTATTGCGAAGAGTGGTTCAGAAAATAATTGAGGAGCATCGGTTTTAATTATAGTACAGTAAACCAACGTTTGTCCATAATGGAATCAACCCGACTAAAAAGAATGAGATGGGATTATATACACAAAATCAGAAGGTACCGCCAAGAAAATCGTAATATCGTATATTTGGATGAAACGTGGTACGACACCCACGACTTGATAAAAAAAGGTCTGACAGATGGAAAGAATAACTGCGTTCTGCAAGCACCACCTTCGAGAGGAAAAAGAATTATAATTCTTCATGCGGGAGGAAGTGATGGATGGGTGGAAAATGGATTATTACTGTCAGCGAAACAGATCCAAAATTGTTCTGCTGACTACCATTGCGACATGCACTTTTTGAAACTTGGTTTCAGCAGCAGTTAATGCCAGGGCTACCACCAGGATCTGTTATAGTCATGGACAACGCGAGTTATCATTCAAAATTAATGAACAAGGCGCCAACATCAGCTACAAAAAATAGAAATAATTGATTACATGAAAAAGAATAAAATTACAATTCCGGATGAAAAAGTTACCAAAAAAGATCTGTTGAGAGTAATAAAAAAAATCTCAACATACCTAAACGATATCGAGTTGATGAACTAGCGAAAGGACATGGACATATAGTTATGCGTTTGCCACCGTATTATTGCGTCCTAAACCCAACTGAATTAGTGTGGAGTACGCTTAAAAAGGAATACGAAGAAACAATACATGTCCGCGTTTAAGTTCGGGAGATGTAGATTTAGTGCGTAGAGAGGTAAGTAGTATAACGAAAGAACTGTGAAAAAGCTCTATTAAGCATGTTATTGAAATTGAAAATAGCTATGTATCACCAAATTTTCGAAATTATATAATACATGTTAATGATGATGCTAGCAGTGATTCAGAATTTGACAGTAGTGCTGATGATAATAATCAATATATTTAAGTTATGTCGCTGTAAACTTCTAAGACTGTTTTGTAAAAATATAATAGATGTATGGAGTTTTTTTTTTGTATTTAGAGCTTTAGATAAAAAGTTAACCGCATGTTTCCAATAGTTAAAAGATTGTAAATATATTAAAATGTATTGTTTATAATTTTCGGCTAGTACAACATTCAACATATTCACATGATATAAATATTACAGGAATGTTAAAAATCAAAATAAAAATATTTAGGAATGCGAGATTTTTCTTTGCATATTAAAAATGCTCAGATGTGCATGTTGTCTAGTTAGATTACAAATTTCATTATAACCAGATATACTTTGCTTGTGCAAAATAATGTTGCTACTCATCTAAAACTAAGTACAATTCATTTTGAGACGTAAATAAAAACGATCGATGTAAAACCTCTTATTAACCGGATGATTAAAAACTACTTATAATAATATACACTAAACAAACAAAAAACGAGTTTTAAAACGTCTTAAAGCCGGCACTGGAAATTCGCAAAATCACAAAGAGAGGGTTTGATTTATGAGGGGTCGCGTGCCATTCCAACTGTGCCTGTAAATGAAAGGTAAATAGTATTGCAGAGTTGTAAAAACGGTAAGAGAGTTGCATTACTATACCATTGAAAATCAGGTACCATAGTTCTACAACATTAGTTTTAAAGCGGTTATGATTCTCTGAAGCTATTTTGTACGGGGTTGCCGGATATACGATTATGGTTTCCCAAGTTTGTGTTAGGGGATTTACTGGACATAAAATTACTTATATGTAAACAAATGGTAGTAATGGCAGCAAGTATTAAACGAAGTTAAAAGAAGACAGAATATGAATCCGAATTACGACACCTGTATTATCTTAACATGAGATTCGATCTCCACCTAACGATTTATCTGCCTGTTTACTAGGGCAGTCGTTTAGCTCCACGTGAAAGTTCGAGGCCCTTACAAAGTTTCACTTGTACCTACGTAAGCTATGAAACAAAACCTCAGTTTTCCGGCAAGGAACATGAGATTATGCTACCCAACGCCGAGTCAGTACCTAACACCTGACGTAGTTGAATGATTTACGGCGATGCAGTAAGTGAGATAGATGACACTGCATGTGAGCCGCTTGCTACGTCTCGAGGGCCGTTGAAAACTAGAAAGATACTTTTTGCCAGAACGACGGCTGCAGATAATTTTAGGGTAAGCAATCAATAACGTGTCTATCCTAAACTAAGGCTTGTTTTTGCCCCTCTGAACCTGACAATTGTCACTTGAGAGAAACGAGAATATACAGGTTCGCGAAAAAATGCTTATTAAGTATAAGGGAGCACACAACAAATTTAATTTGTAACACTGAACACAGTCAAATTTAATAAAGCTGCCTACTCAAGCGATCACTCGGGGAAAGGCGCGAATCTTCTCGCTAAGATTTCGTTGTCGCTTAGAAGAATCCCTTCATTTACGCTTCGCATACAGTGGTACTATCAAGTAACAGACAAAGCAAGTCTCGTATTCTTAAACTCCTGCGTGTGCTCTTATATCATAATATACAATAAAGAAATGTTATACAAAAGCTTGTTTAAGTGCACTTTACAGGATAGTTCTAAGTGATGATTATAAGAATATATTTGACATTTATATAGCCTTTAGAAATAGGTAAGACAATTTTGATTTTAGTGTCACACGGCGTTGTGTCTGCTGGATACAAGCCTCTCAAAGCATATCTGAAGTAGTTTTATCGAAATAATAGTTAATATGTTTGGACATTTAAATAAAAATACTCGGCTTACTCGATCAAACTTAAAAATTTGTGTTTTTTTCTAACTGGACACAAAGGAAAATGTATTACCAACGTGTTGCACATTTTCATGCCCTATAAGAAGAAGATCTGTATAATACCTACTCTTGGTAAGAAAAAACGACAGTTCGTTATACGTACAGTAAAAAGCAGGCAATCTACAGCGCTGTATTTTTTATATTTTGTTTTAAAAACAACCTTTGAATACACCGAAACAAAAAGTGACATCTGACGTCTGCACTGAATACAGGCGTCGGTATCCCGTAAATTACCTAAGTTCTAGGATTTAAACAGGAGGTCCTTGGTTGAGAAAATGTAAAAATATAAACCCAATAAGGAGCTTACTTTCTTTGAAGTACATGTGCTAGCGAATAACATGCCCTTAATAAGTATATCAGTCACAACCTTGGAAGTTGTAACACTTTCACGAATATCGTTATCGAGAGGATAATAAGTAAACTTTCCATGTCGCGTCATTCTTCTCGTCACGCTAGCGTAAAATGCCGCATCTCACGGACTGCCGCTGCCTTGAGGGTGAGAGAACCAGCGTTCGCTTTCACAGCCGAAATCAATGGTAATTAAATTTCAGGAGACTCGTGCCTCCAAAAACAGGCGTATACTGTATCGAATTAAAAACCGAGAAAGTTTTAGCTCTTCTTAGTGGATAATGCTGTTTGATGAATAATTTATTTTGGTGCCAACTTTACACGGAGGTGTTGCTTTTCAGATCGTGATCCCTTTAGTCTCATGAGGGCGCTGAACAAGGCGTTCCCAAATTAATACACATAAGCAATTTTATTTCTCCAGTCTGTGCGTTACAAAGTTTACTATAAGCTGTAGCTTAATTCTGTGATATATTAATATATGGTTAACACACATGAGGATTTAAAATATAGAGATCACCGTCGCCAGTCATTCCCTGTAAAAGCTTTCTTTGTTTATTACATTATGCACGCAGTTAGATCAACTATTTGCTGTGATTTTCGCAACTTCTTTTTGAATAGTTTGTATGGTGCTATCACTAAATTTTGGTGCAGTATTATGTGTCCCTACAAGACTGAATATACAGTGATACGGTGGTATTTGGAATTTTTTCAATCTGAGCAAATTTAAAGGCGCATTGTCCACTACCATTACTGCTTTGGCAGCAGTTCATTTTCAAACCAATTTTTAAAAACCTCAGACGTCATACTAATCTACCATTGGGCCCTCCATATTTTTAGTAGATAGAAATAATGTATCTTCCACCCATCCGGTTTTAGATCCCGCATGCAGAATTACTATGCTTTTACCATGTGGTAAATGGTTATGATTTCGTTTAATGAGATTTAATTCTTAGAGTACATCATTTTCAAAAATATAGCCAAAAACATCTTTCGTCAATTTGACTTCTTCAACCTCTACGTTAATTTCACCTACTTGTGGGTTTTCCGCACCACTTTTTAACGTTTATCACTGATCCTCACGGCTTTTATTTTTTTTTCGATAGTTGCTTTTTATGCCGGGTATTTCTGAATAACTTTAGATCCAATAACTTCTCTATGCGTTGAAGTTATAAATATACTTGCAAGCAACGATCTATTAGGCTGACTTATGCAGAGGGCATTACAGCTTGATAGTTGGCCGTCGTAAACTATTGTATTGTAAGTGAGGGTTTTTACAGCCTTATGGTAGGCCGTCCTGAACTATTGGGATTAGTGGCACGCTTCAAAGTTCCTAAATGGGCCGTATTCACAAAAATCTCTTTGGCCAAAAATTTAGCTTTTCCACTATAATCTTTTGAAATTTGTTGTGATAATTTAGCAATCAATAAAATATAGAATATTTTATAACAAATTTTATTTAATGCAGACCTGATGCTAACTGGCGCGACCCGCGAGCTATTTTTATGTGATACTTCATTGGATATAAATTTTCCGATGTATAAAATAAAAGCCTTTACACATCATAACGAATTTATACAAATTTAATATAACAAATTACAAATTAGTACGTAGAAAATTATTTACAGTTGTTAGAAAAAATTTACAATAGTACATAATAAAATTTATACACGGTATCGATTATGTCCATTACAGCTTGTTAATAAGCACATTACAAGAAAGTCACAAACTAAAAAAATTACTCACTATCATTTTCACTGCTAAAATCACGATTAACTTCTATTATTAATTCTTGTACATGATTCGCTCTGTACCGATTTTCAATGTCCACTACATGTCGCACTGAATTTCTCTGTGCATCGACAATTGTTATTTCAGCTTCGTGTCTAATTTTTAGCAGCATTTCATTGCTGAATTTTCCACCGGTGCTCCCTCGTCGAATTCCTTGTTTCATCGATTTTTTTTGTGACAAGCATTTCCAACAACTGTTTTTTTATGTAGCCCTCTTCGTAAAATAAATATTCTTTTCTTAAAAATTCTTCTTCTAGTTGTATATTTGGAATTTTATCCAGTTGCTCCGAATGGTAACTAGCGTTGTCCATTACTATGAAGCTGTTTGGTAGCAATTTGGGTAATAAAATGTTTTTAAACCAATTTTCAAACACTTCCGCATTCATATCAGAATGATAATCGGCGCTTGCTTCTTTTAAGTTTTTGCACCCAAGATACAGGGCTCCAGGAACGAAACCATTTTAACCTCCTGCGTGTAGAATCATTATTCTTTTTCCTTTTGACGCCGGAATATTGGCTTTGCACTCCCTGAGTCATCAACCCATCTTTTTTTTATTGTATCAAGGGTATCGTACCATGTTTTGTCGAGGAAAAATATCGGAAGATTTGTCTATCTATACATTTTTATWGATTTTAAATAATCGTATCTCCACTTTCATATTACCTGGATTTCCATATAGGCGTTGCTTCTTCTCCACCTTTTTCATTGAAAAGTCAATGGTTTTAACATACTTTTGCAGGGTATGCTCGGAGCAGTCGATTAAGCTCTCAGGTATATGCCGCGAAGGATCCTAGTGATAAGAATGAACATATTTAATTGTTTCGGAGGTACTCAGTTGCCCCACGGTTTAAAATCAGCAATAATCTGTTTGATCAGTTGCCCTATGAATTATATTTGTCACAAACGCCTCTTAATAAGTGGATAAATGTAAGCATATATGTAGGTACAACTGAATAAGTAAAAAATATTGCACTTGGTACGGTTATATGCTGTAAAACTTTAAAATATAAGTAAACACATATGCTTTCAATACCGTTTATAGTAGGGGTAGAATAGTTCCGTGGAACAGCTGAACCCGTCTGTTATTTACGACAGCTTCAGGTAATACTGTGAGCGGTAATCGGCTGTTCGTATAATGAGTGTCGTAGATTGTTGCTTGCAACTATAGTCCCCATCCTTCACAGATATCGTTTAAATCTATTCTATTGCTTAAACAATCAAAACCATATTCGCATAATATTTCTGGTATAAATAAAAGTAATATCTTACTTGATGAACACCAAATTTGTTATTATCTGTTTAAGTTAATGATAAAACTACAGACAAATTTAAATACTATACATACGTTGCATTCAGATCATTCTTTCTGCTCTTTCTTTTGATATGTGGTTTCCGCACTACATTTTAAAGTTTATCACAGATTCTCAGGGCTTTTTTTATTTTTTTTTTGATAGTTGCTTTTTATGCAGGATATCTTTGAATAACTTTAACTAATTCCTCAACATTTTTATTTGTTGAAGCTGTGGTATTTCCTTTGCGCAGCCTGAATTCCTTCGCAGTACACTTTCATTTTATAATTAATACTACCAGGCAAATCTCTGAACTCTCTGAATTATTAAACTCTCGGGAATATCATGCGTATAAGCCACGAAACGTTATCTTCTTGAAAAGGCGATGGTAATCCTGACGTTAAATCATTCAATTTAATTTTGACTTCCAATTCTCAAGTAAGATCTCTGTATAACTTCGCCTCGCTGACAACTGCATACCAATGCACCGTCCTCAATTGCTCAGCATGCATATTGCAAACGTGACATCCAGAGATGGGCCTTAGTGAGACAATTTACTTATAATCCAGCACTGGCCAGCGTCTCGTTCCAATTAAGGCCGGATTCCGTGTCTGAATTGTTTTAATTTGGTTCGAAGGGTCGCCATTTCACGTCCGACCTAGTCATTGGCTTCCGACTAGTAAACAGAACTTCATAATTGAATTGCGCGTTATAAACACAGTAGGCCGTGTCCTCGGGGCCCGTGCCTCCGCTGGCTAACCGCGCCGGGGTGCAGGTTCGGCCCTAAAAAGGGTCGGGCCGGCGGTATCGCGGTTTTTGCACGAAATTCATCGAACTTGCTCGGGGGCGGTTTTTGCTACGTTGTGAAAGCTCATTCTCTCACCTCGACCAAGTTGCCTGGTTTCTTGTGCTGATATAGTGGGCATTTGCTCTAGCACGATTTTCGAAAGAAAGTGACAAAATATAGGGTCCGTGGAAACGAGAATATGATGAAGAAGTCAGATTTTCAGTCATTTACCATTTTGAAGTCCTAAATATATTATTTCCCATTTACACTCTTCAAAAAATCCTCATATAATGCCGTTGCCATCATTTCTAGGAGGTAATATTTTGTAAAAATGCACTGATTGGCTTGAAGATTCGGTTAGAACTGATTCGGTTCTTGATACTATTCCTTCTTATTGACGTATACTCGAAACAAGTTATAAAACCAGAAAAAGTGAAAGGAGCACAACAAATTTTATCTTAAGCGAGCACTTGATCTAAACCAGGGTTGGCAAAAAACATGTTTTTTTTTAAATTAAACAAAACAAAGAGTTTTTTTTTAATTTAAACATGTTTAAATCGATTTAAACATGGTTTTTTTTAATTTAGTTGAAGACATATTTAAAACGTTTTAAACACTGTTTTAAACATAAACTCTCATGCAAATTTACTATACATAGTAATGAAAATAAATACGAGCAGATGGAGCGGAGCGTAGAAGTTGTCTAAAAATCCCTAGATCCCCAGTTGTCATTTGCCTTTTTTGTTTACGCAAAAATTTTAGTTATCATGAGTCGGTTTCTCTTTTTAATTTTAAACTAGAATCAACATTGTTCTTAAAATCTGGACCAATCACATACCCCAATTTAAGGTTACTGGGTTAATTTTAGCCAATATCAACTTTAACAGAGAGAATAGAAACCGGCATTGTCTGTTTAAAAGTTTAAAGTTCAACAGTTACAATGGCGTAGTAGGAACGATGCAGTTTGGAATAACTTTGACAAAATTAAGGTGCAAAATGGTAGAATGCGAGCTCAATGCAAGAAGTGCAACAAAGATATGGTTACACTAGTAAAAAAGTAAAAATGCTGTTATTTTTTTTTACTTTTGTTTATTGTTTTTTATATTTCCAAGTTCTGATAATTATTTGGTTTTTTTTTTGTACTAAAGATATAATTATCTAGTAAGTGTTGAATGAACGTCTTATTTATTGTTTTGTAGTATTGGACCAGAAATACAATTTTTTCTGTTATGTTAAGATTAAGACTTTTAAACAATGTAATCTCCCCGAAGTCTATCAAATCTACTATATTTAATGAATAGGCAAAGCACTTTCAGCTATAATTAGCCATCATCAGTCCCTCATTGTGTAAAAAAGAATAAAAAAGAATTTATAAACCTGACATTGTCAAAATCGAAACAAGCAATCTTTACTTCAGACAAAAAAGTAGCCTGCATGCCAAAAGCACAAACATGAAATCAATGATCAAATAAAGAATTTAGAAAAGGACAACTAAAATTACAAAAATCATTCAAAATTGTAAAATTACCATTTTGTTCGCAATAAAGACAAAATTCCAGTTTTGAATCATTTGGGAGTTTATAGATTTTCTTGTAACGATTGTAATTCTGTTTATATTGGTCAAAGTGGAAGATCTTTTTCGATTAGAGGCAATGAACACTTGAAACAATATGAAAAATACTGATATAGTTAATACAAATTCTTCATTAGCAAATCATTTATTGTCATTTAAACACACTGCCTCTTTAAATAATTGAAATTCTTTACATGTTTGTAATAAATCCTCAAAATTTAATTTTCTAGAAATTCTTGAAATATACAAAATTATAGATAACGGTAATTTTACAATTTTGAATGATTTTTGTAATTTTAGCTGTCCTATTCTAAATTCTTGATTTGATCATTGATTTCATGTTTGTGCTTTTGGCATGCAGGCTACTTTTTTGTTTGAAGTCAAGATTGCTTATTTCGATTTTGACAATGTCAGGTTTATAAATTCTTTTGTATTCTTTTTTACACAATGAGGCACTGATGATGGCTAATTATAGCTGAAAGCGCTTTGCCTATTCATTAAATATAGAAAATGTTGAAGTTAAATTAAAACTGTTGTATTAATAAAAAGCAACTGGGTCTGGTTTTGTATTCAATTCATTTTTAATGCAAATGTGGGGTGACATTATGTAGATGGGTATGTAATTGCTAATAATCTTGTCTATCTATTTGTGTAGGATAGAGCTTAATAGTAATAATTAATGAATTACAGACAATAGTCATCAAAAAACACTGTTTAAAACATTAACAAAAAAACACTGATTAAAACATTTGTTTAAAACAAAGTTTTAAACAGAAGCGTTGTTTTAAACAAGTTTAAAACATTCTGTTTTAAACTTTTTGTTTTAATCATGCCAACCCTGATCTAAACCATTGCGCAACTAATAAATAGATCTTGTCCTACAACTATAACAGTAGATATTATTGTACTATAACCCTTTAAATAAACTTTCAGGAATAAGCCATTTCGTATAAGCTCCAACGCTCATGTATTATTGCCATTATGTCGTTATGTACTGTATTGTGTGCTTAACAATTATCGGAGTATTCATGATTGCTTTATGCCCCATAATGCAGTTAAATAAAAACATTTGCGCCGTATATTCATGCGCCATCAGAATCCACATTAAACCTCGCGAACAATAATAATTGGATAGTCGTTCTCCCATTTTACAACCGAAGTCATACAATGCACAGCAGTCACACATTCGAATTGCCGTCCATGCAGTCCGGATTAAGCTTTACATTGGCCACAATAAGAGCCAAAGGATATTGTTGTATTTGGCTCAGGTGATTTATGTCAGCTGGACCGCGTCCGCATTTGTCCCGATTTATATACTGTTGAAGTCAGCTTAATTTTCGGATTGGTGTATCCTGATTTATCGCCGTACTTGGATGCAGGGAACGCTGGGCATTTCTCTAAGCCAGGACAGCGCAGTAATGGCTTGCTTACGCGTTGTAAGCCTAATCCGAGCGTTTAGCTACCGTGGCTGGCAGCTTAGAGTGAATTAATTAAGAAACATTGCGCATAACGAGCTGCTCGACAATCGCGATTACGTTAATTTGCTGTGACAGGTAGCGGCGGAGGCCTTTAGCTTCGTCGCATTGGTTTTATTCCGCTGCCCTGGTACGGACAAATGAATATTCAATTAAAACTTCACCAACTGGGCTGCCAAAGTTGGTTTTKTTGGGGCCGGCGATTCGAAGTGAAACTAATGGATTTGTGGGAAGTGCAAATAGTTCGACACCTAACATGTCTATCTGCGGAAGCATCAATTCCGGGAGTGGTGTTTATCTTCTGATAYATATGTTAACTTATCAAAATTGATACGTCTGATATGATCGGCAAGCAAATGTCAATGTCCAATTGAAATTCCATAAATAAAGCTTTTTGGCGTTAGCAAAAAGTGTATTTTATGTATCTGCTCAAAGCAAAACTGTATTTAGTCCAAATTTATCTTTCGCTCAGGATATTTTAAATTTCACGCTTTATCAGCTGGTGTATCTAAAATGGTGGAAGGACTAAGTATGCCAATTATAAAGCACTACCCTACTCTTGGAGGAAAACAGTATTAAATTTAAAAAAAGTGTTATATTCCTTATAATACGCTGTGCCCAAGGTATTAAAAAATGGGAAGTAGAGCACGACAAATGCTGAAGTTTGCATTAAATGCAGGGAAAAATGAAAGCATTATAAATAATAGTGTTGAACTAACCGACAAACAAAAAATGTTTGCCTTGCAGTTTTGCATCCCGTACCATAGTTGAACCGTAGAGGTAAAAATAGGTACTTTCATATTATTGTCAATATCTGTACATAAACTTATATAAAAAAATATTTAATAGCAGGACATTATGATACAATAACCTACCATAATTTCCCTACATTTACAATTTTTACAGTCCACATAGATACCTTGGTGACCTGTTTATTCATTTGTAAACAAACATTTTTACTAGGAATAGTAATTTTGAGTGTCAATTGTATAAAATTTGTTTGAAAAAGTCAATAGCTATTGTCAAAACGTCATTTTCAAACATTAATTAAATGGATTTTAGATATGAAGTGTTTATAATTACAGTAAAATGGAACACGTAAACTTTAGTCAAGACAGTATTACAAAATTGATTTAATTTGAAAAGTTGTAGTTGTAGCTTGTTATAGGTACATAAATCACTTGTTCTTACATAAAAATGATTCTATCTTCATTTAATATTTTATTAGGTTAAGTATGGAATTGTAACATATTGAAAAAAAAAGTTTTTTTTCAGACAATCGGTTGCTGATGTTACACAAAATGAAGATATGCTACTGTCGATGACCCCAACACTACAATTGTTGGGTATATCGTACAATTATGTTCCTATACAAGATGTGACAATACAATTAATGTTTTATTGCACACTCAGAACCTCATGACCTGAAGACTTTAATGGTGTACAATTTTGATAAAGAATCCAATCTACGGGCAGTGCCAGTCGCATACACAGCTGCCATTTCTTCTGGCAAAGACAAATTATTTCAAGATTCTAGTAGTTCTTATGCTTCTACTTAAGAATATGATAATGATAGTAAGTCTGACGCCACAGGTGACGCATCGGATGAACAACAAGAAGATTTAAATCCTAACGAAAAAGAAACAAATAAAAGGAGGAATTAAGGAAGAAAAGGATAGAGGAGGGTAAGAAATGAAGCTGAATGGGAAAAGAATATACTGAAAAGAAATAGGATGGCTGGTCGACAGTATGAATCTAGTAAAACCAAGATAATTATTAAGAAGAGAAAGTGGGAAGACCTTGAAAAAATTACAGACTTTCAAAGGAGACAAATTCATCAGGATTTCTGGAAGAAAGAAAGGTCTATAAACCAAAAGGGCAATTTCTGTGTTCTTGCATTGAAGAGACTCCTGTAGTTAGAAACCGGAAATCGCCCAGAAAACACGCAACCTTGAATACTTTTTTTAAAATAAATGGCTAAAAGATACAAGTATGCCAAAAATATTTCTACGAACACTTTCTTTTTCCCAAACCTTTGTTAGATGTTCACCAGAGAAAAGTCAGGTTAGTGGAGTAGTTGAATGCGACCAAAGAGGAATTAACCATTAACAAAACTCTGAATTCACCAATAACATCGTGACGTTTTCATCTTTGGAGTCTTATTATAGCCGAAGGAGAACTGCCAATACATATTTAGGTTGCCAACTGAATATTTCCAAAATGTACAGGATGTACAAAGAGAATAGTGAAGAAAAAGAGTGACTTTAGAGTGAAATATTCGCTCCTCCTTTAAATGAAACATGCGATGCATGTGATGAATTATTGCTCAATCCAAAACAGTAAAATTCTGCGGAAGAGCGGGAAAGTAGGTATACAAGCTGAGCATGATTCTTATTTGTCGGAAGCTAACAAGATATATAATTTAAAGGAGCTGGACAAGCAAACATCGTTCAGCAATGCCTAAGAAAAAATTTCCGACTTATAAAAAAGTCTGTCATGCCCACAACTAACTAATGCACGAAGTTATGGTGCTTCTACATTGTTGCATATGTCATTTTTAAAAACAAAAAGCTCCATTCATGTACCGAGTATTTGCAAAACAAAACAAAAACAAAAAAAATCTTATTTTGCGTCTACTGTAAAATGTACGTTTTATGCCTTAATACAATTTTTCTCTGATGTATCAACATGTATTTCAGGAACAAGTAAAAAGTACTTTAGTGGATTAATATTTTTAAGAAGCCAGCATAATAAGAGCTCGGGATGTTGTATTTTTGGAAGAAAATTCTCAAACAGAATCGGTTGACAGCATTTCTGATATTTTTCACAAAAGAAGAGGTGTCATCAGCATACAAGCATGATGCTTGACATTGAAGATGGCATGTAAGGTGATGAAAAGGGTTGGACCAAGTATTGACGCCATGACTTACTAGTAGAGAAGTTGACACCTGTTTTCTGCCTTATATATAAGATGTTATTAAAGCGAGAACCGTTTCTCTATTCCCATAATATTCCAACTTTTGCTGCAGGATTATACAGGGTGATTCAGATTTTACTAGAATAACTTCAGGTATCGATAGAAGTAACCGAAATAATGATAGTTTATATTATAAACCATACTACAAAAACGCTTCCGTTTCGAGTAAAATGGCGCCAAAGTTTGAAATATTTTTCGGTTTTTATTTTATTACTCGTAAGCCAGGGGATGTAAGTACGCAAGTGTTTGGTTATATGCTAAGGGCAACGTAACTGACATGTGATAAAAAATTTAGATGAATTGCTATGCAGGGTGTTCTTTTTGTGGGTGTCAACTGCACGAAATCTGGTAGAACTCTTTGTCGCACGCCACTGGACAAATTATTATTTTTTCTGATATGTTCAGTCTTTTTACCAACTTTTTTTGTTTTTAAACTTTTTTGATATGTCGCTTAGTTTTCGAGATATTCCACTAAATTCAGGACACATTACGACTACCATGGAAGGGACTCAAACTGAAATGACACTGACAATTAACATGTTTTAAATAAATAATGTCAAGAACGAAGAAAATTTAATAATAAAAATACTTACATACGACAACAAAATTATAATAAGTGTTCGAAGTGCATTCCTCCAGCCTCGATACATTTATTGCATCGACGAATCAATGAATTAACTGCTGCTCCAATTTTAATGGGATCATTTCTTAACTCGTTGCAGGCGTTCTGTATCCTTTCAGTTAATTCATCGCGAGTGTTGATTTCGGTTGCATAAACGATTCCCTTAACATCTCCCCAAACATAATAATCCAGGGGATTTAAGTCAGGTGAACGCGCAGGGCAAGCCACCGGCCCCTCAGCGGGAATCAAATTCTGACGGTTGCCGCCTTGACGTCCTATCCATCGGCGAGGATAATTTTCGTCTAGCCAGTGCTGCACTTGCCGTCCATAGTGTGCAGAAGCACCGTCTATTTGCACCCAAGATTCTTCACGTAAATTTAATGGAACATCTTCAATAACTTCAGGAAGAATATTTTCCAGAAAATCATGGAACAAATTGGCATTCAATCGAGGAGGAAGAAAATGTGGTCCACACAGATTGTTACTTATAACGCCAATCCATACATTTGCACTGAACTCGTGCTGAAATGAGGATTGCCTAATTCACCTAGGATTTTCGTGATCCCAGACATGGAGATTATGGTAGTTCACGACTCCAGCTCTCGTGAAATTAGACTCATCAGTCCACAAAACTTTGTGCAGAAAATGTGGATTTATTTCGACTGACTTCAGAATCCATCTACAAAACGTAAGACGCCTTTCAGCATCTTCAGGTAACAAACCTGGGACAGGCTGCAAATAGAAGGCTTTTCGGTGGTCTTGCTTAAGAGCTCTAAACACCTTAGATTGGCATACACCGAGTTGTCGGGCTGCTCGACGTGTACTCATTGTTCTATCATTGTTGAAAACTCGAAGAATGCTCTTATCTCTTCGACAACCAATCCGATTTTGATTATTGAGAACTCCAAATCCATGTTCATGAAAACGACGATGAACTTCTACAAAAGTGTGGGTGTGCGGAACTCTTCTGTTCGGAAAACGTATGCGGTACTCTTCAACGGCAGCATTAGAATTTCCGTCGCAGAAACCATAAACATAATGAATGTCGGCGTATTCGGCATTTGTAAACATTCTGGGCATCTTTTCGCACAATAAACGTCACAACAAAGGTCTCGAGCAACAATGACATTTATTTTGACTTAGGACTTACGCTAGGATGTGTTTTGTTTTTCAAGGCATGCTGCTATTTGCTCAACGCAACTGAGCTGTGTTCGGAATTTAGTAAAATATCTCGAAAACTAAGCGACATATCAAAAAAGTTTAAAAACAAAAAAAGTTGGTAAAAGGACTGAACATATCAGAAAAAAAAATAATTTGTCCAGTGGCGTGCGACAAAAAAGTTCAACCAGATTTCGTGCAGCTGACACCCACAAAAACAACACCCTGTATAGCAATTAATCTAAATTTTTTATCACATGTCAGTTACGTTGCCCTTAGCATATAACCAAACACTTGCGTACTTACATCCCCTGGCTTACGAGTAATAAAATAAAAACCGAAAAATATTTCAAACTTTGGCGCCATTTTACTCCAAACGGAAGCGTTTTTGTAGTATGGTTTATAATATAAACTGTCATTATTTCGGTTACTTCTATCGATACCTGAAGTTATTCTAGTAAAATCTGAATCACCCTGTATATGAATATAAGTTCCACACAGCTCCTCTCGGTTATAGACGATTTCACATCATCAGTAAGTAGATATTTCCTTACGATACCAATGTAGTTTCTTGCAAAAGACTTAATTTATTTCCAAGTACTTAGTTAATAAAAAATTTATGACACTGTAAGTACAACAGTTATAGGACGAAAACTATCATATGAATAATTTGAATCTTTAGCTTTTAGAACGGGAATAATTTTAGCTACCTAGTGACACACATGTTTCCTTCACTATAGTCTTTATTAAACTGTAGAAACCTCGTAAACATCCTTTGTAGTTTTATATCTAAGTGATCGAATAATAGCAATCCAAGCTACGTGATCTATGGCATTTGATGCAATTCAGACGATGTGTTTCTGTGTTTTCTAAACCCCGTGTAACACTATCAACTGCTGTGCAGAAACAGTCGTTCACCGTTATGCTAAACCGGCAAAACATTTATGTATATCAGAAGCGTACCACAAGTGCCGAGTTTTAAAAACCCTAACTGAAGCATATCAGTAGTTCTACTATAATTGTCAGTCTCCCAAACTTCCAAATAAGCCAGAGCGGCTCGAATCTAGAAAAACAGCTTGCAGAAACTTTGGAAGCAGTTGATTAATTACCTTGGGTTATAATATTTCCGTCATCTTTGGTCCAATAATTAATGGACTTCGGATAGGCTTCCGAGTGGCACTCCAGGCTTATCTGCTGCCCCTCCATGGCCCCCACTAGCTGGTTCTGGATCCATATCATAGGAGGAACTGCAACATAAAAATGAAGCTCACAAACTTCTCTAATTAGATTAACTAAATAGCCTACATGGAGGAAAGCGTTTGTGTAGGAGCGCATTATACATTACAAAGAACATTTGATCAATATATTTTTTTACTACATTCTTCCATAATTTGTTTCAGTTTCGTAAAGTTCGTCATGTATAGAATTAAATCCCCGAAAACGAAATAGTTTAATAATAAACATTTTATACAAAAGTCGCGTTTAGCTATGGTTTCTTCCCAGGTCCATTTTTAGCTGAATTTTTTTCCAAATTTCCTAATTTTACGTAACCAATCTTCTCACCTTTCTTTCATTTTTTAAAAATATACTTGTACAGACAATGTTATATCTTATTTTCTTTACACCCTTATTCTTACAAAATGCTCGTTTCTCATTCATTTTTAACAAACCTTTTTCGAAAAAAAATTTCTTTCTGTACCACTTATTTTGATAAAAAAGTTTAATTTTCTTATAGGTTTGCCCGTCATGTCTCACTTAGAGTATGCAAATTATTTTCTTCTCTTTATAAAACTTTTTACTATTCTAAACGATTTTTGTAATTTAAATTGTCCAGTTCTAAGTTATTTATTCGATCTAAATTAATACTACATTTATGTTGCTGGCACGTAGGTTGCTTTTTGGTTTGAGGTTATGTTTGACTGTTGCAAAATTGTTGATAAAGCCAAAATATTCGTTACCTTTTTTCTTTGTTATTTATTGTGCTGGTACTGACGATGACTATCTGTCAGTGGAAATACTTCTTTTATATTTTCTTAAAGAAGGCTTTATTATTCAGTTTTGTATTCATAAGTATATAGAGAAATGCTATGCTTGGGATTTGCCAACAAGAACTAAAAAGTAAATTTATTTGCTTTTATGCTATATGAGAGCCTTCAAGGAACCGTAAACAACTTTAATAAGAACGTCTTTTTGTGGACGAAGCCATTGTCATTACACAATAGTATCCTAGTAGGGGTTTGGGCCATCCTGTATAAAATGTATGGGAACACTTAAAAACAGTTTCACCATAATAATTGGTACACAGGAAACCTAAGACTGATATTCAACTTGATATAGTGGACGCGTGTGTCAGCATTCTAGATACTTCATACAATAACCATGCAAAAAATTACAATGGACCAGGATATCCGCCATTGTGTTATCGGATGAACTGAAACGTAGGGTATACTTACAGTGCACAATGAGCATTATCCTCTTGCTCACCGACGGCGGGACACCATTAGACGCTATGCACAAATACGGACCCATGTGCAGTCGATTTACTTTGCTTATGTTGAATATGCTGCCGTCGACAGTGGGAACTGAAATATGTTTAATTATTAGATCGAGCTTATTCATCCGTGAACTAGATAACTTTTCCCCGCCGTTAAAAATGCATATCGTGTGCTGGTTTTAAACGATCGGKATGGAGGTCCTATTTCTCAGTGCTGGTGGCAAGGTTTGGGCAAACGCTTGCGAGCTCTTTATGATAGTAAATTTAAGGGATTTGTTATCGACTAGGGTTTTATATGCGCTGGCAAATACAAAACATTAATTAAAACTATAACGGATATGCTTGTATATTTCATGTTGCGTATCATATTTCAAATAAATTACATATTTCAGTCAGTATAGTGTGGAGGGAAAATCTCAGCACATATTTATATCGATTAAATTTGATGAAACCATAAAATGGTAACAAACATTAAAGGATTTGTAGAGTGTAGACCCGGACATTCCGCTAACCCTTTCAGAGTGTTTGCTTCAACTTTCCTCTTAAAGTAACAACAACTTTAAACACAACAATTTATGGCACGTATTAGGTATGCACTGCTGAAATGCGGGTTTTAATTCAATATCCAAGATCAAAATTAGTCAAAGTTACTTTTACTTCACTTCACACTATATAGTTTCGATGTCACAGGACAGGAAGAGAAATACACCCATCTAGAGGAGGGTGGACTGTTTTAGCAATACGCTTGTAAGAAAATTGTTGTCTCTAGTGTCACCAATTCAATACCATTTGTAGATTTAGTTGCAGTTAAATTCACTAACAGCAATATCTTTACTTTATATGTGTTGCTTCCTCCCTGGATATAATTTGCAGATTTAGAATTTTTTTTAAATTTATTAGGTAATATCGAGTAATATGATTGATATACAGCAAGATTATATTATCTTTTTTGAAGAACTAGCAGCTAGCAAACGAATTTTAAATCATTAAGCAATCTTAACCAAAGCAACAATTACAACAAAATTCTCGATTTAGTTTTTTTTTTCAAAAGTTGCCCATTATACTGTAAGTAGGTCTCCCTCACAACTTGTAACTGAAGATTTATATAATCCAGATTGGTCGTCGGTATTAAAAATTAAAAAAAAAGTTTACGAAATACTCCATACAATATGTGGGATGTTTTTGTAACACTAATGCTCAAATACTGAGGCATACTTATATGTTACTAAACTTCAACGATAATGTAGTCCCAAAAGTAAATGTGTTTTAAGACAGTTGTGATGATTTATACAAGCTTTGGAGTGGGAGAATCACTTTTACAATCAATTCTAAAACCTAAACAATTTTGACAGTTTTTAAATTTTATAGATACATCTGATTACACAATTCTTGATAAGTAAAATAAGTAAGCATATCCATTAAATTTTGACCAGCAACAATCTTTTTGTGTCCGATAAAATTTCTTGTGAGTTTTTGAGTCTGTAATTGCAATTACTAACTTGCTCTTTAAAATATCAACATCTTCCATTAAATTTTCGTTTATTTATTGATTTTACAATAAGCTCCGCCAATTCTAATCGAAAAGGCTACTTTCATCATTAAAAATTTTCGTCTGGGGCAGTAAAAACAAATTCACTAACCTACTCTTTTGCGAATACTTTCGATTTTTTAGCTCTAGATCCTACATACTTTTTCTTAATGAATCGTATTAAAGCGCCGTACTTGTCGGTTTCCACTCTTTTCTTCAACTCGAAACAAGCTCGTAACAGAATATTTAGGCCACAAAGCTGATGGGGAGCAATCATTTGAGAATTTCACGAGTATTTTTCATTTATCCGGAAGGAAATCTAATCTTACTGTATTAGCAGCCTCAAGTATATTTTCAGGAATATCAGTGTCTTCAATGACTTCGTCAAGGTTTGTCCTAAATAATGACAACTAAAGTTGTTGATTTTATTTTTTGTCATCGTTGTCAAAGATACGATAAAGCTTTGAATGCAACTCGATTATTTCAATTTGGAGCTTGCGATATAGCGAGGGTATGATATTTTATCTTTTATCTTTAAATATTTTTTATGTACACATATGGTTCAGAAATAATAACTGACACTTATAGCCACAATTATGTACTTTGCAGGGAAATAATATGTAGTTAACTTTATATATTAGTCAAATTATTGTTATTATAGAACTTAACAGACACGTATTTCGAGATTTGGCGAAAACTACGCCAGTATTTCAATTTCTTTTTTAACTCAAACAGTCGACCCGAGGTGGGAAGTTGCTGAAATGTAACTTTTAGTGGTCGGAAGCAGAAAATAAAGGCATAAAACGCCATCCAGATCTGGCCAGTCGATAGCACATCGCGGCGATATATTAATTAACACCGTTCTTCCGCTTTCTCGAAGGTACCAGCGAATCGGAACGGCGCTGACCGATAAAAAAGAGCGCCGTGCCAGCGGTGTCACTTTGATACATGAGCATGTGTGTAATTGGCCCAGAGGTACACGCAGGGCCAAGACACGCGATCTTCACGCACGCAAATACGGAGTGTTAAAATATTATCTTGTTATCGCCATTATTGTTCCCATATAAATTACGCCTATAAATTGCGCCCCGGTTTTAATTAAAAATTCTTTAAACAAGGCCAATCCAAATTAGATTCCCGGGTGGCGCTGAACGCCTGAACGATTGCTCATTGTTTGACAGGCCTACGATCACCGGAGGATTTTTTTCTTGTTACGTTGGGGTCCTGAAAAAAGGAGCCGAACTATCAGGATTCTCAAGCCTTTCCAATGTCATTGTATGGTACAATAACGAGTTATATCGACCTTTTTGTATGAAAGGGCCAGTTGCGAATGATGATAATTAATTACCTCGCATAATTTTTTATTCGTCTTGGAAAAAGCTTGAACAGTGACTTGCTATATAGGTTGCTGATAAAAATTAAAAAATAAAGGGTATACAATAATAATACGAATGGTTTCACAAAAGTGTGCCCTATTTTGATAATGCTCAACTTATGTTAAATACAAATCTTCTGCACTTCTGATGAAAGCTTGAGGACAAAACGTTTATGTCGCCTTCATCTGAAGTTACAGCTTTCTGTAAACGTCATTCTGCTCTCAATTTTGCCCCAAAATTAAAGAAACCACTTTTAGTCGTATAATTTTTTTGTTCATTGCTTTCGCTAATAAATGTGCAAAAGTTTAATTATTGATGCGCTCATGTCAAATGTTCCTAATGTCATGTTTCTTAATACACTGCTCAAAATGGTCTAAGGAACTTACAGTTTTTCTGTGCTTTTTTTACTAATGTTAACAATAACTTACAATAACAGCCGAAAGATTGTATAAAAAATTAGACAAGAATTAGAAATTTTATTGGTAATTAAATACAAATTAACTAAAATTTTACGAAAGATTCCTGTTATAATAATGAATTATAACACACGAACACAACAAAGTTTAAAAATACAGTTTTCTTCAATTCTTAGTGAGCCTAGTACGCTGTGTTACCATCTCGAGAATTAATAATGGCCTGACATCTCCTAGGCATGCTCATATTGCATCGATCAATGGCTACTTGTGAATCAAATTCCATTGCTCCCCCAAGAGATTTTCAAAATCAGGATGGTTATGGATATTCGGCATAAATGGTGTTAACCTTCTTTGAAGCACAATAGGATTCATGTCTGGCGATTGAGGAGGCCATGGAAGAACACGAATCTGTTCATCAGCCATCCAGTTGGTTATTCTCTGACTAATATGTGGTTGTGAACTGTCATGCATATACAGTAAATCTGATTTGTTAGCATATGCGAATGGTTGAACAACAGGTTCTAGAACTTGCTAAATGTATCGACCATGAGTCATTGTTCTGTCGAAGCAAACGAAGTCTATTTTATGGTGGAGAATGATACTGCCCCAAACCATGACAGATCCTCCTCTGTACATATGGGCCTCCTGAAAGTGCCTGATCCTCTCTAATTCACCCTTTCCACGCCAAACCCTTACTCTTCTGCTAGCTGGCCGAAACCCAAACCTAGACTCATCCGTGAAGAGAACATTACCCCATTGTAGTTCAATCCAATTCACATGTTCTTGGGCCCATTGTAAACGACGGTCGCGATTGGCCCTGCTTAATGCAGGAACTGTAATTGGACGACGGCTGTGTAGACCTGCTTCACGTAGACGGGTTGGTCTGAAACTGTGACCCCATCAAAGTTCTGGAGATGAGAAACCATCTCTCTTGCCGTAGTTTCTGGATGACGCCTGGCCTCAATAATAATGTTTCGGTCCTGGGCTGGTGTTATAACGTGTATAGGGCCTGTGTGCCCTTCGGCCACATTTTCTGTCTCTTGGTACCTGCGCCAAAGTCTACATATTACGCTCTTCGAAGTGGCAAATGCAGTCGCAGCTTGAGTTTGAGCACAACCACCCTCTAACATTCCAACAGCACGTAACATTTCATCCCTAGTCAAATGTCGACGCTCCATATTCCAGTTTTATCAATGAACACGTTATTATTGCACTGAATACACCTTATCACATGTGTCAAACTTCAGTTTAAAACAAATGAAAGCAAATCAAGCCTTGCGCAGCAACCTACGATTTGACGATGAGGCAAAAATACTGAAGTTAAAGTCAGAATTTCTGGTCCAAAATCTGTGGATTTTGATTTATAGTGATCCAGTTGATCAAAAACTTATTTGAGAAATCATTTGGCCGCACCAGGCATAAATTTCCAGATGAAAAGATAATAAAGTGTATGTGTCTTAGACCATTGAGCAGGTATTTAATTTCTATATAATACAAATATGCTGAAATAATCAGAATTTTATATAAACACGCTTTTATTTTGAAAACCTACATATTTATTTACGGGGGCATAATATATTTTTTGAACGGGATTTTAATTTGCCTAAAATATATATTATGCACATTATTTTTTATTTAGCGATAAAATCACCAATTCAACTGTGTACAACTCAGAACAAATATCTTTACACAAAACTAATAAATAGCACAGCAATAAATATTTAATTGGAGTCAGGTTTTAACTAAAAAATAAGGAATACTGCGAAAAACAGGTATAGGAAAGTGTTATGAAAAAATAACGGGAATGCAATAGTTGTCCTAAAAATCCAATAATATACAGGGTGTTTATTCAAAATGCACATTTTGTTATAAGCAACATTATTCCCTATTAAGTAATTTATTGAAGAATTAAGTAAGTTTTCTTCTTCGTACAATTCGACCTTGATCTATACTGTCAGACGGATTTGCAAGACCGATTAAATCTCGTGGATTACATAACTGCATGCAAAAAGTGTTGATAAAGTAACGCATAAAATAGGTAAAAGTAAAGGTTATCTGCAAAAATTCGAGAAAAGCTGACCCAGCAACGGCCTTAACTTCGAACAGGCCTATATAAACGAAAGAGATAAGTAATAATCATGTAGCAAAAAGCCATTCACTCGACTATGCTAGCCTATAATATTATAATATACAGAGTATCCGCAAAAGGTGAGCAAAAGATGAATGGGAGTGATTCTATTCGAAAAATTAATGCCACAGGTCACCCGTTTAAAATTTTTATCTAGCTGATCATATACAAGGAGAGATATTCTAGGATTTACAAGGTGCGCTTTGGTAACAATAGCGTAATACATCAAGATAGTTTTGACAAATTCACTGCAAGATATATTCAAGTTTATTTACAACTTTAGTACAATTAAACACAAATTAAGTTTTACATTAGATTATTTCTTTAAATGTCAATGCATTCTGCTAAAAAATTATGATGAACTCTTGCAAATAGTACTCGTAAATCTTCACCCATTATGAACCGGGGATTTATATACAAGAGAATTTAGATATCTCCAAAAGAAAAAATCCGTAGGATTTAAGTCCGGCAACCTTGCAAGTCAGTGTGTATATAATTGCCACGTCCAATGCATTTGTCCTGAAAAGCTTCATTAAGATGCTCTCTCACATCTATATTAAAATGGGGTTACAGTTAACAGTTTCTGTTGTTGAGTTCTTCTCTCAACATGTAAATCGTTACGAGGGAGAAGCAGGATACACACAAAATATAATAAATTTAGACTTCGATGGATTTAATTTAAGAATGGTCTATAAAAGCTGGATGGATATTCTTTAGGTCTGCATCATCTGCATCTACATTCACCATACTGAATGACACAAGCAAGAACAAATGTATAAAAGATAAAAAGCAAGAGACTTGGAATGAATGGATCCCTGGGTAACATTACAGGTTGTACCAAAAGATTCAGATAGGACGTCCAAATGTGTAGAGAATAATGGGCTTATGAAATTTTGGTTGGACCCTGACCTCAGAGGAGAATGCTGTAGTTTTCGACCACGCCATACCTCTTTCCAGGGCTAACAAGACATGTCATGCTGGAGATAATTGTCTCTTTCCTCTCCCCCTTCCTTCAAGTTATTGATACAAGCTCAAGCTGTATGATGTCAAAAATGTGATGATGCATTTCAGCAGTCCAAATTGTCTATACTTTGGACACTAAGACACAAGAAACGATGATGTTCCTGCGAAACCTAACCCCATGTCTATGAGATAAGTAGGTAATATGAATGCAATACTTATTAAATGTACATGTGCAAAGAAAGTGCCCTAATCGAATCGATACTCGCACCAGCACTCGCAGTGTAGATCTGTTCCTGCATTTGGGCAAATCGTATCTGATTTCACGAACCTAATTTTCCAAATGCCTCGCGGTAGGGGTACTTACACCTTGATTGCATTTCTCGATGTCGTAAAACTTAAAACGTCTTCTCGGTTAATCTGACCCCGAGCGAACGGGCGCATAATTTCCTGCCCCGTCTTCACCTCAATATTATCAGCGTGCATTCGCCAGTCCAATAACCGAAAGATCTCGCATCGTATCTACTTCTGTATCTCTTATTTATGTCTCATTTAAATACTAGAACTCACCTCGTGCAGTCCGCTATCTAAGCACTTCATTAGCGAGGGGGTTGGAAGTCGGCCGAGTAAGTTATGGCATTTGCGATTATCGGGAATCTTAATGAATGCGCTAAACAATAGCCTGCGCGGTGGGTATCAGCAGGTCGAGACATGGGCGCCGACATTTCAAACCGCAGTTGGAAGTTTGGTATATTTAATATTTTAATTATTTTATACGAGGGTGAATGCTTTCAGCTTCCATAATACAGGATGTTTCGCGAATTATTAAGACCCTGACGAAATTAAAAATACAACCCAAAATACATTCTCATAGCCAATGAGGTTATTTTACATAACGATATTATTTTAAAAATAAATTGGGAATCTATGACGGCTATGCGCTATGGTTTCTGTTACTGTATTTAGTAAAAGACAAAATGTATTCAAATGATGAAATGATGCCTGTTTATACAGACAACGTTTTCTGAATAGAAGAGCTCCTGCCGATACAATTTTCAAGAGACTTGAATTAACTTTAAGGACAAACTGGCCACCACTGAAAAAGTCAAGAGAAAGAACAGCAACAGGCTCTGACACAGAAATTAGAGTATTGGAAATGACTGACGAAAATCCTCAAATTAGTGAAACGGTAGTCTCAAAAGCAACCGGTATTAAGTTGTCTTCAGTACACCGAATAATTAAAGGCAATCAATTTCATCCGTATCACTTGCAATTGGTTCAGGCCTCAAAGGAGACAGATTATCCTAAGAGACTGGCTTTTTGTAACTTTTTTCGGGAACACCAAAATTTGAATGTGAGATATTATGACAACATTTGCTTCTCAGATGAAGCGAGATTTTCTAATAATGGTGGAGTTAACAACCATAACATGCATTATCATGCGCAAGAAAATCCACGTTGGATTCGAAAAGGACGTTTTCAAACTATCTACTCGACGAATGTCTGGTGCAGGATATTGAGGAATCAAATTGTGGGGCCTTATTTTTTTCACGATAGTTTAAACGGCAATATTTATCTAATTTTTTTAAGAAACATTTTACCGGTACTTCTCCAAAATGTAAATTTACAAGTAAGACAAGATCTATGGTTCCAACAAAATGGGGCACCTGCGCATTATCATAGAATATTGCGAAATCATCTTGATGTGGTTTTGCCTAAGCGATGGATAGGAGGAGGTTCAATTAATCCTTGGCCACCGAGGTGTAGAACATTTAGAAAATAAAATACGTGATGCATGTAGATCCATCACTTCAGAAATGTTAATGCATGTTAAAAGATCGTTTTGGACACGAATTCAAGCTTGTAAAAATAGCGGAGGGCGACATTTTAAGCATTTATTACATTAATGTTATTGGATGAAAATTTTCCAAAAAAAATTTGTTTTACAATACCGAATTTACTTAAAACAAATGATTGAAGTTTATGTCAAAATTTACGAATTTATACAGCTCTCTACGTTTTATATTTTTAAGACGATGAACAATTATCAATGATACCTCTGCAAATGTATTTTGGGTTGCATTTTTAATTCCGTCAGGGTCATTATCATTCGTGAAACATCCTGTATAAGATAATATTTTTTCGGAAAGGTCGCTGCCGTTTTAGAACACTAACAAAAAGTTATTGGTCTGACGTTTCGATTACACCTGTAATCTTTTTCAGACGAATTTTCAGGTTCTCCGTCTTTGACAAAGATTACAGGTGTAATCGAAACGTCAGACCAATAACTTTTTGTCAGTGTTTTAAAATGACAGCGATCTTTTCGGAAAAATATTATCCTTAATTATTTTATGTTATTATTTTATTATTATAATACTTTATTGTGTGGCATTGCGAGAAGCAGAATCAGAAGGGCAGTACCAGTGGTCACTCGGGTATAAAGAGCAGCTTATTATGAAGCACACATACCTCAAGAAACGTAATTTGCATGCTTGCTCCATTGACTACACTAAAGCTTTTGACTCTGTCCCTCATAATTGGCTCTTGAAGGTACTGGAAATATACAAAGTCAGCCCAAAGGTTCGTTATATGCTGAGTTGTATGATGCAAAAGTGGACAGCAAAAATAGTATTGGCGAAGTGGAAATAAAAAGGTGCATATTCCAAAGAAATTCGCTAAGCCTAACATGGTTCTGTTTTGCACTAAACTCGTTACCAACCTTGTTAAGTAAAACAAGTTTTTTATTTAGACTTGACGTGCGTAGTAATACCATATACAGCCACCTTCTTTATACGGACCACTTGCAGTTATATTCAAAATCAAAGCTTTCGATGCAGCTTGCAAGTGGCCAAAATCCTGAGGATTTGCAACCTTACACTATGTAGATTTAAGTTGTATATAGAGCATTTGGAAAATCTCCTATCATATTCGTAGCTTTTATCAGCTAACCCCTCTTTGTTAAAATTTGGTTATCTACATTAGATACTTTAAGTAAAATTGTTATTAGAAAATGAACTTGATTGTACAATTCGCTATTAATCAGTGAATTATGATCAGACCAAATCTGAACACGTTTTAGTTGATAGTTGCAAGATTCTACAAGGTCGGTGAAGGACATTCGCCTTGAAGTACTAGGAAATCTACTATCTCGTATTTAATAATCTATACTTGAGTTTTTTATGTTTTAATTCTAATTCGTGCTTAGTAACACGTGAGTATTGATTTTAATACTCACCATTCGACCTGTAAACAGTACTGCTGTTATGTATATTACAACCATCATGTAAAAGACAATGAAAATTGTAAATGGAAGGAACTGGTAAAATCCTGAAATGCTTAAAAACACTCATATATTTATTCCGGCATAAACTTTCTTCTTTTGCGTAAAGTGAAGTTTTCCGGTAAGTTTTTTGATTTATATATTTAAAACTAAACTGAACATAGTTCATATAAATATACCTTGATCGGATTTTTTATAACATTTTCAGATGTTTTAGCTATATAGCTATAATTTTTTAAACTATCAATGACACCCTCTTTTTGAAAGAAATATATAACTTTAGAAATTTTTAACATGTATAAAGATTAACCTGCACGAATGTATTTTTTGCATATGTTGATTAGTTAAACGACAATTACGTTTATAAGTTATTTGATTATAATTGTGAGAGAAATTTCGCCTACCTTGTTTTTCATGTTACTGTTGAATATGTCTCACATGGACTTTTGTTTACATGTTGCGTTAGCTATATATTTGTCATAATTCTGTTCTTTAATTTTTCTAATCGTCAACTTGTATAATTTTATGTGGAATTATATATTCCATTATCAATGAGGTTTTACACGATGTCTTCCAGAAGCTGGGTTTATCTTGTAGGGAAAAATATATATATTTTTATTTGGCGATTTTATTAGTGAATTTGCTGATGGTTGCATCTTGCAGAATTGTTTCCATAATACACCACCAGGATCGCTACAAAGTACAGAACCAGCAAGATATTTCAGATTCTGTTCGACCAATGATTCTGAAATTGCGCGTGGCCCTATGCGTAATTAAAATGCATTTTCTGGAATTTTTTCAACTCCGTGTCAGCTCTCGTTTCCGAGATATAGGCGCAAGTTTTATTGTTTCAATGGAAAGGGGGGTCAAAAGTCACATCATCGAAAATGATATTTTTCCTGATTTTAAAAATGCATCACACTTGTACAATTTATTGCTTCTGAGTTAAGAGTTAAGAGTTAAGATAACAAACTTGGGTCTTGCAAGGAACTTCGGAATAAAAACCATATTCGTTATCGCAAAGTAATAGGAACAAAAACTCCAGGTGTCTCCATAGTCCTCGTCACCTTGTTATTTGCAATTGCAATGCCTCAGTTAACCAAACATGAGCGCATCGAAATTTTGATGATGATTGCTTATGGACAATGAAGTCGAAGTTATTCGGAAGTAGTTGCACTCTACAATGCAATTTATGAAGGTCGTGAACTAATTGTCAGATCAACAGTTATTAAAACATTGCAACATTTTGACGAAACCGGCGCTGTTAAAAATCGTCAAAAACCAGGACGTCCTAAGGTTGCTACGAGTGAGGAAAGTAGTTTGAATGTCCTTGAATTCCAAGTATTGCGTACAACAGCTTGCTCTCACTCGCTATATTAGCAGAAGATATATTCAGAAAATTTTGAAAATAGAAACGTTTTATCCATACAAAACTCACTTATTGCAAGAACTAAACGAAGTTGATTTCCATCGTAGGATAGAATTTTGCGAAACTGCTATGTACATGATATGATGAAGATTTTTAAGGCATTTTGAGTTAGATTATGTTTTCTGATGAAGCTCCAATGGTAATATGAATAGACATAATTGCAGATATTGGTCGGACACAAATCCACACACAACACCCTCAGAAAGTGAATGTCTGGTGTGGTATCGGTGAGCACATTAGTGGGCCTTTTTTCATCGATGGAAATTTGAATGCGGTCGAGCTGTAAATGCTCTTGCATGAACATATCATACCAGAACTTATTCGCCTGTTCCCTCATGAAAATTCTGCGCGTCCTTTTGAACAGATATGTTTTAGCAAGATGGGCAGCACCCCATGTTTCAGTCAACGTTGGTGGATATTTGAATGCAATATTTCCAGACAGATGGATTGGTAGACGCGCAGCGATAGAATGCCCTACACGTTCCCCTGATCTGAAGCCGCTTGATTTTTTCCTGTGGGGGTATCCGAAAAATCGTATTTATTCTGATCGGTCACATAATGCAGAAGGTTTAAAAGGACGAACCTGGGCAGAAATTCAGAACTTACCTCCAAATATGCTACAAAAAACATTTTTTGAGCATTTTCTGTAATGTAAATCTGAATCATATCGAAAGTATTTTTGAGATAATGCTCTTTGTCCCTCTGTAGATAATTTAAGCTTATCTTGACAGCTAACCATTCTTACTAGAGAATAGCATCTTCATTGTATCCTACTTGAGGTAAGTGTCACAAACTAGTCAATTACTAATAATAAACTAGTCATTACACTAATGCTTGAATTTTTTTTACCATACAGCATTTACTCATTGCGGCGTTTACATTTCTTATCATTAAGAATAACCTAATCGTATAGCACACTTGCAATTACGATATTAGTAAATGGGTTGAATAGTTCGTTTGTTTTTGACGCAGAAGAATGAAGTGTAAAGAGCTATACGTCATTGCATTGTTGGTATGTACCTAGTGTTGCATCTAAACCTTGCTCCTTGTTTGGTAACTTTTAGGACATGCTCGCGTTTGGGCTGCTTATGCCCAGCTTGGAGCCACACCTTCTACAAATGAGGTCTTCTAATTTTATGGTAGGAGTGATAACTTCATGCTTCAAACTGTGTCAACTCGTGACAAATCCAATTGCTGTAAGGGTTTTTTTTTAATACGTCCGCGAACCTAACTGACTTTATTAATATTCCAGGGAAACCTAAGCGATGTAAAGGGCAGAAAACCAATTTTAACCAAAGCACTGGCATTGAATATGTTAAGCAATGTTTGCTTGGTTTTCTTATCATCGTCCATAATTGGAATCTACATATGCAGGATTTTACACGGTAAGACCCAAATTCCTGCGATTCTGGTCTAGTTATTTATATTTAAGGGATCTCAAACCAATGCATGATTCTTATCAAGACTCTTATAGTGGACTTAGTTCCTCCCAATGAACAAACGGCGGTTTTGAGCAAAATGTTAGCCTTAAGAGCTATTGGATTTATTGGTGGACCCTTGATTAGTGGAACCATACTAGATAGTAAAAATGGATTCGCACATTTAACAATAGTTTTGACTTCACTTTCCACAACTAGTTTATGTAAGTAAGCTTCAGTTACTGCTCACAACACTACAGCAGAGCGTTTTTAATGTTTTTCAGTAATGGGACTGCTTCTACCAGACACCAAACCAATCAGGAGAAAAAATTACCCAGAACAGGCCAAAAACTTTTCGGTATTATATAGCGGTTACTTAGGGTTAATGCAAGCTATATCAAACATTACTTCAATCGATTGGAATAGTTTTGGAGATATATTTAAAATAAAATTTCTGGCAAATCTGTCATTTGAAATACTCCAATCTACTTTTGGGGTGGCTTCAAGGGAGAAATTTAAATTCGCACATAAGGAAATGGGTTACATCCTAGCAGCCTATGGAATAGTCAGCCTTATATCACATATCATAGCTGCTCCTGTCACAAATGGGTTGTTTGCGAATGACACAAATGGAAAAAGGCGCTTATTGATAGTATTTACAATGAATTCAGCTGGGTATACTGGTCTAGCCTTCGCTAATAATATTTCTGTTTATTTAATGTCCCTGGCTCTAATAGGTTTAGGTAGGACACTGTTGGAAACGACAACGACTGAACAGTTAGTGAAACGAACGCAAGAAGACGACAAGGGTACGATAATGGGTACCTTTGAAAGTTTATCTTCACTGCCAGGTTTAGTCGTACCGATTATGTGTGGAATTGTAATCGATGTTTGGGGCAGTACTGCTCCCATTTTGATATCGACATTATTAGCTTTTGTGACATTGTATGTAGTTAGTACTCTTAAGGGTGTTACGAAACAGAACAAGGATAATTAATAAACAAGTAAAGATTGTAAGAAGAAGAAAATAGCGTTTGTTAATAAATATAATACTATGAGCGCTTCGGTTTTCTTAATAAATTGTGTTAGTACAGTTTTCTGTGATAAATATATAATAAAATAGTAGAGATTTTAGACAATTTTACAAGGTTCCAGCTTATTCAGTATAGCGAATTATATTTGATTTCCAAAAGGCCAATAGGTTAATGGCCTGGATTTCCTGAAAGTTTTCTGTTATTACTCAAATTATTCTCTATTTTAATTTTGCATGCGTTTCTAATAAACTCTTTGTCGGAATCTTCAAAATTCTTGATAGTCCTTTCAATACCAGCTATGATTTCGGATACCGATGGATTCCTAAGAGGCAATTTCAAATTTTTATTAAGACATCTGTAGCACTTCCGAAAAAATCAGTCCAGTCAAGATTTTTTTTAATTTTGCTTTTATTAACAAAATGTATCCTTAAGATATTTTCTCGGAAAAATTTATGAAAGTACCCATCCCTAAAACGATGGATAACATCAAATTCAACCTTAATAGTGATTCCCCAGGTGACACGATAGCCAGATTATCTAAACATTGTTTAAAATCTACTTTTTTCTTATGGAACGAAAATTAGGTTGTGCAATGGGTTCACCTCTAAGTCCTGTAGTAGCCAATTTGTTTATGGAAAATTTTGAACAGGTAGCGATAAACAGTCTTCAGTTTAAGCCAAAATGTTGGTAAAGGTACGTAGATGACACTTTTGTTATTTGGCCCCACGGTATAGAAGAGTTGGGTAGGTTTCTAAATCATTTGAACAGTCAAACTCCTAACATAAAATTTACCATGGAATTAGAAAGCAATGGTAGTTTACCTTTCTTGGATGTCGAAATTTACAGAATAAACACTAGACAGTTAGGACACAAAGTTCACAGAAAACCAACACACACAGACAGATATTTACATGCCACATCTCACCACCCTCCGTCTCAGAAGATTAGCCTTATGAGGACGTTATTTGTTAGAGCACAAAATAAAGAAATATATCATCTTAAATCAGAGCTAGCAAGAAATGGTTGTAGCAAGAAGAATATTTGGTCAGTTTTTAATAAAAGTGCTCATCCAACTCAAGTAAATTCTCAGCCAGGACAAAGTAAATTGAAGTTGAGTTCGCCTTATGTACAAGGCCTTTCGGAAAAATTAAAGAGGATGCTTAGAAAAACGATATTTTAGTTGTTGATAGTATATATAATAATTCAGATAAAATTTTAAGTTCTACTAAAGATGAAGTACATTTAGAGAGTGAAGGTATTTACAGAATTACTTGTTCTTGCGGCAAGTGTTACATAGGTCAAATTAACAGAAAAGTAGGTACGCGTACACATACGTGGCTACAACAGATAGACAAATCTTCCGTAGCTGAACACTCATATTTGACTAAACACATGATTCACTTTGATAAAACAAAAATTTTACATAGAGAAAAATATTACCAAACATCTAATAAAAGAAGCTATAGAAATTTGCAGGAATATTAATAATTTTAATAGGGATTGTGGATATCTAGTAGGTAGGTAGTTCCTTTTTCGTCGTTAGATTCTTTTTTATCAGGTTGGCACGTTGTTCAAAAACTTTGTTTGAACTTGTGTCAGGCAAATTTTGAGGTTCTTCGTCTTTGACAAAGATTACAGGTGTAATCGAAGCGTCAGACTAATAACTTTTTGTCAGTGTTTTCAAGAGACAGCGATCTTTCCGAGAAAATATTATCTTATATTATGGACACTGACAGCATTCACCCTCGTAAAATGTACTCTTATTTAACCTTGTATTGCTACCTATTAATACTGCATTTCTCGCTCGTTTGATCCTTTGCCTACCAYGAAGCCGGCGCCCATGGCTGAGTTATTACAGCAGGAGCGTAATGGCGTAAGTAAGAGGTGTAAAGTGGCTTAGGCGGGGGTGTAACGGCCGGCTACTGGGCGGTAGACCGGAACTCTTCATTCTGGCGTGGCGGACGGTAAATCATAGCACTCGTTGCCGTGGAATATCTGTATTGTTGCACGAATTCGTGTCTAAATTACCAGTCATGCATACATTACCGCCAGGATTTGCTACGCTTGCTGGATTTATGTCGGACTCCACAATTTACATTAACGCTTGCTGAATGTAAAACTTCTGGTTTCGATACGAATCGCGTTCAGCTGTGCCGGGTAAAAATTGCCCTGTCCAGCGAAAGAAACGAAGGTTTTTGTTGATGAACCCCGCGCTCAAATCATGGCCTTTCAGCCAGATTAAGTCCTGACCTTATGATGGTGTATACTTAGTGAATCTAATATACGCTTGAATTGTCCTTGTTATCAGGAAAAAAGAAAGAAAATTAAATAACCTATGATTTTTAGTAAGGAGAATCATATTGTAGCTTTTTGGAATGACAGTGAATAACCATTGAAGTATCACTGTTTGGTCTTCAGGATTTTACCCAATGTAAGAGCCACCATTATCATATTTTTTTTTAATAAAAGGTCCTACTCTCAACTTTTTCCTTTATTACATACACTATTATGCTTCTTGACAAAGTCAACACTGTTATCATCGTGCTCTACAAGATTTTCCATATCATAAGATAATGAATTTATAATAAAGTAACTTACGTTTAAAAGTCAAGAGCAATAAAACAAACACTTGGGATGAACGCACAAAACACATCGCCTAACAGGGTCAAGTACATTTCGAAACAACAAAAAACTCCATAAGAATCACAACGGTATGTGAATATAGGCAGTCAAACACACACCCAATATTATTAGACAGCTGCGTATTAAATATATAAAACATTAATAAACTTCTAAAATTCAGGACTGTAACCAATACCTATATCAAGGAGTTTTATTTTACCTCATGCCAGTACTGCACTGGACATACCTATGTACTGAACGCTTGTAAAACACCAGTGGAAAGCGATAGACTCAAATTGAAGAGCTATAAAGCCACACATTGATTACTTTACATCCTGCCCTTCCAATTAGATCTGTATACGCTCGAAATAAAATTTAACAGTATCATGCCCTTAGCGAATTATGCAGATTATTCCACTCTAATCTCCCGATGCAAAGAGGTCCATTGGAAGCCTTTAATGCACTGGAGCTTATTTGAAATGTCTTTAACAATATTTTTTTAATCATATTTTATATTTTTTCTCACTTCTCTAGATGAAGCTCCCCAAAAAACCTTAACTAACAATGAAAACCTTAACAAGCAGGAGAATGAAATAGCACTACCTATAGTCCTTGCGTATGCAGATGACCTGATAATAATCGCGGAGAACGAAAATGACTAATAGACTAACAATAAACTACACGAAAAGCAACATCATGATAAGAGATCCTACCAGCAGAACAATGCTAGAAACGGGCACAAAATACAAGATACGGAACCGGATTGTGAGAACAACAAACAAAATGAAATATCTAGGTACGTAGCCATCTTAGCCGCAGAGAGACGGTTAGAGAAAGAATCAAAACTGCACATAGAATAACCAGGGCGATATTACCATTTATAGAGAAACATAAACCACACTGGAAATTGATAAAGATTCTATATACATCAATCATTATGCCAGTCATGACGTATGGAGTATGCCGCAACAACATAGGCAAATAGGAAAAGCTTGTGAAGGGCAGAAAAAGGTATTGTACAACTTCTAGCTAAGGTAATAAATGAAAACGAGGAAAAATCAACAGCAGAACTCCTAGATGGCAGAACGATCATAAAGAGAATAGAGACATACGTAATGAAATACTGGGGACACATCCAAAGGAGAGAAGTAGACCACATACTAAGAAAGGCCTGGGAGCTAAGCGGAGACAAACTAAAAAAAGGTAGACCGTGCTATACATGGAAAACAACTATAGAAAGGATAATTCAGAAATCAGGGAAGAATGAAGAAAAATGGTTAGAAATGACAAAAGACAAGAAATCAATCAACGAAGAATCCCTCAGGTTATGCGACATACCAGAAACCAGTGACTCTGAAATGGACCAATGATGCCAGTAACACCAAGAAAACATTCAAATAAAATGAATGTACCTATATAACCTTCCCGCTCCAATCCCTATATGTCCTTAACATGCGCTAGGCAGTCGCACTACTAGCAATCAGCATGTACCCCTCCAACCCAGCGTAAACGGCCGGCCCGGCGGTATATCCGGGAGTGGCAGAAATGCTGACCGTACGCTGGTTCAATCAATCAATCAATCAATCATATTTTACATTTTTTCTCACGAACATTGATTAAGTATGTTCACAAATGAGAGGATTCATACAACAACATCGCCAATTAAACTAGTAACAGTAGCAAATGCTTTATGAGCATTTGACAATAAAATTGGTTGTGTATAAAATCATCAAGTCTTAGTTTAATCGTATACAGTACGCTAGTAACTAGTATTCCACAAATCCTTTGTCAGAAAAAAAAATAGGCTTCGAAAGACACAGAACGATTGCTACAGGTTTGATTCTGGACTGATGTCAGTAAGAATTCATGGTTATATACACGCAGCAATTTGCACATTTATATAAGTGCTTTTATATTATACCGACGCCTCAGTCCTCCTGAATGTTAATGATGGTTTGCGAAAAATAGCAAAAACGAAGATATATGCATTGTACTTCCGAATGAGGCAACCCTTGCCATAACATGCACAATGGACAGAGAAATTCAGTAAAACATTCATATAATGAAATACAGGAGCCCAAGAAAAAGCAAGATATCATATTGCAGCAATATTGGATACAGAGCAGCAATTCAATTTGCGGCCTTATTTATGAGGCATGGTTTCAGAAATGCAATTACAATTAATAATCGGCCAAAGCGTTATTTGTTTCGCGCAGATAATACGAAAGTGCGCTGCGAGCTGAGGCATTGGTTTTAATCCTTTGAAGTTTAATTAAATAAGCGGAATGTACTGATTCGAGGAAATTTGAAAAGTTACGGTAGTGCTGCGTGGTGCTTGTATTATCATATTCCACTTCTTAGTACTGCTGAAATATGTTGGATTCTTTAGGAGGAATTTAGCTAATTAGCTTTATTGCGTTATCGTGTACCTAAATATGTTTCAGGGATATGTTGAAATGGACAGGCAAACCTATAAGTAAATAATATGTAGATAAAACTGCCATAAAAGAACCAACTTGAAGGCCAGATACAACAATTAATAATTGCTTTGTATGATGCCAAAAAACCTAAAATCAAATAGGTACAGTGTTTTACGTTGCAATGAGCAACATACATATAATGTATCAAAATTTTAGGCAAACCGCTTAGATCTCTGATTTCCAAATCACCATATATTCTCAAAGATTATTTTGATTTTGTTGATAAACTTAAAGGCTGTAAATTTGACAGTGTTGAAATTTCATTTCACAATATTTCATCATTAAAGGTAGTTCCGTTATTTACTAACATAACCATGGGTAGACACAGTTTTGAACTGCATCCTAAGTTCCAATTTGTGAACGATATTCTTGCTTTTCTCATACAATACTTCCAAAATTTAACAGCTTCAATGATTGCTTACAATGTACCATAGAAATAGCTTCAAATACCACTACATTTTTTAGATAGCAAGATTTAGTTAGCTATCAATAAACTATTAATGGCCAAAATATGTCGCAAACCAACATAGTCAGGCAAATATTCAAATTATTAAAAAAGCTACCGGTTTGGAGATCCTAAAGCCGATTAGAGATGAACTTCCTAGAGATTTCATAAAAAATATACTAATTCTGTAAAATTTAAGGATTGTGCTGATTGCAGTTACCTCGGTGAAACCGGTCAATATTTATCTAAGAGAACGAAATAACATCAATACCACGTTAATCATTCAACCTTATGTCAAAATGCTTTTCACAATTCTAATGTATGAAGTTTTTTGGAACTGAAATTTTACATAATAAAAAAAATTAGTATTAAGGTATATTTTGAAAAGATGTATATCTCTACCAATATCAACCCTAAAACAAATTTCAAAGGTGTAAGCACAAGTTATTGCAAACAAAACACGCAAAATATTTTCATACCTGTAATTTCCAAATAACAAGGCATATTTACTTTAATGCTGTTTTATTACTGTTTCCCAGTGCCTATTTTATTTTACAGGGTTTTCCATTACGAATATTCAGTTTCAGTCTATTAAATTCTTATACAGCTTTGTGTTAGTTTTCACAGCAAAATTGTAGACCAGTGTTAAGTATCGTTTTATACTTATTTTGTAAATGTTTATAGAACATTTTCCCAGTGGGGCAAATTATTTTATTAAGGGTTTAAAAATTTGATACTGAATTTGGAATTCCATCCTATGAATATCTATAAAACTGTTATATTAAGCCTTGATACGACCACTTACAAAACTGTGTTTTTCTATGGGTATTTCTTTTCTGTGTTAAAGTGTTTCATCTTTACTTTTGAAGTTGCTAAATGCAACAAAATTGCTGCTTAATAAGTAATACCGTTACATTTATGAGTTTTTTTATAGTAAGCTGATATATAACCATTTTATTATAACTGTTTTGTAGTATTTTTACAACACAGCTGTTGCTATTCATAAAACTATGCTATAATACCTAGTAAAGCCATTCCAGAACACTGTATAGGATTTAAAGGTATTTGAAAGATATGTCTAATTTGCGTCCTCAAATATTCTATAAACATTGTGACAATGTTTACTGTAGTGCGTTGTTTTATAAAAACTATTCTAGAGATGCTTTTCTAGCTATTATAAAATTGTAAATTGCCTTTATCTGTTTGTTATTTCATATTCTATATAGTTGTGAATTGCAGATGTGACTGTGAAACCCTCTTTTTGTAATGCAACCTTTTTTGCTCATGTAAAATTGTTGGTGATTATAGTTAGTTTGACTAATATAAGGGTGTGTAAACAAAAAGTCCGTACAAATGCAACCACTGATTGGGAAACTGATTAAAAAATAGCGTTTACAAAAAGATTAATTATTATAAAACATAATGCGCCCCATAATCAGTCGCTAATCTCACAATTGTAAAAATTCTAGCCATTAATGTTTCAAAATGTTCTTTTTATAATTTCGAACTTTGCCGAGAGTTCTTTGCCGTAGTTCTTCATTTGTTTTTACTTCCCATCAATCGACGTATACCTTTTGTTTTAGTAGGCCTCAAAATCTCTCAATCGGTCTCAATTGAGGTACGTTAGGAACAATATATCTACACGCGGAATATAATATTTTATATGCTCTTGAAAAGTCTCAATTGTTTGAGTACCATAATGAGCTTTTGCCATGTCTGACCAAACAATATATTTGGCGTCATTATGAAATATTTTTATGAAGAGAACTAGCCTTTCATTGGTATACACATTTTAATAGATATACATACTTAGTCCTGAAGGCACTATACAGGGTCCGCCACTTAAAACTCCCCAGGCTCGTATTTTCGCTATTTTTTTTAGGTACAACCTTAAGTTATATATGAAAGTGTAGGTCTTTTTAAACTCTTTAAAAATAGAATATTGGGTGTCAAAAATTTTTTTGTTAATTATCATATTTTGCAAATAAAGTTAATTTTTGTAAACATTTTTTAACCTTACCCCGTATAATAAATATTGCTTTGTAGTTGAATGCCGCCTTTTATTTCCTTCAATTTGTTTCTATACCATGTATGCGGAATTTTTACTCCTTCTTAGTGAAAAACAGGAAAAACTATTCGCCGCCATTTTTGTTAATAGGGTTGTTCGGAATTTTTGAAGTGTTATTTTAGTAGCTTATTACGGTACAAATTATGCCAACATAACCATCGCTGCACACAAAACCCCAAAACTTTTTAATAAATAATGTACAAAGTTCGTTCAGAGAGAGAGAGAGAGAGATAGAGAGAGAGAGAGAGAGAGAGAGAGAGAGAGAGAGAGAGAGAGAGAGAGAGAGAGGCTAGAAAACGAAACCCTGCAATGAGGCTAGTTTGGTTTTCTKCATCACGCACTAGCCTCATCGCAGGGTTTCGCTTCCTAGCCTCTCTCTCTGTAGAACGAACTTTGTACTTTATTWATATAAAAGTTACTCAAAATTTTGGGGTTTTGTGTGCAGCGATGGGTATGTAGGCATAATTTGCACCGTAATAAGCTACTAAAGTTACACTTAAAAAATTGTGAACAGCCCTAGAACAGAACATGGCGGGGACTAGTTTTTCTTGTTTTTCACTAAGAAGGAATAAAAATTACGCATACATGATAAAGATACAAATTGAAGAAAATGAAAGCCGGCATCCAACTATAAAGCAATATTTATTATACGGGGTAAGGTTAAAAAATATTTACAAAATTAACTTTATTTGCGAAATATGATAATCTGCAAAAAAAATTTTGGACACCCAATATTCTATTTTTAAAGAGTTTAAAAAGACCTACAATTTGACACATAACTTAAGGTTGTACCTAAAAAAATAAAGAAAATACGAGCCTGGGGAGTTTCAGGTGGCGGACCCTGTATATGGAGTGGATCATTCCTTTGAACTGAATGCTAACCATACCAAAATCTTTTTCTGAAACTTGGCATGACGTTTGATTGTCACATCATTGGGCACTTCATTACCCTCCTTAAAATGATAATTTTCGCAGTTTACTTATTTGCTCTTCTAACTGTTTTTGTCTATATTTGGGTGCAGATTTTCGTTTCTTAAGAGTCACTTTTTTTGCTTTAAGAATATTTTTCACATATGAATGTGATATTTTAAATTTTCTACCTAGTTTTCTTAAGAATTGTCTGATCTTACCAGCAGCTTCTGACTCCAGCTTCTTTTTTCTGTTTTCAATCATTTTTTTTGTTTTCTTTCATGGCCTTTGACAGTGTTGTCAGGGTGGCGAACGTTCTCATTCCTTCGGGAAGTTTCACACGATCCGTTAATAAGTTAGCTCCGCTGCCAAATTCGACCCACTAACTTGCATTACTGCTTAAACTCTAGTTTAAAAAATTTTTGTTTGGTTTTACTATTTTTCATTTTCACATGGATATAAATTCCTTAATTATTATAGTATTTTTATTTAATTTTCACACAAAATTATTATTTTGGGCGGGGGTGGGGGGGTGGGGGGTAATGTTCGTTACTGATACAAAATGTCCCTGATCTCTTCCTTTTTTTTCCTCCTTTTCAGGCATAGTGTGTATGTTGCCCTGAAAACAAGAGACACTTATCTCTAAGCTGTGTTATAATTATTAACGGAGAATAGGCACTAGGGATCCAGCGTTCCATATTGTGTGGTATACGAAGTACAATCTCTCGGTGCCTATATATTTCGCTGTGCTGCGGTTAACCGCTGAAAAATTCACGGATAACCCGGGTGCTACCCACCATACACGAAATCAAATTATTGCACCATTGCAGTTCCAGAAACGCAATAACAATTAATGTTCTGTTAAAGTGCTGTTTGCTTCTCGACCGTCGTGTGGGGCGCCAACCGTCCCAATTGGCTAAGAGCTCGCTGTTACTAATCCTTTGAAGTGCAGTCAAACAAACGTCAGGCATCCGTTCACTGCTTTAACCGCATTCGTAGGGGTACGCGAAAGGAGATTATTAAAACCCGGCAGAGCAGGGGTGGTAGCGATGCGAGGGTAGAAAAAATTCGAGCTCGCTCGCTGATAAATTATGTAGACATTCAAAGCAAATTTAATCAACTACACTGGTTCACTTGTAGGATCAAATTAAATCTGATTGTAAACGAAGAACTAGGGACCTAGCAACCACTTATGATGTTTCTGTATACTTGGTTAAATTAGTGCAGGAACAATTAATTTTAGTTCGTACGAATACCTGCATTTTCTGCCCGTAAACGAGCAGACTAGCTAATTAAAAACCTTCGTTGCTGATGCGAATTCAACCTTTGTTTAAAAAGTAGAACCGTGAGCATTTACCAGTCCATGAACACATCAGCAAAATGCAAATGTCTATTGTTTTATACTACAATAGAGATCATATGTCAAACAAAAAAAAAGTGACTATTGTTTAAAATGTACTTCTCGCATTAGACAAAGACAATGTTTAAATGCGAACTACAACTTTGATACGAGGATTAATGCTTTCGGCGTCCATAATGTTAGATAATATACTGCAAAACAGATGAATGATGGCGAACCTGAAAATAATGTCAATAATTCATACGCATACATGTGCGTTGTCAAATTACTATCGATACCAAAAAACGAATGAAATAGAAAACATACTTAGAAGGAACAATAAGACTACAATAAAGAGAACTAATTACTAAGTACAAACAAGAGAAACAAAAATAATAAATCACACATTCGAGTGAGATGTCAAATTACTACCAGAAATTGAAGGCAAATGAAAAAGAAAACAAGCGAAACGACATTATACAATGAAGAGAATTAATACATAGGTACATATGCACTATCTAACAACTATCACAGTCACTGTCACTACTAGCTTGTAAGTTAATAATTAGAGGTTCCACTTCACTGAGATTATCAACAAACACTTCGTGCTCCATATATTTGTTCCCTACTTTAATCACGTGGTCACAGCGCTTCTTCCAATCTTCTGGTGTTATCTTGCTGAATTCTTCTTCGGCTATGATCCTTGCGTCATCCAATTTAAACGTGACATTTCTTGCACCAACGTTGTGTTTTACTGTGGCCCAAATTAACTCGATGGGATTCAAATCCGAGTGGTAGGGTGGTAAGCGTAATACGGTATGTCCATGACTTCGTAACAAGTTATCAAACTTGTACGTTACATGGAGCTTTTTGTAATCTTTAATAATTTCGTACAGTTTTAATTTCAAACTGTTTGGATCGAAATTAATGTTACGATCCGTAAGCCATCGCACCATATTTGCTATCTTGGAATTCGACGACGGTGCTGGATTGGTTTGCACATTATGGTACGGCGCATTATGAATAACAATGACCGAATTCCTTGGCAAATTGGGGATTAACATGTTTTCCAGCCACTTTCCGTAATACCCAGAATTCAATTCTGATTTGTAATTACCACTTTTTGTTCCCGACTTGAACATTAATGGGCATCCAGGTAAGAACCCCTTTTCCCATCCTGCGTGTATGATTATAAGCCTCTGACCTTTGGACATATTTGCAAATAATTCTTTTGTCGAATCATCTGTCCTGTTTTTCGACAAAGCGTGTCCACTATGCAGGTAAGTTTCGTCCAGATATACAATTGGTGTATTCTGGCTGCGGAAATATTTTATTTTCTCCAAATATGAAATTCGAAGTGATCTGATGTCGTGCCTTTCGATTAGCACTTTCCGATTATTTTGAGTTCTCCTGCACCTGAATCCCATGTTGTGCAATAAAACCCTCAAAGTCTAGTTCGATCCATGCCAATCCAAGTCAGTTCGTATCTTATCTTTTATTTGTGCTACTGTCACACGATTTCCTTCGGTCTTGTGAAATTCCTACACAATATGACGCAAATCAGTCTTGTATTCCGGAAAATCGGCACTCTTCCTCGGTCTCTTCTTTCCAGGAGTTCTGAACTGTGGGTTTCCATTATGTTCCGATGCATTACAATCGCCTTCACGAACAATCCTCTCGATAGTTCTGACAGAGATTCCTGTAGCACTGTTCACACTTTCAAGAGTATCTGAGGCACCGCTTTCATTTTTAAAATAATAAAACGCACGGTACACTACTTCCGTCGTTTGACTTCGCAAAGTTTTTTTTTCACCGTCCGACATCGTATTTTAGGAAGGATTGCTGCCACCATAAAACACTGACAACAATTATTAATTGTTAGATGAGAAACATACCAAAAATTATCCCAAGATGCTACCTCAAAAATTTCCAAAATTACTAATGATCTTATCAAATCTTTAAGTTCTAACTGTTTCCGATTGCATGGTACCAAAATGTTATGGTTTGCCCAAAATCCATAAAACTAATGTTCTGTTAAGGCCTATAGTCAATAAGATTGGCAGTCCTTGTTACAGATTGGCAAAATTTTGTGCTAACTATTTGAAATAATATGTGGGAAAAACCTGTAGTTTCATCAAGAATTTTTCAGGCATAAGTATTTCAGAAGATGATATTTTAGTCACTCTGATCACTCAATCAAGATCTTGCAGTTTGATGGTATTGTTATTATTTTTAATTTTAGTGTATTTAGTGTATTTAAAGGACGTCTCAATATAAATTTATAAATAGTGAAAATAAAATAGGACTTACGTGACTGCCCTATAAGACACCTCAGAAATGAGACGTACCATTTTTTTGAGAGGACACTATTTAACGACTTGTATTCTATATTACTTCAATATTAAGACTATTAAAGGCTTTACAAAAATCTGTGTATACAGATCCAATTGATTGCTTTTTTCCAATGAGTTTAGAATATAGTTCTTGTAAATATGCAGTTTAGATACTGTACTTTTTTGCGTCATAAAACCGTGCTGATATTGCGAAATCTGGGCTTCGTACCTTGAAAATAATTGATCAGCAATCATTGATTCCACAACCTTGCGTAACGATCAACAGAGCTTATGACAGGGTAATTTTTTGGTCCATCTTAATGTAAATGAGAGCTTCCATTTTTCAGGAAAAGTCCCACAATTTATTGATAAAACCGATACAGGCAACAATAGTGATGGGCTACATAATTTTACCAAGTCAGCAGGAATGCCGTCAGGTCTCACTAAAAGAACATTCTAATGATAAAGGCTTTCTAAAAACAGTATTACCACAAAAATTTCATGTGACTAAGGTTATGGAAGCCATCAAGCTAAACTTTTGGTAGGACTATGAATGGAATTATCCGGATTTACCATAAACGTCTTACCAGAAGTCTGTAAACCTATTTGATAAAACTTCAACATTATTTGAACTCCTGCTGTCATTATAAAGGTCATAAAATGGGGGATACCAGAGGACTTCGTTTTAAATCCCACATAATTTCAAAAATATTTAGAGATTAAGCTTGTACTGTTTTCATTGTATTTGGTAACAAAGTTTTTTAGTCTTGGATATAGCTTAAACAATAGTTATTGGGCGTAAATCCTTAATTTTATTGCTGTCTGATCAAAAATCGTGACGCAAAATACACACAAATTATCCTTTTTTAGCTACTTGATTATCAATATACCCAACGGAAAGCTGCAAATACACTCTTTTATTTGAGGCAGTACTCGTACACCGTTTTTATGTTTATGTCCGTTATGATTTTTAAAATTAAGCATCTTCAAATGCCGAATTTAGCGTCTTACACGGCAAACAGCTAATATTAGCATTGGTTGTTTGCCAAGGAACCGCCCGAACTAAACACAATACATTTCCAGGGTTCGCTTGTTTAGGTATAACCTGCTGTGGGTTTGATATTCCCATAAGAGATTGTGTATTGAGGACAGAGGGAACTCAGTGTTTCATGTATCTTTTGCTCCTTTAATACAATGGTAATTTTAAAGCCTATTATAATTAATCACTGATAAATGTATATCTCCGTCAAATATTACTCCTATTTAAGCTACAAGCTTTGTATATAAAAATATTGTAAGCTTAGTGTAAGCACACGGAAAATCAGTGGAGGGTTGATTTTCCATCTAGCAATACCGTTTAACTGAATTTGCATCCCAATTCAGCGATGTTAAATCGCAACTTGAGAGTAACGAAATAAACCTGAACGTGGTTATATCCACATATTCATCCAAATATTTATTTTCCAAAAGTGCACAAGAGATGATATGTGTTTATAGAATCTGGTATTATGTATGATACACAGCGATGTCATGAAAATGTAATTCAACATGCTGACAGAGTAAAAAAAATTGTGTAGCATCAGCATACATTGTTATAAGTGCAATAGTTAATAAACCCTTAGTATATATCTTACATATAACAGTACTAAACTCATTTCTAACCTGCTACACACACATAAATTTGCATTCGTCGATTTTGCATATACAAACAATTTTTCATACTAAATCGCGTTTATTGGTGGTTTATTATATACCTAAAGGATATCAATGATGTACAGATGATTATGGTATGACTTGGTTTGGGGCCAGTAGAATTATTTAAAATGACGACAACCTTTTTAAGCACAGAACCCTTGCAGATACAACGTAATTAAGCACTTCACTAGGCAACCAAGGGCATATATTAAAGCTGACCACGATTCACAACGATCGCACAAGTTAAGGAATTGCAAACATAGTTGGGACCAACAAATCAACTTGAATCATGCTAATCGAATAAAAAAATATGCTCAACATCCAAAATCCAGTTCATTATTGACTGTGTGTGCAATATCCGGTAAAATACAGGGACACTAACCATAACAATTAGGTACTTTTAAAAGAGTAAATAGTATTCGAATATTCATCACTTATCAGCTTCAATTGGATGAAAAAAAGTAAGTTTGTGGTTACGTAGTTTCCGCCATATCACATACAAGTGCCTTGATGATAACAAACATTTTTCATTTCTAAGGCGCGTGGATGTCAAACAGGTCTGGTTTTTATACATACATATCAAAGAATTTGTTTCGGTAATCAGTAAATTACCATCGGGGATATCAGAAAATATACAATAAAGAATTTTAAGGCAGTACGTTTATGTTATCAGTATTCTAAATCGCCATACTGTACTCTTCTGCATGGTACTTTGATATCGACAGTTTATAATGCATCTAAAGCAGATTTGAATGTTTAAGGAACCTATAGACATGTGTCAATTATTGTCATAACCAAAACATAATCATCGAAAATCGCACTGAAATAGAAAATTATGTCTGCACCACTTGCAGTATACATTCCGTTTCAGAAAATGGATCCCTGTGTTTAATTTGCTTTAGAATCCATAGCGGAACGCCTTTTGCGGTTAGATAAGCAGGCAAGCTTATGCACTGTATAAAGGCACCGCGGTGTGACTATTTGCTTTTCATTAAACTTCAAAAGATCATAACTCATTTATTGGGAAGTGGAGTCTGCTGATGTTAGACGGAAGTAGCTTTCTGGCGGAGTTCATTATTCCCACTTATAGTAAACCAGCACACTTTATAATATGCACAATAGGGGAAAAGTTCTCACCTTCTTGTCCGTTTCCAAGCGGGATAGTCTCTCCCGCCTCTCTCCTCCACGCGATTGTTGGTTCCGGTGATCCGGTGGCAGCACACCGCAAACTAACGTTCGAACCCTCTCGAACCACCATGTCCGTACTTGTGGGATAATCCAGTATATCTGGAGGAACTGGAAGTTAAAATTGATTGTTTTAAGTGAAGTACTTTCTTTGAGTTATTATCGTGTTGTGATAAATTGGAAACTGCAGAATAAAACTGTCGGCAACGAAGCATAATTAAATTAATTATCTCTGTTAGTAGTAATGAAGCTTGGATTAGTGTAGGCCATCAGTGAGATTATTTTCGGAGCAACACATAAAGTGAACAATGAACAGAATGATTTGTCCTAATGTTTCTCAATATGACAGTTTAATATGTGTTTCTATTGTTATCGTGCTTTAATAAGATTGCTCCTGAATTATTTAGAGTACTCGCAGAAGGTCATATTTTCAGCAATCTACTCGTATTAGAAACGAACATTACAAAATCGATATTATTGGGTGTCGGATAGACTAATTTGCTTATAATCGAATTTGCTTGCAATGTTATGTATTTTTAGAGTCAGCCTGGTCGTCTTTTCTTTTTAAGTTAATAAAATAATATGCATGTAAAGTTATTGAAAACCCCATGCTTTGTAGAAAATATGTTTACAGATTATATCATCTACATTCAATTATTGAAAAAGGAGTCCCATTTTTATATAAACAGTGTAAATAGTATCCTTTCTCATTGCTACTGACACTGTACATACAAAATAACAGACACTAAGCGTAACCTCGAGTGAAATCTTTAATTGGACCTAAGAAACATACTTATTGAGCATTAAGCTTCATACGAACGAGCAATTAATGTGCATGTGCATGTGTTGACGTCGCAGCAGGACATCGTGGATACATTTGCTTCCATCTTCTCGGATTCATTTGTGGGAGCTTCTAGTCACCACTGTGACGAGTTATTTGTTGTGGACGCCGGGTGCTGTGAATTTTGTGGTCAGTGGGAGTGTGTATTGACTACAATTCTTGTTTGAACACGTCCGATGTTCAAGACTCTGATATACTTAAGGCTGCTAAAGGGTTGAAAGCTAACTTTGTATGCGGGCCGGACAATCTTCCCGCAGTTATTATTGTAGACTGTATTACTAGTTTTTTATTACCTTTGCATCATATTTATTGTTATTGTTAAAATCATCAGTGTGCCGTGATTGCTGGAAAGTTGCACGAGTTATACCTGTTTATAAGTCTGGTAACAGATCGAATGTTCGTAATTATGGGCTTATAGCATTGGGGTGTAATTTTGCTAAACTTTTTGACGCTGTCTTAGCGAAGGTTTTGTGTTCTCATGTAAAATGTAAAATATCTGATGAACAGCATGGATTTGTCAATGGCAAAACAACCTCTACAAACTTACGTGAGTCTGTTTGAGTTTGTTTCTTCTGCTTTGGATCGTAGGCTGGAAGTTGATGTGATTTATACAGACCAAGGCGTTCGATCGTGTTCACCACTTTATTATGCTTTATAAATTGCGTCAGTACGGAGTTAGCGACAGTATGCTGTTTTTGTTTGGGTATGTAGAATTTGGAGGCTATATATCCAGTGTGTATGATGTGCGTAGTGGTGTGGCATAGGGTTCCACGTTAGGTCCACTTCTTTTTATTATATATTATAATGATGTTGTAAAATGTTTAAGCAATTCTCGCACGTTTATGTATGCAGATGACCTTAAGATAGCCAAGATTGTTGATACGGTGGTGAACAGTTGCGAATTGCAAGATTCTATTGATGCGTTTGTTGCTTGGTGTCGGCGTCACTGTTTAAATATTAACTATAAAAAATGCAAAAAGATTACATTTGCCAGAAGAAATGATAAAGTAATATTTAATTATAACATTTGTGGTACGTCTTTGGAGAGTTGATAGCAAATTAACGTTCGCTCCGGATATAATACACATTTGTAATGTTGCTTTAAAATCGTTTTATATTTCGTGCTGCTAGAGAATTTAATGATATACGGTGCACTAAATTGCTTTATTATTCTTTAGTGCGTTCTAGATTGGAATATTGTTGTACTTGCTGGCAACCGTATCAACAAGTTTATGTAAACTGTATTGAAAATGTGCAACGGAATTTTGCTAAATTTCTTTATTTTAAAGAACATCATTCTTGGCCACCTCTGCATGTTGATCACAGTTATCTGCTGAAAGTTACCTCTATGAATTCGCTTCATGCCAGAAGAAAAATACATAGTGTAATATTTTTGCAAAAAAATAGTTAATGGAAGGTTATATTTAGCACTTTTGCTGTCCAAATTAAATTTCATTGTTCCGAGACTGTGTAGCAGAAATTTTTTTACATTTACATATGTATCTCCCAACACCTTCCACTGCCTCAATTGTCCAATGTTGTCGCTTGTTCGCATTTACAATGATATTAGCGAAAGATATCCTGTTTTTGACATTTTTAATTTGAATTTTTGTAATTTGAATACTAGAAATGAGTTGTTAAATTGTTTTGATGGCAAGGCTCATTAGATTTAGTTTTGTTACATGTAATATGAAATGTGGTTATTTGCTTTTTGTATACATTTAATTGTCCACTATGGACCATTTGGTTTGCTGGTTATAATAAATATTACTTGAATATAATATGTTTTAAATATATGCGATTAGTCAAAAGTACGGGAAAACAGGTATATTTCTGTAAATATGAACCTACAGCAAAATGTTTAATGACAAAAGCTTTTTCCTAATTATTTTTCACTTAATATCCTAATTTTATGGGGCTTTGTACAGCTTCTTTATCTTTGAAACGACCTGAAGTTTATTTTGTATTGCTCGATAACTAAATGTTCCTGTTTTGAAATAAACGACAAAAAGCCAATATTGGTTTTTATTAATTCATAATACAGGTGATGAGAAGTTATTTTTACATTGCTTGACTCAACACTATCCTTAAATTCAATATGACAACAAAAACAGTTGCAATCAAAGTAATATATATAAAAAAGTTGCAAAAAAATAAATATCTCTCAAGAGAGCTGCTGCCCATTAGATCGCCATAGAATATGAAATAGAAATTACATCATGCGGTAACAAACAATAATCATTTTCATCATCGAAGAATCATCTATATTAGTAAAATTGTAGTCCTATACAACACAAGACGCATGACCAGGACGCTGCTCACAAAAGACCTAAAGACAGCAAGACTCAGTGATGCAAAATAGCATACACACCCATAATTCTTCGCTTAAAACAAAATGGAAACACAATAAGTAATTAAACCTTGCGAACAAATGCTGGCGTTTTTTTTTAAACCAGAGCCATAACTACCACTTACAAGAACTTTTGGATAATGCCTAAACCTCAACTGAAAAGGTACTTCACCTGTAAATGTATATATCCAGAACTACAAAAAGCGCTGCGGGTAGCGTATTGTGTACGACAAGAAAACAAATGCCCGAAAGCCACTAAGGGCTTTGTTTTAAAATGATTTCAGTTTTTATGGCAATTCAAGCTCAACACAGCTCTCCTTTTTTGACCCGCCTGCGTCCGCCTGCAATAAATAAGTCTTATTTTCACATTTTCTACGGAGCGTCGCATGCCTGGCCGGCGGGCACGTTCAAGTGACAAAAGGTAATTCGTTCCGATGGTACAGGACATCGAGCAAAAACGAAGAGCGGTAGCGTAGCAACCCCTCTCTTATAAAGAAAAAAAATGTCCTTTATGGATGATGAGAAAGTAGACATCTGTTGCCGAAACCGAGCACGATTTCTAATGAAATACACAGTCTTTACGGACTGGGAGACTTGTTGACTGCACTCGTTGACGAATAATTTGTAGAGTACTTGATCGGATACAGTTCGTAACCGACATACAAGTACATACCTTATTATAGAAATGTAACCGAGATAAATCTACAAAGTACTGAATGCCAATTTTCACGTCCTTGAAATTTTAGCATTGCCTCTTTTTTAAGTTTAAATGACTCCTATTTCATGAGAAAGACCATTTTATATATGGGAGTGTCTTCGTAGCCGGCGCTGGCCACTTGCATTATGACCAGCGTTAAACTTGTTCAATGTTCATCATGTAAAATTTTTTATTAAAGAAAGTATTACGAACCTTTTCTTATAAAACACATGACAATTACGTGGAAAAACAAAGAAACATTAAAAAAAATAACACATCCAATTCTGCTTTTCCTTTTTAAACAGATAAGTGTTCTTCAACATCATTCTGGGCGGCCTCTCATTCTTACAACGGGTATTTTAATATCAAAAAGTATTATGACTCTATTCTTAGCCTCAGCAACTTTTTGTTCGATCCCTAGATCTTATAAATCAGCGATTTGTCAGTGGTCTGCGATTTGTTTGAAAAATTATTGGCGATTTCTACGAAAACGTCTCGCACACCTGAACAGTTAAATTAAAGTTCTAAATCAGAAAATTTTAAAATTGCTGATTTTAATTTGGCATTTACAGATTCATATCTGTTATTCACACATTTTTAATAGTCAGATACAAAACATATCCATTGCTAATTGGTTCCCCAGTTCTCTTCAACATAATCCATAACGACTACAGGGATATTATTCATCATTCCTATGTACAGTTCTAGATAACGTTCCTCGGTGGGAGTATACGCTAACATTTGCAAATAATCTTTGACAACTTCACATTCCATTCTCGATAAATCCATTTTTTTCGTACTCACTTCACTATTAAAAATCTGAAGTGTACGAAATAAACAAATTTGTAAAGAAGCAGTTGGAAAAGGTTTTTTGAAAACATGTGTTTCCTTATTATGTTTATCAGACATATGACTTATGTCAGATGCATTAACATTGAACCTTTTAAAAGTTTTTATAAACCAAATATTTTCTTCAGTTTCATTAAGAAGCATACCAACTGCTACTACTTCACCACTTCCTTCTGAATTTTCCAATTAAGTAGGTAGCTGCTCTACTGCTGTGTAGATAGTACATGCCATCTACAAAAATCATTTTTGGATAAGAAGCAAATGTATGTTTCATTTCTGGATCTTGAAAATAAAGTTACTTGAAATTTTCATGCTTATCAGAGTTAATCTGAACTTCATATTTGTAAGTATATTGTAGTTTTGAAATTCATTCGTCAAATTTTGCTTTGTCTTGAGTTTCCCTACTAAGATTGGTCGTCTTTCAAAATCACAAGGCAATCAGATTCACTTATGATKTTAATTTGTATGACTTTTTTGTTAGCATGTGTTTCTAAAGCTGCTGTTGAGGTCAGTTTCTCTGGAATTTTTAAACGTTGTTGGGGCAAACTTTATATAATAAAAATATAAAAATAATAATGTGATGGATGATTGTGTTTGTCATTTAATTCTATTATATTCAAAAATTTTCCACGTGGTGTTAATTTTACAATAAAAAACAGATTGACATAATATAATTTAACCGCTTACGCAGACCGCAATTTTAAGCTAAATATTTTCAGAAAAAACTTTGATAACTTGGAACGCTTTAATAGAGTAATTATTTCGTCTCAGAGGAAGAATAAAGAAATAATAGCCAGCTTTAGATCTAGGTTCCTCAGGAATCAGTTTCTGACAACTGCCAGGATATGGCGCAGGAAGGATGGGAACAAATCTGCTATACTTAAATTTATTTATTTAATTTTATTTAGGTTGTTGGGTATGTATAGAATACAACGCAGTAGGCAATTAACCGTAACTATTTAACAAGTACCTAGGAGGAATTTTCATGAATATCTGGAAAGACCAGTCTATAGTATCATAAATAGTTTTAAATGACAATTATGGTGTTTTAGAATTGAGTTTTATAACCTTATGTTAGCTAAAACTCCGGCAGAAGGACTCTACATTTTCAGTTTATAATAATAATCTAAATTATTTATTCCTGTCACCTTTTAAAATATAAAGTAAATAATATAATCTTATGTAATACACAGGTTGTAGTTGAGTATCTCATCAATATTAGTATCATAGATTTATTCGAGTGTACTTCGCTAACGGATACGAAAAATTAATAAATACAAGTTTCCGAGAAAAGATAAAATATATTACCATTACTTAATGCCTTAAAGACTGTAAGTAGCGTTAGTGTCAAGTAAGAGCACACAATTGCAGTAGATAAATGGGGAACACAAAAGTTAAATTCATTTTTATATTCGAACGAACCAAAATTCCCGAAACTGTTTACGTTTTAGGAAACTGGAACGGGATTTTGTTTATAGCTTGTGTACTTACCTACAACATCCAAATACCCCACTTGGCTCTTCATAGGATCCGTATTAATTTGACACATGTACCACCCCCTGTCCGACTCCCTAACATCTCTAATGTGCAGGTACCATGTGCGATGCTCTGTGTGGGTGACCCCTATCCGGTGGTTCTTCGTGATGACGTGACTGTGTATTGTTAAAATCGTCTGGGTATCCACCCTCAGCCATGCCACCTGTAACAAGAGTCGGATTCAGCGGAGCCCTTTATACATTGTTACCGGGAACGGGCCGTAAATTATGCAAGTGTATAATGGAAATGTATAGAAACAAAAGAAAAAAGTGGCGCTGTACGTTTGAAGTTTGTTAATTAAATGTGAATATAAAACGCAGCAGTGGTCGGGGCGCTTGATGTAAAAAAAATTCTCGGCTCTTTCCTCAGAAGTTATATTTGCTGCTTAACTTTTTACAAAAGAATAAAGAGTCCAACTTTTCGCCACGAGGAGCTTTGGTTATTAATTGCGTCCTTCTGCAAATCTTGTGGAGCTTCGCGATAAATTATTCATGCACTCGCACACCGAAAAATTGCAGGAAAACCGGGATCTGGATTTGGGGCAGTCGATTCGCTCTTACTAGCGGGAATAATGTTTATTTTGTAGCATAAAAACTGCAGGACATTGTTTGAGATGTTTGAATATCTTTGGTTTTAAATTGAATGTTATGATACTGATAACTGTTATAAAAACGCATTAAATTATCAACAGTATTTATAAAAAGGTGTTTGCAGTTCAAGCCAATTACATGTAAACGCAACTGGTCATGGAATACTGAGCAAACTTTGGAAAACTAAAATATCAAATTGCCAAAATAATATGATATAGCATTGCTGTACACTCAATGGTTATCTAATTTACGCACAACTTATCATGAGGTTTAAAATGGAATTAAGAAATAATAAAATTACAATCTATAAACAACTAAACTTTTAATAATTTCAAATAGTCGTTGTGAAGGAGGCAAATGAAACACTTCAGTTAGTAGTAGAAAATAACACTTGGTCTGTTTCAAAATACGTATTGAGTATAATATTACACGTTGTAGTACATGTTTCGGCCTTTGCTTGTAGACAAAACTGATACTTATCGTAAAGGATGACAATTTATACTTGTGGTTAGGGGTATTTTGCATTTTATGGCCGCATTTATGCCGTTGGATATTCGTCTATGGAAATCGTTTAATGCTTTGGTTATACGTAATTGTTCTAAAAGTTCTATACGTATATCTACCTTTTTGAATACTATGTAAAATTGTAGAATTATCTTCGTCATGTGTGTGGTTAAATTCCAAGTAATGTTTTGAAAATCCTGTTAATTTAGAATTTTTTGTTATGATATTTTTGTATTCAATTAGTCTTGTTTGTTTGAAATGGCCAGTAGATCCTATATAACAAACATTACAATCTTGATATATAACTTTTGTTAGTTCTCTAACATTTCTTGATTGTTCACTAACAATGCATTTAGGTTAATTTTGTTGACGGGGATAAAACTTTTGTTCTCATTTGTGAGATATTTTGCAATTCTGTCACTCATGTCACTCATCCCTATATAATTTATAGACTGACAAACTTTTTTTGTTTTTGCATAGGATTTAGGATAAAATTGATATAAAATTAATTTGGATTGATGTTTCTTTAGCATTTTTTTCTATCATAGTGGAATTAAAGCCACTACTGAACGCTAATTGCTTTATAAAATTCAATTCATTGTCAAATTCCGTTTTGTTTGATGGTAGATTTACAATTTTATGAAGTAACTATGGAAGGGTGATAATTTAATGATTGTAGATTGTTTAGATCGTGCATGAATTAAAGTGTAGCCATTGTTGGTTTTCTATATATGCTGAAATTCAGTTTCCCTGAATGTTTAGTCTGTTGTCTCTTTCTTTTTCATGTACTGTATTTAATTTAATTTAATTTAATAATATAATAATAATTTAGAAACTCATCTTGGTTTCTATCTGTATCTATCCAAATACAAAAAATGCTGTCAACATATCTCGCCCAAAAGTATGGGTTTTCAACCAATTTACTTTTTTAATTTAATATACCAAAAAGGAGATAGTGGGGAACCCATAGACGCACCAACCTTTTGTGTGTAAGATTGGTTATTAAAACGAAGATAATTTTGAATTAAGCATTCGTTTAATAACGTAGTCAACTCATTCTTTGTTAGGGTACTTAAATTTATTGAAATGATACGTTTTTGTAAAAGATCTTTAATTTCATTAATTGGTATGGAAATGAATAAACTTTTGACATTAACTGAAAGTAGTTTTGGGTTACTGGACAGGGAAATGTCTTGTAATTTTTGTGTGGGGTCTGAATAATTGAGGCCTAAAGTCAATCGGTTCTGGCACTAAATCACTGAGTTTCTTGCAAACTTTGTAAGCTTGTGCATTAATTTAAGATACTACTGGTCTCATAGGTATATTTTCTTTATGCAGTTTTGGGAGAGCATATAATATTCGTGCTTGTGAGTTAGTATTTTTTAAATATACATTTCTCTGTCATAAAATATTCTGTTGCATGTTTTTACCAATGTGATGATTTTTGTTGAGATATTGTTTGTTGGGCCTTTGTAAATTAATAGAAATTGTTCTGGGTTTAAAATTATTATTTACTTTTTCTTACTTCTAATTTTTGTTTAATACTGACTTGTTATCATGAGTGTTGTGTTTTTGAACACGTTTATGCAATTTTCTTTCTTCTGTATGAACTACTTGAGTGCTAATTCTACGTCTACAATAAATAAATGACTTTATCCTGAGTGACATTAGGACAGAATTTCAAACTTTTGTTCAAAAGATCTATATCTATATACATCGACGAGAACAGTTTAGTAATTTTGCATATTAATGCACCAGTTTACAAAGTTTGAAAGAAACCTAGTGATTTAGCCCCAGAAGTGATTGATTTTAGGACTTCAGTAAAAACCTCATTAGACCTCGCCAAAATGATTTATCCTTAAAAATAAAAGCCAGGCACTGGGATGTTTGACAAATATTGCTCCAGATTGCTACTGATCATCTATCAAGAAATATAAATACCACCATTTAGGTATTCATCAAATTCATATAATATCACTCCAAAGATTCACACTACACTTACGTTATTTATGAATTTTTTGCATCCAAAGTGGATTATTCTGAGACAAGTAATGTCTATGTGTGCCTCCGGAATATGTAAAGATGGATTCATCGGTCTATAAACCGTAGGTGTATGAATGATTGAGGTTGTTTTTAGGTACAATACAGCAAACGCTGACAGTATTGTTCTCGCATTTAGAAGTCATGATTTTTGAGTGTAACCACAACTGTATTGAACCAAGATAAAGAACATCAAAGCAAATGCAATAAGTTTGATGGCGTGATTAAGTAAATAAATAATACGCACGACGAAATATAATTTTTCGAATGGCTGCTGATTGAGCATCTCAATTCTATAATTTATGCTACATGCTATTTGATTTATGTATTTCACACATCGTTAGGGACCCTCCCGCCAGATTGTGTACTCGTTTTTCGTGGTTTTACCCCAAGCATGAAGCGACGCCGTCCACGTGTTGTTTGATCTACACCCGCCGATCAACAGCAATATTGTCCTCCACCACACTATTATATGTTCGCCCAGGACTCGGCCAAGCTATCGCACCATCTCCTTCTCATAATTGTGGGATTTTGATGCAGCCCATTATATGTGATGGAACAGATAAACGATTTATGTCCCCAGCACGTGCCCTCAAGATTAAGCTGTGACTGTCCCGGCAATATTTTCGCTCCCCTATGCCCCCATACGGAATCACGACAAGCAGACGTGAGGGGGAAATGATGGCAGGGGATTTAATGTTTTTACGCATCAGGAGATTGAGCCTTCGCGTGGAAAGAACAATAAAAGTAATTGATATTTGGCATTTTGTGCGTCACGCATACGCCGGCCGCATATTCGTTGTATCGGTGGCGTTGGGAAGCCCTTGCCGTGGGTGTAGATTACGATGCGAACTGAATCGATAAGCGTATGTATGTGATTATGGAAATGCGCTCGAAATTGCCAGATATAATAATACCACTAACGGGGTAAGTCTCGCTCTCAGCCAACCCCTAATGTGTTAATGATTCCTTTCCTGATGTATTATTACTCTTGTACACAAGTTTAAATGAAATTATGAAGTCAAAGGAAATGGTGTGATCGTGCAATAGAAGTTATCAAATAAAAATAATAAAGAACAGATGGTGMCTTTTTAAGGATAATAACGAAACATTGGCTTGTAATACATAATGTGGTAGTAAAAGGATTTAACCTGCAGATATCTGTCTCAATCACGTAATTGATATCTCGTTAATTTATCGATTCTACAGCATTACCTACTCTAAATTCAGTTTACTGCTAACACAACGATGATACAGATTGCTGTTCACTGCACTTCCTGCAAGTGGAGTTCGACAGTTATAAGTCAGTCCAATACTAGACTCGGAGACCACCAAGCAGAAGCCCACCCTCTAGCACTAATGTAAGTTACAACAAACACTTTACAATGTCTTCATTATTTACTTTGTGTATCTGTTTTTTTTAGAGATTTATTTATTTATTTATTTAATGTTAATAAACTGTTGCTTGAAAAGACCTAAGTCGTATCACTCCTGCCTTTGTCCCAAGTTATGTTTCAGGTTTTTACGGTGATCCCTAGCACAAGGAGCGCAACCTCAGATCGAGGGTTGTGACAACATGTAGGTACCTAACATGTGTTCAGGTTACCTATAGATGAAAGTTGATAAATATATCATATTAGATAAACCAATACTAAAAAATCACACGTAGGTCGACAATAACAGTAATTAAGAGCTGAAGGAATAAAGGGTAAAGAAATTGTGAAGATATCTAGCGTTTCACAATTTCACTAAGAAAATACATACACTTGCACAGGATGTCGCATATAAATGAGAAAAATAAAGTGTCTAGAAGTATAAGCGTATTTAAAATCGAATCATAATCATTTACCACCTGATGCTAAACAAATAGTTTTGAATATTTATGAATACATCAGAAAGTGGGATCATTACAGATACCAGTAGAAAGACCGAAATTTCACAATCAACTGTGAGAAATATAGCTGTACATGCAATTCAGGGCAGAAAAGTGCGAAAAGACGTTAGTTTTTCGAAGGTTTTCAAAGATTATCACCAAATTTAATACGACGTATTATACTTAAGGAATCTCTACGAATACTGTAATTGTATTAGAGAATGCGTCTTATTATTCTACTCAGATTGAAAAAATTCAAATACGTCTTCATATAAAGAAGTAATCAAAGATTTCCTTTAAAACATGACTTAAATTTTGAGGAATATTATACAAAGTGACAACACTTTGAGGTACTAAAGAAAATTAAGAAAAGTTAAATACACTATTAAGTTGTATTTTCAGAATATTTTTAGTCCCCCAATATAATCGTCACTTGTCACTTGACTCCGACTTCTTATATCTATAAATAATAACTAGCTTGCGCTTTCTATAGAAAAAGAGATTCAATATTCGAAGCAGTCTTATTTCATTCTCTGTGGTAATGTGCTTATATCTTCCAGCCAATTTCTCCAAAAAAAAATTGCTGTATCTGCACCTCCTATGTAATGCAGTAGTTGCAGATGATTCTTACCCCATCACGAAACTGAATTATTTAAATTTAGCACATATTTTCAAAATGACAATGGCATCAACAGTAATTCAAGGTACACAAATCGATTTCATATGAAATTTTTAGGTACAAAACGTTTTCAGTTCATGTGCTCTCTAGAATGACCCTTCCTTGACAGGTCAGCGGAACCTTCCCCAGACTTTTTAGAATCGTTATATTGTAATTGTTCCTACAGCTAAACTGTATATCGATTGCTGCTCTATATAGTTGGGCACAGACCGTGGGTCGTTTGTATATTAAATAAATTTAAGGGCGCCACGCAGTTGTAAAATTCCGCGCTTGGTGAAACTGTGAAACCAAGCGTTTGTAAAATTAGACAATGGATAACTAATTGACAAAAAAACATTACCAGCTCTTGGAATCACGAAATAGTACTATTTTGGTTTACAGTTAAAATGGACACTTACTATTTTAAATAAAAAGTGTGAAATTATTAAATGCGGAATAAAAGAATATGTGGCATGTTAGGCGGGTTCGTTTGGGGGTTGCTTCCGGGAATTCGTTTCGTTTTAACTGGTTCCGCTGTGCTGACCTCCAGTCCCTGCCCGTTCCTGTGTCTCAGTGTCTCCAGGATTTCTTAATTACCACAGCCTTTCGGTAATATGTAAAATTTTGTCGGTAACAGCAAAAACTACTAGCTAATAGACTCCTCGATAATAAAGAAAAACCTTGTAAGCGCCAAAGAGCGTTTTTGTGAACATTTATCTTTAACAAAAGCTATAAACTCACCTCTTCTCGAGGGTTTCTCTTTCTAGATAATGGTAGAGATTTAAACGATAAATATTAACGATTGTTACGATAGATACATATCACAAATCTTGCTGAAACAACTTTCCAGACAACTGACGTGATTGGAGACGCTGACACAAAGGCAATATTACTGGCGTTAACGTTCAGAGTTTTTAATGCTCTGCCTTGCAGCTTCCAGTGCTCTTAATGCAAAAAAACTTAGTAAGAAGGCTCGAAAATCTGCATCTCAGAGACAACTGTTGATAATTAAGTACATTAATAGTGCATGCATTGCAGTTCTCTGCGTTTTAGAACGTATATGTTACAATATTTAGCAATAAAACCGTATACAGTTAATCTTTGGTATCAGATTGTTCTCCAGTTGTTCTCCACATTTTCACGGCATCTTAAACATGCTGTAGCTGGATCCAGCAGAATTATTATGTGGCGAGAAATACAAATTCAGTTTTTGTGCATTTGATAGAAATGGTCAACATTGTTTAACACAAAAGTCCCACCTTTCTTGTTAGCAACACTTTTTCATTCATTTATTAGGGTGAATTTTAAGTATACAATTGCTTAAATTATTAAACACTATACTAGAAGATGTGCAAAATGACTCAGAAACTAATAAATTGGAGTTCATTCCTCCACTTAATCTTTCCGATACTGTTGATATTGACGGTGCAGAGATGATCGAAGATTGCTGCCCAGTTGAATTAATAAAAATTCATTATGAAATGTTTACTTTATTTTCGATACTGTCTTCCACATAAGCTTCTGCAGCTCCACTGCTACGCCAACCACCGTGTCTCTTCAAAACTTGAATGTCGGCTCTACTGTCGGCCGGAAAAGTCACTGAAGTTCTACGGAAACAATGTCCTGTGAAACTGTTCGACTCCGGTAGACCTAAGAACGCGGCAATTTTCCTTGGCATATTGTAGTTTCTGCAATTCTATTATTGTTACAACCTTCACCTTTTTTCACTTCTCCAGAGACAAAACTGTTGGTAAACTTTTGTCGTACTATGCTTTAGACTTTGTAGGTAGCAAACTTGATTGCTTCTGATACTAATTCCAAAATTTCGTCTTTAATTTCACTTGATTGATTCATTTTGCAGTTTGCAGTAAAGCTTCATCACAAATTATTTATTTACTATTGTGATGTTTTGTTTCTATGTCGACAAGTATAGACAAACTTGACAGATTACTTTGAGAACAGGAAAAACAATTTATTTTCAATATTACCTTAAATTTCACGATACATACGAAAAGAATACGTGTTTGACGCGTAAGAAAAGTGGGTTTTCTAGGTCGTGAAAACTTGATCAATCTGTTTTCACTCACTAGTAAACCATCCGTTTTTTTACTTCTACAATCCATTATTTTTCCGGGTTTAACTGAAGACTAAATAGCAAATTTAATTGGCGATCCCGTACCATTAGTTTCGGACCTTTCACTTAAAATAAAACGCCTGCACACTGACTGTCAATCAACTAAACAACCAAGGCTTTCACGAACTACGTTAAAGCTAACGCATCACGCAAACCATTTCGGGCGAGGGCGATTCCCAAAATTACGACGCCCTCACCTAACACCGTGCTTAATTCGCACAAGGAAATGGGAGCATATTATAGTGAAACGTTTCCGTTCAAAAAAGTTACGCCGAGTGAATTCCGGTTTTTGTTCGAGAAAAACACCCATGAATTGTGCAAACGTGAGCAGTCAGCTTAATTTTAGAAGAATAGCTCCTGCTCCACCCCAGCTGGCTCAATCCTCCATGCTGTTTATCTCGCTATCTGTTCGCGTACGTCAAAAGTACCAACGTAGCGCTCAAGACCTGGAATTTTTTTTAATGAATCCCCCTGACGTGCGAACGACTAGCTCATGCTCATTCCAGACAGTTACAGAGGGCCTCTCGTGACTTCCCGCAGGTAAATAAGTTTAATTTAAGAAATGTATCTCCTCTTTTTTAAATTTACAGTGTGGCGGGTTGTCGGCGTAACTTTTGTTCCTCTGCCGTCGTGGAATCTTAACCCTTTTGTTCATTAGCGAGATTACTCACCTTGAATGCCGACAAATTGTCTACGCCGCACTCTAGAATTGCTTCCCTTCCTACTGGTACTGTCACGTTGTTTATTGCGTTAGTGAACTTTGGAATATCTGAAACAATAGATATAACTAGTGCTAGTAGTTGATAATTACATTTACAGACCGGCGGAGAAGGTATATTACACTAATAGATATTTTTGTAAACGAGGTTAGCAATTAGTATTTTCTCATTGCAACACAATATATATTAACAGTCAGCTAATTAATTATCGCCTGAATTCATTAAATGAGCATATGTGATATTTTCTTGGGATTTGCAGGCATAAGATGAAATGAAAAAGTATTGGCCTTGACCGTGATTTTGAACTCGGGTCTTTTGAATACTAGTCAAACGCTCTACCACTGAGCTATCAGGACCCTATTCAAAATCGAGGTCAAGGCGGCATATATACATCACAGTTAACATGTAACGCTGCTGAACGCCATCCGACGCATGTGCAACTGGATCGCTCGTCGCTCAGTGTTGTTGGGCTTCAGAGCGTAATTCGCTGCGGTGGCCAGATTATGGCGACCAACAGCTAATTACAACCTAAATATATTATAATATTATGAAAGATAATTAATTATCGCCTGAATTCATTAAACGAGCATATGTGATATTTTCTTGGGATTTGCAGGCATAAGATGAAATGAAAAAGTATTGGCCTTGACCGAGATTTTGAATAGGGCCCTGATAGCTCAGTGGTAGAGCGTTTGACTAGTATTCAAAAGACCCGAGTTCAAAATCTCGGTCAAGGCCAATACTCTTTCATTTCATCTTATGCCTGCAAATCCCAAGAAAATATCACATATGCTCATTTAACAGTAAGCTATACCTATCAAACTTTAATGAAGTAGTTATGACAATGTTATGTTTACCAAAAATATCATACATATGGGAATTATCAACGCAACGTACCTGTCACAGATCAGTAATTATTACCACAAAGAAAAAATTACAAACACATCAAAATTGATCACATCTTTTTCAGATTTTGTCTCTTTTAATGTAGTTAAAATTTGCAAAAACCTGGCACTAGAATTGCTATTGTAAGACCAATGGTTTTTAGAGTAGAGCTCCTTTAATGTTTTACGAATTTATGAAATTATCGGATTTTTAGCAAAGTTTTCTGACATTTTTGATTCATCTAACTTCTGTGTATACTATTCCATCACCTAGTGAGGATTTTTGCTAAACGAGTAGAGGCCGGCTGATCCATATCCGCACTTAATCCTCAAGTCATTAACTAGTACAAGGGTCTTGCGCATCCAAGATATTTCATATTTTTTTGTTTTTCCCGTAATCGACAGGTAAAATTCATTCTACTAAGAAGTATTTATTTGTTTGTATTTTGGACCCTTTGCTCCCAACCTGTGCGATTCCGAGTTATTAAATCCTTTTAAGTATTTAGCCAATAATTGATAATAAATAAATTGCTTAATTTAGAACCACATCACCCACTAACACATCAGAATAACTCGGAAACGTACAGGATTTTCGGAACAGCAATAGAAGCATTATTTGTGTTAAACTGTGTCTAATGGAAATAATAGTTTTTTACAAATAAATATTGACGTAGAAATTCTGRTTAAGAAAAAGGTTAAACACCCCTTCACTCCGCCACTCTGCAATTTTTTTAACCTTCTTATTGCTTGTTTTATGCCTCTTAATTAATAGGCATTACCCCTGAATATGAAAAAAATCTTGGCATTCGTTCATAAGATATAATAAAAATTCGAGAAAAATAAATTATATTCAACACCCTATATCTCGGAAACGAAGCTTTGTACGTCATAGGTCTATAGAAACTTTTTTTTTAAAAAACGTGTTCAATCTTTTGGTAAAGTTTGTCTACAAAAAACTGACTCACCCTGTATATGTTAAACGAAATAAAGCTATGAATAATATTTCAGACCAACCAAAATAATTTGTGAGGTCCTAGAATCCGAAAAGAAAGCCATGGAGACTAGAAATTATGGAGATATGACACGTATAAAAAAAGTCGTCTATGAAGAAGGCCAAAAGTCGCAGCTGTAAAATCTGCCAAAAAGTGATGAAAAAACAATTCCTTTACTAACATCCCTTTAAGTGACAACAGCCAGAGAGAAAAATATCGAGAAAGGTATACACAAAGTTTGTAATCTCTAACTGGCAAGATATATGTTTAGCTGGTTGCAGTTTTCATTAATTGCAGGGATGGTTTAGAAAAATTCAAGATTTAGGTTTAGCGGCGCAGTATAGAACAGCGGCTTGTGAAGTAGAAAAATATTTTTGGTTTGAAATATTTCAAGCCCGAAGAACTATGAGACTGTTTCGTTTTTGACTTAATGAGCATTCGCCGAAGTGTGACAGCTATATAAATTTTCTGATTATTTGATTGATAATTACATTGGTAATTCAGCCATTATTCCTTCGGGAATTTGGCTTCTTACGGACCAAATCTGAAGGATCACAAACTGCAGCTGTGAATCTTTTCATTCACAATTTAATCAAAATTTTTGTGCTCCATATTTTAATGTAATGTTACAGAGTATTCACACATCAAAAAAAAACGCTGCAAATTAAATCAATACTTCCATATCCAATTGTCAAAATGATATTTACGTTTTTATTTCTTATAATAATCAAGTTTTGAGCATTTTTTCTCCCTAAATATTTTTTCTAAGACAAACAGTCTTCGTGATATTAGCAAAAATACCTAAATGTTTAAAATCGGTTTTTCCAAATAACTCGAAAATTATTAATTTAACAACAGACAGGGTCCAAAATACGTTTTTTGAAAATATTTAGGATATGTCAAAATTTTGGATAAATTTTGTGAGAAATTTTATTTCTTATCTGATGGTATTTTCATTTTTTGAATATATCAAATATATTCCGAGATGTTTAGAACAAACCGTTCTCCTTAAGTGACGCTTTTTTGCTAATGTCTTCTAAACAATTTGCTGCACCGAAAATTTATAAGAACGAATAATACTCGCAGCTTTACTACTAAAAAATTTTTTCGCGATACGATTGTTTTCCAATCGTTGGATGTGGAAGTAATAAAGATGGTAGTGTAATAAATTCATAGAAACCAAAATTAAGGAGCCAGATAACAAACATATTACTCCTTTACAACATATACAGTGCTTAGGATATTTTAACAAGTAAATCAATAGAATCACATTCTGAATTTTACACAGGATGTTTTCTAAAAAGAAGTTTATGTAATTAGCTTTGTAAGCATATTTTAAATAAATCGTGTTAAATATTATATTGAGGTTATTTTCATCTTGACCTCTTTTATATTTAGTGTCGCGTTGGGAGCTACTTAGTATAGTCTGCTCCCGGTGCGCAAAACAAATCAATAATTAAGACGTGCGGAAAACGGTTACTGCCGTAGAGGAAGTCATGTCTGCTTAGCAAAACCATCGAGGCAAAAGGCGGTTTGTTTGCAAAAAGACAGCTTGATCTTCATTTGTAGCCAATTTCGGATGTCCGGACACCGGCCTTTCTTGAACACTGTATACTGGGCAATAAGATTTATCTCCAGGATGAACTTAATGGAACTCCATATTCATAGGATATCAATTCGTTTAGTATTTTCAGTTTAATCATGTTAGTAAAACTAAAATAGAGAAGTTGTTATTAAATTAACCTCTTAACTAATTGAAAGGTGTTTTAAACGGACACGAAAAGAAAGGAAAAGAAAACCTGTTTCCGGAATAATGCTTTGTAATAGTATATAGCTGCAGCATACAGTTTGTTAATAAACAACGAAAAAATGTATTGTTGACGAAATTGCAAAATATTTATAACAAACTTGCAATAACGATTTACCTAACGTTAAAGCTAAAAAAAAATAAGGTAGAAGATTTCAAGTTAGCAACGCCATACGTTTATCATGCATCTTCCATCGTGCACTCCAGATCCCACAGCTCGTTAATTTTAGTTAGTCGTGCATCAACGAATGACAGGGGGTATAGAAGTAGCTCACTTGACGATCACCGGTGCGCAAGATTGGAGATCAAGAGAATAACACCGGGCCCTCACTTTATAAAACTCACTTTTCTTATCTAGGCAAACAGAAACGTAGCAGGTTGGTTTGGGAATCCATCCTAAGGAGGATTTAACTCGAATATTGACATTTAAGCTTATACAGGATTATCTGTGCGCTCGGCGGGGTCGCTGTCGTCGTGTTTAATGTTGCGAGAATGACATTGTTCGTACTCAAAGGTCGGACCTTAATAAATGTCATTCCTGCCCAGCTATGCAAAATCAACGCTTCCAAGGGAGTAGCATATTGTAAGGGTGGTCAAAGAGAAAAGTAGCTTTCGTTGCCAAACGGCTGTTAAGGATTCATAGAAAAGAAATGCGTGGTTGAAATTTCTCTATGTTAATTTAAATTAACGTTTTTAATATAATTCATTATTAAGTTAAACGAGACAAGCCAATCAAATTTAAAGTTGTTATTTTGTATCATACCGAAGAACTTTTCATTGTGTAGTATCGATTTTATTGGATTTTTTTCTGGATTTCCTGATGGCCGACGTCGGCTTTGTAAATAGAACCCATCCGAGATATTGCACAACTTCACTTAGAAGCCCATTAATATTGGCCAGTCTTCTAATTCTACAGTTAAATATAGGAGGCATATCAAAGGATAAATCCGACTACCTTTCAAGGGTTGCTCAAGACAATAAAGTAGATGTGATACTTCTCCAAGAGACTCATGCGGTCGATATTCAAGATCTCCGCAGACAAGGGACGGGAGATCCTGGGATATACCCTAATCGATTCTCTAAATAGCAGTATTCATGGGTCTGCAACTTATGTGAAATCTGACTTAACCAGAAGTAAAGTAGGAGACCTCACCATTTACAATATACAGGATGCTTTACGAATGATAGTGACCCTGACGAAACTAAAAATGCAACCCAAAATACATTCTCATAGCCAATGTGGTTATTTTACATAATGGTATTATTTTAAAAATAAATTGGAAATCCACGTTAGCTATGCGCTATGGTTCTTGTAACTGTATTTATTGAAAGTCAGAATGTATTCAAATGATGAAATGCTGCCCGTTTATACAAATAACGTTTTCCAAATAGAAGAGCTCCTGCCGGTACAGTTTTCAAGAGACTTGAATTAACTTTAAGGACAAACTGGCCACCACTGAAAAAGTCAAGAGAAAGAACAGCAACATGCCCTGACAATGAAATTAGAGTATTGGAAATGATTGACGAAAATCCTCATATTAGTCAAAGGGTAGTCTCAAGAGCAACCGGTATTAGTCAGTCTTCAGTACACCGAATAATTAAAGGCAATCAATTTCATCCGTATCACTTGCAATTGGTTCAAGCCTTGAAGGAGATAGATTATCCTAAAAGACTGTCTTTTTGTAACTTATTTCGGGAAAACCAAATTTGAATGTGAGGTTTTATGACAACGTTTGTTTTTCAGATGAAGCAAGATTTTCTAATAATGGTGGAGTTAACAAACATAACATGCATTATTATGCGCAAGAAAATCCACATTGGATTCGAGAAGGACATTTTCAAACTATCTACTCGACGAATGTCTGGTGCGGAATATTGGAAAATGAAATTGTTGGGCGCTATTTTTTCGCGATGGTTTAAGCGGCAATACTTATCTAAAATTTTTGAGAAACATTTTACCGGTACTTCTTCAAAATGTAAATTTACAAGTAAGACAAGATCTATGGTTCCAACAAGATGGAGCATCTGCGCATTACCATAGAATAATGCGAAATCATCTTGATTTGGTTTTGCTTAACCGATGAATAGGAAGAGGTTCAATTAATCCTTGGCCACCGAGAAGCCCAGACCTTACTCCTTTGGATTTTTTTGCGGGGAATGGTAAAAGGGCAAGTAAACCAAATACCAATTGAAGGTGTAGAACATTTATAAAATAAAATACGTGATGCATGTAGATCCATCACTCCAGAAATGTTTATGCATGTTAAAAGATCGTTTTGGGCACTAATTCATGCTTGTGAATACAGCGGAGGGCAACATTTTGGGCATTTATTATATTAATGTTATTGAATAAACATTTTTAAAAAATAAAATTTGTTTTACAATATCGAATTTAGTTAAAGCAAATGATCGGAGTTTATGTCAAACTTTACGAATTTATACAGCGCTCCGCGTTTTATATTTTTTAAGACGATGAACAATTATTAATGTTACCTCTGCAAATGTATTTTGGGTTGCCAGGGTCATTATCATTCGTGAAACATCCTGTATAGTCTCCGAATACTGTCTGGCCAAACAATTTCCTTAGATACCAAGAAATGTGTATATTGGTAACTTCATTAGCCATCATAAATTATGGGGCTACAGTTATAACGACATGCTCTGATTAATTGGTTAGAAAAGCACAACCTGCATTTTGTTTACACTGAAAAACAGAAGAAGAGTTACCGACCCATTGCCCTCCTGAGTGTCTGCTACAAGTTACTAGAGAAATTACTCTACCAGGGAATAGAATCTATTATTTAAGGCTCACTTCCGAAAGAATAAACTGATTTTATGCAGAAGAGAAGCTGCTGTAACCAATTCTTGGCTGAACATATGCTGAAGCTGGTTTTCAGAAACGATTAAAAACTGCAATAATGTCAATATACTTATTGGCGGCCTATGATACTGTGTAGAAAGGTAGATTGGTCCTATTTAACTATTTAATACTCTAAAATGTGGAAAGACTGCGAAGCTTATCGTACGAATGCTGTCTCAACGCCAATTCAGAGTGTTTCTGGGAGAGAAAAGTAGCAAATTCAGGATTTTGAATAATGGTCTTCCACAAGGATCGGTTTTGTCGCCTGTATTTTACATTTGACAACCTTGGGGTAATAATTTTCACTTATCTAGTTAGTCCGTAGTATACCCAACATTGCTTAGTAGTAATCTCAAGTTATAGCACACACATCACCTGTGCTAAATGCAGTTACTGACAAAGCAATTTATTTCGCTGTATATACTATTTACATTAAAACACATTATACTTGCAGCATTCTGAAGGACCGCTGTTCTGTGGATAATTGCGTGTTCTGTAATCTTCTTCCCATTGTGTCCAAATCAACAAATTTGCATTGCTTTGTTTAGGATGTTCTAACTTAACTATGAGTACTCGCGGTCATGCACTGTCTTGTTGAAAAGGTGGATTAAACAGGTCCTCAGGTAGGGTAAAAAGTGTGGTTGCACTACTTTCTGGAACAAAGCTGTGCCGTCATGTTGCTTTTGATGAAGATCAAAAGTGATTTACTGCCAATATCAATCTTAGCGTTCTCAGTTTCGTCTTCGTCGCTATGTAACTACATCAAACTCACTGTGTTGAAAATTTAGACGTTGTCTCACTCTGGGCATACTGACAAATCAAGCAATCTTTTAGAAATGGCCAGAGAGTGTTTGTTGCCCGGTGTGTGCGCAAAAATTCATTCAAATATATTCTTAAACTTTTAAGGCAATTGTCTAAAGTAAAATAGTATTTGGTTAAATAATAGGACATATTTGCATAAACTATTAAAGTAGGTAAGATGAGTATACAGATATGTTCAAAAGTAGCTAATACCTTTTCATGGTTTAGAAAAACGCACTTCCGATGAGAAAACGACCCTGCGCGCCATATAGACTTATCTTTATGTATATCAGTTTGTTCATTTTATTACATATAGTCCTAGCTTTCAAATCACTTTAAAATTATTTTTCTACGGTTCTACATACAACTGGTAAAGAGCCAGGGGCAGATTGGCGTCTGGCGACGACAAAAATCTTCTAATACAACCGCTACACCGCCTCGTAATTTGTAGACAGCATCAAACTGAAATTACCTTAACTCGTGGGGCGGCTGTAATTCTGCACCTACGTCTCGAAACTTTGCACGTAACTTTTATACACTTACTTATTGTATTCAAAGCGAGAATAAAATTCACGCGGCCGCATCCCCAGGCGACCGCGAAGACGTTGCGTTCTTGGAACTCTTGGCATTAGATAGAAGAGCAATTCTCCAGGACGATGATACAAATTTAATGGAGAAGGCATTGGGTAATTTCAGGAATTGTAGAGCGAATCGTGTTCCACGAAGAGGTCAGAAGTATATTTAATTGGTATTTGCTTTTATGAAGAGTGGAATGTGTAAGCATGGCTCACTAATAATTTTAAATTAAAAAGCACCTGACTTGAACCAGGAGTTCTAGAGGTTTTTTTCATGTTAAAATTGACGAAGCAGATGATCAATAAATATCGCGATGTAAATGCTAATTTAATGACTCGTCTATATGGTAAATGAGTAGCATCTTAGGGCTGAAAAAATCTTGACGTCTTCATTTTACAACTTTAAACATCATTGAAGGTTTAAATGCAATTTTAACTATCAATGTTCTGCTCCATAAAGAAACGCAGCTGACGATCATTTTGGTCTTTATATACATGTCTGTAGCGCATGTACACTGCACATGAGTTCAAGCAAGGGAAACCAACAGTCATAACCTCTATGCGAAAGCAAATTTTTGCAAATCACTAGTTTTAGAATGAAAGCTACCAACGATACTGACCAACGCAGATTAGTTGACAATAAAGTTGCATCCGTATCATATTTCGTTACATCAAGCTCTTTCCATTGTATCTGCTCCTTGAGAGAAGTTTAGTTACAAATATTGCGAGGCAGCTATTTGACAGCGGGGCGAGGTCGTGGGTTCACTATAAACTTACCTTTATGGTAAATTTACAAATGGGACTGGTGATGCTTTATGGGCGTCACCAAATTTTTATTATTAAAGTAACTAATACGGCCACCGTGCGGGAAATTTGGAAAATCGCTAAATAAATGACCATTGGAAAGATACAGTTTTTTTAATGTAAGATAAAAAGAAGTTATAAAATATGTGCAGGCGGTTGTACACAAGGTGGGCAGTACTGATTGATAATTAACGTATATGCGGTGAACAAACAGATAAAATTTGTGACTCTTCGCAAAGCTTTGCTCAGATTTACAATTAATCTTTATGTATCGATCTCAATCTGATCTCATGTACATTCAATAACCGCTACGTATCGTGTACTATCGAAAGGTGGTGTTCACTTATCTGTATCCTGTCAAATGGMGGTGGTATATGCAGTGTGGAGTTGGTGGCCTGGGTGGTTATGCAATTCGACGATTTCCGGTAAGTAAGTAAGCTTCCATTCTTATATTTAGCTCCCTACAGATAAGAACGGACAGACAGAGACCCTCGGTATATAAAATGGACTGATGGATGACCTTACTGTGACCTCGACGTTCGACCTTAACGATTGAATCAAAGTAATGTAAGTAAGCTGTACAAAATTAATTATATAATTTACCTCACTTCGCGGAGGGTCAGCTTATAGGTATAAGTATATTCGACGACAGAAATAAGGCCAACAAAGCAAGCACCTCAAATTGGAAAATTCCAGTAACTTATCAGGAACCCTGAAGTAGTAAAGATAAGAGCAAATGATCGAAATTAATGATGGTACATTACCTTAATCAAAAATGGTAGATACACTATAAATATCGGGTGCTAGTTATTATAATAATTAATGTTTTACTTTCAGCTTGAGATGGTATGGCCAGTGAAGTCGGCAGCGGAGTGCCAGAACATGGGACTAATCTTCACAAAAATAAATGCCGAAAAAAATTAAGAAAAAACAATACATATCCAGGGGCAGAACGACAGCCTGATTGTGGACAATCCACACCACAGATGGACTACTGAATATGTACAAATCTAGTGATTTTTGATTTAGTTAAATAAACGGACAAACGGAATGTTACACCATATACACATATTGGACTACGATTTAAGATTTAATTACTGCCACCAGCGAAGAAAATGTGCGAGGAAAATGTCACTGATTGCGTCACCTAAAATACCAATACAGGTGGAAGATAAGTGTTTGATATGGTATTGTAGACAACCAAATAATAGGACGCATTTATTTTTGGCGATTTGCTGCATAGAGAGGCCATATTTTCATTTGTTGCTGGAAAACGCTTTTTTTCGAAACCCTAGAAGGAAGATGGGTACCATTAAATCGAAGTACTTTACGGTCCTTTCATATCTCACGTTAAATTAAGCCCATTAAGTTATCATCTAGCAAGCATAGTTATTAGATCAAGCAAAATGCCTTAGAAACCACCTCAAGAGCATTGTGCCAGTATATTATCTTCGTCTGAGCTAGTCTTACACGATCTAATCGATTGTTTCCCGACATCCGCCAAGCAAAGCAACGAACCGTTTCTAATTAACACCGGACTACTAACGAGTTGTAGCGTGACCATATCTGTCTACAAGCTGTCACCACCTTCATGCAGCTCTGAGCTCGACATGGAAGCCTCCTCCCGATTTCGCAACGTAATAATAACTCACAGCAGACTGCTACAGTATATCAACTTATCGCCACTGATTAATCTGGCTGAGGTTTTATGACGTTACGATAACGTGTATTGGGGTAAGGGCTTTACCCTCTGGCATCTGTCAACCGACGATGTCCTTAGGTTTTCGGGTGCTTTAGACAAGTTTGCGTTATTTTGTACAGTTCACATTCAAGATGCGTCTATTCTGTTGGTTTATGTGGCTAAATTTTTAACTAATTCTTTACCATTTCTTACACTGAAACCTTTACTAGTAACAATTTAATTGAGTTACTAGTAAAGGTTTGCAATATTCGAGTAAGTTACTACCCTCTCATTAGAGTTGAAGATTTATTTTCAACTTTAAAATCAAAGCTATAATTAGGGATCTTACATACATGGTATATATTATTAAATGTAATAACTGTCAGCCTGTTTCTGTTGGGCAGACTTGTAGACATTTGAATAATAGATTAAAAGGACACAAAAGAGACGTTATAAACGGAAAAACAGCATTGGTAGTTTTTACTAATTGTTTCGATTTTAACCACAAATTCAATTTTTGAAGATCCTACAATTTTATATACAGAAATAAATGAAAAAATGACTGTTTCCGAAAACGGTACACATTAATAAATAGGCAAATTGCCACATATGTATTCTATTTTAAAATCTTTGCTTCACGTTATTGATACTAGTTGTTTTGTTGTGTGTTATGTTATGTGTGGTTTTGTAAATAATGTAAATAAAGGATTTAACGGGCTGAAGAAGGAGTCAAACACCTCCAAAAACTTGGCATTTAGTTAAAAGGATTTGTTCTATTTATTGTGACTGATGCCTTGATTATTTAAAGCATCTACAAATATAGCACAGTAATCAATACTTTAAGTTATAATTATTAATTTTTACGCTACAATTTATGCTATTTTTTATAAGCATGTTCCCGAGATTGTACCTTAGAGTTATGTACCTACATCATTTGTCTCCCATGTTGAACATATCACCTGCCTTGCTTTTAGAAAAAATAATGTAATTGAACTTTGACTTAATGTGCACCGATACAAAAAAAGATAATACACATTAAAAAATCTTGCAAATTTGTTAAATCTTCCTTCCCTTTCTGAAGTATCATGTCATACGAGCAGCATGAACAAAACTGCAGATTTTAATAGCAGATACAGTAGTTAAATTCTTAACAAAGGACGTTGCAAAAAAGATATTACTGACTGATATGTGTAAGATGTTACATCGGACTGTGTATTTGTGGGATATTCGACGTGACACGGTTCTTTCCCGTAAGCAATTTGCTATATCAAGATTTATTCCTGGGAGGCAGATTTCGACATCTTGTCTGTTGAATTACGTTAGCTCCGTAGCATCGTACACAATTATTAGATTACGGTGCAGCATTCCCGTTCCTTCGAGTACAGCAAACTGGGAGTTATATACTTACTGTAGGGGTAAAACCGACGTCAATATGTTAAAACTAGTAAATCTCTAAGGCTGCCTTAATTCTTTTATTAATATGAACAGAAGACCTTTTGTTGATGTTTTTATTTGCTCATTCGCTTTAAAATGGTCGAAAACGCAAAAAAAAACAAAATTTGAGCAAAAACATTCTTGTCTGTGTCTGTATCTGTGGTTTTGTTTGTGGACACGATAACTTTCGAAAGACTTAATATATGAACTTGAAATTTGGCAAACGAATAAATCTCAACTACCCAAAGCGACAAATTTGTTTGTGGGGTAAGTAGGGTTTTGTGAAGGGGGCGAAATTGGGGAGTAACTACCCTTTTTGCAAATTTTTATTTTTTTTCGTTTTAGTATGTGATTAGTAGTATAACTGCGAGTATTATTCGTTGTTATAAATTTTCGGTGCAGCAAACTGTTTAGAAGATATTAGCAAAAAAGCGCCACTTAAAACGGTTTTTCTTAAATATCTCCGAATACATTTATTATATTCAAAAAATGAAAATACCTTCAGATATGATATAAAATTTCTCACAAGAAGTGTCTTAGAAAATTTATTCAAAATTTCCAAAAAACCTATTTTGGACCCTGCTCGTACGATTTTTTAAAGATTTTGGTATCTTATAGAAAACAAAATTTCTGATCAGAAAGCGCTCTTGTAATTTTTTAGTTACGTTAATAATTTTCGAGTTATTTGGAAAAACCGATTTTAAKATTTATATTTTTTGCTAATATCACGAGMACCGTTTGTCTCAAAACCTGATTACTAATCGTATTGTATAAGAAATAAAAACGTAAACGTGGAAGTATTGATTCAATTTGCAGCGGTTTTTTTATTGGCTTGGAAACTTAAAAAAAATGGTGAGACGCGATTTATTTAATCATTTGTAATTCCGCGACCAGTCTGTTTATTGAAAACGCKCTCCCTTCACCATAAGCTAATGCTGGTCTACGCAGGGGAGGGGAAAGCTSTACCTAAATCCCTAACTTGCTTCGCACCGAACTGATGGATGCGGACATTTACTTTTATGTGTGATCGAGTTTAGCTTGTTTGTCTTCCATTAACCCCTCYTTGGCTTATCCTCACCTGACCTCACTTAATTTAATGAAAAAAGCGAAATCAATAGAGTGACGTAATAGTTGGTGGGCCCCGGGCGAGCCGGCTGTGACATGCATACGCGTTTTCGTTTGTTTTAGGCGCCCTCGTGCAAAATTGCATGCGCGGGCGTGTTTTGGTTTGAAGGGTGCTCGTTGCGCTCGCTAATGGTGGGAACGTCTGTTGCCTGCAAGTGAACAAGCCCTTAAAACCAATGTGTGTCTCGCTCTAGCAAACACTGCAGTTAAATCCGATGGATAAGGTTTGTAAAGGATGCGGAATTGCAGGCTAGGAAGCACTCAGTATCATATTACCAAGCTATAGGAATTGCACCCTTAGTTCCCTACATTTTCATGCTTTGGTTATTTTATCTGTTTTCTTGTCTGTTGGTTCTTAATGAGGAATTAGGATCATAGCAATCGGAGTAAAACAACCCTTGTCGACGTCGTTGGGACGTCTTCTACAAGTTTTAAGGTGTAAGGGGTAAAAATACTAGTATAATAAGGTGCGTTCGTACTAAAACATCGGGATGTGTTTTGATACTTATTTCATATTCGTAGTATGAACGTAGTTTACCACATTTTTACCACTTATTCCTTGAAGCATAAAGAAGACGTCTCACTAAAGTCGAAATATCGCTAAGAAGTTGGTTTTAGTGGTGGTTTTGTTAAGTCCGATTCCTGTGATCATTATTCAGCGTTAAAATATTTTAATGCCACAGAAATTAAGACCATTAAACGATCTTTAAAAGAGGTTCCTTTCCAAAAATATTCAAGCCTATTTGCAATTCAGTTACACAGTTAAACAAAATTTAAGTTTAACAATAACGTTTCAAAACTATTTCCTTCCATGTCAATACAGAAATACACTCTTCTAAGGAAATTGCAGTGAACTCTTGCTAATAAACCCATGTTCTATTTTATTGCTTTGCATATTTCAACAATTCTTTGTCTTAATTCAACATTATGAACCGGGGTTTTATATACAACAAATTTAAGATAGCCACAAAAGAAAAAATCCATAGGATTTAAACCAGGCGATCTTACAGGGCACTGTACATAACCGCCACGTTCAATCCATCTGTCAGGAGAAGTTCATCAAGATTTCTTATTCGAAAAGATATTTCTTCCAATAGAACAGGTAAATCGTTTCATAGGAAACCCAAATAAATATCACCATTCAATCTAGCAGGGGAAAAATATTGTCCAATTAGATAGATTTCTACAACGCCGCAACACATTAATAAAAAAAAAGTTGTTTTGGAAACCACGTTTTACATCCTAATGAAGATTCTCATCACTCCAATAATGTTCATTATGAACATGAAATAAATCTTCTCGCGTAAATCCAGCTTGGTGTGTGAAAAGAATAGAATGCATGAAATTTTTGTCGTCGTTGTGATAATAGTATTACAAAGATTTACACGAGCCATGTAGTCTTCAGAACATGGAGCTTGAACTTTTTGGTAATGACGAAGTTACAGCTGTTGCTTTTTCAGCATTTCAAGCACTGAACTTCTTGCAATATTTTTTAGATTTGCAATTAATCTCACACTCGCATTTGTTACTGGGTAACGCACACGTCGCGGATTCAAAGTACTTTGTTGGACCACTTGTCAAAATATATTTAATACACTTCTGTTACCAAATTACATTGCAAATTTGGCTTCCTGTGTCTTCGTTATATTTCAAAAATTTTGAATTTCTAAAAGATTCTGTGGCCACCTTTTGAACTTAACATTTCGAGAAAAGTGGTATAATGGAACCAGAGATCTGTTCCACATAATCATTATACAGCCAGAATATATAATTCCTTAATTACTATAAATCTAGACAAAAAGTTTTAGCTTCTTCACAAAACGAGAAGAAACTTGTTGTGGTAACTCTGGTATGCTAAGCTTGGGTAATACGAGTATATCACTTGTAACGGTTAGTGATTCAGAGCTAAAAACTTAAGTTCGAAAGAGATATAAATGGCTATTAGTAACTGGTTTTTAGCTGAATTGTTGGGATAATTAAGTCATCGAATTGATGCCTTCAAAGAGACAGAGGACACGCATAAGGTCATAACGAGGTAGATGTGGGAGGTGCCCATCCTTTACGTGGGTTTAGTTTCATTTAAAATAAAAGCTTGTATTATAATAAGTTTGAAAATTATAAAATTAGAAGTATCAGGAACAGATTACACTATAATGCAGCAAAAAGTAACATTAATAAAAGAACATGGGTTGTATAGTTATACGAACAAACCTATTTACAAAGCATGCTGTGTAGTTGTACTCAGAACTAACGGATATTATCACAGCTGCAGTATAAAGGTTTAACTTTGTTGAATTAGTTTTTTAGGCTTTAACCCAATTCTTTTACTTAGAGAGATGAACTAGGAATGCTCGTTGCAAGGTAATTTGCCCCTGTAATAAATTTTTATAAGGTGCATTGTAAATGTAAATGTATTGACATCAAATCAAGACTAAATTCACGCGTTAATTACTGACATCTCTAGTATATTTAAATTAAATGTTATAATTATTGAATTAGTCAAATTTAACATTCAAATTAAACTACTTCCGATTGTAAAAGAGGAGCGACAAGAAAAGTTGCAATTATTAGCAGCAATATATATTCCAAGGAAGAAAGGGCAGGATACTTAAACATGTAAACATTTCCTATAAGCTAGATGGTAATCCCAAATACACATTATAGAATATAGAATAATCTTAATTAGTGCTGTTAACATATAATAATATATGATACAATATAAAGCTTGTGAAATACTAAAGGCATGCTACATGGGTAGGTATACGTAAAAGTGATGGTATTGTTGTAAATGTAAAAATAAGATAAATAAAGTTTTGTTACTTCACTCGAATATCGAACAATTTGTTTTTTCAGCAACCTCAATAAAACTGCGGCTTTTCCCTTACCAAAATGGAGGATTTCCCGATTAGCTGACGTCATAGTAGTATTTAAGGGATGGCCATAATTCTTACATTTGTGAAATAATCGTGTTAAGATTTACATAACTCGGAAGCCTAAAAAGTAACCAATTTTTGAAAGCCATAGCCAACTTTAACTTGTATTTGAAAGAGGTGAGGCTGTAACATGTTTCGGAAATGACAGTTTATTAGGAAAATTGAAAGATATTATTTGATTTAGGACATCATTTTATAACATGTTTGTATGACATGTAGTTTTCCGGGCTGCTTCCCACGTTACTTATTGGGTCTTGGCGTTTCGACATTCATGTCGGTGTCTTCCTCAGAAGTAGCTCTGAAATTGGGGAAGACACCGACATGAGTGTCGAAACGTCAAGACCAAATAAGCAACGTGGGTAGCAGCCCGGAAAACAACATGTCATCGACAACCACGGTAGCCTTCAAACCAAAAAACCATGTTTGTATTTACACTTTTATGTAAACTTAAAAATGACAACGCTGGGGAAATAAAAAGGCGTCGCCCACTTTTTTTGTCAATTACCTAGTAAGCCATATGCCCTTTAAAAAATTTTAAAAGGTGATTTAAAAGCTGCTGCTTAAATTACACAACTTCATGGAGACGTTGGAGCCAAGCCTAATTTTACGAAAAACTGTAAACAAAAAAAGATAAATAAAGTGAGCAACTTTCGTTAATAACCAAAATACTTCAATTTTTCACCATATAACAGAAAATGCTGAATTCTGTATTAATGAGACGCAGGAGCACGTAATTTGACATTTCAAGTAGCTACTCACGTAAACATGAAAAATAAAGAGTGGTCCCCGTACTCACCGACTAATCCGTCGAAACGCGCATACAAAAATTATTTGTATGGAGTACACTTTAGAGTTTGAAAAACTCCGCAATGCAAGCGAAAAGTTCTGTCGTTGCTCGCCTCATTCCATTAGCTGACTTGCATTGCTAATGAACCACTTACAAATAGAGGATTGGAAAATGGCGCGCGCTGTTTTATATGGCCACATAACGGCCTAATTAAAATTTGAATCCGTGCGGCTCGAAATCTCAGAAAATCTGTCCAGCCGCGCCAACCTGAGGCCCTATTGACGCTGGCTGCGCGTACGGTTGGAAAAACCCGAAGACCAGCAGTCGAACATGAATACTACATTAAGCGGGACCGTCGAAAAGCTTGACACGGGCGTAGGTTGCCGCACAGCGCTATCTCCATTCACGCAAAATTAAATTTCGACATTCCCACCTTTCCGAAGTAATAACAGATATGGAATAATGCGTTGTGATGAATGGATTTACATTTCGAATGCCTTGTCACTGGGGTATAGGCGACAAGAAAATTTACGCACGGGATAATACGATTTATGTGAGCCGCAAAGAAGCTTTAAAAGAAAGTTGTCGAAATTACAAGCACCATGCATCAAACTACTAGGATGGATCGCTATGCTACACCCCTGAATCCGTTCTAATAAAATGGTGACAAATTCTATTGGGTCGGCAGTAAAAACTTTGGTCCACTCTAGTTAGTCAATATTATTTATTTATAAATTAGTAAATAATTTTGTATATACTCGTAGTTGTTGTTGATTATTACTTGCTACTTCTGTAAATTTTCATATCGCCGCAAGTTAAAAAGATAGTTCATTTGGTAACAAATAGCCTAATCTGGCAACTAGCTACATAATTTCAACGTTAAGCGTGCACCTGTACTGCACCGGAGAGGAGAAGTCGATATATGTCGACCCAATCCGAAGATGTATTCGGAAGTCCGGCAGACAGCATTAAGCGATTATATGGTATTGGCGCTTACTTATTTTGTTATTTTCTTTTTGTGTGAAATTCTTCAATGATTTCCGATTGACTAAATTTATAACACGTATTTAATTAATTCTGTTAAATGTTTGAAGGTATCTGCTTAAAATTGTTTATTTAAGAGGATAGCTCTTACAATAATCTTGGGAAAATGAAAAATTTCGTAGAACAAGCGGGTAGTTTTTTGTGATTTCAGTATTGAACTATATATATAATTGTTGTTCAATGTACATGTCAAAATTAATTTTCGGAATCCAACGATTATGAATGCCGGGCCTCCTTTATTAACTTCAATAAAAACATATATACGTAAAATTAAATTATGATTATAAAAAAACTGTAAGCATGTATAGGGTGTCAATCAGATAATTTGTAATACTCAGTAGAAAACAGAACTATAATTGGTTGATTAAAAAAAAACTTGAAATAATTGAAATAAATGATGAAGTCCGTTTTAACGTTTTATGCTGTCTGCCGGCCCCAGGCATTGCAGTCTCGATTTTCGCCTCAGGATTCAATATGCGCGCAGGGTTGCGTCTTTGTTCAGCTCATAGGAAAACGATGCTATTACTTCCTTATACGATGCGGTCTGCCGACCCAGCGGTTGGATCACGGGCTTGGATGACAAACACGGCCCAGTCACGGTTGCCGAGTAGCGTAAATTTTTCGGGATAACCCGTAAAAATGTGATTTTGGCTAATTATTAATTTGATGGTAATGTAAAAAAATACGCTCCAACTGTTTCAAGATATCTGAACATAATAAAACAAAATATACATAAAAATACGAAAAAAAAAATAATTTCTTCGATCAAAATTCTGGGTCGGCAGTGCCGACCCTGCCGACCCGGACGAGCCGCCACTGTCTGCAATGTCCCTAATTCATACTGGATGCTCTTGCAGTACCTTGTAATGCCTTTTCTTTCTGTTGTTACCCTTATGGGAGGGATACCGGTTTTTGACTATGCCATAAGTAACTGTTGACTCCGCAATAATTGCCACAATGTTTTCATGAATTTGAGTTGGCCGCGTTGAGTTGAACCTTTGAGAACTAATCCCAATTTTCGCTAATAATTTACTTTCACACCTTCATCCGTTTCATAGATCTGGATAGATCCCATGTGCATATACCTTTTTCTGGAATTCATCATCAAAGTCTCTGTTGAAGTACAAATAAATGATACTTCAGGGATTTAAGCCGGCAACAACAGGTTGTTCCATATTCTTTTTTACAATTACAGTACTTGAATTTGAGCTACTGTAGTGGAGAATCAATTGTTTCTTTTGCTGCTGCTGATGAAGCCGAATGCAATTTAGTTTTATTATAGATCTGGAAAGATGATGTTAATTGAGAGCATTCAATTATACACTTCTGTGTGAAGCTCCATGGAGTGCAGTTGAGAATAACAAACAAAACTATTTTTTTTTACAAAAATTATAATAGATAATGGGACAAGGATTTTGGGCTTCATTTTCTAGCACGGTTCAGCAAGCTTCTTATCCGCCTAATTTTAAAACTCCAACATATTTATCAGCTAAGGCAACAATAAAATAACAAGAAATATAAAAAATACATCCTATAGGAAATGCTTTGTTCCCCGACGAACCGCTACTGCCTAACCTTCAACGTATATCAAGAACCTCAGGAGAAGTAGCGACACAGATCTCATTTTCCGTGGGAAGAGCATATCGACAAACTTTATGTTGCAGGGTGTTCCGCGCATTCAACCACTTTAATACACTGGTAGTGGAATGTTCCGTAGAGATTTTGCTGCAACATACAATACCTCCGCAACATATTGTGTGTGAGAGGAGCTAATACAACCCAAGCACATTATATATAATGAAAGATAATTATTGACTGAATGTATTTTTGATGAACATGCGTGAAATAGGCCTCATGCAGATGGCAAATTTTAATTACCGTTTCACAAAAATTTGCCTATTTCTGGCTTCATTGTCTTCAAGTAAATTTTGCACGGACCGAAAACAGAGCACATATTACGTAACACTTCTGTGCGTATTTACTAGAGCTATAATTATTTCTCCCTTCGTAATCGATTGTGAATCATTTTATAATGAAACGTTAGTGAATTAGGTATCATTTAAAGTAGTAATCGTATCAATATATTGGAAGTTAGCTGCAGGTTAGGTTAGGTTAGGTTATTTTAACTTGGGGAACGGTTTAACGGGATACGAATTTGAAATTCTCCACCTTGACACTAATTATACGAAAAATTAGTAAATAATTAACATAAACTGTCTGACATGTATATTTTTGTTACAAAGGGAAACGCCTATTCACTATTTCTAGCTGTCGGTTGTCAACCAATAGAAATTGTCAAGTTGATTCCATAGAGTAGGATGGTCAATATAACAAGCCTTCGGTAAGTCGGTGTAAACAGCAATCCATACGTCCATCATCACCAATTGGCAGCTCTTGAGCTTATAAAACTATTTCCAAGGCGAGCCAGAGATAAGGAATATATTTGATCGAAATGTAACGTTTTTAGCACTTCGTACAAACAAAGTTCCTGCAATCGCCGTACTAGTGGACAACAATAAAGGAATCCGCGTGTTAGTTCGCTTCACACAGCCTTTGTTTTATGTTAATTAATGTTTCTTAATGAGGTTTTGATGGAGTTGCAAAATGACAATTTTTTCTGATGGAATTCCTTCTTATCTCAATAAACAGATATGTAGGACTTTCCTGATTTCAAGACATGGCACAAAACACCGAATCATTTGTCAAACAATCTATTCTATCAGACATCGTGTAGCGGTGTTTGATGCTGATGGTACTGCACTTAATGAAGAAATGCAAAGGACTGCTAATACTTCATTGACCCACAAACAGTTTTAGAATTTGTAATCTCTCCAACGGAGTACAGTAACAAAAAAATATAGCATAATCTTAATAGTACTTAAAAAAACGCCTCACTAAATCAATATACCTCTTTAAATTATGGCCCTACTATATAGTTTTAATTAGATTTCAGCGAAACGCTGGAAATATTTTTAGATCCATCAGCGGCCGTTCCCGGAAAATCCCAAAGTCAACTGCGCCAGCATCGGATCTTTCAGGTTCCAATTAGTGTCGCGTAAGTGAATCCCGTAATCACTGCCGGGCACTCACCGCCACGCCATTAGCCAATCAAATTATACAGCTCTTACATGGATTACATGACCCCCGTGGTGGTTTGCTCTCGTCTGAGACCAGCGACGGTTTATGTTGTATACAATGTGCTACTTTACTCTGTTTACTGCGGCGAAATGCCTGTTATTAGGCGCTTTTATTGTCCTGCAGGAGCTGAGCCGGCGTTGGCATAGGTCGAGGCTCAAGAACATGATGGAAGGGGTGTTAGAATTATTATGGCGCACGAGAATTAACATCGCTAACGAAGCCCAGTTGCTTAAGCTATGTTCTAAGGCTTCATAAAGTTTCGTAGTAACATAGAGGAAGTGTTACATCACACAATAATTTTCAAAAAATACATCAAACTTGTTCACTTTATTTCATAATTTACTTTACCGAATTATAGACACCAACTTAGCATTTCTTATCAATATATTCGTAGTCTTACACCATAAGTAACTTTATTTTATAATGCTGTTTCTTCGTCTAGTCATTATGCAGTTACCCTAACAGATACTTGATTACCGGGCGATATTTTGAACAGTGAATTTTTTCATCAGGATGATTGTGGCGAGCTGGTAAGTTTTGAGCTAATTGTGTTTTCTAGAGGTGTCAGAAATGATCACATTCTGCTGATATTGTTGGTGTGGTAGATTTGAGTAAAGTAAAGGTGCTTTTACATTGTTAATCTATACATTATATCCAGTACTTAATATGTGGATTATGAATTGTCTTTCATTGTCTTTTGTTCTTATAGGTTCATAGACGTATTATATTTACTACAGCTTACCTTCCTTGAAGAAGTACGAGCTCGGTCCCATTTTAATTGGCCCAGTTGCAATTTGAAACATTTCCCACTTAACCAATTATTCAAACATTTTATTTCTGCTTAACTACCAAGTTGAAGCAAATCATGAGTAAACCTGAGTTACAAACAACTGACTTAATCTATTTCTTCAAAGGCTACCATTGAGTAACATCACCTTTTCTTTTTATGACAGCGGTTATTCTCCTTGGCATTGTATTCACTAAATTCTGGCAATCTTGTGGTGTGAACTTATCCCATATAAATTGAAGTTTATGCTTTAATTCGGTAATCAACCTGGCCGGAGTTCCGCGCAGTTGTTTTTTCATAATGTGCCAAAGAGTTTCTATAGGAGAAAGATCAGGACTACTGGATACCCATTTTAAAAGTGGAATACTGTTGTCGGAGAACCGCTGTAAACATCTTTTGGATACATGGCATGCCGCGCCAACTTGTTGAAAAACAAAATCATTTCCTGACGTCAATGACTCGTCCCTAGTGGGTAGCAAAGATTCACTTAAGATATTTTGCGGTGTTCACAATGCCCTCAATGAAATGTAATTTTCCTACTTCTCTTTCAGACATTGATCCCCACACCATAATAGATACTGGAAATTTAACTTTTCTCTTCAGACAATCTGGATGATAAATTTAATTTTTTTTTGTCGAATAACTCTGCTGCGACTGTCGCCTACACAAACTTCAAATCTAGACTCGTGGCTCCAATGTACACTTGTTCCATTGTTCAGGACTCCAAGTTCTACGTTCTTTTGCCCACTTCAATCGATTTTTCTTTTGTTGCGTTATTAACAGTGGTTTTTCCTTGGCCTAGACAATTGTTGAAAGCATTCCAAAAGTTAAAAACAAAAGATTTTACCTAGTAAGTTCCAAAACCCAATCTGTGTGCTTCCGGGTGTCAGGTGGATCTTGAAACATGTCTTCCTACAGCATCACTCCAAAGTGTGCTTAGTTGACCGTAGTTTGCCGTCCTGTTCTGTTTAATTATTCGTTTCAACGCCCTCCGATCAGTATCAGTAAGTGCACTTTTTTCACATACCTCTGTTTAGGCTCGATATTATTGCTTGAGTTGAATAACTGCACTACGTTGCGAACACTGCTTCTTGACAACCCCAATAACTGTCCAATTTCTGCTTTAGATCTGCCAGATTTATATAAACGAAAATAATAATTGAACGAATGTTCGGATCAATAACTTTTCCTCTAGTCATTTTTTAATTCTTCGATACAAAATTCTATAATTGAAACTACCAAAAACGCTTTTGACGTCTGCTGTCAAGTAAACAAAATCTCTTAGTTACGCGAAATTGCACAGCTACCTCAAATGTTACATTCACTTGTATGCAAACTTCCGCAAATAATATAGATAGAAACCAGGGTTCGGCCTAAATAGTTGGTAATTTTTATTATACAATTTTGATTATTGATTACTGAAATGGGACAGGACTCGTATTTCCCATAGTGGCAACCGGGTGGTTTTAACATTACCTCAATTTGAAGTTGATTGCCATTTGAACCTTTGTTATCGTCATACAATTAGCTTTGATATACAGGCAAAACTAGTTATATGCCATGCTGTCCGCAGCAGACGTAAACTCACTGACGAGCTATAAAAATAGCGAAATAGATCTATCTCCAGTTGCTTACCGTGCAGACTACATAGCATAGAGGTGAATGTTAGACAAMATGCCAAGGTATGACATCGGAAAAAAGCACGGAAATGCAAGAAAAGAGAAAATGATGATGTAGCTAAAAATCAGCGGGTTATTTTAATGAAAATAGGGCATACTGAAAGTGACCAAAATAAACACTACCTGCGACGATTCACCGCGGATTGTTACACGTTGCAGAGTAATTAGTCAGAATTGCAAGGCCCTAACCTAAACGTGTCTACGGTATTGATCAGCTCCATGTAGCCTGTGGAGTTCGAGCTTAAAAGCTTAATCTTCATGAGCCCAGATTCCAGGATAATCTAATACACATCCATTTAACCTACTAAACGACATTGCCGCAGAGTACGAGCTTGTAGCGTGCTCATGGTCGACGTAAACGGTAAAAATTGTCGTTTATGGTGGCCCAAAAATCCACGGCTATATTTATTATGACAGTCCGAATGCAGGGACAAAATAAATTGCATGAACATGAATTCGGCGAATATTCCTGACGGATGCATGGAAATGTCGGCGATATTTCAATTCCGGTTGTTTTTCATTTGTCAGCCGTGACAATAACTGTGTTTGCGCAAATAATTGGAACAACAGCGCGATATCGTGAACGCTTTTGAACGATACGTGTCCCCTGTGTGGCCAGCAGCGCTGTGTATTTTCGCCACGCAAGATTATAGCTTTTAAATCTAAACATGGTATAGCTTATTTCGAAAAAAAATGAAATACCCTAGATGTGTACAATGCTCTGAACATTTTCCATCATAGTGCACACATATAAATGTTAAATAAATTTTATCATGCATAAAAGAATAAAAAACACTCCCTGCCACTAGGTTTATCTCGTGTAAAAAATCTACATTTGGCATGTACACTGCACGTAAGAAAACTTTGTTATCTTCACCTGTATACAGGCTGAATTTTTTTCGATGACGAGAATGGGCATCTCGAACACTAGAAGAGCTAGAAGAAAGGTTAAATGGCGAAAGATTCGCCGTTTTGTTGAGCTAACTCGATGCACGCTTTGGTTTTTAGAAAAAATTCATGACTTGCTAGATATTTTGAAAATACTAAATTTTGAGTATTTTTTAAATACTTTTATCCTGTTTATTTATGGTATTATAAAAAAAGTACATACAAAAGCTGTAGACAATTTTACCCTTTATGGAGTAGTGTACTGCAGATTGTTATGCGTTTTGTCATATTTGAGATATGACATAAACTTATGTTTTTCTTAATAGATGCTAAGGCTGCCTATGGATTTATAAAGTCGACGATTTTTTTGTCTATTCAACGATATACACTCGGTATAGTTATTTTGAAAAATACCAGAGTTATGGCCAATTCTCTGTATTACTTTTGCATTGCAGAAAATTGGCCATAACTGCGGTATTTTTCAAAATTACTATACGGAGTATTATATCGTTGGAAAGGTGACAAAACGCATAACAAACTAAAGTACATTACCTTACTAAGGGTAAAATTATCTACAACTTTTGTATTTAGAGAGAAATACTCAAAGCTTGGTTTTCCAAAATATCTAGTAAGCCATTAAATTTCTTTTAAAAACAAAAACGTGCATTGAGTTAAGTCAACAAAACGGCGAATCTTTCTACATTTATACTTCCTTTTAGCTCTTCCAGTTTTCGAGATTTCCATACTGGTCATGAATTCACAGTGTTTACTCTTGTGTCTTTATTTGAGCTGAGCCAGGGTACTGTTTTAGCTTTAGCCAAATTGCTTTCTTATACATTTTTGCTGCTGCACTGAGAGTTATTGTACTCACTGTACCTTCTGGAAAATACGTAGGTAAAATGTATAAGTTTTTGTGGGAAGGTTAGAACGTTCAGTAATTATTTGTTAACAAATACAAATTGCAATTTTAAAGCTGTGGTCAACATTCACAGCCTGATCACATGATCATGTTCTATGTTCATAATTAAATTTTTGTATATGTTTTTGCAGTTCTCGATTAATATTACAAAAAAAATCTGATCTTATCAGTACAATAATGTGACTGGATTAATGGCACTATACTCAGATGGGCTAGGAGCTTTTAGTCTCTATTCTATTCTATTCAAACGGCAACCATTCCGTTGCCCTTTATTTTGAATATTCTGATGCTCTTATCCACATGCTTGAGATCGTGCCCTAAGATAACATACTGCTTCAAGCATAGCGCTCATCTTCGCGACTACACATTAATTGAGCTTATGCTACTTCGAATTTAATTGATACGTCGGCGTTGGAGTGTATTATTGCATTCCAGAGTAATTTAACTGGAAATACATGCATGCCTGGCGTTTATGCGGTGCTAAATGCACTGGCCAGCATCATTAACGATTTAGCGTAGATGTCTAAATGGAACAAGCGAAAGGGCTGTTTAAATTCGACAGTTGCAGTGTTTCGGTAACATCTGTATTATTCGTGGATGTTGGCTGGATTCTGCGCATTCCAAGTGATCGACACTGTCTCCTCATAAATTATGGGTACAGTCTGGATAAGGTGCGTTGTTGTTAGACGCTATCTGTTAGTAACCTTTAAACGTACGTGAAGTTAGGTTTTAATTTTTATTAAACGAGAAGTGAAATATATTTCTGGAATATTGTAACAGATTTAAATTCGATCCTTGAAGATAATATAAGTACAAGTCGACCACAATTGGGTATTATCACTTTTTTTGAAAATTACGTAAAATGAATCTTGAGGTGCATATAGATCGTACGCCATGTTAAAAAAAAACAAAAAAATATTTGTAGGTAGAGAATTTCAAGTCTGAAATTCGAATCTTAGGAGTCACCGCCAAAACGCTTCTATCCAAGGTTATTTAACTCGTGACGTCAAGTGTCATGTAAACATTACCAAGAGGCGTGCTGTTTAATGGTGTAGTATTATTCTTGTATTGGAAAAGCTTTTGTGTGGTGTTTATTGCAAGAACGGTGTAAGAGGTCGCACCAAAAAGTGATTTGTGTAGTTTTACAATCATCTATTATGTATGGAAAACAAAACAAGTGTTGTTTTGTACATGGTTATAAAAGTAGTTCAGTCAGTACAGGTAACAAAATTTTTGTAACCGTCACTCGAGATTATCAACGTATGAAAATGTTGTTTAAGGCCCCTAGATGTGATATGCCAAAATCGCAAAGTTTGTTTTTCTGTTGCGAAGATCATCTTAATTCTTGCTGTAAGTTTTATTATTCTTTTTGGGGTTGTAGGTGTTTACCATTCAGTTTTCATTTTGTTATAGTTTGAAGAGGATATGAAAAATGATATGCATTTTAAGTTGATAGAGGGAAATGTTATAATAAAGAACGACGTTGTTCCCCATATATTCGACTGTTAGCCAGACCGGAAACGAGCCGCAAGAGCCCCGAAAATAAATAAAAGTCAAGTTTAAGGTACATCTTTGATTCTTACATTTTTATGTTTACAAATAATATGTCTCCAAAACCCACCGTGATCAAATTATCAATGCTACGTTAATTTGATAAAAAGTTCACTTATGCTGTTGCTTTTACGTTCCTCATTTCCGCCGAGTTGAACCGCTCGTCGCTGTACACAAATTCCATAACAATGAACATGCCTTCAGAAGTCATAACTCATAAGTATTTCACTTTTTCTTGGCGTATTTTAATTCGCTTGTCACAAAATGAACGCAAAAAACACTGATGAATTGACGGGCTGAGGCTGACGCGTGACGCGCTGACCCCAGATGTAAACAAGCGGCCATTTACAAGACACCTGACGTCACGGCCAATATGTGTTTTGGCGGTCCCTTTAAATATTCACATTTTTAATATTAAAAATACACCTTACGATCCATTTTTTCGAATTTATAAGCTGTCACAGCTGTTTTGTGGATTAGATGCTACCTATTAATATGCAATTAAATAAATATAAATACACGGCAAATACCCAATTGCGTGTTCTTTGAAATTCGAAAATGTTATTGGTAATACTATCTTAGACCATCTGGCACACATACATGATTATTTAAAAAAATAGAATAACAGGTTTATTTATCTAAATACAACCTTTACAGAAAAATGTCGTCCGTAATTTTTTTTTGCTAATTATTTATCACTTCTTAGCTTACTTCCTGTATTTGTATGTCAATGCCTATTTTGTATTGCTCTTTTTCTCCTTGAACATATTTTGTCAAACATTGCATATTTGAGATATTTCTTTAAAATTGCGAAGCTGAGAAATTAATGCAGATATAACCTACGGCTTAAAGCAAGCAAGTATAGTTCTTAAATTTCAAAACGAGTCGATATCTTGTAAATTGAATTGATAGCACAAAGCAATCTTGTTGACAGGGTTGAACATATTTATGGCAGTCTACTTTTCAAATTCTCCTTGTTATAATTGCAGCTGTAAATATGTTACGTATGAATTATTTTGTGAAGGACTACTATTTGGTTTATTTGTGGTATTTTATGAATTTTTCATTTCGTACTACCCTTGATTGTATACTACCAGTCGTCATTCTCGTTACTTTGCTTCCAGTATGAATTAGGTGAGAGTTTTATCAACCTTTTTCCCTATTTGCATGTTTTTGTGGGTGTCCATTTGAGAGAAAAAACAATAAAGCTGGTAATACAAGATATGTTACCTTAAGAAAATTTAAGTGTGATGTTATTGCAAAGAAAGAAAGTATTTCTAATTACCATAACTAAAGAGAAAAGGAAGAACAAAAATTGCCTGCTCTCTTTACTATTTTTATCTTGTTAAGATAAAAGAAAAGCTGAACATTATTAAGCTTAATTGTAAACACATGGGTACCACCATCTCGTCTCTCACGGTTGTGTATGGTTTGTTTTGTAACACAAATGCATTTCATATTTCTCTCTTTGTAGATTTGTTGTTAGCAATCAATATTTACTATAAACATATAGCTATAGTTGTATTACCGCTATTAACTATTCATGCACGAATATTTGTGTCGTACGTATGTTGTTATAAATCAGGGTTGGTTAAATAAATGAACATTTTAGTTGGCAAAAATTATACTGGTCCTTACGTGAATTTTCTTAAGTAGTTTCCCGTTTTCTTAATTGTGAAATCCGGCGCAAGATTCACTCTAAGCTTATAAAAACGGGTGGCGCTCTCTTTAACTACAATATATTTTTATATTTACTCACCCCACTCTGCAGTGTGGGTTAGTCGGTGCAATAGCAAGCTTGTGCCTTATTTTTTTTTCGGTAAGTACCTTCCCTCTTTGTGCCCCCCCTGATTTAGCAATTCGAATAACGAATTATCGCCATTCCCTCTTTTGTTTTTTGTGTTTAGTTACCTCGTAGCAATAGGGAGGTAACAAATAATGTTTAGTCGCKGTATTAAAAGTTGTTAAGGTATTGGTATATTACTAGATTAAGTGAATTTGGTAATTATCCTAATATACTCCAAATGAAGTTGTTCAAACGTATTAAATAAATCAATGCATATTTGCATTAAAATACCACCACATATGCGCATTTTTTTGACCAAAACAATACAAATCGTCAGATAATCGCTTMACTGTCACAAAAAAAAGAAAAATACGCTGTCTTAAAAATGTATTGACATACCAAAATAAAAACTGCAATAAGAAATAAAGAATAGTCAGCAAATGGCTTTTGTTAGGGACCATTTGCTATAAAGTCCATATTTAAATGTATAAATCTGTTATTACGTACTTGGTCAAATCCTATATAGTATATTTACTCCCTAATGCACTGCAAAACAAAAAGAATAGCTCATAAAGGGTAGGGAATTAAAAATTATTAAAATAGCCATTGGCTCTGTGATCTTATTTTGTTACTATGAACTTTTCGGATGAAATATTAAGAATTAAAAGCAATAATAGATTTGACCCCATAATTTTCACATTTGAGGTAAAAAATATAAACAACAAGCAGGAAACGGGAGCGTTTTGATGGATATAAACGGCAAGTATGAGTTACATCCTTGGCAAAAACGTCCATCAAACAATAATGAGTGATCGTTGTAGGGCGCGTTGGATCCGTTTCTTACAAAACTTCAAGGATTAAATCTTCTGAAGCGAGTACTTTCACTGATGTTGCCATAGAGATACTCTTGACATGAGCATTATGCGGTATTTATATATTATGCGATATTATGCCGGAAATATACAGTTTGGTGGCTTTCTAAACCAAATTATATACAGTAACATCGTCTGGGATGCGATATAGATTTACACGAGTTTTTAGTCCCATGTGTTTTAAGCAGATTTCAGGTGAAATGGTCTATACTTGCAATTTCGCACCGCAACGCTCAGAAGCATTCGACCGTCAAGGCATGTGCACATACTATTATTTGTCGTTTAATTGCATTTGAATAAGCGTTGCAATTAACACACAGCGGATGTCAAATATTTGGGCAAATTTAGTTTACACCAGCAAACTGTCCGTATTTGTTCTGCTTATTTACTGTTTACAAGACTGACAATTGTGTTTGGAACATAATCAGCAGAAGCTAAATCTAGTATGTATCCWGTTTCAATGCAATCACCTAGTTATCGATGAAGTAAAATGAGATGCGCMAGATACTAGAGGCGTAWCTACTTCTTTAGTATGCATGTCTATGATGTGCTGTCTGCACCGTTAAGGCAGCTAGGTGGCTTTGTCATCATATCAGTGTAATGCTGACAGATGGCATTGCCATCTAYATTCTTACTTACTTCTTTAGTATATTACTGATTAGTATAAAGGAATAATAACCTAWCTTGTTTCGCTGAATTAGGGTACTTTKAATTTTCTAGTACGTATCAATACTATATATAATAAAATTGATGTACCCATACAGGATGTTTCACAAATGATAATGACCCTGACGAAATTAAAAATGCAAGCCAAAATACATTCTCATAATCAATGTGGTTATTTTACATAATGGTATTATTTTAAAAATAAATTGGGAATCCATGACGGTTATGCGCTATGGTTCCTGTCACTGTATTTATTGAAAGTCAAAATGTATTTAAATGATGAAAAAACAGATACGATTTTGATTTATGGTGAATACAAGAAACATGCTTCCGCTGCTGCCCGTTTATACAGGCAACGTGTTCCAAATAGAAGAACTCCCGCAGATACAATTTTCAAGAGACTTGAATTAACTTTAAGGACTAACTGGCCACCACTGAAAAAGTCAAGAGAAACAACAGCAACAGGCCCTGACAATGAAATTAGAGTATTGGAAATGATTGACGAAAATCCTCATATTAGTCAAAGGGTAGTCTCAAGAGCAACCGGTATTAATCTGCCTTCAGTACACCGAATAATTAAAGGCAATCAATTTCATCCGTATCACTTGCAATTGGTTCAGGAATTAAAGGAGACAGATTATCCTAAAAGACTGGCTTTTTGTAACTCTTTTCGGGAACGACAAAATTTGAATGTGAGATTTTATGACAACATTTGCTTCTCAGATGAAGCAATATTTTCTAATAATGGTGGAGTTAACAAACATAGCATGCATTATTATGCGCAAGAAACTCCACGTTGGATTCGAGGTGGCGTTTTCAAACTATCTACTCGACGAATGTCTGGTGCGGAATATTGGGGAATCAAATTGTTGGGCCTTATTTTTCCGCTATAGTTTAAACGGCAATACTTATCTAATTTTTTTAAGAAACATTTTACCGGTACTTCTCCAAAATATAATTTTACAAGTAAGACAAGATCTATGGTTCCAACAAGATGGGGCACCTGCGCATAATCATAGAATAGTGCGAAGTCATCTTGATTTGGTTTTGCCTAAACGACGGAGAGGAAGAGGTTCAATTAATCCTTGGCCACCGAGAAGCCCGGACCTTACTCCTTTGGATTTTTTTCTGTGGGGAATGGTAAAAGGGCAAGTGTACCAAACACTAATTGAAAGTGTAGAGCATTTAGAAAATAAAATACGTGATGCATGTAGATCCATGACTCTAGAAATGTTAATGCATGTTAAAAGATCGTGCTGGGCACGAATTCAAGCTTGTGAAAACGGCGGAGGMCGACATTTTGAGCATTTATTACACTAGTGMTATTGAATAAACATTTTTCCAAAATAAAATTTGTTTTACAATACCGAATTTACTTAAAACAAATGATTGATGTTTGAAGATTGAAGTCAAAATTTACGAATTTATACAGCTCTCTACGTTTTATATTTTTAAGACGATGAACAATTATCAGTGTTACCTCTGCAAATCTATTTTGGGTTGCATTTTTAATTTCGTCATGGTAATTATCATTCGTGTATACGTAACTTTACTAATCCTAGCAGGAATAACAATATCCTTAACAATAATCCTTGTAAATAAAGCATTAAGGGATAGACGAATATAAGAACCCAAAAATGTTAAAATGGGTAGAGAATTAAACTGGGTGGTTACAGAAAAATATCTCTCCTATTGTAAATGTGTTAATGTTTATAAGGGTAATTTTATATTTATAAACACATCCTTAAACACACATTTTTAGTAGAAATGTCTATCATATAGGGCATACTGTCCTTTCCCAAACCCTTTATTCGACCACTGATTACCTAAATTGACGAGAACTTAGCATACCTACTTCTATTGCTAATGGTGTACACTTTTGAAGAATGAAATACTTATACGAATATATTATGATACACAAAAATGTGCCGTATAATTCAAAATTTTGACCGTAGGTACCTTGCTATTCATATTTCATTGTAATGCTTAATAATCTACTAGCGTGAACTTTATTAGATGAACCCTTCATTTGCGAGCTATCAAGCGCAACATTGTGCTTTGCGTGTAATCATCTCATAATTCCCGCCATAGCAATAGCAATCTAAATTACAACGTAGGAAGTATAAAATTTTCATAATTAAAATAACCGCTACCCGGCGGTGTCGATTTCTCCCTTAATCAACCGTTATGATTTTATTTTTTTTGCTTTATGGTCCGCCATATTGATACAGTCGTTTGCACGGTAATATATTCCCAGAGGCGTCACGCGAATCAGCCCATATTTCGATACTGCCCATGAATACAAATGAAAGGCCAACGGATTTATTCCGCGGTCGGGCGCGTTCATTAAACAAGTTTTACAAGCGGGCCGCGCGGGAGCTTTTAATCGCCTAATGCTTTTAAGAAAACCGTACGGAATAATACCGCGTTTAGGTTGATAAATTTCCCGGGACATGTTTAACGCAAAAGTAGACATCAGTTCCTAGGATGTCAACTGTTCTGGGAATTCGTAAGTGATGGATCATGTGATTTGTCTCCCTGAGTTATCTTAGGAGCTCGTGGTGGTGCGATGTATCATGGCTCGGACAACTTAACATGATTATGCTCCCTCTTTAACCCCGAAAGCTGCTTCCGTTGCGAGGTCGTATCGGGAATTTGGGAAAAACTTATGTGTCTCGATGCGGTCTTAGGTGTATCCGTCCTATATTTACTTTTTCTCGTGGATAAGCAAGATGTCTTCTTTGGGTGTCCAATAAAATGGTCGATCTTAATTTCTGACTGAAAACAAGAAATCTGGCGAGATTGAGCTGGGCAAAAACTATAAACGTACAACTGTTTTAAGAACTGTCAGGATTGATGAGAATACAACATAATATTTTCTCGGAAAGATCGCTGTCTCTTGAAAACACTGACAAAAGATTTTTAGTGTGACGTTTCGATTATACCTGTAATCTTTGTCAAAGACGAAGAACCTCAAAATTTGTCTGAGATACGTTTAAACAAAATTTAGAAAGTAAATACACACATCAACAAGGAAGCGAGAGGTCGTAGCAATAATGTGCCAACCTGATAAAAAGAACCTAACGACGAAAAATGAACTACCTAACTACTAGATATACACGAACTACTTGGTAAAAGATAACTAGAAAATAGCCTTCCAAATGTCACCCAACTCATTATTTCCACAATCCCTATTAAAATTATTAGCATTTCTACAAATTTCTATAAATTCTTTTATTAGACGTTTGTGATAATATTTTTTTCTATGTAAAATTTTTGTTTTATCAAAGTCAATCACGTGTTTAGTCAAATATGGGTGTTCTGTTACGGAACATTTATCTATCTGTTGCAGCCTGGTAGCACGTAAGTGTTCTTTCAAACGTTTCCTTTTAGTTTGACCTATGTAACACTTGTCGTAAGAACAAGTAATTTTTAAACACCTTCACTCTCTAAATGTATTTTATCTATAGTAGAAATTAAAATTTTAACTAAATTATTATATGTACTACCAACAACTAAAATATCGTGTTTTCTAAGCATCCTCTTTAATTTTTCCGAAAGGCCTTGTACATAAGGCAAACTCATCTTCAATTTACTTTGTCCTGGCTGAGAATTTACTTGATTTAGATGAGCACTTTTATTAAAAACTGACCAAATATTCATATTGCTATAACCATTTCTCACTAGCGCTGATTTAAGATGACATATTTCTTTTTGTAAAGAACTTTCGTCTGTGCTCTAACAAATAACGTCCTTATAAGACTATTTTTTTTTAGAGGGAGGGTGGTGAGATGTGGCATATAAATATCTGTATGTGTGCGTTGGTTTTCTGTAAACCTTGTGTCCTAACTGTCCAATGTCTATTCTGTAAATTTGGACATCCGAGAAAGGTAAATTACAATAGCTTTCTAATTCCATAGTAAATTTTGTCAGGATTTTGACTGTTCAAACGATTTAGAAACTTACCCAACTCTTTTATACCATGGGGCCAAATAACAAAAGTTTCATCTAACATTTTGGCTTAAGCTGAAAACTGTTTATCGCTACCTGTTCAAAATTTTCCATAAACAAATTGGCTACTACAGGACTTAGAGATGAACCCATTGCACAACCTGATTTTTGTTGATAAAAATTATCGTTCCTAATGAAAAATAAGTCGATTTTAAACAATGTTCAAATAATCTGGCTATCGTGTCACCTAGGGGATCGCTATTAAGCTTAGATTTGATGATACCTATCTTTTCAAGGATGGATGCTTTCATAAACAAAGAAACCACGTCAAAACCAACTGAAATATCGCCTTCTGAAATACTCAACCTTTTTATAATATCAATAAAGTCCGAAGAATGTTATGGACGCTGAAAGCATTCAGCATCGTATTGATGAGAATTTTATTTATTGTTTATCCATGGTGTATTAAAAAAATGTTAGAAGATTACGATAATGATTGTCTAGAGGGTGCTGCTCCTTTTCGACGTTCGTTCTACTTTATTATATTACTGAATGGAAATTCCGAGGTTCTGATCATCATCTTACCAGTCGGTTGCCTTGATAGTTTTTTTCTGTGCATTGTGCCATAGCTTTTGATCGTACGAATTGACAGATTAAGTGTGATAAAGGTCAACTGGGTCTCAGATACAAAAAGACTTAAAAGAACAAGCGGCGAAGCATGTAAAGTTCTTGGAGAAGATACCTACCAAAAATCGAAACCTTTCTTTACAACAATTAAAAACATAATGAATAGTAGAGTTTTTTGGAAGTATTAAATAAGAATAAAACACTTTATTCTACTTCCAATTTTTATTTTTAGCAAAGCCAAATGCCAGCATTTCAACCGCCAAGCGGCCTTCTAGATTTAACAATATCAGGAAAGGATGATAGCATCACATTTAATATTTACAGAAAACCGACACATACAGACATACAAAAACAATTCTTGTACGCCATTCAAGTACAAACTGTCCGTCTTTAATAGTTTGATACATAGATTATATTACGGCATCTCGCTCTCGAGATCACTATTATTTCACTAGTACCGCTATTTGTCGCTAGGTGGCCACAAGTTTAAAGAAAAACTGCACGACCGGCAAGGCCAGATCGCACAATATATCACATCTGCTATTATTCGCTTTTTGTGCTTGGTGGTGTTCACATGTTCGCACAGCGGTAAGTTTTCGTTTTCGTTTTACCATCCTTTGTTTTTTCTAGTTAGGAGGAAAAGTATGCAGGAATAAGGCCCAGTTTTCCGTCACCCGACCGTTTGCCAGGCAGAGCATATCTAGGTGTTAAAAGCTCTAGTAGCACTTTAACCTAGCAAAGGATGACAGTTGTCGACATGACACAGCTCTCCTTCTACACAGTTCAGCTAGAGAATTTTTATTTGGCGGTGTATCAGCCCCTTTTCGGAGATTAGTGTCCTTAATTAACCACGGTCCACAAGACGTGGAAGGCAGCTCGACTATTGGCAGTTATTAGAGGCCCTTTGTTCGGACCTAGTGTCCATAGTTATTAACCACGGTCCACAAGACGTGGTAGGCAGCTCGGCTATTGGCAGTTAATTAGAGGCCCTTTGTTCGGACCTAGTGTCCATAGGCGTTAACCACGGCCCACAAGACGTGGTAGGCAGCTCGGCTATTGGCAGTTAATTAGAGGCCCTTTGTTCGGACCTAGTGTCCATAGGGGTTAACCACGGTCCACAAGACGTGGTAGAGAGCAACAGATTTGGACTGTTTATCTGGATCAATTCGTATCCAAGTACGACTATTATCTATAGCTTGGATTTTATTAATGGTGGTCCATCAGCGCCACCTCTTATGTCAGGGTGCTGGGATTCCACGGACGGCGAACTCGAGAAGTTTTTCGCCCACAGGCTTTTCTTTTTAGGAAGCACTGATTGATTCGACTACTGTCGACATCATAGTTGCAGTTACAGGCGGTCCTAAAGACGCCTGTTTTTATGAGCAGTGCATTATTCACCATGCCTTACAAAAAGTGTATGTACCTACCTACACTGTCATTCTCATCATTCTGTTTGAGATAGATTTTTTTGTGCGGTCAGCAGACGCCCTCATTCAGGAGCAGAGGATAGAAGGCCTTTATTCCTTATTGACGGCATCGGCAAAATTATTAGGTTGATAAACCGATTTTCGCCGATCACCGTAGTTAAGCAACACCGGGCGCGGTCAGTACTTGTATGGGTGACCGCTTAGGATGTCCGCAAGCTGTTTACATGTTTTTTTTTTACTGCTTTTTTAGCTCACTAAATAATCACATTATTTGAAGTTCTAACAGAACTTGCAGACACTCAGGATTATTTTCAGAAGCAGCAAGGAAGAAGGTTGTTTGGCCTTATTCACCAGGATATTTTTCAACCCAGCCATAAAAATAATTTTGTTAAGCTGGCAAAATCTTTAAGTTATCAGTTTAGATAAAGGAGGGAGAGAGCATAAACTAGGAGAGAAGGAGAAACAGAAGTAGACTAAGTCTCTTCGTTCATGAAAGTTCCTTTTATTCCTCCTGTTCTGCATTGGTTTTAACCTCCTTAGAATACTATTATGTATACCCTCATCTTAGGTCAAGAGCTGTCGTTCTATTTCCATTGAGGAAAGTCGTGAAAAGGGTAGCATTCATGTATCAGCTGCGCAGACTTATCTATTCTTGGTTATTATACCAGACAGAAAGATGTTCATCTTAAATTTTGTAATGAAAGCTTATACTTTAGGCCAGGTTCCTACATAAGATTGTAGAGTCACTAGCAATTTTGCACCCACCTTCTTTATAACATCACAGACTCTTTAAACTTCGTTATATATTTCAAACTTTTCAGCCTGTTTCAGCATTTTTCAGCTTTTAAGTAAGATAGGTGAACAATAAAATTCGCGCACCAATTCAGATTCAGATCCATGCGCCTCCGCTTTCAGTCATCGATAGATGGCGCTCTCGGTCTGTCGTGCATTGGATGGCAGTTCGCTGGTTCTCCAGCAGAGTGTACGCGGTGCCTGCATTGCCGGCCATCATTATCTTACGTTTTATCATTTGAAGTCGTTTAGTTTTGTCATGACGTTTCATACATTTGGTAATAGCGACATAAATATGAACTAAAATTATGTAATTACTTTACAAGGCATAAAATGCCCAGACTACTCCTGTTGCATTTAGAATTAGGTGAAAGAGAGGACCAAGATAGACACTGGAGGATCCATCTGGCAAACAGGGAAGATGGTTTTAAAAAGCATTACATATAGAGACATAATCCTTCAGAGTTAGAAGAGCTGTTATGTAAGGCATATAGTAAGATATTGTCTGGTCTTCAGTTTCTCAATGAGAATTGTTGATATATCCCCTATGCAATTAATGCAAAAATTTTGTCTGAAAAAACAGACGTGTTTTGGCAAAATATAGTTTGTACCTATTGCCAATAAAATAAAAGAAGACTGTTTTTTAAGACACAGAGCGTTCACCAAAGGTGGGGCGCTACTTAGGTTCCTGTAAACCCGCAGAGGTCGGGGTTATAAATTTTTAAGGATTTATTTATTGCCTACTTAGAATTGTTTGCATCTTTTATTTACATAGAAAATGGGTAGTATTCCAAAATCAGGTTCTGATAGCTAGTTAATTATCGTATGGCGATTGACATATTTTAATAGATCTATATGAGTAGGTACATACATTAATTCATTACTTATTTTACTTAATTGGCTAGTTTCCAATCCTGTCGATTTTGGGTGCTGGGAGATCCTCGAGAGTTCAGCGGCCAAGTTGTAGACTATTTAGCCTTGATATCAGGGTTCTCCTCTGGGAGGTTAGTTACTATGCACCCATTAAATATTTCTTGCATTTATAAAGGGCACAAATACTGATAATTTAAGATTTAAATTGATGGTCTTTTATTTGTCAGTTTACTTTAGTTTAATTGTCAACACTGAATAGACAAAGGGTGTGATATTAAGACATACAGTTTCGTTGTTCGTTTAGAAGATCTAAACGAGAATTTAATTAAGCAGATCTGTGTGCTAGGTTCAGCTAGCTTATATAAGATTAAGTCAATTTTCAAGCTGAGCTTGAATCAATAGGTTTCTGCCAGAACTGAATTGAAGAACAATTAGTTGTTTTTTGGAGATTATATTTTCTGATTTTCCTGGATTATTCCAGTTATGAGGCATTAGCATATTCAGAAAAATATTCGCCTTATGTATTCCTTCCTTTCTTGAAAGGAACAGAAATGGATTAAGGTGTAGATATGTTATCGCCTTCCTTTGGGAATTATCAATTTTAACCATTCTTCCTTTATATGTCAGACTGTTATCAGACAAGCTATTCAGAAGGAGGAATAGCAGAAGATCTCATCAATATAGGTCTTTCTCAGGTTGTTTTAGAACAAATCGATAAGTTCACAATGGGTGATGAAGATTTTCTCAGAAGACTAAAGTCCTTGTTCAGTCAGATGCTGTAATTTTAGAAATATATTTTTATAGATTTTGGTTGCTATTTTGTAACTGACAATTGTTTGAGCTCAGTTTATTTACTATTCTGATCAATTTGGTTATCATAGTGCTATTTTATTAATAGCATATAGCATAATAGCATATATAGCATTGTTAAATGTCAATTTTTGTATCTGCGTTAATATTAAAATAAAAGGTGTTTTTGTTCGTTTAATAACTTCTTGCTATGTTTAGAATCGCTGCTAATAAGATAAATACTAAAATCTAAGCGAATGCGTATGCGTGCGATTAATTGTTTTGGAGAGAAATATCAGCGTCGCGAGGAGATGCAAAAGTAGGCAATGAGTATGGATGTGTCATTTTTGACAGAGAGAAATATTCTTGATTTTGGCTCAGTGAGAGCGAGGTCTTTGGCCATGTTGTGCCTCAGGCAGAGAGAGTAAGGTCTTTGGCCATGTTGTGCCTCAGGCAGAGAGAGTAAGGTCTTTGGCCATGATGTGCCTCAGGCAGTTTGAAACCCCTAGCGCAGAGTGCCCGGTTAACAGCCGTGGTTCCTTCGAGTGGAGGACTTGCATTCCGGGGGGTAATGCAGGATATCTCGAATGACATAGTTCTGGTGGAGAGGGTAGCCTTATTAGGTGCCCCCGATCCGGGCTATTGGAATGCGACCCTATAGGCCTTAGGGTGAGCGTTCGGGGAAGCCTCTACTATTTCAGGTTGACACTAGCTAGTTGTTGAAGAGAGAAAACTAACAAGGTATTCATAACCACCATTGACTAATGATGTAATCTAATGGATAAAGCCATGGACAGGATAAGGATGATGCCCTGGGGTGAAAACCCCTCTGTGAGTCTTAACTGTATCTGTTTGAGTTTAACGGATGAGTAACTTATGTTTTGTTTTTGCATCTCCCGCGCGTATGTGAAATCGCCTTGACTGTCCACCGGAGTGACCGCATTGTTATGACCCACGGATGAAGGCGGCGATAATGTAAGTCCTTCTTGATTATTCCCGCTCTAGTTTTTCTATGTTTTTCATTCAGGTGTGGGGTCAAACAATCGGTTCACAGATTCGGTGAGATGAATTCAAAAAGTTTAAGTACGTTTTATCGCAGCGCAGTGGTTTGACAAATTATAGTTTGTCGTAATTATAATTGGTGGTCAAACAATCGGTTCACAGATTCGGTGAGATGAATTCAAAAAGTTTACGCACGTTTTATCGCAGCGCAGTGGTTTGACAAATTATAGTTTGTCGTAATTATAATTGGTGGTCAAACAATCGGTTCACTGATTCGATGAGATTAATAATAACGTATTCAACATTTTTAGCACGTTTTGTCGCAGCGCAGTGGTATGACAAGTTATCGTTTGTCGTAATTATAATTAGTGGTTAAGCGGCGGCTGACAGTTTTTGTGCAAAGTACGTTTATTCAGCAAAGTTCTTGGCCTTAACAGGATCTCTTTTGTTTCGGCGTGATTATTGGTAGATCTAATACCTCTATCATACATGTTTTGCATATTCTTCATGTTCATGCACATATGGGTACCCATCATCAACATCATCATCATCACTATCATTTTTCTTCATTTCTTGATGTTTAATAACATCCTATGATAACATTATACAGGCAGTTGCCCAATCGTGTAATTATCAAGCCCCGAAGCGCTGTTGACCTTTCTGAAATCTTGCGATGAGAATCAACGAAGTACATTTCCTATTTCTTATTTAAAGATAAGGTAATGCACAGCGAGTAGACGTGATCCAGCGATTCTCCGGTTATTTGTGTTTTAAGTGCCCAGTTTATGTGATTTAAATTTTTATTTTGAAGCCATAGATGACTGTCATCGGGTGGTAAGTGTGAATACTGGAAGAGATCGATATAGAATCGTCAGATTCTGCTCAAGGAAGGATAGGCAGCTCATATTCCGCAACAAGAAGTTGTTGAGAGGAACCAATATTTCCATAAGATCATAAGATCTCACGAGGAAGCGCCTAGAATTACTAAAACTCTGTAGCTCTGAATTTGGTGCTTGTAACGTATGGACTTAAGAGGGTTAAGTCAAAGTAATAGTAAATGGTCGTAAATACTCTGTAAATTCTGTTGACGATGTAGTCAATATACAGAACAGTATTGGTAGCAGTTAATTGGCAACGTTATCTTTTTATTATTTGTGGCGCAGATTTGTTGCTAGCGTAAAATGTAATGCTTTTCCGGGAGCTACCGCCGGTGGTTAAGTATTAATTTTGCTTTTCTTTAATTTAGCAATTAAACAAACTTCAATACAATTTAGTTTAATTAAGTCAGGTTGTATTTGTTCTCATTTAGATGTAATAGATATCCTGTATCAGTTTAGCCTATAATTTTTATAAAGGTTGCACATCTTAATGTAAGATCGCTCTTAGTACATTTTCAGGATTGTATCAATTTAGCTCAAAGGGCAAACTATGATGTTGTTATGGTTGGCGCGAGATGGTTGTCTAATGATGCAGATGTATCTATTTTAGCAATACCTGGTTACAATCTTTGCTATACGCATCGTGTTGAGGGACGAAGTGGCGGCATATAACAAGTCGACTTTTTGTAATTCGTTAATGGAGTTCGATTTCGAGATTGATTCCTTTCTTGACTGTTTGTTTTTTAGCATCCGCGTAGGGACTGTAAATTATGCATTCGGCATATTCTATCGTCCGCCTAACTCCAACTTGGGCAATTTTGTTGAAACCCTTGATAATATATTTGGTTTTGTTTGCGGTATGTATGATTAATTTGTCTGTCTAGGCGATTTCAACATTAATTTACTAAATATTTCTAACCCTGTGTGTGCATGTTTGGAGGCATACAACTTGGTGTAAGTTTTGGATGAGACCCGAATAGAGTGACTGGGTAACTCAAGCTTACTGATTGATCCTTTATTCGTATCCCATTCTCTGAATGTTACAAGATACGGTACGAAGAACTGTGACGATATTTCTGGACCACAGATTGGTTTATTGTGAATTTAGTTCACCTAAGGTTAAATGTGAGCCCAAATATGTTACTTATGTGTAGATCTTTCAGATGCTTTGATGTCAGTGGAGTTTCGAGAAAGTTTGGAATCTATTGAATGGACTGATGTGATACGTGAAACCAATATTGATAAGAAACTTGAAAATTTCAACACCCTAATTATTATCTTTGATCGGCATGCCCTGGTGGTAACGTCTAGGTACTAAAGTCCAATGCAATGTGGTGTTGCCCTGAACTCAAATGTCTATGAGTAAACGTGATGCATCCTTCCGTAAATACAAACGAAGTAAACTTCCTAAAATTTTGCTGTATACAAGAGGTTGAGGAACTTGACTGTGAACTCTGTTAGGATGGAAAAAAGTCATTACATAGGTTCAGTTGCTTCTAGTTGAGATATACACTATTTGGTCGGCTCTGCGCAATTTAAAATTGGTACTATCAAAGTAGATCTGAACTGCCTTCAAACTAATGTCTAAATAGCAATTATTAATGCAATTTTTCACATTTATTTAAAAATAATATCGTCTCTAATCATAGAATGCAATATTATGAGAATGCTAGATTCCCATCCCTACAAGAATTTTCCTTGAGAATGGTTACTTTAGAAGAGGTACATTCCGCAGTCTTTAACGTAAAAAAGATAATTGTGGCACAAACAACATATCGTTGAAAATGTTGCACTTATGTAGTTCCATTATTGATTTATACCTATTACACGTCTTCAATTATTGTTGTATGGAAAAAGCTTATTTCCCTACAATGTGGAAGAAAGTCATCGCAATACCTCTGCTTAAAAGTCTAACCCTGAAAACTAAGTCGGATTTACCTTTGATTAGCATCTTACCTGCAGCTTCAAAACTGTTTGAATCTCTAGTCTACGAACAGATATTTGACTGTCTTTTCTT